>CANTUV010000075.1:7500000-8750000 GCA_947685225.1 Garcia nutans
TTCGGTATTTTTTAGTAGATATTGAGTATATGTTGAGTAGATTTTTAGCATATATAGTAAAAATGTAAATTTTTTTAAAAAAGTAGATGTTTACTAACCACATGGAATTTGAACAGAACCACACAAGTCACCCAAAACCACCGGTGGCATTTTCTCCAAACAATTGTGCAATTGTCTTAGGCCTATAGCATGGCTATCTAGGACCACGACCCAGTGGTTTCAAACCTCTGTTCAATAGTCTTTGGGCTAGAGTAGACTTGAACATATTTTGAAAGTTTTCACTTTTATCTCTATGCTATTTACAACTTCAAACACATTCCTTATCCGTCCCGTCAAATAGAAATTTATCATTTGATTTGAGATTCGATAGAAATCTATCATTTGAGATGAGATTCTATCTTCCTAGCTCATTATCTCTTATCCCTGACTCCCTATAAATATCATCCCGCATTCTTCATTTCCTATCAATTATTTTCATCAACTCTCAATAATCACTATTATTCACTCACCAAAAAAAAACTGTTCATAGCCTTCTCCATGAGTTCCTAGCCTATCTTCCATGTTAACAAGGAGACTCCACTCAAATCTAAATTTCCAAGATCATTTCATCAAAAATCCATAAAGTTCATCATCGTTTGAGCCTTTAGATTTGTTTTGAAATTCACTTTCTTCTGTTTTGGTATTTTCTAGGGGAAAATCTTCCCAAATCGATTCTACAATAAGTTTGATAAGCTGTGAGGGTAAAAAATCGAATCTAAACTTTTATCGTATGCATAGTTCTTTGTTCATCATATATTTTTTTTTTTTATTTCCATCCTCATATTTTAATAAATTAAATTATGTTTCTATCGTGAGATAATGATATTACTTAGTTTTTATCCAATGGTTTGACTGGGATATTTGTTCAATGATGTAAGAAAGCTTGACCCATTTAATTATTTTTAACCCATTTTCTCTTATCTAATTTTTATCTTATAATATTTTTTGTGGCTAACCCCTTATTTTTATGTGAATGCATTGTATTAGTTGCATTGGGCTTTTTGACAAACATGGAAAACACATTTCCCTTGTACTATTGACATTGACTTTTATCTTAGGGCTCCAATTTTGAATGTCCGGTCAAGTATAAAATATGATTCTTATTTAGTGATTAGAATTGCAAGGCGTCTTTCTCTTTGGAAGGCAAATTCTTTAATCACTAGCAAGGCATTTAACTCTTATAAAGTCGGTATTGGTTTTTATTTCTTTTTATGCTATGCAAACATATGTTATTTTTTTTTATCTATTTGTAATAAATAGAACAATTATGAAGAAGTTTTTGTGGGGTTCTTCCATGGATAACCATAAAATCCATTTGTTAAAATGGGATAACATTTGTAAACTGCTCGAGTACGGGGGTGCTAGTATAAAGAGATTGAAGACCCATAATGATACTGTCATTCTTAAGCTTATTTGGCGATTGTTGAATAATAAGTCAAATCTTTGAAGTATTTTGTGTAAAGTATAATATTTCTTGTTCTCCTTAGCCCCAAAATTTTACTGTTAGTGGTGGCAGCATCCTCTGGAGAAATATGGTGTGCCTTTGGCCTTGATTTTTTTAGCATTGTTGTTGGTCAATAGACAATGGTTAGTCAATTTCTTTTTGGCATGATAGATTGGGAGAGGTTGTATCTTTTATCAATTATGTTCATCATTCATTTTTTGAGCATCACTTACTGGCTAATACTATTAAGTGGACAGTTACAAATATGTATGATGTTAATCTAGGCTGAAAGGTTAATATATTTGTGCCTTTATTATTTGAAAAGGTGATCTTGTAAATTAATTTTTCTATTTCTCCTTCCCCTGATCTTGGGCATGATATGCCAATTTGGATGGACTCAGCTTCTGGTTTTTTTTTTTTCATTCAATCATTTTACAACTTGTTGTAGCGTAATGTGGAAGTTTTAGGTGATAAAGATTGGACGGTTTGTTGGACTTGGAGAGGGTCGCAACAGATAAGAACTTTTCTCTGGCTACTGCTTCACGAGCGATCACTGTCTAATTTTGAAAGATTGTGGCACCAGTTTGCTGCAGTTGATTTATGTCAAGTTCGTACTGTTGGAATTGAAAATTCAGTAAATGTTGTTCGTGATTGTGTTAAGGCTTCAAAATCACTATCACCGTTCGAAAACCCAAACCCAAATCACCATCACAATTACTGTGAAATCTAGAATTAAGATTGAAAATTGCTTTTAAAAAGGAACTTTCTCATATTTAAGTGTATCTATTGCTCTTCTTGTAACTTTTTCATTCTTCCTTTTGTTTTTTAGTGGAGAGATGAAAGAGAAGTGGAGGGTTTGGAATTGAAAGAGTGGAGGATTTTGGATTGAAAAACATGGAGATGAAAAAAAAAATTAATTATTTAATCTTTTTGTTCTTCAGTGGAGAGATGAAAGAGATAAAAGAGAAGTAGAGAGAATTGTGGGTTTGGGATTGGAAGAGTGGAGGATTTGAGATTGAAAAACATGGAGATGAAAAAAATTTTAAAATTTTTTAATATTATTTAATTTTTATTATTTAATTTTTTTAATTTTTTAAATTAATGAAGAAGTTGGCATAGAATGCTAGCTCAGCAGATTTTAACTACAGGCTAGATTTTTATGATAGCAATAGCTTATTTAGCCATTTTTAACAGAAAAAAAAATATTTTAACGGCTCAAAAAAAAGTTTAAATATCCAAGTGAGACTTTCGATATAGTCAAAGAATATAATTGAACATTTGACCTTTAGTTAAATTAAAGGTACCACCTTTCAAATTAAGTGCGGATGATGAAGACTATAATGATGATGATAGGAGGCGAGTTACTTTCAACTTTTTATTTATAATTTTTTAAAAATGTAAAATAAATTTTTATTAATAAAAAAATAAATTTATAAAATATAAAAAAAATTATATAATTTTAAAATATAAAATATATGCATAACTAATTAAGTTATTAATTTTTTTTAATTTTTTAAATATAAATAGTAAATGATGATAGGATAATTTGAATTTTTATTCTCTTCTATTTAATTTTTATTTATTTATTTATTTATTTTAGGTTTGGTTTACTATTTGTGAGTCAGCAAAGATGGATAAAAAAAATGTTAAAATAGCTATAGTTAGGGGAAGCAAAATATGTTTTTTTTTTCTTTTAATGTTTGGTAAAATTTTTGAAATAACTAAAAGATAAATTTGTGTTGTGATCAGCAAATTAATCGTTTGCTTTTTTTAACTGACTAAATATGTATTTAACCTAATTCTTAATTTCCTTTTATTACTTTCTACCCATCTAAAAGAATAATACATGTATAGAGATTATAAATTATGCCAAGTCGTCAATTCAACATGATATTCAACTCAATGAAATTAGAAATTCACATCCAAAAATTGAAATCAAACTTCAATCAATTTTATATATTATGTTCATATCCTTTCAATGTTGCATTAAAAAAATTCAAAATTGAACCTGATTAATATTAAAATATTTAATAAATATACATATTGAAATTTAATTAAAATTGAATTTAACTAATTTCAGCTTTAATTTAATAAATTTTTGATAAATTATTATTTTGTTTATAGAATTTTAATTCATTTTTATTTCAATTTTTTTTGCAACTTTCAGTCTATTCTGTTAATTTTAAAAAATAAAATAAAATAAATTTAAAATTTAATTGAAGCCGAACTAATTTCCAATCCAACGAACCACAGTTTTACAATTTAATTTTTAATAAAAAATACCTAATTGTTGATTTTTATATATAAATACATTTATTTGATTATTTTCATTTATTCGGTTATCTTTAGTTCTTCTGAATATAAATTTGAAAAAAAAAACAAAATTTATAAAAATTCAAACCCTGAACAAATCATAAAATTATTCCATTATATATATATATATATATTTCATCTCTAAAGTATATTTTAGCTTGCTACAAAATAATGAAAGTCGAGCATACAAAATAAAGTATTATTTTCATCTCTAAATATACAAAATAAAGTATATTTTTCGCCAATATTAATGAAAGTCGAGCAGGGCACGAAAAGTTTCAGGCCAAGTTGCTCTCAGCTGGGTACGTACTACTTGGTATTATTTTAATGCAAAGCCATTTTTACTGTGTAAAACCAAACAAGAAGAGCGTCCAAAATTGTAACTGGCCAAAAAAACCAAATTGTAAAAACCATATTAACCAAATCTATTCAATCTTCAGTTAAAAAAACTCTACAGTTTCATTCTCATTTTTTTTATGTGAGTAGATTTTTCACACATCCATTTAATGGTAATGTACAACTAATTTTATTTGCGGCATAGCTTACAGGTTAAAATTCCTTCTTAAAATTATATTTAGTAAAATTTAAATTCTTATCTCATTCATGCTTCAACCAATTAAACTACCCTTCTTGTGTAGTTTCATTCTCCTTCTCTCCATATACTGTATACTCCTTTTAATTGAAAAAAAAATGAAAAAAAGTTAAATATCTTCTTTAATCTTATTTTATGTCGAAATCATCCAAAAAAAATCCATCATTTCTCTCTATTCCAACCATATAATTCCTTAATTCCTTTCTTATCATCTCTTTCATAATCGCAAGTATTTCAGGCTTAAACGTCATCATTTTATCAACACATTCCATCATTGATAACTCTTTAGAACACGATTCTCGTCTCAATACCTCTCCATAATTCTCTTTTACACAATGGCAGTTCCGTTGATACGTCACCGTTTAGGGTCTCAGTTTCTGGTTCCTCTCTTGGCAGTCCTAGTTCAACTTGTCAACAAGGTGGTGTGATCGTAGCACCACTTCTCTGACGAACCAAGTTCTGTTTCTGGTTTTGTTGCTGGTGCTCCTCATGATGATGTAGAGATGATGACGTCACTGGTATACCAGCATCACTGACGTCACATCCAGAAGGAGAAGGACTCTGAAGAAAGGAAGTGATTTTAAAGTATTTCTTCGGCGGCAGTTGAACTCCGTCATCCATCATCATCGCCTCCGTCGCCGCAATCGAGGAGTATTTCCTCTTCAACATCGAATTCCAGTGATTTTTTATCGCGTTATCCGTACATCCATTAAGGAGCCGAGCAATGGTGGCCCACTTATTTCCATGTTTAAAATGAGCATTTATAATGATCGCATCTTCTTCAGGCTTAAATGGCTGGTGTTCAACTTCCAGCGATAGCTGATTACAACACCGCAAACGGCAAGATTTCCCGGACCGACCAGGTATGGATTGAGATATCAACGACCAATTTCTAGCTTCGTGTCGTTGTATAAGTTTCTGCAAAAGCTGGTCCTCTTCGGGGCTCCATGGTCCCTTGACCCGATCCATACTAGACTCTTTGTACATCAATAACAAAGAAATTCCTTTGAGAGGGAAAGGCGTGATTGTGAAAGACAGTAAAAGATTTTATAAAGGAGTGCGTTAGGGTAACAGATAAAGCCGATTAACTGAAACGGGTAAGAAACGTTATAGAAACGGGTATTTCTCGGTTTCGGTTGAAGATTATACAACTGTGTATGACTGGCATGGATTGCTAAAGAATCCAAACTAAAATCTCGGGAAGTATGAGAATTTTGAAAGATTTCTCTCGTTACGGTTTCCATTTTTAGAACTGTTAATTTATAGTTATGGAAGTTACTGAAATGGAAAGGAAGTTAATAGGAAAAAAATATCGCGAAAATTTGAACAGAATATTGGCGGTTTAGAGAATAAGTTTGACTGACTGAGAGACAGCCTGGATTGCATTTTGAATTTTTTTTTGGGGTTTTTTAAATTTGTCTGTTTGGTTAATTTCTAATTGGTTAGTTAGTTATTTGGGGAGCAAGGAAATGGTGACGCGTTAAAAACGACAATGAAGAATCACTACTTTTAGGGTAGTACTGACAAGTTGGCAGGTAAATCTAGGCCGTGAACGTGCCACATCAATAAGACATATTGACGAGCCTTCACCAGGAGGTCACCGACTCAAACCGAATGTCTTGGCTTTTGAAAACTGATAGAAGATGAATCCAAATTTTCCCGTCTCTTGCCTTCACTAGTGAATGGGGATGTTTCACTTATTATACCATTGACAACATCCTAACTTGATAGCCAAGTAATAGCTCTTCTTCACATAAGTTTCCTGAAGAAGATAGCCAGTCTAAATTAAAAAAAAAAATTGAGAAGTTACACGTGTCCTTGGAGAAGTATTAAATATGATCACTTCTAAAGCATCAGTCTCTTTTCACATCCCTAGAAAAGTTGTTTGCTAGGCATTGAAGAAGGAGTGTCCCTTCAAACTGCTATGCCACTTCCAAATGTTGATATCTCAAGGGATGATTTAGAAAGAACATTGCTTTCCCCTCCCCATTGATCTGGCAGAGATGGAATGGAAAATTTCTTTGGCTTGACATTAGTGAGCTGCTATCACGTAGAATATCCATTTTAGAAGAACCTTTTGTAAAATGACCTTCCATCTTCATCCACATAAGTTTGACCATTCATCCCCATGCTGTAATGCTTGTCCGAATTCAATTCCTACAGTGCAGGTTCACCTGTTTTTTTTTTTTTTAATTATAAGAGCAAGTCTCATTTATTATTAAAATAAGAGACTTATCCTCATATTTACTAAAATATGATAATCAAATATCCAAATCGAAATTTAAAATTTAATTTGTATTATAAATAAAAGAAAAAAGAAAATAGATAAAGAATGATAAATGTGAGAAATTTCTGTATTATTAATTATGTTTTATAAATCACCTATAATGGAGTATTTATAATGGTATAAGTAGAACTTAGATGAGAATAAAAGATTACAACCATCATAAAATTGAATTCTAATTTGAATAGAATAAATCAACTCATAATCTTAATAGGGTAAAGTTAATTTAATATAGTAGTCATTTACATATTATCTAACACTTTTTCTTAGATGACTACCCCTATAAATATGTCTCATTAAAATCTTGCTAAGAAAAAATCAATGGGATAAAAATTTAGCGAAAAAAAAGTACAATATTCATAGGTAACTTTTCCTCCAGAATATAATTGACTAAGACATCTTAAGAAAGCGCATTCCAATATTGTGTGTATATTTTTTAAAAATTGATGTTGTTAATGCTTTTATGAATAAATTTGCTGGATTGTTACTTGAACGAACTTTGCAAATATCAACTTGTCCTTCCTTCATGAGTTTATGAGTATAAAAGAACTTTGGTGATATATATTTAGTTCTATCACCTTTTATGTAGCCTCCTTTGATTTGTGTAATACATGTTGCATTATCTTCATGCAATATTATTTGTTATTTGCTTATAGGTAATTTGCATGCTCTTCTAATATGTTCAATTATGCTTCTCAACCATACATATTCACGGCCAGCTTCATGAAAAGCTAATATCTCTAAATGATTTGATGAAAAAGCAGTAATTGTTTGCTTCACAAATCTCCATGAAATAGTAGTATTATTATATGTAAAGATATAATCTGTTTGGGATCAGGCTTTATGAGGATCAGAAAGATATCCAACATCAGCATATGTTTTCAATTCAGACCTTGTTCCTTTTGGAACAAAGAAACCCATATCAGATGTACCGCATAGGTAGCGTAGAACATGTTTCACTCCATTCCAATACTTTTTAATTGGTGCTGAACTAAGCCTTACAAGTAAGTTAACTGCAAAAGCAATATCTGGTCTTATATTATTAGCAAGATATAATAGTACCCTTATTGCATTGAGATATGGTACTCCAAGACTAAGAATCTCTTTATTATCTTCTCGAGGGCTAAAAGGATCTCTTTTTGCATCAAGAGAATGAATAACCATTAGAGTGCTTAATGGATAAGATTTATCCATATAAAATTATTTTAAGATTTTATCAATATATGATGATTGATGAAGAAAAATTCCATTTGACAGATATTCAACTTAAAATCTAAGACAAAATTTTATTTTTTCAAGATCCTTCATTTCAAATTCCTTCCTTAAATAGTTTACAGTAATCGAGATCTCTTCTAGTGTTCCTACTATATTTAAATCATCAACATAAATTGGAACTATAGCAAATCCTGTATTTATCTTTTTAATAAAAATACATGGGCAAAGATGATTATTTTAGTATCCATTATTCATTAAGTATTCACTGAGACGATTGTACTACGTTCGTCCAGATTGTTTTAGCTCATACAAGGATCTTTGGAGTTTAATGAAGTACATTTATCTAGATTTTGAATTATATGCTTCAGACATCTTAAATCGTTCAGAAATTTTCATATATATGTCATTATTCAATGAACCATATAAGTAAGCTATCATAACATCCATCAAATATATGTCAAGCCCTTCAGAGGCTGCCAAATTGATAAAAAATCTAAAAGTAATAGCATCCATAATAGGGAAATATGTCATATCATAATCTACCTCAAGCCTTTATGAGAATCATTTTGTCATAAGTCGTGCCTTGTATCTAACAATTTTATTTAATTCATTTCTCTTATGGACAAATACCCATTTATATCCAACATGTTTGACATCTTTTGATGTCAAGACTATTTGTCCAAATACTTTACACATAGCTAATGACTCTAGCTCAGCCTAAATAGCCTCTTTCTATTTTGGCCAATCATTTCTATACCGACATTCAACATTTTTAGGCTCAGGCTCATTATCATTAATTATTTCAGAAGTAATAACATATGCAAATATATAAACAACAACAATGCCATCTCTTTTCCACATATTTCTAGATTTCAATGAGATCTTATAATTTTTCGATACCGAAATCACTTTTGAGGTTACTTCTCTAGAAATATGAAGTTGTTGGTCTATATTAGCTTTGATCTCTTTAGGAGAGTCAATTGGTAAAATTTTTACTTACTTTCTTTTCCAAAGAATAACATTTTTTGAATCAATTGGTCTACTATGCTTCAGGCGTATGTTAGATTCATTGGCTGTTATATTAACAGGATGTCCTGCAGAGACAATCAATTGAGCTGAAATATTAGCAGCTGAAATATGTGATTTTATACACTTTCTGGATATCTGTAAAGATATCTGGTAATTGATTTGCAGCATTCTGCAAATAAATATTCTTTGAACTTTTAGTTCACATGGATTTGTGCATGTATCAAAATTGGATAAAGTTGGTATATTTCAACTAATCTCTTGTGCTTTGGCCTTTTACTTTTATCTTTCCCTAATGATGGAAAAATTGACTCATCAAATTGACAATCTAAAAATCTTACTCTAAAAAGATCACCTATTAAGGGTTCAAGATATCTAATAATAGATAGAGAATCAAAATCTACATAGATACCAAAACAACATTGAGGACTCGTTTTAGTTCTTTGGGGAGGTGCTATAGGGACATATACCACACAATAAAAAAAAATTCTAAGATGAGATATATTTAATTGTTAGTCAAACACAAGTTATAAAGGCGAAAATTTATGATATGTAGATGGTCAAATATGAACTAAAGATACAACATGAACTATAATATGTCCCCAAGCAGATGCCGAAAGTTTTGATTTTATAAGCATATGTCTAGCAATTAATTATAAATATTTTATAAAAAATTCAGCTAAACCATTTTGGGTGTGAACATGCGCAATAGAATGGTTAACTGTAATTCCTATTGACATACAATAATTATAAAATGCTTTTGAAGTAAACTCATGTGCATAAATATTAGCAAAAGTAATATTACGAGTTGATAATAGACAAACATGTAATCATCGAGTTGAAACATCAATTAAAATTATAAAGCATCTAAATGGTTCACAAGGTGAATGGATAGGTCCATAAATATCTCCATGTATTCTTTGTAGAAATACAAGAGACTCCAAATGTAATTTAGATTGTTTAGGTCTTACAATTAATTTACCTTGAGCACAAAAAGCACAAAAATAATCATCAGATAAATTTTTTTTAAAATTTTTAAATGGATGTCCATTTATATTCTCAATAATATGTCGCATCATATTTGAATCTGGATGACCAAGACGATCATGCCAAAATATAAAAATTTTAGGATCTGTGCACTTCCGGTGTATATAATACATTTCAACCATCTTTATTTTTGTATAATATATTCCAGTCGATAAACTTAAAATTTTTTCTAATATGAACTTCTGGTTCAAATTTATAGAAGTGATATATAAAAATTCAATATCACATTCATTCTTTGTTCAATATGATATATATTGCAGCGTATATCTTTAAAACTTAGTAGATTTCTTCTTAATCTACTAGAATACAATGCATCATCAATATATAACTTTATTCCATTTTGAAACATAAGATGGACTCTTCCAGGGCCATATTTGCAATACCATATATTATATTAATATTAATTTCTCCTAATATTAATTATAAAAAATATTTCTTATCTCGAAGAATTATATGAGTTGTACCACTGTCAATCAGACATATGTCGTCCTCTATAATATCAAGTTTATTATGCTTTATCTAGTAAACAAAATAATTATATTAAAAAAAACAAAGTCTAATTTTATTATAATTTTGAAAAATAAAAATAACATGGCTTATGAAAGAAAAATAGAAAATTAATATAACTATGAAAAATATATTCTAATAATTAACATTTTCATCTCCTATCAAATGATTAATCTCTCCATTGTCTTTAAAAAAATCAGAAACATCAAAATCAATATTTAAAGGATACACATCATTATTAACAGTGTCTATAGCTTTAGAAAAATTCATTTCAATATTTTTTCCCTTCTCTTTTGGTGATGATTTGTAAAGGTCAACTAAATATTTTGAAATATGACATATTCTTGACCAATGACCCTTTGTTCCATATTTATAATAGGTAGTGTCATTGTTTTGCATATTTCTTTAAGAAAATTCTTCATTCTTGACTCATTTTATTTTATTCTTTTTAGCACCTTTGCTTTCATAATTGGTCGAGAAATTTCTTCTACCATGACATCTTTTACCACGACTCTGCCTACGACTTTGAGAAAATGTAGCATTCACTTCAGGGAATGGTGTTGAGCTAGTAGAACGAGTTTGATGGTTTTTCATCAAAAACTCATTATTTTGTTCAACCACAAGCAAACAAGAAATTAGCTCATAATATTTTTTAAATCGACGCTCTCGATATTGCTGCTGCAGGAGCACATTCAAGGCATGAAATGCTAAATATATTTTTTTTAACATATCATCATCAGTGATTTTTTCACCAAATAATTTTAATTGAGAGCTAATTTTAAATAAGGTTAAATTATATTCACTTATAGTTTTAAAATTCTGCAAACATAAGTGAATCCATTCATATTGAGCTTTTAGAAGAATCACTGTTTTTTGGCGTTCATATATTTCTTTTAAAGAATTTCAAAGGGCTAATGGGTCTTTAATAGTAAGATGCTTAAATTTTCAATTCTTCATGTAAGTGATGCCAAAAAAAATCATAGATTTTGCGCAATCATGTAGGGATGCTTTGTTTTCTTCCTTAATAGTGTCTCCAAGATTCATAATATTAAGATGAATCTCGGCATCAAGTATCCATGATAGATAATTTCTTTCAGAAATATCGAGGGCAATGAACTCAATCTTTATAAGGTTTGGCATTGCAAAAATACTATATTTTAAAATAAGAGTCTTAAATTAGATAGTTATAAACATATAATAAATCTATAAAATATATATATGCATATAATCAGTAATTTCATTTATAATACATTACATTTAATCAAGAATCACATTATGCATATATACACAAAATTTATTGCTGTCAACTTTTCTTTATATATATGCACTATGTTATATTGAATCCATACACAAATAAATAAATAAATAATCTTTATTCATACAATTCAAAACTTTCATATTGAATTTATTAATATATGAAAGAATCAACTGAATTTCTACGTAAGTCAAAAGTTGTCTTTTATATATTATGTTGTAAAATATATACATATATCTATATATACAACTCAATGTGCATATTCAAATATTAATGCTGCAAATATTTTATTATTATAGCATTAAGTCTAAAGCCATTCAAAAAGCAATACAAATATCAACTGTTTTATTTTTTATATATATATAAATCATAGCTAGCCCTTTAGGTGATATTTTATATTATATCCCATAATTAATAAACAATTAAAAAATATATTTTGTCAATCAATGCCAAACAGAAGGTCCAAAGAAAAACTGAAATTCATTGTTAAAGCCACCAAAACCTTGCAACTTATCCAAAAAAAAAATATTAAGAAATCATATAAGATTTGAAAAAAATGAAACTAATTATGTATAACCAATTAAATTTTTATATATATTATAACCTTATAAAATTTTCTTAATCATTTAATATAAATGACTCTAATATTACATGTGAAAAAAAAAATTCTAATTTCAATTAAGTCAAGATTAATCATATTCAATCATTAAAAAATATAAATTAAATATGCAGAAATATACCTGAATTCTTATTGTCAATGAAAATCTTAAGTTTTATGATTATTGATATTATAAATTGGTAGAGTCTCGAGCTGATAACGTATTATAAATAAAAGAAGAGAGAAGATAGAGAATGAAAAATATAAAAAAATTTTGTATTATCATTTGTGATTTATGAATCACATTAAATGATAATAAAATATCATAACTATCATAAAATTGAATTCTAATGTGAATAGAAGCTAATCATAATTTTAATAATGTAAAATTAATTTAATATAATAGTTATACATATATTATCTAATAATTTGAGTATTTATGTATTTTTTAAATTTTTTTTAGTCAATTTATGTTAAATCAAAATTTAAAATTTCAGTTGAAGTTATTAATTTTTTTTACTTCCTATTTTATTAAATCAAAAGTTATAATTTCAATTTATTTTGGTAGAGATTTTGTCAAGAATATGCCACTGAGTCGCGGGGACTTCTCAGCCCTCAGCCAGCATAATTTATTTTTTAAAATTAATTTTTTTAAATAAAAAGAACTCTGCAGGGAATAAATTCTATGCTGAGTTCTTAAATGGAACGGTTGAACACTCAACCGTTCCATTTAACCCTTTTTTCTTAATTTAAAATTTTTAAAATAATTTTTTAAATCAATTTTTTAAAAAGAACTCTGCATAGAATTTTATCACTGCAGAGTTCTTAAATGGAACGGTTGAAAAAATTTTTAACCGCTTCATTTAATCTTTTTTTTATTTAGTTTTTTAATTAATTTTTTAATTTAAAAATAAAAACATATAAAATAATATTCTTTTATATGGGCTCTCAAATTGTATAGCTCTCTACCATCTCAACACTCTTTTATTCTCTTTCTTTCATTTTCTAACACTCTTTCATTTCATTCTCATCTCAACACTCTCTACTATCTACTTTACTATCTTTCTATATCAGCTCTCTCTCAATTTTCTTATAAACATTCTTTTTTAAACTCAAAATATTTCTATAACCAATTTCTTTTAAACTCTATCTAAATTTATACTAGCTATTGCTCAAAATTAATTTTACGCCTCTATCATTTTCACTAACAAGTTAAAAATTATTTACTTTTTAAATTATTATAATTATTGCATTTATTTTAATTAATTTTTTGTATTATATATTTTTTTCATATTTTACAAAATTTTAAGAGCAAATAAAGTATTTACCTCATTTTAAATATTTATTTACATTTATATCTTATGGCATATATTATATTTTCATTAAATTTTTTAGTTTTGGCTAAATTAATTTCAACAATGTATGAGTTTAAATTTTAGCTCTAATTTGTTTGATTAAAACTATGAGTTCAAATTTAAAAAAATTTAGAAATATGAGTTTAATTTTTTAATATCAGATATTATGCATTTTTTAGTGTATGTTTAGGATTTTTACACTATATATTGTAAAAATGTAAATAATAAAAAAATTATAAACAAAAAAAAGTATAAATGAAATGTTAAATAGAAAATAATATTTTAATTTCTAAATTTTATAAAAAATAATATTTTCTAATATAAATGAAATATTTTATAAAAAATTAGAAAATGAAAGTGAATAATTTTTTCTAAATTTTTTAATATTTAATTTTTCTTATTTTTTTTAAAAATTTTTAAATATATTTAATTTCCTTACAATTTAGCAAAGTTTTTTCTTTTTATTTTTCTTGCCACTATCAATCTCTTCTAGTCTAACCATGGACCATTTTCTAATATATATATATATATATATGTGTGTGTGTGTGTGTGTGTGTGTGTGTGTGTGTGTGTGTGTGTGTGTATGTATGTATGTATGTATTTTCAGTATCTTATTATATGATGAAGTTGATATGTAATATTATTTTAAATATATTATATATTTTTTTACCTTTTGTTTTACAATCTTTATTATAGTAATTTTTTAATTTATTATTTGGTTGATAATTTAATTTGTATTATAAATTTTATTTTTGAAATTAAAAATATATTTAGTGATATCCAGATCAAATTTATAAAAAAATTATCACAATAGTCAAACAAATGACAAATATTTAACGTTAAATATATTTTAATCTTTCAAGTCTTTTTTTGACTCTATTTTAATCTTTCAAGTCGGCTGTTACTATCGTATTATTTTTATTTTTAATTTTTTTATATTATTTTTGTGAAATTATAAAGTTTTATAATTATATATTTTTTTCAATAATATTTGTTTTCATCTAAAAATGTTAATAAATATTTTTTATTTCTAGTATGTATTTTATATTTTTTCTTGAGAAATTATAATATTATATAAAATTTTATAAAATTTGTTATAGTATATATATTAGTTTTATTAGTTCCTATAATTAAAAGCAATTCTACTTTTACTTGTACGTGTGTATTTTTTTTTTTGACATAGTCTTTAATTACATGAATAATAAAGAAATATGGAAGTCTCATATATATATGTTTGTATGTATGTATGTATGTATATGAATATATTTAAATAATTTAATTTATAATTTGGATAAAAAATAATTATAGTTGTAGTTATATGCATATTTAGGGCTTAGAATTGATAATATGATTTTTTATATGAATATACCACTAACATTTTATGCTGTTTTTTATTATAAACATGTGAATTATATTCTAAAATTATTATCTCCATCCTTGAATCCCAAATAAATTAGGCAAGATATTTTTTTTATTTTATTATTTGAGCATGAACATATAGACTGATCCAATTTTAATCAATTTTGTTATGCCAATATATTATATTTACTATAATTTGATATAAAATCTTGCATTGGATGAATAAAAATATTAATTGCTAAATTAACTACAAAGATTTTAAACTTTAATTATATGAAAATATCAAATTATATAATTAATATTTTAATTATTCAAAATATAATAATTTTTTTTGAAAATAAAAAATAATTAAAATCGTGTCAATGAGAATGGTTTGTGAAAGATTTAAAATAACACTTTTAATTAAAAAAACTCGAATTAAAAAACAATTAGTTAATATATATATATATATCTAAAAACTAAATACAAATAAATTTCATAACATTTTAATTATATGATTAATTTCAAATTTTATATTTAGGTTTTAGGTTTTGCATTTACAACATTAAAAAAATATATATAGAATTTAATTTTATAAATTTAATTATATTTTTTAATATTAATAAGCAGAAAAAACAATAAGGAAGTAAGTAAGTAGCAAGTTAAAAATGAACAATAAATTTGTTCTAAATATATAATTGTATATTTCAAATGAATTCCATATTGTAAGTTGTATATTTTAAAATATGAAAATTTACTTATAAATAGATTGAATTTAAAATTCAAACATGAATTTCGCAATTGTAATTTAAACTCTTTGTTAATGTTAGAATTTACTATGCCATTAAAACCAAAATAATTTTATTTCACAAATTTAAAATTAAAGAATTTGTATAAAAAACATTCTTCTATATCATGAAAATATAGTTATTATATGACTATCACAAAAATTAATAAAAAGATCATGTCTTATTTTTGAGCAAGTTATGTGGTGCATTAATTATAAGGTTCGTATATTATGTAATAATTAAAAGTGGGTCGTACTCAAATATCAAATAGTTACACCGAAAACATATGGCTGATGAATAATATTTTTTTATACTCTTTTAAATGAATAATACTATATTATCCACAATTAAAAAAATGTGAGAATTTATATTGTAAATCTCATAATTAATTAAGGTATACGAAAGTGAAAAACAATTTTTTAAAGTTAGATATTCATGAATGCAAATATTAACGATATTAACTATATGATTCCTATTTTCTATAGAAAAAATGGCAGTAGCTGACACAATAACTATTCACCGGAATGATCGTGTAATTGAAACTGAAATTGAGGTTGATTATATCTGGATAAAGATATCTAGTGACATTAAGTTGGATTTCAACTCACTAATTTATAATGTGCAGTTAGTTTTGGGTCTGACTACAAATCAATTCATTAGTAAAATTCTATTTTGAAAACCGTTTCCAGTTTATGGAGTATTAAGATTTGGGTATATTGAAATTATAAATGATAATGATTGGAATATGGTGCTTAACACAGTTAGTCAATTCAATGGGTTGCAAAACATTGAATTATACGTTGAGTGTATTGAGGATTTCACTATAAACGAATGTAGTGATATTGTTCCTTCAAATTATATGGGTTTTGAACAAGGTAATGATGATGCATGTGATGAGAATGAGGCAATATTGGGTGGACATGACCATGATGAGGTTCAAGAGACATTTGGTCATGATGTCGAAGGAGTAGATATTTTAGACAATGATGATAACAATAATGAGTCAATATCTAAAGATTGCGATGATATTGATTATGATGATAATTTTTGAAGTAGGGTTTAATTCAGAGGATGATAATGATGCAAATGTAGGTGCGATATTGCCTGTTGATTTGATGTCACAAACATAATCAACTCAACATTTCTTTCCCAGTTTGTTTCCTCATACTGCTGAATAAATGAAAGTTGATATTACGTCTCTATGGTTAAATCCCGATGCTACATCTGATCAAAATTTGTTATGAGATATTTCTAAAGAGTTTTGTAAGGGAATGATATTTGATTCGAAGGATGATGTAAAGATAGTTGCTAAGGAGTACTCCGTTAGAAATAATTGTCAATTCAAAACAAGAAGTCTAGAAATAATTCTCTTGCATTGATATGCAAGCACAATGAGAATGTGTACAATTGGAAACAACGTGCCGCTAACAAAAAGGGTAAAAACTATTAGGTAGTAACAATATATAATGGCCCTCACACTTGTAAAATTTAAAATAAATAAAAAGTAAAATTTCTTTGCAAAGATACTTTTGTTTTTATGAGTTCCATTTTCATACTTTTCTTTTTATGAGTTCTATTTTCATTCTTTGTCCCTGCATTTCATGAGTAACAGACGTATGTTTGTGCTTGCCCTTAAAAGGGATTATGTATATCAGAAACCTATTACTCAACATCTTCGCCTTCATCCTACTCTTTGATCCTGTGGATATATATATATATATATGGTTTTAGTACATATCCTTTCGATATATTTGGATTTGCCAAAATTTTGACTTCATATTAAATTTGGAGAAAATAAATGCACTATGAAGTTTTTCGAGCAAATCTTTTTTGTTTGAAATTGGATACTTGATTCATTTTAGAGCTTTATTTAAATTTATAATTGGACTTGTTTTATATCCTCAAATAAGTAGAATGTGTTAACTTAGAAAAGGCCTTATTATCTCTCCATGTCATACATGTGGAATCTTTGCTGAAACATCTTAAAGAAGACAGATAATTGTATTGATTTTAAAAGAAAAAGATAACTATAATACTATACACTAAAAAAATAATTAATTACGAATATAATCACATCAACTATATGCAAGTGGTAAAGAATAATCGAGGATATGTCATATATAAAACAATAATTAATTAATATATGTAAACACACTAACAAAATAATTGTTGCATAGTTCCCCAATGCATTGCACATGTTAACATATGATACAAAATGTATATAATTAACATATATGTATGCAAGTATTTCCAAGCAATTAATAGCAGAGTGTATTGAAAATTGCATAACCAAACGCCCCATACAAGGGTCCATATCTCATTGTTAATTCGGAAAATTAGCTGCTAGATTAATTAATTATTCTAATTTAAATCCTTGCAAAGAATTTCTGAAATAAGAAGATTGGAGTTTAAGATCAAATTATGAAATTAACTTAATATTAACACTGTTATTATAACGTCTGATGCCATCAATTATTAAAGTGAATATTTATATGGCAAATAACTCTATACATATATAAAAGGACGGCAATCAATCTAAAATGAAGCCAAGTGTCATAAAAAGAAAATGCCATTTGGTGTATTCGATAAGAGAGAAGCATGGTTTTGTTAAGAAATGACAATTTTCAAACTAATATGCATTTATCTCATATTTCTAAATTTTAAAATCAAACAACTAGCAATTTTTAACAACCAACAATTTTAAATTGAATCAATTTAAAAAAAATCTAAAAACTAGCATTTTGTTTTTGTAAAATTGAATTAAATTTATTATTATGCATATAAAGAAATTTTTTCCAATTTAATTTAAGATATTATTAAATATATATTTTTAATTAAATTATTATATATTATATATATCTATATGAAACATTCAAAATTTTTAAAAATAAAATAAATTAAATTAAAATTTAATTAAATAAAATAAATAAATAATTTTAATAAAAAATAAAAGGTTTTTAAGTAAAAAATTAGAATGTATATATGAAATATACATGAAATATACATAAAGTATATAAAAGTCAACAAAGGTCAACTCTTTTAAAAGAAAAGTCAAAGGTCAGGTGGCATTTTTATAAATATACTTTGGAAATTAAAATTATTTAAATAATTTAAAAATAAATTATTTTTATATGAAAGATGTAATTTATGATTTTGTTAAATAAATAAATACTTAATTAGTTAATTAAAATAATAATAAAATAGTTAGTGGAAGATGATGGAGAAATTTAAATATTTATTAAATATTAAAATAAAATATTTTTTAGTGGAAGATGATACTTAGTATTTTAAAAATAATTAAATAATTAATTAAAAATATAATAAAATATTATATATATATATGACTAAAATGAAAGTGAAAGGAAAGAGAAATATTTAAATCATCTTCATTTTCTTTTTCTTCATGTTTGGACGTTCCACCATAGCCAAAGAACTCAAAAAAAATTTTCTTCAAAGCTTCAAGAATTAAAGGAATTTAAAGGTTTCAAGTGAAATTTTAGTAATTTCTATCATAAATAGTAAGTTCTTTACCTCTTTCTTTGGAAATTCATGATTATTTGAATATGTTAATTTTGAATTTTTGGAGTAGCATGTTTTAATTGCCTAATTGGATATGAATAAAGTTGTTTTATGTAGTTAATAATGATTTTAAGATTGGATTGAATAAATTGTTGAATTTAAGTCGAGTTTGGTGAAGAGAGAGAATTTAAGGTTATGTAACTTTTGGGTTTGTGATCATGGATTTTAATTGTGCAATTTGGTTCTAAATGTATTTTTTTGATGCATGAATAAGGATTAAATTCAAATATTGGATTTTATTAAGTTTGAATAGAGTTTGGAAATGGAAGTGTTAATTTAAGTTTTGTAAAAGGGATTTTCAAAGTATGGTAAATTGTTTGATTTTAATAGTTAGAATATGTTATTTAATGATATAAGTGATGAATATAAGCTTGGATTGATAATTGGATTGAGTTGGAATGGAAAATCTTCAACGGTGAATGTTATGCCATTTTTAGGGTTTGGTACTAAAGCATGTATTTAACTAATGTAATTGGGTTAAACATATTAAAATATGTTTATAATGATATAGATAAACTTAGAACACCAAATTGAATGGCTTAATATGATTTTCCAAATTTAAAGTAAGGTTGAGCTTTATTTTAGGGTTTTGATTTAAGTAATGTTTAATTATGGTTTAAGTTTGAAAATGCCTTTAAGTGTAATACTAAATGATTATTTATAATCACATTTGGTATAAGCATTGAGGAGACTTGATTTTCTCAATCCAAGTGTTGAAGGGCAAGTTGGAAGAGAAGGTTGGTGTTAGTTTTCTAGCTTGCTTTTAGTTGTTTTTAGATGTATGTACAAACTTTGGATGAATTGGTTATATTTGTATTTCTTTGGGCTTAACATATTTTGGATTGAAAAATATGTTAAGCTACTTGATACATGAAACATGGATGAATAATGTGATATGGCATGTGTAATATCATATTTGTATTAAATGCATTATGAAAAGCCATTGTTAATGGGTAAATGGTGTAAAATGTAAAATATGTATATTATGTGAAAATGACCTAAAATATTTGGATAATGACATTTGTTGTGTATGCATTAAGGGCATTGTTAAAAAATCATTGGCAATGGCTAAAGTGCATAAAATGTGAATCATATATGGATTATGTGAAATTACCCAAAATATTTGGGTGATGAGCTTTAAGGTAAAATGTGATACAATGTGATGATATGATGAAATGTGATGAATTGGTATTGCTATAAATGAGAAAAGTGAGAAAAGATGAGAAAATAAGGAAATATGCCTAATAAACAATAAAAAATGAGACAATGTACATAGCTTGATTATAAGAAAATGAGAAAGAGATTGATAATGAGAAATGAGAATTAATTGTGTACCTAGTATATTATTTAATTTTCAGAGTTCTGTATTTGATGACATGCTTATGAGGTTATCTTCATTATTTGCCTTCGAGACTAGCTTTTGAGCAACTATTTGATTTGCTTTTAGGCTAGACGTTGGACGTCACTTGCCTTCATGCTAGATGCTGAAAATCACTATGATTTACTTTTGGGTTAGACGCTGAGCATCACTTGCCTTCGGATTTGACACGGGGTGTCAATATAGACCAAAACAATAACTCTAGAATTTGAATAGCATGTTGATCCTTTGGGCCCATGCTTATTTTTGTTTTTATGTGAATTGTAAAATAATTGAAAAAAATGTTTAAAATGAATTGATATGTCACATGAATGAATTGGTATGTCACATAATGACATGATATACACAAGTATTGTGCTTTGGCATTGCATTTGAGCTTTATTGTTATTAAAGTTTGTACCGCTAAGCTTTTAGCTTAGCACGTTTGTAAATTTATAGCGCATATAACATGGGCAATCCAGTAGAGCCAAAGAGTTTTACTAGACTATGTCGGGTCTAGATTGAGGTTGCTTATTGAGTTGATTTTGCTACGTCAAGATCAGAGTCATTTTGCCATCATGCATATATATATTATATCATAGTATAATTTTTTATGATATATTTTATGATTATATTTTTGGAGATTAAATTGTAAATTATAGAGAATGTTTAGGGATAAACTTTGTAATATAGGATTTTAAATGTGTTTTAATATGAGTATGTTTATTTATAAATATTTTGAGAAAATGTGGAGAAATTGTGAAGTATTGGTGAAATGATGATGTGATATTATTGGGAGTTGTTTTATGCAGGTTATGATTTTATTAAAATTTAAAAATGTCCAAATTACAAGCAAAATTTTAACGAATTTTTCCTAGATATTTTTTTTATGTAAAATATTATTTTGATAACTATAATAAATGAAGAATATTTTATTACTATATATATATTAAGATATTTGAGAATTTAAATTATAAAGTGAAAAATTTTATTAAATAAAATTATGATATTTTTATACCGAATATGCATAATTTATATATACTGGGTGTAAATATTATATAAATAGGGTATAAGAGTGATTTTATTAAAATTTGAAAATGTCCAAATTACAAACAAAATTTTAACGAATTTTTCCTAGATATTTTTTTATGTAAAATGTTATTTTGATAACTATAATAAATGAAGAATATTTTATTACTATATATATATTAAGATATTTGAGAATTTAAATTATAAAGTGAAAAATTTTATTAAATCAAATTATGATATTTTTATACCGAATATGCATAATTTATATATACTGGGTGTAAATATTATATAAATAGGGTATAAGAGTGTTACATTTATTTTGGTATTAGAGTCTAGGTTTGAGATTCCCAACCTAGGTGGGTTGTTAGGGAGAGAAAATGGAGATTTTAAATATAATTTTAAATTATGATACATGCATTGGTACTGACATTTTATCTGATCTTTGATGTGGCAATGTCCGTTCGATAAAACGAATATGAGTTGAGATGACATTTGGGTTGCATTGATCAGAGTGGCACAGTGGAAGCATCATTTTGGAAATTATGGATTGAGAATTTTTAAAAATTTTAATTTGAAATTAAGATTAATAGTTGATTTAATTGATAAATAAGTGAAATTAAGAAAAATAATTTAAGAAATAATTTAAGATATGAAATAAAAAGTTTGAGAGATGACTATGATAGTTACAGGAAATTCTATATGTGTGCTGCAAAGAGATATTGTTCAAATTTTTGGACAAATCTAAGAATGTGGGATGACTTTAAAATTTAATGAAAGTTTCTCTACATGTTAGAATTCAATGTATAACTTTCATTATTTTTAAAGATGGATCCCTAATTAAGAAAATTAGAAGAACGCAGATTGTTGGAGCAGTTCCAACAACTCAGAATCTGTAGAAATTAAGAAACATATTTAAAAACTATGACAAATCAACCTAGAAAAATATGAAACTTTACATACCATATCAGATGTATTCCTAGAACATAAGATTAAAATTTCATGAATTTTATTCAAGTTTGATACCTAAAAAAAAATGGATAACCAGGTGCTATCAGAGAAATTAATAAAGAGACAAATTCTGTGGGTTTGGAATACTTAAATTCTAAATATAGTAAATCAGCTTGGAAAATCTAAAAGTTTAAATATAAGTTCATATGTATGTCAAGTGCATATGGTTAAAAGCCCATATTCTTTTATAAAGAATTGGTAATTAAAAAAAAATTGAAGGTGAGCTTGACATGAAAGCGAGAAAGTTAAGCAGATTTGTGTAAGTAAGTAATAAATTACTTTCAAATGATAAATGAATGAAGAAAATTATATATATATATATGTGTGTGTGTGTGTGTGTGTGTGTGTATGTATGTATATGGATGGATAAATGTATGAAGAATGAATATAAAATTTTTAATAATTTAGAACAAAGAGTTCTTAATTAGATATTAAAGAGACAAATGGTATATGACACAAAATTATTTATTATGAAAAATTTTTGAGAATATATTAATATGAAGTATAGTATTGGTTAAGTCAAAAGTAACTATGACTAAGTAAAGATTTAAAAGTTGTTCCTTATATTGAGTAATTACAATATAAATCTACATAAATAAATTACTAAGTTAAAGCGAGTTGAGGTTATGTCTACAATTCATATTTGAATGCGTGATTAAGATGTGTTCATTAAGGTGTTTTGTGGAAATGAATATTATGAGAAATAGTAATAAATATGTTTTTGGAATATCTAAGGTGGATATAAAGATTTAATAATGGATATAAGATGATTGTATAATAAATGACTTTTTAATTTATTCCATGAATGATAGTTGATTGACTAATCAAAACATGATTTAGTTGATTTAAGTGGATAGAATAAATTGAAATATAAAGAGTAAATTGTGGGAGTAGTTGTAATTGATATTAAATGATTACCAAAAATAGCAATGGGATCAATCCATCAGAGGAGTTAAAAGTATGATTTATATAAAAAGAATTTGACATTTCTATGTAAAAGAAAAAAAAAGTGTAACGGGAATTAAAGAATTTGGAAGTTAGTGATCGAAATGATTTGAAATGTATGGATGTAATATTATTTTGAACAACTGAATTTGTGATTCAAATTTTGAGTTAAAGTGTACTTGAAATATAAATAAATGGAGAATTTATATTTATTAATGATCTTCATAAAGGACGTTATGCAAATAATTAAGAGTATTTGTAAGAGAGAAGAATAAAGGATTATATGGTTAGCACAAACTTTTATAACATTTAATTTAATTGATAATTTATGCTATTATGTATGTGGGCATTCTTTAAAGAATAAAGATATTCTTTAAAGTGACATGTATAGATGAGTATGTGGTTAAAATTGACGTGAGAAATAATATTTTTGTGTGTGGAAGGAAAAAAGTATGAAAAAATATAAAATATGATTAAAAGCATGAACTATGTTAAAAATGACCTGAAAATATGATAATGGAAATATGAAATTGGGATGGAATATAAAATGCAATATAATATGTATGTATTTATGAAAAATGATAAAGTGTGGAGATGAGTCACATTATAAATGTGACACATGATTATGTTAAGTGATTATGTGAATTATAGAATATAATAATTGTATGAAAATTTGAGAAAATTCATAAATGAGATAAAATATGAAAGTGATCATGAGTGAGTTGATCACTTGATAAATTTGAAAAATTATGAAAAAGGAAGTGAAATATGGATATGAATGTGGAAACTGAGAAAAATATTTGAAAATATAAATATATATATATATGATATAAACAATGAAGGAATGATAATAGTAAATTAATAACGTGTATAAAATGTGTAATTTTGAGATGTCATGGGCGTGTGACCACCGAGTCATGGACGCAACAGCGAGATAAAAACTATTTGAGAAAACTTATAGTGCAAGCAATGTTTATTTATAACCCATGGGTGTGGACTTGAGATAATACGATTATGAAATGCATTTGATGAAATTGATAGTTTTGCTTTATGAGATACAAGTAAACTTTTAGGTTGGTATAGTTACTATAAATAGTGTGGAAGTAGAAGATAATTATAAAAATATGATGAGCTATAAATAATGTATAAGAAAATGATTAAGTAAGCATGGCAACTATAAGTAATGTGAAGAGATGATAAATGAGCAGAATTATGAAAAGTGATTAAGAGTTATCTTCAACGTGTTTAAAAATGGTATAATATGAATAAGTTGATGAAAATGACGTTTAAAGTGAATGAGACTAGGGAAAGTGATTAAGGTAAGAGCTGGTCATGAGAATTATGTGGGAACTGTATGAAAAAAGGTAAAGGTAAAGTATATTGACTGTATACAATTATTAGCTCCAATAAGTTAAAATGAATATTGGTCATGAAGATGAATCCAAAAAGAATTAATATTTAAGAATGACCTAATTGAGCTAGGTTATGAATTGAAACAAATTAATAAATTTAAAGTAAGCTAGAATTTGACTAAATAGAATAAGACTGTGATAGTCATATTGAGATAGTTAGATTAATTGATCTGGAATATGAAAATTACAAGCAATTATTGAGATTCAATATATATATAATTATATTAAGAATATGAGAGATATGTAATAATGGCTATGATGTAATGGCTATGAAAGGAGTTAAAATATACTAGTTGTAAATTATTATAAGAAAAATATGTTAACTATATTGTGATGGGAATGTATGTATATTTTGGGGTTGATGAATAACCTGTAAACATGAATCTTAATAAGGAACTAGGATTTTGTTGTTGTATATTGATATAGTATAGAGAGTAAGATCAATGTGAGGATGTGTAAAAAATTATTAAGTTAAGACTTGTTATTTGAGAATTGTTATTATTTGTGTTTTTACAGATAATTTATTATGATTGTTTAATTAAATAGAAGGTATAATGATGAATTATGAAAATTTTGAAAAGATTTTTGAGAATGACTCCAAGGATGAGAGGAGAAATTATGTGATTTGATGAAATAGTTATTTGATGAGAAGATTAATTTCATATGAGATTTTAAGAATTTATTTTGAGTTGAATTATTTATTATAGTACTGGATAATTTTGAGGACAAAATTATTTAAGGGGGAGAGAATTGTAACATCCGAAATTTTTAGAAATTAAATAAAATAAATTAAAATTAAATTAGATAAATTAAACAAATAATTTTAATGAAAAATAAAAGGATTTTAAATGAAAAATTAACATGTATATATGAAATATACATAAAATATATAAAAAGTCAATAAAGGCTAGCTCTTTTAAAAGAAAAGTCAAAGATCAAGTGGCATTTTTGTAAATACACTTTAAAAATTAAAATTATTTAAATAATTTAAAAATAATTATTTTTGTATGGAAGATGTAATTTATGATTTTATTAAATAAATAAATAATTAATTAATTAAAATAATAATAAAATAGTTAGTGAAAGATGATGGAGAAATTTAAATATTTATTAAATATATAAATAAAAAAAAATTTTAGTGGAAGATGATAATTAGCATTTTAAAAATAATTAAATAATTAATTAAAAATATAATAAAATATTATATATATATATGGCTAAAATGAAAGTGGAAGGAAAGAAAAATATTTAAGTCATCTTCATCTTCTTTTTCTTCATGTTTGGACGTTCCGCCATAGCCAAAGAACTCAAAAAAAATTTTCTTTAAAGCTTCAAGAATTAACGAAATTTAAAGGTTTCAAGTAAAATTTTAGTGATTTCTATCATAAATAGTAAGTTCTCTACCTCTTTCTTGAAATCCATGATTATTTGAATATGTTGATTTTGAATTTTTTGAGTAGCATGTTTTAATTGCCTAATTGAGTATGAATAAGGTTGTTTTGAGTAGTTAATAACAATTTTAAGGTTGTATTGAAGAAATGGTTGAATTTGAGATGAGTTTGGGGAAGAGAGAGAATTTAGGGTTATGTAACTTTTGGGTTTGTGAAATTATGGATTTTAATTGTGCAATTTGATTCTAAATGTATTTTTTTGATGCATGAACAAGAATTTTAAAGTCAAATATTGGATTTTGTTAAGTTTGAATAGAGTTTAAGAATGAAACTGTTGATTTAAGGTTTTGGAAAATGAATTTTCAAAGTACGGTAAATTGTTTAATTTTAATGGTTAGAGCATGTTATTTAATGATATAAGTGATGAATATAAGCTTGGATTGATAATTGGATTGAGTTGGAATGAAAAACCTTCAATGGTGAAGGTTATGCCATTTTTAGGGTTTAGTACTAAAGCATGTGTTTAACTAATGTAATTGGGTTAAACATGTTTAAATATATTTATAATGATATAGATAAACATAGAACACTAAATTGAATAGCTTAATATAATTTTCCAAAGTTAAAGTAAGGTTATTTTAGGGTTTTGATTTAAGTGATGTTTAATTATGGTTTAAGTTTGGAAATGCCTTTAAGTGTGATACTAAATGATTATTTATAATCATATTTGGTATAGACAATGAGGATAATGATTTGCCCAATTTAAGTATTGAAGGGCAAGTTGGAAGAGAATGTTGGTGTTAGTTTTGTGGCTTGCTTTTATTTGCTTTTAGAGGTATGTATAATCTTTGGATGAATTGATTATATTTGTATTACATTGGGCTTAACACATTTTGGAATGAAAAATGTATTAAGCTACTTGATACATGGAACATGTATGAATAATGTGCTATGACATGTGTAATGTCATATTTGTATTAAATGTATTGTGAAAAGTCTTTGTCAATGGCTAAATGGTATAAAATGTGAAATATGTATATTATATGAAAATGACCCAAAGTATTTGGGTAATACCATTTATTGTGTATGCGTTAAGGACATTGTTAAAAAGCCATTGGTAATGGCTAAAATGCATAAAATATGAATCATATATGGATTATGTGAAATTATTCAAAATATTTGGGTGATGAGTTTTAAGGTAAAATGTGATGCAATGTGATGATATAATGAAATGTGATGAGTTGATATTGCTATAAATGAGAAAATGAAAAAAGTGAGAAAAAGATGAGAAAATAAGGCAATGTATCTAATAGATAATGAAAAATAAGGCAATATGCCTACCTTGTTTATGAGAACATGATAAAGAGATTGATAAGGAGAAATGTGAATTAATTGTGTGCCTAATATATTATTCGATTTTCAGAGTTCTGTGTTTGGCGGCATGCCTATGAGGTTATCCTCATTATTTGCCTTCGGGGCTAGCTTTTGAGCAACTATTTAATTTGCTTTCGGGCTAGACGTTGGACGTCACTTACCTTCGGGCTAGATGTTGGGCATCACTATGATTTACCTTCGGGCTAGATGCTGGGCGTCGCTTGCCTTTGGGCTAGACACTGGATGTCAATATAGACCAAAACAGTAACTCTGAAATTTGAATAGCATATTAGATCATTTGGGCCCATGCTTATGTTTGTTCTTATGTAAATTGTAAAATGATTGAGAAATATGTTTAAAATGAATTGATATGTCACATGAATGAATTGTTATGTCACATAGTGACATGATATACATAGGCATTGTATTTGAGCTTTATTATTATCAAAGTTTGTACCGATAATCTTTTAGCTTAGCACAATTATAAATTTATTGTGCATGTGACAGGCGATTCTATAGAGCCGGAGAGTTCTACTAGACCAGGTCGGGCCTAGATTGAGGTTGCTTGTTGAGTTAATTTTGCCACATCAAGATCAAAGCCATTTTGCCATCATGTATATATATTATATCATAGTATAATTTGTTATGATATATTTTATGATTATATTTTTTGATATTAAATTGTAAATTATAGAGAATATTTTGGGATAAACTGTGTAATGTGGGATTTTAAATGTGTTTTAATTTGAGTATGTTTATTTATAAATATTTTGAGAAAATATGGAGAAATTGTGAAGTATTAGTGAAATAGTGATGTGATATTATTAGGAGTTGTTTTTATGCAGGTTGTGATTTTGTTAGAATTTGAAAATATCTAAATTACAGATAAAACTCTGGCGAATTTTTCCTAGAGATTTTTATATAAATTGTTATTTTGATAACTATAATAAATAAAGAATATTTTATTACTATATATATATATATATTAACGTATTTGAGAATTTAATTTGTAAAGTAAAATTTTTTATTAAACTAGATTGTGATATTTTTATATTATATATGCATATTTTACATATACTGAGTATATGTATTATACATATATATATATATGACATAAGAGTGTTACACTATATATATATATATATATATATATAAAATAGTAGTAAATCATAGAATGAAGGCAAGTGTAAAGAACAAAAATTAATATATTTTTATTTTGTTTGGATAATATAATGAATTTTTGAGTTATCATTAATTATTTAAAATGAAAAAAAAATTACTTTCTATCACATTAATCAAATATAAATGCATATTAAAAGACTAAAATTTTAATTTAACTTTTTACGTAATTTTAAAATAAAAATTCTATTTCTTTCTTTTAAATCCTAAAAATACAAATAAATAGCTAAAAAAATTTATAAAAATCCATTTAGGAGAGAGAAAAAACTCTAAAATCTTGCTTTATAGATATATAGAGAGAAAATATTAAAAACAAATCAGAATCTATTGCACATTAATTAAATATGAATATTTTTTTTAATAAATTAAAATATAATCATATTTGTATCAACAAAAAAATAAATTTTAAATAAAAATATATTTGAAAATATATTTTTGACAATTTTCTTCTATTTCTACCCTCGTGAAAACTTATAAAAATATAAATAAAGTTTTAAATAGAAATATTCTTAGCTTAAAAAAAAATAGAAAGATTCTTACACTTAAAAAAATAAATAAAAATAAAATATTATTTTTAATAAGAAAAATGGATAACGGATAATTAATGTATAATTATAGTAATATAATTATAGGAGACATTAATAGAGACATAATAAATAAAATAATTATTTTTATAATACAAAATATATTTTATTTTTAAATGAGTTATGTTTTTTAAAAAACTAATTTAAATGCTTCTTCATTTACTTTAACATTATATTATTTTAATAGTAGAGTGATAGAGTTAAAATTCAATAACAAATTAATAAATATTTAATTAATTTAAATTTTATTCTAAAAAAATGAACAAAAGATGCTTCAGTGATTGTGCAAGTAAGATACAGTATGTGGTAAATACTATTTCTATTCTTTTTGGGACTCTTATTATTAAAGAAAAATCTATAAAAAAATAACTCAAAAAGAGAAGGAATATAAAAATTTTATACAAATAAAAAATTTATAAAATTAACACATGAATAAAAAAAATTTATAAAAATATGGTATATTTTTATATATATTGAGTATATATTCATTATATTTTCACAAAGAAAAATAGTAATTTTTGTAAATTAAAAATTATAAAATTGTAAGAAAAATAAACAGAAAGATTCTTACACTTAAAAATAATAAAAAAAACTAAATAAAAATAAGATATTACTTTTAATAAGAAAAATTAATAATTAATATAAAATTATGGCAATACAATTATAGGTGACACTAATAGAGACATAACAAATAAACTAATTAGTGATATCACGCTAAAAATATATTTTAATATTATTTAATGAGTTGTATTTTTTAAGAAATTAATGTAACTGTTCTTCATTTACTTCATCATAAGATTATTTAGTAGTTGAGCGATGAAACTAAAATTGAGTAATAATTTAATTAATTTTTAGAAGGTGAATTATTTTATTAATTCAGTTAAATTTAAAAAAAAATATAATTTATGATAATGATAGACAAAACTTTAAATGAAGCTACAAATTTAGCATATAAAAAAATTATAATTTAATTTAAGATATTGTTAAATATATTTTTAATAAATTATTATGTATTATGATTTATAAAAAATCATATTATGTTTCATTTAATCTCAAATTAAAGTTTTATTAATTTAAATATAATATTAAAAGACGAATAAAAGTTACTTCAACTATTCAACGGATATGCATATAGGATGTAACAAGTAATAAATCTTATTTTTATTGTTTTCAGATCTCTTATTATTAAAGAAAAATTTATAAAAAAATAACTTAAAAAGATAAGAAATAAAAAAATATTATACAAATAAAATTTTTTAAAAAGTACTACATGAATAAAATTTTTTATAAAAATATGGTATATTCTTATATAAGTTGAGTATATATTTATTATATTTTTATAAAGAAAAATAATATTTTTTATAAATTCAAAAATATAAGATTGTAAAAAAAATTAAGGGTGGTATAAATGAAATTTTTTAAGAAAAAATAATATTTCATTTGATTTCTTCATTACTAAACTATAATATATTTGTATTTTTTTATTCCAAGATCCAATTTAAGGTTGTCTCTCATTAAATAGCAATTTCTTATTAATTTTATAATTATTTAATTTAATTTTTAAAACTTTAATGAAATTTTAGAAATGTTTTGAAAAGACATTTAGGGTGAAAAATAAAATAAAATACAACAAAACTCTAATTCTTTATTTTTAATATATTTAATCAATGAAATTATATTAATTATCTTTTTTTTTAAAATAAATTAAACTATTAATTTCATCAATCATTATTTTTTTTTATTTTATTTAGAGAGTTTTGATACTAAATTATTGTAATCTAATATTTAATATCATTATTATGATTAGGTTATTATAAGTATAAAAATTATAATTTTTAGAGTAAAATAGTATTTTATTTTTGAAATTTCTCTTAATTAATTTTTTTAAGAAATTAATTTAATTGTTTCTTCATTCACTTCATTATCAGATTATTTAGTAGTAGAGTGATGGAACTAAAATTGAGTAACAGTTTAATTAATTTTTAGAAGGTAAAATATTTTATTAATTCAGTTAAATTTAAAAAAAAAATAATTTATAGCGATAATCGACAAAACTTTAAATAAATCTATAAATTTAGTATACAAAGAAATTTTTCATAATTTAATTTGAGATATCATTGAATATATTTTTAATAAATTATTATATATTATCATTTGTATAAAATCATATTAAGTTTCAATTAATCTCAAATTAAAGTTTTCGTAATTTAAATATAATATTAAAAGATGAATTGTAATACCCTAGATGAAATGCAAGTCTAATAGCCTAAATACTGTGCAAATTAAATGAATAAAATGAGAAAAATTTTAATTGAAATAAAATTTTAATGTGCCAAAGTAATAGAAATAAGAACTCTAAAGTGCTTGAATTAAAAACTCTGCAATTCATAACGACCATGAATCAAACCAACCAATTGTAAATTGTAAAATAATTAATTATATTCATATAAAAAGTATTATAAAAATAAAGTGACCTACTCGAGTGATGAAGGAACCATTGAAATACAATTTATGTGTGGATGTGGATATGAATATAGGACAAACATTGACACAAAACCAACCTATAATTATTAATGACTTAAAGGAATTAAATTTGCATGTTCAAGGTAAGTTATAGTGTCAATTCCTTCTTTTGTTGCCTTGAAAATATTGAAAAAATGTGAACCATTGTTTATATTTGAACTATTTAATACCTCTGTTGATTGTGTTCTTATAATTATAAATTGTGAAACTTTATGTGACCTTGAGGCCTATATGATCATACCAAACAATTTGTTTAGTCAATATGATAGAATCTCAATTTGAGGGAGCTATACCCATTAGACTATGTGTACATAGAGACTTGTGATAAAAAGGTAAAAGCTATTGTTCTTATTTGTGTGTGATGTATGATAGCAATAGAATATGCATAATGACATATTTTCTTCAGCGTCATTACTATGTGATTATATGTCATATTTTTTTATTTGTTTTTGTGATATTAGTCTGGTTATTATAGGTCCTACTTGTAAATTAAATTTTATTGATATACCTTTATTATGCACCCACCATGTATTATTATTATTCTTGATTTTTGAAATACTTTTGTTGTATTTCTTACCCTTATTGTAACACCCTTATACCCAATATACGTACACCACATATACTCTCAATATGTAATATACATATATCGGATACAAGAATGTCACAGTCTATTTGAAGCAAACCAACCTTTAATCAAATAATCATAATAGGTAGTAATAGATAAAATATTTCATATTAAAACACATATACATATATACCACAATAGTACCCAAAAGTTTATTTAAAACATTTATTTAATAAGCAGAGGAAAAATGTAGTGGAATATACATATGTATACATCAAAATTAATATTTACAAAGATATAGAGTTTATACATGCTTGGCAGTTCGTCTCTGATCTTGAAGTCCAATAATCAACACTTCTCAAGCCTAGACTTAACTCGGTCTAGCTGAACTCTCCGGTTCAACCGTATCTACCCTGTCACCTACGCGATGAACCACAATCGCGCTAAGCCATAGGCTTAGTGGTACAAATTATCAATTCCATTCTCATTTTCTCATAATCATCTAGGCAACCATGCCCCAATTATTTCATTTGCATCATTATAGCCAACAACAATAGCTTCACATCTCATCATTAGGGTATACATAACCAATTGCATTGTACATACATTTTGAATAATCATTTTATCTTTCACATTATACAAATCATAGAATTAATCAATTGCATCAACAATGTAATATATTACTTAACACATTTACAATCAAAAGTGTTAAGTCCCAAAGTAATGTAAATTTATGTAATCATGTAAGGTTTATACTTACCTCAAGAGCAACTCACACCAATCTAACCACTTCCTCTTCCAAGAATCCTTCAACACTTGGATTAGGCAACTCAATCTCTTCAAAACCTAATCCAAAGGGGATGATATACACTCACTTAGAGATACACATAAGATAATAAGGATAAGAGCCAACTAGGGCAAACTCCACACATGACATGCTCAACAACACGGGCGTGTCCCTGATCGTGCCCTAAACTCACTACACAGAAGCTTTGACACGCTCAGTGACATGGGCGTGTCACTGTCCGTGTCAATCCTTTCACAACATAGTAGCTATGACACGCTCAGTGACATGGACGTGTCACTGGACGTGTCAATCCACCAACATCACAGTAGCTATGACACGCTCAGTGACATGGGCGTGTCAATCCACCAACATCACAGTAGTTATGACACGCTCAGTGACATGAGCGTATCACTGGACGTGTTAATACTACTCCAACACAGAAGCTGTGACACACTTTGTGACATGGGTGTGTCACTGGTCGTGTCACCCATTCAGAAAATAGAACTATTGACACGCCCAAAGACTTGGCCTTGCTCATGGGCGTGTTAGGCCAAAAATCCTGATTCCAACACCAACAACACCATATCCAACAAACATCATACTTAACTCTTTTCCACTCCAAACAATCTTACCCAAAATCATCAATAAACCATACTAGACTTGCATAACATCAAAACAACTCAACCCATATACAATCCACAACTCTTGTTCTTTCACCAAACTTAACCCTATCTCTTCAATCCAACCCCAAAAATCAAAGCCAATCCTCAAACATAACAAAATCAACCATACACACATCAACAACAACCATACACCAAGCTCAATACACAAACTCAAAAGAAAACCAAAGAAATAAGTTGGAAACTTACCAAAAGTGATGAAAACCCTTCAAACTCCAACTTGATCTCTTGAAACACCTTCAAATCTTGAGTTAAGAAGAACAAAATCTCTCTTTCCCTCTTGTTAATGGTGGTGGCCGGCTAAAGAGAAGAAAGAAGAAGATGAAAATGAAAGTCAACCCATCCACTTATCTCTTAACCACTAAAGTCCTCTTTTAATATCCACCAAGAAATTATAATAATAAAATAATCATAAATATCATCATCCACTTAATAATTCAATTTCAATTAATCCAAATATAATTAAATATATCTTTTGACCAATTCATTAGTTGACTTGTATATGTTGTATATATCTCTATATATACAACATATACACACTTCTCTTTTCTTCTCTTACTACTTAAACATAAATATACTTTATATCATTTAATCCAATTTCAACAATAATCATACAAAAAATTTTAGGGTATAGTTTGGGATATTACACTTATGGTACTATAATCTCACTGAGTTGATAACTCACATAATTGTAATCTAGGTCCATCAGCTTATTGATTTATTCGTTTCAACAAGAAGTCTGAGAATAATGTAATTAGCCAATAACTATTATATGTAATTAAAGTGCTAAATTTATATTATACTCTAGTTGCTCAGCAGTACTATTGTGAGTAATTTAATATGGTGCGGAAGTAAATTACAATATAATTAATATGACTTATGTGTGTGATAAATGATATCAAAATCAATGTGAAAGAATGCACTGTAAGATTATGAGTAATTAATAATGATTATTAATCAAGATAACCAATATGTATGAATACATTGGTATAATTGGGTTCTATGTAGTGTTTGGTAGCTTTAAACCTACCTGGATTTTAATTAATAAATCTATATTAATTGATTTTTAATATATCCAATCAATGAAATTATATTAATTATCTTTATTTTAAAATAAATTAAACTATTAATTTCATCAATCATTATAGTTTTTTTTTTATATTTTATTTAGAGAGTTTGGTTATAATATCATTATTATGATTAGGTTATTATAAGTATAAAATTTAAATTTTTAGAGTAAAATACTATTATATTTATGAAATTTCTCTTAATTAATGTTTTTTAAGAAATTAATTTATTTGTTTCTTCATTCACTTCATCATTAGATTATTTAGTAGTAGAGTGATGGAATTAGATTAACAATTTAATTAATTTTTAGAAGGTAAATTATTTTATTAATTCAGTTAAATTTTAGAAAAAAAATAATTTATAGCGATAATAGACAACTTTAAATAAATCTATAAAATTAATATACAAAGAAATTTTTCATAATTTAATTTGAAATATCATTAAATATATTTTTTAATAAATTATTATATACTATTATTTATTTTGAATCATATTATATTTTAATTAATCTTAATTTTTTTTACATATAATTTCATAGAAAAATAACAACACATAGTCTTTATTTTTTAATTATTAATTTTATTAATATTATCCGTGTATCGCATAAGTTTTAATACTAGTATAATATAAAAGAAGTAAAAGAATATAAATTTATTTGACTATGAGATTCCTATATATATAGATGTAGTTTGTATAAGCAAATAATTAAGCGTATTTTATTTTAATTAAATTTTTTAAATAAGCTAATGCACATATAATAAATTATACGAGCACACTAAGGATTGTACATAAAATTTTAATAAATTTTCATAACAAAAATTATTTTCAATTTTATAAATAATTCCAACCAATAAAATAAAATACTTTTAATAAAATGAATTCTAAATTATCTTTTTTACTATTCCTTTAATTGCAAAAATAACATAAAATTGAAATTTATATCACACTTATTCCTACCACATTCCTACTCAAAATTTTTAGCTTATAAAATTACAATAATTAATTAAAAATTTATACTTAAACAATTAATTACAACTTCTAAATATGTATAATCCAAAGAAAATCCAATAGAATTAAAAAGTTGTTTAAGAACCTAACATTGAAAATTTAGAGCATCAAATGAGAATTTTAATAATGTAATGAATTTCTAACAAAATTTTTACTCGAGGATACTAATTCATTTTTACTGAAACTCAATTTTACAAATAAAATTAAGAAAAAATCATATTTAATTCAAAAAAATCAAGATTTTTTTAAAATAATTAAAAATAAATCAAAACAATTTACTTACTAATCATAGATACGTTGATTATTATAAACTCTCTTTGATATCTAAAAATCTTATTTTTTTAAGAATTTTATTCAAATTTAATGGAAAAAAGAGAGAAAAATATGAGGACAAAGGAAGAATAGAGACGACAAAATAAATGAGAGGAAAAACGAAAGTACAAAATGATTTTTTTTTTCATATGATTTAATTAATAATGTGTAATTGTTAGGATTGTGATGGTTGAACGAGTCTTTCCACCACAAAAATATCTATTGCATTATATTTAGATTTAGATTTTTAGTTTTTATATAGTTTATTTTTTATTAGATTAGACTTATAACCTTTAAAATTAGGAGGACCAAAATCTATTTACTTAATATATATAGTAAATATATATAAATTAAAAAGTTAAAAGAGGGTGCCAAGGCCCCCCATAAACACTTTGATTCTGCCCATGATAAATTATAATAAAATAAAAATGGATTCTAATGTAAATTGCCATAAAATAAAATTAAAATTCTTAAAGAGACAAATAAATGTTGAAAAGGTAATATAATCTCTACCCTAATTAAAGAAGAGTAAGAAAATATAATTATTAATATTTATATTTAGTTTATTATAAATTATTATTTAAATATTTAAAAAATATAATTATGACGGGTCTTACTGTTGAATGTTACTTGCCAGTTGAATTAGTGTTGCTTGGCTTCAGACATGATGGTTGGACCCTATTTATTAAATTCTACGAGATAGTATTTGGACTTAAAGTGCCAAGTTTGGAGGATCGATTATCCTCTTTGATGTTTAGTATGATTCCCATACTTGGTTGATTAGTTATATGTTAGTGACAATGCATGAGCATACTCACTAGTAGAATGATCAGTGCACCAAATTTATATATTGATGAGTATTGATCACTGTGTTGAAAAGCTAACCCTTGTCTTCTTTTCTTATAAGGGTACAAATTGAGTTTGAGGAGATATTTTACTTAATGTACTCCTCCCTTCAATTTTTTAGTAGGAGACTTTATTTTATTATTTCACTATATAATTATATTATTTTGTATTTCACACTTTAGAACTTCATAATATTATTTCCGTTATCCATATCTCTATCTAATTTTAGTAGTTGTTAGTTGATATATTATCTTGTCAAGCAAGAACTTTGACAGGATAAAGGTTTAGAAATGACGTATTATATTGATAATTATATAGTTCTTTGAGTTGAACGCTCACCTCCTATTTAGCATTTTTTTTTCAAATTGTAGGTTAAATGTGAGAGGTAATTTCAGTTGAGTTATCTCTACTATTTTCTTCTTTGGCAATGAATTTATTTCATTATATTTTATATAATTATTTTTATTCTAGAACTCCACATGGTTCTTTGTTTTATGCTCTTTGTTTGGATAGTGGAGTTTAGTTTAGTCACTTGGTGTAATGTTCTGTCAAGTAGAAATCTAAAGATGAGATAATTAAGATTGTAACCCTAAGTGGTGTGACATGATGTTTGTACAAGTTCTACTTGGCTGGTGAGCCCACAACACTAATTTTGGGACAATAACAGTTGTCATAGTATATTTTATCGGTATTTGATTAGTCAAGCTAACTACTGATTCTAGAAGCTACATGTTTTCTCATTCTATAGTGTCATTCACTTACCATGAGGTTTGGATCATGGCATGGATTTTTTAGGAGGAGGTGGTGGAGGTTAGCTGAAGAAGATTAAGCGAAGAAAGATGGACTAAATATATGAGGAAATAGATTCTTTTTAGCTTACATGGTGTTAATGGATCCCAAATTGGTGATTTAGCATGGCACACCAACTTTTTGTTGGAGATTTAATTGAAGTTAGATGGAAGTACTTTAAATTGACCGTTGGTGAAAGTTTGAGGACTTTTAGTATCATTTTCAAGCTAGAGAACTATAATGTGCATTGGTTGATGATTCAAAAACCAGGGTCAAAATTAACATGAGAATGTCATATAATTAATGCTAATGTTCTATTTAATTAGTAAACTAGTTTATTATCCTTTATACCAAAAAAAGGGGTTGAATTGGTGCAGGATTAAGATTTGAAGGAACAATGAGAAATTGGAATGTGATTGGGAAAGAGATGACTAATTAAAAGTGATAAAGTAGGGAATGGAAAAGAACGCAAGGATTTATAGTGGTTTAAATGTTAACTAACCTTGCATACACCCCTCAGCTAGACAATTGAGTATTTCATTATACTTGGAGTTTTACAAGCTTATTTCCAGCTTCATGTTCAAACTCATATCAATCTAGTAAATTATCCAAGTATTTTATAGGCTCACACCCAAATCTAATATTTCTAGCTCACACATATCTAAGATTTTTTCAAAGGCTACTCTCAAACCTCTTACAAAAGTTTTTACAAGGCTTAACTCTCAAACCCTTACAAGAGTTTTGTGAGGCTAACTCTCATTCCCAACCTAATGTTTTACAAGACTAATATTCAACCCTTACAATATTATTTATAACTAACACTTAACATTTACATAAATACAGAATAAGGCTTAACAAATTAAACTATAAGAATTTCCCCATTATTATTAAGACTTGTTCCTCGTCATTGAATGCTATTTGAGAGAGAGGGGGAGGGAAGGCGGGTTATAACTTCAAATAAGAATCTATTTGCTTTGAATATTGCTGGTGAAGTTCCCTCTCTAATAGCTAGAAAATCTATAATCGCGGTTGCAATCTTTACCACATGGTTAAGACTTCATAGTTGCAATTGTGAATCTTCATAGTTTCCTAACAGCTACTGTCGCATGTCATCCTTTCATTGTTTCTTTACAAAGCCGTTAGAGCTTCACTTTTACAATATGAATATTGCAGTCGTGTCCCTTTTGCAATCGTGATTTGTCAATTGCGATGACAATCGTTGTTGTGCTTCCTATCGCAATTGTTATTGTGTTTTTTAGCTTTTAGTTTTTCGACTGAGTCATGTGTGCAAAATGCTTATCGCAATTGCGATATGTTTATCGTGTATAATATTGCATTTGCTATTTTAACTGTGAAAAACACCATGTCTTAAGGACGAATAATTATACAATGAAACCGTTGTATTACAACAAGTCAATCGAATATCTTCGATTGGCTTGTTATAATACAACGGTTTCATTGTATAATTATTCCTTAAGGATCCTTAGGCCATGTTGAATCAAGGTCATGATTTATGAGCTAGCTTCAAAACTTAGAAAATATTTAAATTCTTTTAATTTCAATCCTTTTTAAATTATTTGCCTATCACATGGACATTCAATGAAACCATTAGAATAATTTAATTTAATTGCTAAAATTAAAATCGAGATTAATCTAAATTGAGTTCAATATGATATGTAAACTAAGTGGCAATATGATCTGTAAACTAAGTTGCAAACCTTAATTTGTAAAAACAAATATTAGGAATTATACAAACTTAACCTTTAAAAAGTTAGGGGGTATTTAGTTATAGAAAATAAGTTCTGTTTTTTAGAAAATTTCTAAAAAAAAAATGAAAAATAGAGTTTGTTGTTCAGTAAAAAATATTTTTTATTTAAAAAATTAGAAAATAGTTTTCTATATTTAAAAAGTAATAGTTGAGTTTTAGAAAACTATTGTAACGTATTTCCTAAATTTTTTATATATTATCCAAATTGAAAAACACTATTTTCATTATTTAACACCATAGTATTCTCTTCAAAACCCAAATGTTTATTTTTATTTATTTTTATTTATCTTATTTCTTCCTTCCATTCTTCAATTTGCTTATCAAAATCATTGAAAGCTCCATAAAAGATTAGTGCATTCTTATTTCTTTCTTCTTTAATTTTAATCTTTAATATTATAAATTTTTTGATACATAATTTTAAAAATTATATAATACAATGGTGATTCTAAATAATCATTTTTGTGTATTTGTTCACTTATGTGTATTTATTCAATATACAAAAAAAAAAAAAATTACAGTTGGCAGTTATTTATTGACTTCTTGGTATCTACTGTGTATATTTTTTTCCGTGTATTTATTCAATTTGTATATTCTCTTGCGATTGTATTTACCAATCATTTGGTCATGGTTATTATGGTGATGATATTCCTTTTCTTTATTCACATAAAATCATTTACTAATTGCTAGGTACCTTTGGCTATCAAGTCCAGTATCAATATTTAATTTTCTATACAACAAAAGCAAAGTTGCACAAGACATAATATATATTTATAATTATTTTATAACATGTGGTAGAGAACAATCTCATCCACCATATCTGAAGAAAAACAATTCTTTTACTAGGATTTTGCAAGTAATAGTACACGGCAATAGTTTTGTGTTTATTATGTTTAGTGAAGAAAAATAATATCAGGATTGTTCAAACGGAGATCATGAAGCCACTAGTGAAATTAATGGCTGATTTTAATGAGATTTTTAATGCCCATGTTGCATGTCTATTTTTATGATTCTTTTATTTTCTTATTATTTTTGGCTTTCTCTTTTCTTCCTTTACTATGGGTTTTTATTTTGTTTATCCCATTTTGTTATTACTTTACTGCATCTTCTTCCATTATCCCATAAGTTTAAGGGGTTAGTGTCTTTTTTTTGCACTGTTTTCATTAAACTAAATCTCAATTAGAGATTTATTTATGTTTGATACTGAATTTAAAAGAAATTGTTTAAGTGATTAATATAAAAATATCAAATCTTAACTGTTATCGTTCAAATTATTTATGCAATTATATTTTTATATGAAAGTATTTAAAAGGAAAGCTATTTGAATATTATATAAAGAATAGAGAATAAAAATTAGAAAATAATAATAAGTAAACATGTTTTTTCAGTTTTCTAATTTTCTATTTGAAAATTTGTTAAAAACAAAAGTCTATAAAATCAGGAAATAGAAAAGAAAACTAGAAAATGAAAATAGAAATTTTTTTTCATAACCAAACATACCTCTTAACTTTTTATAAATGTAGACTCTATTAAGGAACAAATATTCTTAGTCAGTGATTGTATAGATATATTGAGTAGCACAATAAAGTAAGTTTATATAAAGTTTCACGTCATTAAGTTTAACTTCATTTGAACCTTTTAAGTGTGTCTATTTCATAACTATCTAAAGGAAAAGTATTTTAACTTACCAAACTTAAAGAATATTTGTTTTCTATTGTTAACTAGGAACCTAATAATATACTAGGCCAATATGTATATAGGAGAGTTTGCTCTCTCTCTCTCTCTCTTAGAGTTCCAAATTACCAGTAACTCGTTTAAACCCTACAAAAGATTAGTTTAGTCAGGGGCTTACGCGGGATTGAAGAATGAGGGGGGCCAAAAATATACACCAATAATATAAAAATTTTAATGACTTTTCATTATAAAAATTCTTTTAAATTTCATTAAAAATTTTACCAAGATAAAATTTATTTATTTTATACAAAATAAACTCTAATAATTATTATTTTTTGTTATTTATTAAGTAAAAATACTATAAAATTCAAGTTTATATCACAATTAATCCATTTCTATTCCTATTTAAAAATATCAGTCGATTTTGCAAAATTACTATAATTGATTAAAAACTTATACTCAAATAATTAACTACAATTATTAGATATATATAGCAAAATAGAAATTAACAAATTATTCAAGAATTTACATTGAAAATTTAGGGTTTCTAGCAGAGATTTTGATAATGTAATGAATTTTTAATAAAATTTTTATTTTAAGATACTAATTTGCCTTTATTAGAATTTGATTCTACAAATAAAATTAAGAAAATTTATATATGAATAAAATAAAAACTAATATTTTTAAATCAATTCACTTATTATATAGACACCATAATTATTATCAGTTCTTTTTATTCATAAAAATCTTATTTTGTTTAAGAATTCATGTCTTCAAATTTGACAAAAAAAATCAAGAAAAATGAAAGAAAATGTACAGTAGAAGGAATGAGAAAAAAAGTGAAAGACCAAAATAAAAAAAAATGCGTAGATACTATGATTGTGATGGTTGGATGAATCCTTTCACCGTAAAATATTTGTTACATTATTTTTGTTTTATTTTTTTTCATTTTAATTTATTTTTTTTTATTGAATTGCACTTATGTTCTTTAGAACTAGGGGGCCAAAATCAATTAATTTAAAACAATATAACATAATATATATATATATACATGTATATATAAAAGAATAAAAAAAATAGGGGCCCCCTTAACTATAACATGGGTTCGCCCCTGAGTTGAGTACCTTCATCTTCTTTCTCCCTCCTAATCTTCTTCCTATCCTGTTAACCTCTTCCCCAAAATTTCTACTTCAAATCTTGTCCCTAGAAACAAATCAACCTTAGCACATCCTTTATTGTTGTATGATGGAATCCACAAATGAAGAAATTGATGGCATTATTACTAGAACCAGTTACATTCTTCAACCTGATCATGGGGAACGAATGGAATTTTCTAATTCAGTTTTTGCTGGAAAACTTCTATCATAAAAAACTCAAAATGCGGGAGTAATAAAGCCTATTCTAAACAAAGCTTGGAAATCTCATAAGGAGTTTAAAATTTAGAAGTACAGTTGGAACAAGTTTGCTATTTTTCTTCAGAATAGGGAGGAGGCCGACCATATCTTATAAGAGGCACCATGGAACATATCTAAGTCCCTTCTAATTCTTAACCACTGGCACCCTGACCAAACTTTTGAAAGCATTGATTTCTTGAAATCCTCCTTTTTGATTCAAATACACAATCTCCCACCCTTAGTCATGACGACAAAAAATGCACACAAAATCAATGAATGTTTTGGGGGCCTAATTAAAATTGATGCTAGTCACTAAAGGAGAGGCGGTTGAAAGCTTTTTTTCACATCATAGTTTAGGTTTAGTGGATAAACCTCTGATACCTGGTTTCTTCAATAAGATTTTTGAGGAAAGATTAGAATGAGTAGCAGTTCGATATGAGAAGCTGGGAGATTTTTTTTAATTGTGGGAAATTAAGTCATGTAGTGCATTTTTTTCTATGAAAAAACCAATAATGAAGAAGTAGGTACCTTTAATCCCCACTTTAGACCTTGGCTAAGAGCATCTCCCTTTGGCACTTCGCCTCCCAGAAGCACCCCTCATCTCCAGCAAAACACAAATACAAATGAAGCTGAAAAATAACTATTTTCGATGCTATCGTCAGATGAGTATGAGTTTTCCAGTTGCTAGTAAAGCTTTAGAAAATGTGCGTACATTACACGCACTTACTCTTGATGTGTCATCTTCAAAGAATAATGAAAGTACAACATAAAGTAAGGTTACTTAGTCATACAAAGGGAAAAAAGTTATCAAGTCTCTTTCAAGCCCATCCTCTGAACTAAATAGTACACCTCGAGACCTAAAATCCTTCTCTTAACTCACAAGAAAATTCCCTGAAGTTTCTCCTCTTTTTTTTTTATCATAGTGCAGAAACCCCATCCTTCATATCCCTAGAAAGCTCCTCAAACTCTGACCCACCTAATACCACAAACCCCTCCATTTTGATTCTAGAAAATTAACTACCCCAAAAGTGTGACCTTATCTCAAATCAATCCCTTAAGTTGTTATCATTTATTATCCCTAATTTGCACTTCAAAAAGAAACCATAACATGGCAGAAGAGGAGGCAATTCTAATAAGGAAATTTAGATTCAATGACTCTAGAGAGCACTCATATGATAATCTAATTTATTGGGCATGCAAAAAGATGGAAGAAAACCTAGGTTTTTCTATTTTTCCCTTGCCCGGATGAGAACATCTTCTCTTTTCAAATAAACCCTTCAGTCATAATAACTGAGATGGAAGAACACAATGGAAAAACACAGTCAAGGCTTAAGGATTTGAATATGCAAGTTGAAGCTCCATCTTCTATTATAATTTCAAAATACCAAAGGAAGTGGAAAAGGAGTATTAATTCTCCTCCCTCTTTTGATGATATTCAAGGCGTTGGTGCTCGCCTAAAGCAACCTAGATGCCATGAGTGCCATTGTTTGGAACTATTAAGGCTTTGGGTGGGCATTGACCAGAAATGTGCTTAAGGATAGTATCTATAGAAATCACATATAGATGGTATTTTTGTCTAAAACTAAACAAAAGCAGGTATAAACATTAAGATTTGACACCTTACAATAACCATCAAGCTCGATAATATTAATATCTAGCTTGACATTTTGGCACAAATTATTGAAAAAGAGCTAAATGGCCATGTTCAATGGACCTACTTAATTGTCAAGTTGTGGAGTACAATAATAAAGACAATGTTGAGTTCGATAATTTCTAAATAAAGACAGTAGCCTTCACCTATGAAAGGAGAGCTCTTACACCTTTCAAAGGGTTTCAAAAAATTATCAACTGAAGGATTGCTTTATGTAGGAAAGGCTGCCATACTACAAAGTAGGAAGATCCTTACTCCTTATAATTGGTGTTCACCAAAGGAGATCCAAAAAGAATAGCGAATCACTGTAGGTCACATTTCCCTGGCAGTAAGTTTTTTTTTACTCTCTGCATACTCATTTATTCAAGATTATTTACCGAATATTGGTTATCTGGATACTTCATTCTCACTTAAATATAGACATTATTAAGAAAATGGTATAAGATTTAAAGAATATCTACCAAGGTCACTAAAAAATTTGATAAAATGCTGTAAAAAAACCGAAGGAAACTGAATGTATAATAATAAGTGACTACAAAGATGATTCGTTATGAACTTTGGTTTAAGTTTCAATTGAGAAATATTGATATGCAAACTGAAAAAAAAAATGATCTCTTTGCAAAATCTTTATTGGAATAATAATTGAGTATCAATTCTGCTCTGGATTTGATGGAATTATTGAGCTTGTTATTCCTCATAATGTTGAGCTCGATATTATTCATAATATATACATGTGCATGCTATTTCGATGACTAATCTTGTCTTTTATAGCTCATTATTGAGTTTGGTACTTCAAGACTGTCGAGCTCCACGGTAATTTTCAAAGATCTTTAAATTTCCTTTTTGTTATTATTTTAACCCTTTTTGACATTGGCATCCAATTCCACATCTTTCATTATTTTTCTTCTTTTTAGATCTATTGTATATGGGAGATTCGATGTAATTTTTAGAATAATGTATATGATTTATTTGAAAGCTATATAAAAGTAATTATTTTCTTTTTTTAGATAATTTGTACTAGCATGCTTCCACTTTGGTGAGTGCTCATAGGAGATTTTTTTTATACAAACACACATCACGTGCATCATTCGTATACTCATATATTTCATTATTATATTATGTGATTATATATATATGTTCCCTCCCGTCTTATACTCTAAATGATATTACTAACAAATTAATCATAGAAGAGGTTGATCCTTCATGGATAGGACATATGAAGGATAATGAGGGATGGTTTTGTCTTCTTTGTTATCCTTGTACGTACCTAATTTTCCGAATCCAAAAATGAGGGGTGAGAGATTCCTCAAAAGAATTAAGAGTATGATATCCCTTTATCATTTTTTTGGTCCTACCGGGTGGCGACTCCATTTCTCATAGTTTTTTTCCTGTTGGATCCCTAAGGTCAATAACCTAGCAGTATTGAGATCCCATAATCACTAAGTGTGGATGGACCAGGCGCTCACATTATGAGTTTATGGAATTCCACCATGGAGATATGACCATAGAGAAACATATTGATCCTTATAGAAAAGCTGGTGGCTTGGCACTCTGGTGGAAATGTAACCTATTTGTTCAAATTATTTGCAAAAATTTTAATTTTATTCATATGATAATTCAGGACTCTAATATGCATGTTTACATTATCACATTTGTCTATGACTGCCCCTACAAATGAGGAAAAAAAGAGATGTTTGATAACCTAGCTCAGTTGAATCCTGGCAACAAGTTACCATGGGCTTGTATTGGGGATTTCAATCAAATACTCTCTATCCATGAAAAGAGGTGGGGGTTATTTAATTCTTATTAGTGCAATTGGTTTGTGAACTAGATTGAAGAAATAGAACTCTTTGATCTCAATTTTAAGGGTCCAAGGTTCACTTGGTCCAATAAACAAGAGGGCATCGTGAACATACAATAGAGATTAGATAGAGTTTTAGTAAATGAAGAATAGAGATTAGTTTTTCAAAGGGCAGTGATTATTCATGGAAGTTTCTTAGGGTCAAACCATAGAAAACTTCTCCCACTCCTCAATACAAGGCGCAATAAAAATATGTTTCAAATTGGAGACTAAATGGATGCAAGTTGAAGGCTGCAATCAGACAATCAACCAAGTTTAGGATTAAGCTAATCATGATCTTACTTATCTTAATTTTGAGCAAAAAATTAAACTCATGACAGAGAAGCTAATTGAATGGAGTAAGGGAATAAGTTAAATACAAAAAAAAAATGTACATATCATATCATGTCAGATTTGGAGAGACTATATTCCAATCCCCATACTCCTCACTTTCATGGAAAGTAAAAATGATTGTTAAAAGGGTTGGACAGAGCTTGGAAAATGGAAGAGCAGCACTGGCTTCAAAGGTCCAGACTTATGTGGTTACATGTAGGGGACAAAAACACATAGTATTTCCATAACTCCATCGTCCAAAGAAGATAAACAAGCTTAAAATGCTCAGGGAGTTTGGATTGAAGGAGAAAAAGAAATAAAAGCAGAAGTCGCCAAATTCTTTAAAGATTTGTACTCCGCTGGACAAAAAACTTATGGAGATATGATCCTTACTATTATTCCTAAATCGATGATAGAACAGTGCAACAACATTCTCTGTAGCTCTCCTACTGAAACTGAGATTAAAGATGCTACTTTTTCATTAGGAGCTCTCAAAGCTCTTAGACTGGATGGTTTCCCATAAATATTCTATAAAACATAATGGAGCTATATCAAAGATGATTTTGTAGCCAGAGTACAAAACTTTTTTGCTACTTCCAATATACCTACAGAACTAAACTAGACTAATATAATGCTCATTCCAAAGGTATCTTCTGCAGAATCTGTTACTCATTTTCGTCCTATTAGATTATGCAATTTCTTATACAAGATCATATCTAAAATTATTGTGAGTAGGCTTAAACCCTTCATACATAACTTGAATAATCAAGCTCAAAGGGCATTTATACTAGGGGTGAACAAAATAACCGTGAAAACCGAACCGACCGAGAAAGCGACCGAAAAATCGGTTAACCTACTGGTCGGTTCGGTTTTCGGTTCTAAATTACATCAAACCGAAAATGTTCGGTCAGCCAGCGGTTTCATTGCTCAGAAAACCGAACCGACCGAATTTTTTTGGTCTAAACCAAAACCGCTGGTTTATATTGAAACCGACCAAATTTTTTTGGTCTAAACCGAAACCGACCGAATTTTTTTGGTCTAAACCAATTTTTTGGTCTAAACCGAAACCGACCGAAACGACCAAAAATTTTCGGTTCGGTTTTTTCGCTGTTTCTAATTTTGTTCGGTCGATTTTCGATTACTAACATATACGATCGGTTTTTGGTCGGTTTGGTCTGCTCGATTCGGTTCGGCCAACCGAACCGAGTTTGTCCACCCCTAATTTATACCAGGAAAAATTATTCAAGATAACATTTTGATAGCTCATGAAATCTTTGATAAAGTTGAAAACTAGTTGTTCTAAGAATTTATGGCAAATGGCCATAATAGATATGAATAAAGCTTACAAATAGAGTAGAATGAGATTTCTTGGAAAAAGTCCTTAGAAGTATGGGTTTTAATGAAAAAGCAGTTGCTATGTTGTTGCAATGTGTCACCACTGTGAAATATAATGTACTTGTGAATGGCAGCTCTATTGAAATGTTTTCTCCCTCTAGAGGCTTAAGAAAAGGAGATCCTCTCTCTTTATATCTTTTTTTGTTTGTTACTAATGTTTTGTCTACCTTTTTGGATCATGATTTTCAAAACAAACAGATTAAGAGATTCCAACTAGCTAAAACATCTCCCAAATTAACCTATATGTTGTATGCAAACGGCACTTTAGTGCGTGGTAAAGCTTCACTTAATGAAGCTGCTATCTTATTGCACATTGTGAACTTGTATGGAGTTACCTCTGGCCAAATGGTAAATTTTGATAAATCCCGGGTAGCTTTTAGCATGAATACTCCATTTGAAATTAAGGCATATATTATTAATTTTTTAGGGATCAAAGAAATGAATGGGCATGAAAAATATCTTGGCATTCCTTCATGGTGGGGAAAATCAAAGTCGGAAGCTTTTAATTTCATCCTAGTAGAGTTAGAGCAAAAAATCACTAATGGAAAAATAAATTTCTATCCTATTCTAGCAAAGAAGTGCTTGTTAAAGCTATTCTTAATGTTAAGCCTACTCAGCTCATGTCATGCTTCAAACTCCCCAAAATGGTTTACCAAAAATTAAACAACATATTCTCTTCTTTTGGTGGAAGCAAGGTAAAAAAGATAGGGGGTTTAATTTGGAAAAAATGGGAGGTTCTATCTAGATTCAAATATAGAGGGGGATTAGGTTTCAAAGATTTTGAAATGTTTAATATTGCTTTGTTGGCCAAACAGTGTTGAAAATTGTTGTCCGGTACTGATTGCATGTGGTTTAATATTATGAAGTCCATCTATTTTTCAAATGGCAAATTTCAAGATGCTAAACTTGGTGGAAGGCCTTCTTGGAGCTGGAGAAGCTTGCAAACAGTCAGAGAACAAATTCAAAGGGGCTTCAAATGGATTATAGGAAATGGAAACCAGGTACACATATGGATGGATCCATGGGTCATAGATTTACCAAAATTTAAGGGTTTTTTTAATGCAAAACCATCTAATGTTGGGATAGTTTGGGTATATGATCTAATTGATAGTCAAGGAAAATGGAAGCTGGATCTGCTTGAGATTATTTTTGCAAATAGGGAGATTGATGCTATAATCAAAATTCCAGTGGTTACTGATAATTCTAATGATAAACTGATATGGCAACTAGATAAATTTGGCAAAATCTCTGTAAAATCTATCTATCAATACCTATGTAGTAAATGGAATTCCTCTATCAATGCAAATGGTGATAGTTCAGTAATGGATAGTTTATGCTGGTACAAGATATGGAAAATTAGAGTTCCTCCTAAAATACAAAATTTTTTATGGAGAGTTTGTGTTAATGTCCTACCTATCTTGGTGAATCTATTTAGGAGAAACCTTTGTAAAACTAAAACTTGCCCCATTTGTAATTTAACAAAGGAAACAGATTCTCACTTATTGTTCTAATGTGATCATTCTCGTGCCGCCTAGCTGTTATCTAATATTATTCTGAATCCCCTAGCCTTTAATACCTCATCATTCATTTCATGGTGATCTGATCGTATTTCCAAAATTAATTATCATGAAAAGAATGTTGTTTAGGTTAGAGTAGCTTGTTTATGTTGGAGTCTCTGGAAAGCAAGAAATGAATATCGTTTCAAATAAACCAAACCATATCCCTTCTTCATGGTGCACAGAGCTCAAGTTTATTTACTGAATTCTTTAACACTCACCAAGACAAGCAATCAATTGGTTATTCCAGGTGCAGATAGTCCAGTTCTAAGGAATTTAGCCTTTGCCGGATGGACTCCACCCCCTCAAAATTGGTTTAAACTTAATTCTGATGCAACATTCCATTCTCATTCCTCTTTTTGATGGTGCAACTTTTGTAATTAGAAATAGATCTGCCTTTTTGACTGATAGAGTTGCATATTTTATTCAATCTCATTCACCTTTAAGGAATAAGGCCCAAATCCTTCTCATGGTAGTACAAATGGTTGTCTCCTTCAAGATGAAATTAATTATCTTTGAATCAGACAATTTCCAACTTATTTAAACTGTGAATTCTCAAGATTCTTACCCTGTGGAGATCAATGCTCTTGTTTTACATATTAAATTTTTAGCAAGAAATATAGTTGAATGTGTGTTTTTTTTGTTAACAGACTTAGGAATTGAGTGGCTAACTGGTTAGCTTCAAATGTGTACAATTTAAGTCTTAGAGCTGACTGGCTATGTGATCCTCCTGCACAACTACAGTATTTGTCATTTGTTGATTACATATTTTCAATTCAGAAAAAATAATAAGATACCGGGCCTTACAAGTTATGCAAAAGAGTTAAATGGTGGCTAGTTAGAGTATAACTATCAAATGTTGGAATGTAATTGACCTATCACCTAATCCTACATGCACGTGTTATCTCTACGAATGTAATTTAAAATGAATATTCTACTTCTAAGGAGTTCTAAAAGAGGATGGTATTTACTTATCCGCATGTAGCCTATATTTTCCTTTATTGTAATACACTAATATTTTTTTTAATCTATAAGAAGTGAAAAAAAGTAATCAAAATCTTTTTTTATTTTATTTAAATATAACTAAAATTGTAAAATAATGCAAGCTATTTCAACTCAACTTGAATTTGGCTCAATTAAAACTTTCATTGAGCTCGTTTCTTAATTAAATAAATTAATTTTAAATACAAAATAAAATTTGATAGCAATTCATTAACAATGTTAATCATCCATGAATCAAAGCTCCAATGAGTATAATTAAAATTACAATATAATGAAAAATAAATATATAACAATAATATTCATTTTTTTTCTTAATATTTGATAAAATTTACAATGAAATCAAATCTAAATATTAAAAATATATATAAAAAAATCATGGGCTGATTAAATATGAAGACAGCCCAAATGCCCAACATTCTCAATCTCCATTTCACTTGTCAAGAAAGGAACTCAAATTGCACCTTGTGATACCAATTAGGCAATTTCCTTGTCAGATATTTCAGTTCTTTATTTTCTTCTCTCCTCTTCTCCTTTTCTCTACTCTTTTTCCCTGCAATTTTTTTTTTCTGTTTGTATTTTTATAAACCCTGATTTCTGATTCTGATCTTCATGGGAGAATCTATTCCTCCTCGTCGCATATCCGTTCATCAACTTCTTGGTGGCGGCCCAGGTTTAATTTTCCGATGAATTTGTTTTGTTTTGTTTTGTTTTGTTTTTTGTGGATCTGATCTTTGTTCTTTTGATTCTATCAATTTGACTGACTTCAATCTGATTTTGGATTTTGCATGTGATAATAGTAGCTGATGTGCTTTTATGGAAGAGATGGTTTGCGAGTGGTACGGTTCTAATTACAGCTACCACCATGTGGATGCTATTTGAACGAGCCGGTTACAATCCATTGTCTTTTGTGGCTAATGTTTTATTCCTTCTTGTTGTCATTCTCTTTTGTTGGGCCAAATCTGCATCTCTTCTGAACAGGTTCTTTTTTTGCAATTTTCATTTCTTCTTCTTTATTTAATTGGTTTTTTTTTCTGTTTCCAATTTTAAGAAATATTTGAAAAAGTTGCAATCTTCCAGATTTGAGTTTTATTTTTCTTTTTATTTTTCTGAAGTGGAAAATGATTTAGTAACATGCTCTAGGCCACTTCCTCCTTTGCCTGACCTGGAAATGTCAGAGGAAACTATTGTCAAGGCTGCTGGTGTGGTTCAAGTGTATGCCAATCTTGCTTTGTCAATTGCACGTGCGATTGCTATTGGCAGAAATTTGAAATTGTTCCTTCAGGTTAAGAGATTTTACTCCTCTAATTCAACTTTTTGTTCAAGAATTTTGCAAGTCCTTTTATATTTGTTTTGGTTTTTTCAATTCATGATATAATTTTGATTCTTCAGGTCGCATTTGGGTTGTGGGTAGCTTCATATATTGGTAGTCTCTGCAATTTTCTCACTCTTGTGTACATTGGTAGGTTCTGTGCTGTCTGCCTTTTCTCTTAATGGACGTGTGATGAAGACTAAAGGGCTTTGCTAAGTATAAGTTTCTTGTATTTTGTTGTTTCCGCAGGTGTTCTCCTTAGCCTTTCAGTCCCTGTAGTTTATGACAAATACCAGCGCCACATTGATGAAAAGCTGTTGGTAACGCATAGAATGATTCAAACACAGTATAGGAAAATTGATGATAGCCTCCTAAAGAAGATTCAACTTCCATCAAAGAAGGACAAGAAAGTTCAGTAGGTCAGTCTCTTTACCTCCACGCTACTCCCTCCAATAGTGTATCAAACTTGCAGTCTTGCAAGACCTATTTCTTAGGTGAGTCTTGATGAAGCTTGAGTTTAAAATAATGTACTTATTAGTGGAAACAGTCAAGTATTGTTGGGCTGCAGTTAACACATAGGACTTCTAGGGTGAATTTCAAACTATGTAGAATATTTCATATTGGTAGAAAGCCATAGAACAAAGTGCATAGTAAGTATATATGCTAGGCACCTTTGAGGCTATAGACATTGTTGAGCACAACCATGAAGCATGCTCTAGGTTGCACCTTTAACAACTCTGGATGCAAATGCACCTATTGATGTTGAATTTCAAACTGCTGATCTCTTGTAATTTTTTACTAGTCTGTTGATTCATACACTTGGTTCCACTACAAACTGCTTCTGCAGATTTTTTATCAATGAGCTATCAGTGTTTTCTATTTGTCTTAATTTTTAAAATTGTACTTGTGAACCTCATGTATTCTTGGTTGCACCTTTATTATTTTATCAGAAGATTTATATTAACGCTGGTGGCAGATTGCAAAACCCTATTGATTAGGTTTAAATTTTGCAGTCCACCTCTGCAAGTACGTGTTCTCTATGTAAACATCTGTATCTGATGACTTTGATTGTCATTTGAGAGTAGAAAAGGGTTGTGGTATGATATACCTGTGATCTGTAATAATTCTCATCAGGGTGCATCAATTATTTTCTTGCAATACTTGCACTATGAAAATCTACCACTGCACAGAGTGACATTTGTATCATCTCTGGCATTTTATTTTGAACTCCTGCTCCAAAAGGAGGATCTTGCATTAATTATAACTTAGATAGTCATTGAGATCGAATTAATTTACTTCTTCCACTCCGTCACTTTTTTTTTTTAACCCATTTTTGGACCTGCCAGATTGTTGATTTAGATATAATATGAATAATAACCACAAAAAGGTTCTGTTGGAAGGAATGGATTTCTAGAAGTGGTTGGGAGCTGATTTGCAGTATTTGCCATCTTGGGCGATTTCATTCTACCAAAGAGTAATATCAAATGGCGATTATAAGAAATTACTTTATAATCTTTCCCTTGCTGGCTATGCTCCCATTTAGACTCTCCCCTGTTTCCTACTAACTTTTTTGTCCTTGACCCCCTTTTTGGAGGCAGGTCAAGGTTTTGATTATTTTTATTATTATTATTATTACTATTTTTTGCAACCCTTTGGATAAGAAGTAGAAATTTTTAAACCTTAAACTTGCATGCTTGATTTGTCTTGTCAAGTCATACCAACTTTCTTTTGTGCTATAGAACTTGAACTAACTTCCCCTTGTTTATTAGATTTGCTAAATGTTTAAATTGATAGCCATAGATAGATATCTTAGTTGATGTTTGCCCCTAAAGTCCTGATGCTGTTTTGCTTTAAATTATGCTCTCATTTTTTTTATGCATTACTACCTTGCGCTTTGTTTTACTGCATTGGATAGTCAATGAATAAAAATCATATGTTCATTGGAAGTTCCATTCTCATTTTATGTGTATGAGCTGGAAATTGTCCACTTGCATGAAATTGCCTTGTGAATTAGTCCATTATTTGCATCTGCATGAATTTTTTACTATGTATACAAACATTAAGGATTTCCATTCTCATGCTTTGTTTTGTCATTTTGTCTGAGAAGACATTGTCTGCTATACAATGTGCCCATTGACAATTATATGAGCTTTCTTGAAATTATAGAATTACCAATGACAATGAAATTATAGAATTACCAATGACAATACTTTGTGAGCAGTTGAGCACATGTTTTATGATGACCATTCCAAAGAGGTTAGTTTAAAGTAATTACATTTGGCAATATTATCAGGATTTTTAGCAAGAATTTATAATTTCATTTGGAATTTATGTGGTCGCACATTGTTAATATCATTTTGTTGCCTAGAATTCCACTGATTTATAAATTTTGCATTTATACCCTGTTGTCTTTATATGCATTAGCGTATGGAGTATTGTTTTTTAGTTAGGTTTCACATAATGAAAACTGTATCCGATTCTCATTGACATGACTTATTCTTCTGCATTTGTTGTTCATCATTGGCATAAATTTTTAATTTTATACCTACAGTCTTGCATATGAACACTTAAAATAGATAAAGCAAGATAGAAGCAATGCTCTTAGATTTTTGTTTTATTGTATTAGGCTTATTTATCTCACCAGCATCAATGTAGCCAGGGTCAAGTTACTATGAGTAAAATCCTACTTTCAATGACATCTTTTCTTGTCAGTTATATCATGTAATTATTTGATTCAGAGTCATGCATGGGTGACTATTTATGTTCATGAAGTTTTGTTCACTCTTTTTATTGTTATTTTACTATTAATGTGAATATTGGAGGAGTTACTGAGGCATATAAAATCCATTTTGATACAGGATTTCAAGTAGTTGTGCAAGGTGTGACTAGGCGTGTAGATATTGGTTGTCAAAGTAGGACGTTCAGGTTTTTACTCTACTGGGATTCTCAGTATTTAGTTTCAAATATCAGCTATTCATATTCATCTTTAGGAGCAGGACTGACCTAACTAGCCTCTACAAGTGGGAGAATATTCAACTTTCAGTGTTTTCTCTGGGTTGCCTTTGTTGTGATTGATATTTTGTCAAAGAGAAGTAATGTAATTTTTTTTTGTTCCTTTTTAGTAGAAGGCAACTAAGAAAATGTGATATTGGCGTCTCAATTATATGTTGCTTTCTGCTTGTTTTGAAAAGCCATTATTGTAATCACCTTATGAATGCATGATGCAGCGAGACAATTACTTTGATCCATTTTGATTTTGTTTGTTGTTTTAGTTTACACACTCAAAATGGAAAATTTCCAATTAAGTTATTTTTTTCTTTTTCTTTTTCTGGAATTGAAAACGTTATTAGACTTTGGGATATTTTATTTTTGGATTTTTGCATCTCTACTATGTGAAATTTAAGGATTGCACCACAGAGTTTCCTGAATAGGGAGTTTAGATTTTGCTTAAACAGTGTATTGAGTTGGGGAAGATAGGCATGGTCTAGCGGTTTGGGTTGTATAGACAAGTCTCGCATGCACGTCGGAAAAATATTAATTTTTTTCAAAAAGTCTAGGTCTAATTTATATTATTGGCGATTTGCTTCATAAATTAAAATTCTAAACTTGACTATGAACAATTATTGCAGTTTACAGTTCAAAAAAACAAAAAAAAAAATTATGACAGCATGCTTTATTTGACGGATGACAGAAATTAAGGCGTGGAGAAACGAAAATTTTTCTCATCAATAACTAATCTGCGATATATAATATTAAATATTTTAAAAATTAGTCCTTTGTCGTAAGTAAATGCATAATGTAGTATTATATTTCACTGAGGGGTTTAACAAAAATTAAAAAAATATTCATGAAAATAATTAAATTTAAAATTATGATTTCAATATTTATTTAAAATTACACTTGATTTTTTTACATTAATATTTAAAAATTAAATAATCTATAGAGTTAGAAACTAAATATTAAAAAAAAATACATCAACGGTATCTAAATTTTTTTATTTTTACTATTTTTATGTATGAATTATTTTTTTATTTATTTTAGTGTCTAAAATTTTTGACAATCAAATTATTTCTATTTATAAAAGTTCAGATATCAAAATTAAAAAAATAAATTATATACTAAAGTAGTAAAAATAAAAAAGTTCATGCTGAAGAAGCAGATATGAAAAAAAAACAAAAACGTAAAGAAGCTGATTAGAAACCCAAAAGCACAAATTAATTTTATTCACCTCAAGCCACAGATTGCCAACATCAGCAAACAGTTACCTAGCTAATAATCAGATACATTCATGTACACAATAGTAAAATTGTATATATATACATTCTTGTACAATATTTCAGACACTTGGAATTTAATCAATTTCAGATCCATTTAATCAAATTTCAGATCCAGAATCTGTTTCTTGGATTTTTCTTCTTTTTCCGATCCTTCTTTGAAGATTATACTGCAATGGCAGATGATTCAGCTATCAGATCTATAAGAGAACAAGATGAAGATGTTTACAAAGTAATGAATGCAGATCATTCAACCACAAATCTGATCAATATTACTCTTACCGAGAGGAACTATCTCTCATGGAGCAGGGCAATGATCCTTGCTTTGACTGGCAGAGACAAGCTTGGCTTTGTCAATGGTGAAATTAAAGAATCAGAACCAGATTCACAGTTGTATAAGAAATGGAAAAAGGTGGATAACATTGTAACCTCTTGGATAATCAACTCCATTTCAGGTGAGATTGTTGAAGCTTTTCTCTATTATCCTGATGCTAGAAGTTTATGGGAGGAGCTTGCTACTAGATATGGAGAATGTAATGGTCCAATGATTTACAAAATTAGAAAAGAAATCAATAATCTGACTCAAATGAATGCTTCTGTTACATCATATTACACTAAAATGAAGAAGTTATGGGATGAGATCAAGTGTCTTAAGCCCATCCCTAAGTGTACTTGTGGCAGTGTGAACAGATGCACTTGTGGAGTATCTACACTCCTGTTAGGAATGGAAAATGAGATCAATCTTATGCAGTTTTTGATGGGATTAAATGAGAGTTATGACAATGTGAAAAATCAGATACTACTCATGGATCCATTTTCTAGCATTGCAAAGGCATATTCTATGGTTTTATCTGTGGAAAAGTAGAGAGAAGTACAGGTTATTTCTGTGGATACTCAAGAGACACCAGTGGCTCTTTACACTCAGAAATATGGACAGAATCATGCTGGTTATGGTAGAGGCACTAACAGAAACAAGAATGACAGAGTTTGCACCAATTGCAAGGGTACTGGACACACCAGAGAAACATGTTTCAAGCTGGTTGGATATCCGGATTGGTATGTGGAACTCAGGAAGAAAAGGACTCAAGCTAATGCTGCAAGAATGATGAATCAAGGAGAAACACCTTTGACAGGCAAAAATCAGTATGATCAGATGACTGGAGATGATGAACTTGACAGTCCAGGAGCCAACACTGCAATTTTTGCAGGTAATGTGTCTAAACTATATTATCCAAGTATGTTGAATTGTGATAAAGGCAATTGGATCATAGATTTAGGAGCTACTCACCATATAACACATGACCTAAAATACCTAGACTATATCACCAAACTACCCAAATCCAGACCTGTTGACTTGCCTGATGGAACACAACAAGTGATAACACATGTTGGACCAGTTACATTGCACCATACTGTGATTTTGAAGAAAGTTCTCTATGTTCCTAATTTCAAATATAATCTGCTGTCTGCTTCTAAGCTAGCTAAAGACAACAATGTTTCGGCTAAAACTTTACCTAATGAATGCTTGTTGCAGGATATACAGACTAATGAGGTGCTTGCTAATGTGAAGGAGTGTGGGAACTTATATGTACTAAATAAGAGAGCATTTGTTAAGCCTCGTATTATAAGGTGCAATGCTGTATGTAAAGACCATAACATTCATTTAAAAATGTTGTGGCATGCTAGACTAGGACACATTTCTGAGAAAAGACAGCAGTATGCTTTTGACTGTAAAAGTGATTGTGACTCGATTGTATGCACAGTTTTCCCATTGTCTAAGCAGCAAAGATTACCTTTCCCTATTAGCAAAAGTAAAAGTGTGAATGTTTTTGAATTAGTGCATATGGACTTGTGGGGTCCCTATGCAGTGACTTCTGTCACAGGTGCTGTTTATATGCTTACTATTGTTGAGGATTACAGTAGATATGTGTGGGTGTACATGATATCCAGTAAAACACAAGTATATACTGCTATAAAAACCTTTCTAAACCAAGTTGAAACTCAATTTCAAACCAAAATCCTAACCATTAGAACTGACAATGGCACAGAATTTGTAAACTCTACTTTGAATACCCTATTGAATGAAAAAGGGATTGTACATCAACTTTCTTGCCCATATTCACCTCAACAGAATGGGAGGGTAGAAAAAAAACATAAAGAACTACTAAATATAGCAAGATCATTGATGTTTCAGTCTTGTTTACCCATTAAATTCTGGTCAGAACTGTTGTTGACTGCTGCATATATTCTAAACAGAGTGCCCTCTGAGGTATTACAATGGAAGTCACCTTTTGAAGTGCTTCACAAAACAAAACCAAACCTAACCTATTTTCGAACCATTGGCTGCTTATGTTTTGCATCCAATCTGTTACATACTAAACAAAAATTTCACCAGAGAGCCAACCCTTGTGTTTTACTGGGATATGCACCAAATCAGAAGGGGTATAAGGTTTATAATTTGGAAACCAAGAAGATCATTGTGGCTCGAGATATTGTTTTTCATGAGAATTCTTTTCCTTTTCAAAAACAGAAACCAAAGATGTCCTACATGTTTTCTTTACCAACCTGTATCCTTGATAACATCTACTGCCCCACAGACACAGAAACTGAGCTACAACAAACACACCCACCACAACCACAACAAACAGACCCACCCAATAATACTACAGATACCATGGCTAATACAGAACCTGCACCAGATATCTTAACACCAGAAAATACAATTCTATCTGAACCACAGTTAGAAAATATACCTGAATTACCTGACCAAAATGTACCTGCACCACCTGTTTTAAGAAGAACCTCTAGGCAAAGAACACCTCCTGCCTGGATGAATGATTACTTCATACCTCATTCTGGTCCACCTACACTCAACAACACACCACATATCAATAACATTTCATATTTTTCTTCTGAATACCTTATTTTTCATGCTAATGTTTCTAAGATCCATGAGCCTAGTTCATATAAACATGCAAAAGATAATATTGATTGGATACATGCTATGCAACATGAATTGAATGCACTTGATGCTAACAATACTTGGGTTTTAGTTGATTTACCTCCAGGCAAAAGAGCTATTGGTTGTAAATGGGTGTACAGGATTAAATATAAGTCTGATGACACTGTAGATAGATACAAGGCCAGACTGGTGGCCAAATGGTTTAATCAACAACCAGGGATTGAATACGCTGATAATTTTTCTCCTGTTGCCAAATTAGTTACTATAAGAGTTTTACTTTTAGTGGTGGCAGCAAAGGCATGGCCTTTACACCAGCTGGACATTAACAATGCTTATCTTCATGGTAGCATTGATGAAGAAATATACATGACTCAACCACCAGGATATCAATCCAAGGATTCTACAAAGGTTTGCAAACTACTTCGATCCTTGTATGGATTAAAGCAGGCAGGAAGACAATGGAACAAAGAATTTACCTCTACCCTACTTGACTATGGATTCAAACAGTCCCCAAATGACCATTGTCTCTTCATCCTAAATTCTAAGTCAACCCTATTCCTTATTTTGTATGTGGATGATATTCTGGTGACTGGACCAGACATCAATGATATTCTACAACTAAAAGCCTTTCTTCACAGAAAATACACCATTAAAGATTTGGGTTTGGCTCATTTCTTTTTAGGACTGGAGATTACCAGAACTGATACAGGTCTTTATCTGTCACAGCAAAAATTTATCACAGACCTTATTAGAGACGTAAAGTTTGATACTTCAAGAACGGCTACAACTCCACACATTCAAGGATTGAAACTCTTACCTGTCATGGGTGAAGAATTACCAGATCCAGAACAATATCGTCGTCTCATTGGCAAATTACTATACTTAAGCTTTTCTCGTCCTGATGTCACTTACACTGTCCAACAGCTCTCTCAATTTATGCAAAAACCTTGTCAAGGTCATTTCAGAGCAGCTGTTCATCTTCTCAAATACCAAAAGACGACTTCGACTCTTTGTATGTTCTTCCCTCGCCATAACAATTTCAAAGTCAGGGCCTTTTGTGATGCGGATTGGGCCGGCTGTCCTCAGACTAGGAGATCTATTTCCGGTTACTGCATCTTCTTTGAAACGACACTTATCTCCTGGAAAACAAAAAAACAAGCCATAGTCAGTAGATCTTCTGCTAAAGCAAAGTACAGAAGCATGGACAACGCAACTTGTGAGCTCATATGGCTTAAACAGTTGATGACAGATTTTGGATTACCTGTTTCGTTACCGTTTCCTCTTCACTGCGACAACCAAGCCGCTATTTACATCGCAGCCAATCCAGTATTCCATGAATGAATGAAGCATGTTGATCTCGATTGTCACCTAGTTCGACATCATCTTCAATCGGGTCTCATCTCCACGCCTTATGTCAGATCTTCTGAGCAATTAGCCGATCTGTTTACAAAGTCGCTTCCTTTCAATGTTTTTTCCAGTTTGATTGGCAAGCTCGGTTTAGAAATCTTACCACTCTCGAGCTTGAGAGGGGGGTGAAGAAGCAAATATGAAAAAAAAAAAAACAAAAACGTAAAGAAGCTGATTAGAAACCCAAAAGCACAAATTAATTTTATTCACCTCAAGCCACAGATTGCCAACATCAGCAAACAGTTACCTAGCTAATAATCAGATACATTCATGTACACAATAGTAAAATTGTATATATATACATTCTTGTACAGTTTTTCGGCACTTGGAATACAATAGATATTTTCTATTCTCTTGTTTCTGCTCACATGCACCATTGATATAATTTTTTCTAAAAAAATAAAATATAAAAAGAAAAAACTAAAAATATATAAATTATTGAGTTGATAGTAAAGATAAATTTTTTTTTAGGGTAAATTATGTAAAGAATAAATTAAAGGAGAAAATACAAGAATCCATGAGGTTGAAGGAGATCAAAAGTGAGATCAAAAGTAAAAAAAAAATTAAGTTAGAAAACTAAAAAAAAGTTGGAGGCAAATATGAAATTAAAAAAATTACAGGCTAAAATTAAAATAAAAAAAAGGAAAAAACTAAACCCGACAAGTATCTGATTTCAATTAGTATCAAAACGAAAAAATAAAAACATGACATCCGACCATAGTAAACTTCTCATTGAACAGTTGCTCCCTAAATATCTCTATATTAAGCATATGCTTGTTTGAACTAATCTCAATTCAATATTAGTAACATATTACAGCCTTCAATTCAATAACACTAAGTCAAAACACACACTTGCACTCACCCTTAAGACGAAATGCAATGTAAGGCAAGCTGAAAGGTTGAGACTTGGCTACTTAATCTCTTAAAAATACAATTGCTGGTTTTCTAACATCATACACAAACAAATACCATCTGAAATGATCAGATATGATTATTTCAAACTTCCTGTATATTTAGCCACCTATTTGATCCCGTAAATCACAATCTTTTCTGCTATTGCGATAGTAATCCAACAATTGAGTACTTATCTTGTAGTACAGAAAGAAACAAGTTCAATCCACAACCTCACCCCAGTAAAGATTTTGGATTAAAAAAATAGAAAAAAAAATGGAAAATAAAGAGAGATAGAGAGTGAAAGAGCTCTGATGCTCGAACTCTTCACTCCACCTTAAAATACCATTGTCGACATGATTCGACACTGATGTAGACACGGAATATGTGTCTGACTCTCTTCTTTGAAATAGATCACGCCAAAGAAAAAAAAAGACAGAAAAAAGAAAGCTTGGAGAAAGTATTCTGATAAAACATGTTTAACCCACTTTTATTTTATTATTTATTATTGATTTTTATCTTTTCAATAATCTGTTTTCAAATTTCAAGTCAAATTTTAAGTCTTTGAAGTCTGAGTAAATTGTATCAAAATTAAATAAATTATTTTATTATTACTTTTTATTTTATCTTTATTTATTAGAAGTTGTGATATATTATTAATTTAATATATATTTTATCTTTTAAGTGAAGACAGTGAAGATGAGTTGGACTTCTTTACTTATTAATTATTATTATATTTATATTTATCCACTAACTCTTTTTGACATTCACTTGCCCCATTTTTAGCCAGTTATCCATATTCAAATCACAAATATAGCTTAATCAATATCAATTTTTGTCTATCACGATTATCAAAGATATTAATATTGAAAATATCTTAAATTATAATCTAAAGCATAGGGACTACAACTTCACCTCTATATAAATAGTTATTATTATATAATTTTATATTTTATATTTTATTTAATTCACATAACAAATCTATGCACTCGTATCCTAATTTGGATATATATCTTCATATTTTCTAATTATAATTTTTACAAGTCTGGCACATAGATATATACCCGTGTCTGACACCTACACCCAAATTCTAGTAACATAGGCTCTGATACTCGGACTCTTCACTTCACCCTAAAGTATTTGTGTCAACACGATTTGACACTAGTGCGGACACAAAATATGTCTCTGACTCTCTTCTTTGAAATCAGACACGCCAAGAAAAAAAAAAGATGAAGAAAAAAGAAAGCTTGGAGGGAGTATTCTAATAAAACACGTTTAACCCACTTCTTTTATTTTATTATTTGTTATTGATTTTTATCTTTTTAATATTCTGTTTTCAAATTTTAAATCTTTAAAGTCTGAGTAAATTGTACTGAAATTGAATAAATTATTTTATTATTACTTTTTACTTTATCTTTATTCATTGGAAGTTGTAATACATTAATAATTTAATATATATTTTATCTTTTAAGCGAAGGTAGTGAAAATGAGTTGGACTTCTTTACTTATTAATTATTATTATATTTATATTTATCAACTTACTCTTTTTAATGTTCACTTACCCATTTTTTTAGTCAGTTATCCGTATTCAAATCGCGAACATAACTTAATCAGTATCAATTTTTGCCTATAACGATTATCAAAGATATTAATATTGAGAATATCTCAAATTATGATCAAAGTAGAGGGAATACAACTTCACCTCTATATAAATAGTTATTATTATATATTTTTATATTTTTATTTTATTTAATTTACATAACGAATCCACGCACCCATATCCTAATTTGGATACATATTTCCATATCTTATAACTATAATTTTTACAATTCCGACGCATGGATATATACTCGTATCCAAAACCCACACCCGAGTCCTAGTAACATAGGCTCTGATACTTGGATTCTTCATTCTACCCTAAAGTACCCATGTCGACGCGATTTGACACCAGTGCGGATACAGAATACGCATCCAACTCTCTTCTTTGAAATCAGACACACCAAGATAAAAAAGATAAAGAAAAAAGAAAGCTTAAGGGAAGTATTCTAATAAACACGTTTAACTCACTTTTTTTATTTTTTATTAATTTTTATCTTTTTAATATTCTATTTTCAAATTTCAAGTCTTTGAAGTCTGATTAAATTGTACCGAAATTAAATAAATTATTTTATTATTACCATTTTTTATCTTTATTCATTAAAAGTTATAATATATTAATAATTTAATATATATTTTATCTTTTAAGTGAAAGTAGCGGAGATGAGTTGAACTTCTTTACTTATTAATTATTATTATATTTATATTTATCTACTTTCCCTTTTTGACATTCACTTACCCCTTTTTTTAGCCAGTTATCTGTATTCAAATCACAAACATAGCTTAATTAGTATCAGTTTTTGCCTGTCACGATTATCAAAGATATTAATATTGAAAATATCTCAAATTATGATTTAAAGCATAAGGAATACAACTTTACCTCTATATAAATAATTATTATTATATAATTCTTATTATGAGATATGTAGATGACTACTTAATTGGATTAATCTTATCCTATCATGATTATGATTAACTTTATTCTATTCAGATTAGAATTAACTTCATAGTCTTTTATTTTTATCAAAAATCTATTTATGCCACTATATATACCCTATTATGGGTGATATATTTGATACAATTAAGAATACAGAGATTTCTCATATTTTCTCATTCACTATCTATCTTCTCTCTTCTTTATTTACAATACGTTATCAATACAATAGTCTCTATAAGTATAATAGTAATAGGAGAAAAAAATTAATTTTCTAATTTACAAAAAACAATTTCTCTCATATTATGGTATGATTTCATATTTAATTTAATACTTCTTGATTATTTACATAATTGATCTTGATTAGATTGATATTTAGAATTTTATCTATAAGTGGTATCAGAGCCATCATATTAAATCATTAAGAAAATTTTATTTTTATGAAGTTATAAAATATATATTGTTTGACTTTATTGTATCATTGAGTTTCGTATATACAGTATATAATATTGAGTTTTCATAAATTCTATTGTTTTACTGTATATACGTAAAGAAAAATTGGCAATTTGAAAGTTGTTATTTCATTGGTTAAGTATATATGGGTATCCATGTTGCAAATTATTATTGGCTAGTATTTATGCATATATAAAGGCAAACTTAACTTTTGATTAGTAACATACTCATTTTTCATATATAGTAAATACAATGTTGCAGAGTTAATTTTTTTATTATTTATTTATTCAAATTGAAGACTTGAAGTTTATGCATACTTGATTGAACAAATAGATATTTATTAATTTATTCAAGTTGAAGACTTGAATTTTACACAAAACAAAATATATATTCTTTGATTCCTATAAAAGAATTAATTTTTTTTACTCGATTCTTTATATTGTTTTGCAATACATTTTTTTTAATAAATCCACATTATTGAATTTTGTTGGCAGCATTTCATTTTGTACATATATATAATGAACTTCTTGTTTATGTATACATATATAACATATTGATTCAAGAATATATATGTATATATTGAAGATAATATATTGAGTATATAACAAATATTCATATACAGTTAAAATTTTATTTGTGGAATTTAAATTTGATATGTTTACATATTAAACTTCATAAAACTTGAATTTATTACTCTTGATATTTTCTGAAGAAATTATTCATTATGGGTATTTGATAATGAGATTCACCTTGATATTGTGAATCTTAGAGATATTTGAGAAGGAAATCAAACATCTCTGCAGAATTACTTATAAATAATAATTTTTCTTTTGATTACTCAAATAAGAAATTGAAAATTGATTATCTCATTATTAATAATTTATTATAGTCTTTTTCGTGAATATTAAATTTTTTTATGCTTCAAATATGCTCATGCAATAGCAATATTGAGAGTATAAATTTATAAAATATTTTGAATTAATTTCTTGTTTACCTGTAGCTAAACAAAATTGTTAGCTTTTGATTAAAATTATCAAATTCGTCCAACTACTTAATATTATTCCCTGAAGTGAATGTGATATTTTTTTTCGAAGATCATGGACGAGATATTGATAAAAAAGGATTGTGAAATTTTGTTTCCTACCAATTTTGAAATAAAAAAGGACTAACAACTCTCATAATTATTCATGATCAGAAAATACTTGTTATAGTTAATATTAGTAGAAATTAATGTTAACATGATATCTGGTTCTGCAAATATGGTTGAAGACTCCAGAAGAGTCAACCTTATATTCTGAATTTGAATATTCTGACTTTGAGTAAAATGATATTTCGATGATGCATTGTATTCAAGTAGATCCTGAAGAAATCTACTAAATTTTAAAGAATACATCGCAATGGATATCCTATTAAAACAAAGTAAAAGAAATATTAAATTTTTATGTGTTAACTCTACTAATTTAAACCAGAAGTTTATATTTAAAAAATTTTAAATTTCTTAATTGGATTGTATTTTATAAAATAAAGATAGTTGAGTTACACTATATGCACCGGAAGTGCATAGATCTCAAAAATTTTATACTTTGGTATGATTGTCTTGGTCATCCAGGTTCAAACATGATGCGATACATTGTTAAGAATACAAATAGACATCCACTAAAAAAATTAGAAAATTTTTTTGTCTGATAATTATTTTTGTACTTCTTGTACTCATGCTAAATTAATTATAAAACCTTTACTATCTAAATTATATTTAGAGTCCCTTAAATTTTTACAAAGAATACATGAAAATATTTATGGCCATATCCTTCAATCTTGTGGATCATTTAAATACTTTATGATTTTAATTGATTATTCAACTCGATGGTCATATGTTTGTCTATTGTTAACTCGTAATATTACTTTTGCTAAATTCTTTGCTCAAATTATAAAAGTTAAGGTTAATGTTTCTTGATTATTATATCAAAACAATTTATTTAGATAATGCATATGAATTCACTTAAAAAGTATTTTATGATTATATTACCATTAAACATTTTATTTCATATGTTCATACTTAAAACTTTATATATCCATTTGGATATATGTTTGGATACATATTATAGTTTATATTGCATCTTTAATTTGTATTTAACTGCCTGCACATTACAAGTTTTTCACTTTACAACTTGTGCTTATCTGATATTAAAATTTGTGATATTAAAATTTCTTATTTAAAGTGTATCTATTTTAACTGCATTTTCTCAAAGAATTAAAATGGATTATCAATATTATTTTAATATCTATGTAGGTTTTGATTATCTACATTAGATATTATAGACCTTTACTGATAAATTTTCTAAAGTAAGATTTTTAGTGAGCTGGTTTTCCTTTCATTAGGAAAAGATAAAAAGTAAATGGCTAAAAGCAGAAGAGATTAGTTGGAATATACCAACTTTGTCCAATCTTGATACATACACAAATATATGTAAACTGAAAGTTCAAAAACTAATTTGTTTATAGAATATTATAAATCAGCTACCAGATATCTTACAGATGCCCAAAATGTATCTAAATTATATGTTCCAACTGCTAATACTCCTACTTAATTGATTGTCCCTGTATGACATCTTATTAATTTGGCAGCCAATAAATCTAATATATGCCTGAAGCGTGGTGGATCACTTAGTTCAAAATATTATTTTTGAAATAAGAAAAAATGAATAATTTCAAAATGATACTCCTGAAGAGGTCAAAAGCAACATAGATCAACAACCACATATTTTTAGAGAAGTAACCCCAAAAATAGTTTCGATACCGAAAATTTTTGGGATCTCATTAAAATTCAGAAATATGTGAGAAATGAGTGAAATTATTATTGATAATATAATTGCATATGATGCTGCTGAAATTATTGAAATATACTTGAGCCTAAAAATTATTAAAATTATCGACGTCGAAGTAATTGGCCAAAATGAAAAGTAATCAAGGCTGAGCTACATTCAGTTGTAAAATATACAATATTTGAACCAGTGGTTCAGACACCAGAAGATGTCAGACCCATGAAATATTGTATGTAAAAGAAATAAATCAAATAAGATTATAAATAAAAGTACATTTCCTCTATTATGAATACAATTACTCTTAAATTTAGTTTTGCAGCTCTTGAAGGGTTCGACATTATATTATAATAATTTGCTCATATGGTTCTTAAGAGAAATGAGTTAAAATTGTGAAATATAAGGTACAACTTGTGGCATAATAATTCTCACAGATACGTTGTATAGATTATGATGAGATATATTCCTCGGTCATGGATGTTATTACCTTTATATTTTTGATATATTTGGTAGCCTCTGAAAGGCTTAATATATATTTGATAGATATTGTGATTATTTTCTTATATGGTTCATTAGACAATGACATATATCTAATAATCCTTGAAAGATTCAAGATGCATGAAACATCAAAATGCCTGAAGCATATAATACATTGATAATTTATTATATTAAGCTCCAAAGATCCTTATATAAGCTAAAATAATCTAAGCGAATGTGGCACAATCACCTCACTGAATACTTAGTGAATAATGGATATAAAAACAATTTCATTTACCCATGTGTTTTTATCTAGAAGATAAATTTAAAATTTATTATAATTACAATTTATATTTATGATTTAAATATAGTGAGAACTCCAGAAGATATTTCAATTACTGCAAACTATTTAAAGAATGATTTTAAAATAAAGGATCTTGGAAGAACATAATTTTATCTTGGATTTCAAGTTGAGTATTTGTCAAATGAAATTCTTATCCATCAAACATCTTATATCAAACTTGAAATAATTTTACATGGATAAATTTTATTTATTATGCACTCCAATGGTTGTTTATTCTCTTGATGTAAAAAGAGATCTATTTAGTCTCTGTAAAGATAATGAAGAGATTCTTGATCCTGAAGTAATATATCTCAGTGCAATAAGGGCGCTCTTATATCTTGCTAACACAAGACTAGATATTACTTTTGTAGTTAACTTGCTTACAAGATTTAGTTCTGCACCAACTAGAAGACATTTGAATGGAGTGAAACATGTTCTTTGCTACCTACGTAGCACATCCGATATGAGTTATGTCTTCACATATAACACTTCAAGTATAATAATATTACTATTTTCATAGCGATATGTGAAGCAAATAATCAACTGTCACTTCATCAAATCATTCAGAGTTATTAGCTATTTATGAAACTAGTCGTGAATGTGTGTAGTTGAGAAGCATGATCGAATATATTGGAGGAGCATTTTGATTACCTATATAAAGTAACAAGCCAATAATATTACATGAAGATAATGCATCATGGATTACACAAATCAAAGGAAGCTACACAAGAGTGACAGAACTAAACATATATCACCAAAGGTCTATTATACACAGGAAATAATGAAGAAATGAAAAGTCGATATTTACAAAGTTCGTTCAAGCGAAAATTCAGCAGATTTGTTCACAAAGATACTGCCGACATCAGTCCTCAAAAGACATGTATACAATATTAGAATGCGTTCACTTAAAATATTTTAATTGAATGTATTTTTGAAAGGAAGTCACTTATGAATACTGTACTCTTTTTCCTTCGCTAAGTTTTTGTCCCATGTGATTTTCTTAGTAAGGTTTTAACGAGACATGTTCATAGGGATAGTCATCTAAAGTAAAGTGATATGAGATATGTAGATGCCTACTTAATTGGATTAATCTTATCCTATCAAGATTATGATTCCTATTCAGATTAGGATTAATTTCATAATCTTTTATTCTTATCAAAAGTCTATTTACACCACTATATATACCTCATTATGGGTGATATATTTGATATAATTAAGAATACAGAGATTTCTCATTTTTTCTCATTCTCTATCTTCTCTCTTCTTTATTTACAACAATTTTATATTTTTTTTATTTTATTTAATTCACATAATAAATTCACGCACCCATATCTTAATTTGGATACATATTTTCATATCTTCTAATTATAATTTTTACAAGTCCGATGCATGGATATATACCCGTATCCGACACCCAAACCCACACCCACACCCACACCCTAGTAACATAGAGAGAGAGTACTACCTTTGGAACACTAAGTCCGCCAAGCTCTTCGATTTTACTCTATCACCCCATTAATATACCTTTTCATGCTCAAGTGGCAGTCAAACCACACAAAGACCACATCTTTCAGTTGCAACCATTTCATGCTACATACAATATATCATCTGGATTTTATAAAGAGATTGCCTCAATACTTGGTGCAAGCGAGCTATAATACAACGGGATGCACTTCTATAAACCCGGGAGGAAAACCAGATTTTAAACAACCAGAAAGAGGATAATGGAGAATTTTTATAATGTTGATCATATTTGTTTTAGCATATATGTTCCTCGGACACTTAAATCTATCAGGATACAACAAATAGAAGCACGTCATTGAACAAGATACAAGGTGCATGCTTTATGGACAATATGGGTGCACATATCTTCTAACAAACTAGTTGCTAAAAGAACAACAGGAAAACAAAGGTTTGTGAAAATGACCTCAAGCATTGGATTGGCTATGCCTATCATTCAAGCAAGTAGAACACTTATTAAACATACATCATTTTTTTAAAATATGTGCACATTTTGCCATCATGAAATTAGTACAAAATTCATACTAGAATTATCAGAATTGATCACATCAGTTACCTGAAATTGTGTTTATTTTCAAAAAAAAAACTCAAATGTCATAATTAACTTGTGATAAAATGATATGATGCCAGGCAGGAGCTGCTGAATCATGATGTATATCAGGAAAATCATAAATTTTCAGATTGGCTGTATGAGTGGGAGATGGTTAAATTACAGTGATCATGGTTTCATTAGCAATGCAAGTGTCTTATGCGCGTGCATGTGTACGTGTGTAAAAAGCTTAAGACTTCAGGGAAAAAAAGTTTTTAGAAGTTGCAAAGCAGGTAGAGGATTTAGATAGGTTTTTGTTGTTTGGACCAATTAAGAGCTATTTTTATTTAATTTTTACTCTAAATTTAGTTAATTGGTGTACACAGTCTAATTTCAGAATTTAAAAAAAAAATCAAGCGGCTAAATATCTCCCACCTTCTTTAGAAGTCTGTGCAAAACAACAGATTATTTTTTTTATGCTCTCTAGATTCTACATACCTGACAGTTGGCGAAAAAACAAAGACATCATACTTATATCAAATCACCAAAAACAACTAAAAATTATATGGCAATGTATGGATAATAAATTGAACTAAATTAGGTAGTAGGTTCTGTTTCATGCATATGCCTTAATAAGATAACTAGTTCAAGAAAGGGAAAATAAAAAAGAGGAATGGTTAAATAAAAATTAGGAGGCAACGATATAATGAGTAGCAAATCATCATTATCTCTAAGTTAAGCATGTTCCCAAGTTATTTAAGCAGGTGAACATTCTTCATACATGCCCCATTCAAGGCTAAGTTTTTCCAAGTTACAAAATCCAAATCAGTGAGCTGACCCAAGGATTTACATAATATATTCAAGGGCCAGTAATCAGTAACCAAGATTTCCAGACCATTAAATCAGTGACAGAATAAGCTCAAAATAGTCCCAGCCACAACTGAAACTCTACTGCTGTATATCTTTGCAACTTTTGTCTTGTTGACTACCAAAATAGCCTAAAGAACACAAGCCACAGTGATTTCATTCATTGGGAGCCAACAACCTAAGATAATTTGATTATTACTGTTAACTAACTTGCAATTACAATTCACCATCAAAATTTCAGATTGCAAATTCACAATCTTACAACTCTCTTAGGCTTTAAGCCAACTCCAAATTAAAACAACCATAACCCAAATTCACAAAATGTATTACAAACTACACAAAAGAGGATTCATAGTCAGGACTTAAAACACCTCTCAAAACCCCTATTGCTAGCAAAGTTAGTCAAATTGCAAAACCATGAGGAACAACTTGACATTGAAATTCAGGATCACTAACCAAATTATAATTTTACAAAATCCTACATCAAGCATTGCATTTTCCAAGTCCAAATAACACAAGTAACCATCAATTTTTCAATTTTTCTTACAACAATTCAAAAACAACAAAATTGGGTTTTCAAAAGAATACACTTACATTTTCTATTGCCCACAACTTTCATCCTCTAGCTTCTTCACAAAAGCCTTAAGCACCATAATCACATCCCTGGCCGGAGCCTGTAAAGCTCCCACCAATCCCAATGCAGGGCTCTGCAATGCTCCCAAAAGCTTAGCATATATTTCAGCTCTAGATGGCATTGACTCCAACTGCTTAAAATCTCCAGGCCCATAAAACTTCCCTTCAAAAACAGCCCCAGTAAAGTCATTGTTCTCCAATTTCTTCTCTTTTTGGAAATCCCTATAAGGTTTAATAGCCTCAGGTATCTCTTCACTATGAACAAAAAGCCAAACGTTCATTCCTTTCATGCAGGGCTTTAAGGCTTCCCATTGGGTACCCTCTATGGCTTTATAGACCAAAGTGTTCTTGGCTACAAGAAGCTTGGAAGACTCAGGCAATGATCTCCTCAATTCTTGAAATTGTTTCACAGTAAAGCCAGTATATTTAATAGCTGCCAAGAGGTAGCAATTCTCGAGCTGGGTTTTGACTGTTTCTACAGTTTCCTCTTTTTTAGTGCGGGAAATGGCGGAATTGATGGAGATGGGTTTGTATGAATTGGGTTTGCAGAGTGGCTTTGAAAGGCAAAATGGGTTTTTAGAGCGAAAATGGATTAGGGTTTGAGAAGGTGAGGGCTTGGAGGAAGGGACTGGGAGAAGTGCTGTTTCCATGGCCGGTGGTGTGATGGAGAGAGATAGAGTTGTGGGGCATCGAGGGGCTTATCTTATCATTGTAATGGGGTGGTAAGTACTTGTAATTTTTACATTGTCAAATAGCAACGTTAGTTTTTTTTTATTTAGTTTAATTAATTAAAAACTTCTTTTTATAATTTCAAAATTTTTAGTTAGTTTATTTTTTATTCATAAATTCATTTTCATGTAATAATATAGTGTATTATATAAGTATATTTTATATAGAAAATATAATAATAGCCAGAAAAAAAAATAGAATTTTGTTTACCTAAAGAAATATATATATGGATGACTGTTTTTGACTGTTTTTAGAAGAATTCTTAATTAGTCAATATGAAATACATATATATATATGTTGTTTATAACTTGTTTTAGAAGAATTGTTCATAAATTTTAATTTAAAAAAATTAACAATCAAAATTTTAGTTTATCTTTATATAAATTACTTTAGAAAAAGGAGAAATTAAGTAAAAAAATAAAGGCATTATACAACATGGACAATAATTTTTTTTTCTTTGATATGAGAAAAGAAAACTTATGTTAAGTAATTTATTGTTTTGTAGTTAACAAATAATATAACAAAATAATTTTTTATTTCCATTAAATTTTTATAATAATTTTTAATTACTTTACTTTTTAAAATGAAGTGATATATAAATTAAATATGTCTAATGTAAGAATTAATATTTTTAGAAGAATAATAAATTAATAATAGTAATAGACAATGAGAAATGCATACACCATCACACATATTAATTAAATTGTATAAAAGGAAATACACTAATTATAATAATATGAGAAACATCTAAGAACTTGTTTGATTTTAATTGTTATAGATAGCTGATAATCATAATTGTTGTGAATACTTCATAGGGTACAAATGAGTATTCATGTGGAAACAAAATAAGAAAAGTAGAGTTCTCATGTATAAAGTATGACTTGTTGAAACTTTTCTCTCTCTCTTTCTATCTTCTCTCCACCCATCTCTCCTAGGGTTCCTAATTGTTCCTTTTCGCTTTAGATCCAGGACCATCATTGCCTTTTTGGTCGGTAGCACATTGAAATATATCATTTTTTATTATTTTCCTTCTAGTTTTTTTCTTTTTTTTAACAGTATAGTTTGACTCTAGATCTAGCCTTTTTAAGATCTTTTATGTCCTTCTTCATAGAGGGTATTTTTTGGTATCTAGATCTAATTTTATGGAGTGGTAAATAAGAAAAGGGCTTCAGAAATCCTTTTTTTTTTTATGGTGGTTTGTTATTCCTGAAAGACAATGGGTTTTAGTCATACACAAAAGGTATATTATATCTTATGGCACTCCATAGTTTTTTCAAGTTTCAGTTTTAGACTTCTTTGACTTTTCAAGTTTACCTCCTTTTGCTCTGAAGCAAGTCCATCTACCCTAAGCTATTCATGGGATTTGGATTTATATCCATTTTTTCCTGTGTTTTACCCCTAGTTAGTATCCAAGGAAAAACAGAGTTAAATTTTCGGTTAACCCCCTTTTCAAGCTCAATTACATATATATATCCAAGCTCTCTTCGATAATGTCTCTCTATTGGAAAAAAGATTTTTTTGTTCTCTCACTTTCAATGGTATTTCACCTTTGAGAATGTTCAAGACCCTTGACATGAGAAGACCAATTTATTTTATCCTGCTAAATTTCTCTTTCTAGCGTATTGTTTCAGGGCCTTAGCCCTTGCTCTTATTGTAGGCTGATCAATTGTCTCTTTTTGGCCATTAAGTAAAAAGTTTGTTTATGCTCTGGTACTCTCGGAGATAAGGGAAAGATTTACCTTCTGTGTTTTTTGGTTCTTGAAATATCCCGGGCTCTTTATATTTTTTTTGTTTATGATTTTTAATGATATTTTCTTTATTTGATAAAAAAAAATGACTTGTTGCATAAGAATTTTCACAAAAATATAGTATTAGAGATGTAGAAATATATTCTCCTGTTACATAAATTGGTTAATGCTTTACTGGTCCGATTGAATCCATTGTACTTATAACTTTTCATATGATGTCATGCCGACTCAAAAATAATTCATGTGATACTTTAACTTAAAAAATAATAGCACAACATGACTTATTGGTCTTATAAGCGTATTGTGCTGTATTGACTCGTGTCGTATCGTGCTAATATAGGAACTATCTCAATTATTTTCTTACGATTTTTACTATTATTTTTTAAATAACTTATATATAAAAATTAGTTAAAAATTTAAAATAAAGTATGTAATTTATGCGGCTCGACATAAAAAAAGCTTAAACCTATGGGGATGGGAAATACTATTTATTATTTATCAATATATTACAAATATTAATTTCAAAAATAATTTTTAACAACCTAAACTAGAGTATTTTCATTCTTGTCCTAAGAGGACAAAGTTGAATGAATAAGATTTTATTAGTTATGCTCAGCATCAAAACTTGTTTAATTTTAATACTTAAATATTAAGATAAATTTAATTTTAAAAAATTAAAAATATAATTTTATTTAAAATATCATAATTTAAAGCGTGAAAAGTTATTAGCTTAATGATTACTATTATTAAATAATTTTTAAATTTAAAATTAAATATAATATTATTTATTCAATAAAAAAACAAAATAAAAAGTAACGCGCTGACCCTGTTACTTTATTATTAGTTCATAGTCATTTATTGATAAATGCAAAAAATTATATGTATAATTTTATTCAAACATATATAAATATGTAATATATTTGTTTGATTTGATGGTTATGTTGGGCTGGGCTAGCCCAATAAGCTAAGAGCATTAGATTCAGCCTGACCTAGGATACTTGAGTGTGCCCAGTAAAATGGATCCATGCCGGACACAATTCAAAATGGGTTGGGCCAAACAGCCCGTGGCTGTCTGATTCAGTTTCCATATATACATGTTGTGAACACAGTAATTTCTCAATCTCTTAGTGTGATAGTATATGAAAATTTTGATATACAGTCACAATTTATTTATATTACTGATTTAATATTAATATCTAGATGAAAACCCTTGAAAAATTTAAATTATTTTCGAAAAATTTATTCAATCAAATTATAGAGATCTTTATGTGGATAAAACCAATGTGATCACAAATAGTATAATCAATTTAATGATACTTGGTCAAAGTTACAAAGTTTTATCCTGTTCGCAAATTGAACACTTAGTACATCAATAGTTATTGGATTATACAGAATAAGTTTTTAAGAAACTATATATGGATAAACTACATTGATAGAGTACCTAATAATTGTTAAATCACTTTATGTTAATATAGATTAATCTTGACCCCCAGAAGATAATGAATTTGGTCATGACCATGAAGTATCAATTATTTTAGTCCAATTATAAGTGCACTAGCGTACCCTCTATTATTAAAAAAAATTCTAATATTGCATTTTCTGTAAATTTGTTAGCAAGTTACAGTTATTCTCCTAACTGAAAAATATTGGAATGGTATTCACATATATTGAGATATCTTAAAAAAAATATACATTGATTTAAACTTATCTTATTTATGTGAATTTATATCATAATTCATTGCAAGATTTTTTGAATCACAAAATTCGATCCAGACAAATTATTTATTTATGTGTGAGAATACAGTTTATCTCCAAAAAAAAGAAAGAAAGAAAGAAAGAAAAAAGTGTGAAAAAGGGGTATTATATATATATATATATATATATATATATATTCTTTTAATTAAGTCTAAATTTCTAGATGCAGATTTACAAGCTAGAATAACGCATTGTTTTCCTTCACTAAGATTTTTTCCACATTAAGATTTTAGCAAAGCATATTTTTTTATACAATGATGCTCATTATGAAATAAATGAATGTCGTGACAACTAAAAAGAACATGAGAATTAGCACCATTTATTCCTATGAGTGCTTTTGCCTCGAAGAGCCAACAAAAGGGCAGCCCTCTCAGTTTGGTCTCAGTTTAGCATCATCATATATCGATCTGGAGAAAATTTTGATTGGTTGTAGCAAGAGAACAAGAGACTCTTCATAAACTTCAAGAACCGCAAATTTTAACCGGATTGTACATCTTTGCGTCTGGCTATGTATATAGATGCGCATAAAGAAGGACGGGACATCTCCCTTCTTTTTATTAGAGGGAAGAGAGAGGGAATAAGCTGTCATAAAAAAAATTTAAGTTTTCAACCCAATAAAGATATATACAGATAGTACTCTACTTTATAGCTAAAGAAGAGAAAAAAAAATAAATGAAATGGAGAAGATTACTTTTGTTTCCTTTCTCTTGTTTGGTAATCTAATTAAAATATGAAAAAAAGTAAATTTTATAAAAAAAAATATTTTTACTATTATATGCTCATCATTTTAAGTTAATAAACTAATAACTTTCCAAATTATACCTTTTCATTTTTTATTTTCTCATTTTATCCCCAAGTTGATGGAAAAAGAATTTGGAAAATTAAAGAAAATTATTTTTATTCTTTTCTACCTAGTTATTCCAAATAAAGAAAATTGAAGAAATAAAACTTACATTCTTTATGTTTTTCATCCATTTCTCTCAAATAATTATCTGTATCCATGACCCTATAGCTTTTGTACCCATACAGATAAGTGTTCCTTCTAATGAATAAAGTACTTGTAAATTGAAGATGTATTTCAATTTTAATTATCCTTTTTTATATTTTTTTTCTTTTATTTTCTTTATTTTATAACATATTCATGTTACTTTTTGTTCAATTATTGAGTGCTTAATCTCCAGATTCGAAATTGGAATCTGTTGTTCAATTGAATCAGATGATGTGCGGGCACATGATCTTCTTCCTAAACTCTCACATACAAGAAGCAAGCGCCTAGGGACTCCCTGCTTGCGTGCTTTACATGAGGAGAGAAAACACCTAAAATTTGAAACCAAAAATCTAAGCAGAAACAATACATGCTCATAACCAATAAAAACAACATATGCTCTTAACCATCAAACTACACCTTGATGATTAGCTTACCACTTGCTTTAGTTGTTACAAAATGGCATTTGATTTGAAAACGAGTTTTCTCATTAAGAAGGCTTTCTTTGCACCATCTATGTCTGTGATGGTGTAGCCTTTGGAATATTTTTTGTGGTCACCAAGTTTGCAATAATGGCCATGTAACTGCCAGTGACTGGAAACTCTATTTGCTTATTAAAAAGTATAAACTCTATAAGAGATTATTTCTCCCTAAAAACAGACTAGAAACCTCATTTTATTTTACCCAGACCATTCTCAAGCCCATTAATATGAAGGCATTAAAGTTTAATTCAATTTTGAAAGAAACAGGCTTAACTAAGTACCAATAATCTCCCCAATCCACATAATCCAATTTCCACAAGATTCAAAATGCTCATTCGATTTTGATCAGGCAATACTAACAAAGTAATCTAAAGCATCAACTAAGCACATGGTAGAAAGGTTAATTTCTACTCGTACATTGCACAGGCTGCTGGATTTCAACAAAGCAACACGATAATCCAATGGTGAAAATTTTACGCTTAAAGGATATTTATGGTTTCTGGTTGAAATAAATCAGCAAATGGCATTTACTGATTTCTGGTTTATTCCAATCCAGTCTGCAAGTCAAATAGAAATAGTTTTTTGCCGATAGAAATTTGACGTCTAATAAAACTAAAACATCTTACAAATATGCCAGCGTTCTCACTCAACTTCAAATTGCTTTGTCACATATGTTAATAGATTGATAATAGAAACAGCCCTGAAATTGGGCCTGCCCTAGCGTACGTTAATCATTAATGCTAGGGATTCTCTAATTCATCCGCCAGAAAATTAACTCAAATATATGAAATCAATCAAAAATTTCACTGGAGATGGTACTTTGCAAGACTTGCTAGGAAATCTCGCCCTTTTTTTTTTCTTTTAATTTACCATTACCTCGTGCAGAAAGTTCAACATTTTGACTACAAAATCAAATTTCCACCTAACTTGGTACCAAAGAGCTTTTATGCAACTCTTGGGACTGGAATTCCTTCTGCAGCTGGTAATGTCACCGAGCGCAACAACTCCAAAGAGAAAACAAGCCCCAAAAAATGAGAAAGAATGGTGTTTGTTGATGCCTGCATAGAGAAATGGAATGATAAGAATAGAAGACAATCATGTAACTTCTCTATTAAGAATATATTTTCTGTATATTGATTGTAGAGTTTACAGTAGTTTTTATAATACAAATGCTCTAACTAACTAGATAATATGATAAGAATTTAAAATACAAAATAGAAAACAGAAGTTAGCTGCTAGGATATTCTGTTAGGATGTAGTATCCTTAATACGCCCCCGCAAGATGGAGGATCCATCAGAGACTCCAATCTTGGATCGAAAATGACAGAATTGTGTTCTCCCCAAAGCTTTAGTAAGCATATCGGCAATTTGATCTTTAGAACTTATGTGAAGAACACGCAGTTGTTGAGTAGCTATTCTTTCTCGAACAAAATGATAATCTAATGCTAGATGCTTCATCTTGGTATGATATATTGGGTTTGCACAGAAGTATGTAGCACCGAGATTGTCACAATGAATAACCGGAGGCTGAGGAACAGAAACACCCAAATCGTGCAATAAATGTTGCACCCATAAAACCTCAGCTGCTGCATTCGCAAGAGCTTTGTACTCAGCCTCTGTAGAGGATCGCGAAACCGTTTTCTGACGACTAGATTTCCAGGAAATAACATTCGAACCAAGGTATATCACAAAGGCTGTCGTTGATCGCCCATTATCAAGAGCTCCTCCCCAATCAGAATCAGAGAAAGCCGAAATAGCATTAGAAGAATGTCGATTAAGATACAAGCCATAGTAAATAGTACCTTTGAGATAACGCATAATCCTCTTCAAAGCTTGTAAGTGCACATGAGTGGGAGCATGCATAAACTGCGATAATCGATTAATCGCATAAGACACATCAGACCGAGTAATGGCCAAGTATTGAAGAGAACCTACCATCTGCCGATATACAGTAGCATCAACTGACCCTGAACCATCAACTAGAGTCAATTTTTCAGTTGATGACATAGGAGTATGAACTTCCTTAGAACCAGCCATGTTAAGCACAATATCATCAACGTAGACCAAGAAATATGCAGTGATTCCATCATGACAATAAATGAACAACGAGGCATCCGCATTGGATTTACGAAAACCAAGTGTTAACAAAAATGATTTGAGTTCAAGATACCACGCTCTTGGAGCCTGTTTTAATCCATACAAAGATTTTTTGAGCTTGCAAACATAATCAGAGAGTTCAGAGTGAACATAACCTGGGGGTTGAGTCATAAAAACCTCCTCATGAAGAGTGTCATGAAGAAAGGCATTGTTCACATCCAATTGTCGCAAAGGCCAACCATGAGTAATTGCAAGAGTTAAAACAACACGAATTGTAACAGGCTTAGTAACCGGACTAAACGTCTCAAAATAGTCTTTACCAGGTTCTTGAAGAAACCCCTTAGCCACTAACCGAGCCTTATACTTGTCAATGGTACCATCCGATTTTCGTTTGATACGAAAAACCCATTTACAACTGATAGGATGATGCTGAGCTCGGGGAACCAATTCCCATGTCTGATTTTTTAATAGAGCATTATATTCAAGATCCATAGCCTTGCGCCAATGTGATATTTGCATTGCCTGTTTTGCCGTCCTTGGTTCAAGTGAATCCTGTAAAGGATATTTGGTGGTAAGATTAACAAAAGAAGCATTATAATACTTGGAATTGGGCTTCCTTTGTCGCAAAGGACGTTGCACAGGTTCTACAGAATCTGCAGGATCAGAAATTACAAGTGGCAAAGACAAATCAGTATTAGCAGAATCAGGAACAACAATATCAAGTGGCTGCAAGTCAGATTGAATCACAGGCAAAGTAGCAGAAGTATCGAAAACAGTCTCTGAACTTGATGTTGGCGAAACCAAAGATAAGTCTGAAGAAGTTGACGCAGCTTCGGTGTCAACTTGAGACTGGCTCGGCAAAACCATAGGAACAACTGGTGTTGAAGAATCATAGGCCGAACTCATGTGTGGCGCAGAATCTGTACAAGGGGCATCTTGAAAGTGAGTCGTACTAGTGCCATTCTGAAAGGGAAAAATATGATCAACAAATTGAACATGACAAGAAATATATAGTTTATTATTTTTGGGATCAAAACACTTATAGGCAGATTGAGTTGGAGAATAACCCAAAATATACACGGAGAAGACCTTGATTGCATTTTCGAATTGGTGTATGGCCGAAGCCATGGAAAGCACAAACACCCAAAAGATTTTAATCGTTTAAAATTATGAGAAGTACCAAATAACTTGGAATATGGTGTTTGAAATGAAAGTGCAGCAGAAGGTAAGCGATTAAGCAAATAAACTGCAGATTGAAAAGCATGAGACCAATATGAAATAGGCAAAGAAGCAAAATGTAACATAGAAAGACCAGTTTCAACAATCGAACGATGACGTCGTTCAGCAGTACCATTATGTTCAGGTGTATGAGGTGGAGATGTATAATGTGAGATACCACAGGACAAAAAATGAGTACGAAGTTTCTGATACTCTCCACCATTATCTGTAAAAACAGAGGCAATTTTGGTATTGAAGAAATTTTCAACCAATTTCTGAAAATTGAGAAATAAGTCATGTGTATCAGATTTATACTTCATCGGATAGATCCAAACATACTTAGAATAATGATCTATAAAAGTCACATAATAAGAATAACCATCAATTGATTTGTGCGTTGGACCCCAAACATCAGAATATATAAGCTGCAAAGGTTTAGTGCTAACAAGAGAATTATCACCAAAAGGCAACTTGTGACTTTTACTCACTGAACAAGAAGTACAATGAAAACGAGAAACATTCTTAGACAATGATTCAAGACCAAGATTCCTAAGAGCTAAACACATGACTTTATTTGAAGGATGGCCAAGTTTATGATGCCATTCAGTTAACAAAGAAGAACAACGAGTAGTGACATTAAGATGAGGACTGCGAACTTTAGACGGCTGAATTTGACGATTGGTGGGTGAAAAAGTGGCACAGTAGATATCATCAATGTTCTCTCCCCGTAGCAGGCACGCCCCCGTGTACAGATCCTTCACAACAAAAAACAAAGGAAAAAATTCCACAGAAACCTTGTTAGTTCGACATAGTTTAGCAATTGAGATCAAATTCTTGCGTAAATGAGGTACACACAAGACATGAGGTAAAGCCAAATTTTTAGAACCAGTGGGAATATGAGTATAACCAGTTTTTGTAACAGCAAGTTTATTACCATCACCAAGTTGCACTTCGTCAGGACCTCCATAATCCGTATAACCCTGTAACACAGCTGAATTGGAAGCCACATGGTGAGAGGCACCACTGTCAAAAAGCCATTGTTGTGGTGTAGAAGAAGACATAGCAGAAGTTGCATTCACAGATGGCGACTTAACAGATGAAGATGAAGAATCAGCCTGAACTGACATGTTGTTATCTTTCAAAAATCTTGCAAATTTTCTGCAATCAATTGTTGCGTGCCCAACAATCTCACAAAACTGACAGGTTACATTAGAACGATAAGAAGAACGATTACCGTTGCGAGAATAATTATTACCAGAATAAGAACCACGCCCTCGTCGATTCCCAGTATTATTGAACGATTACCGTTGCGTTGCGTATAATTAGCAGTGGCAATTGCAGGTGCGGCTGAGACAACAGCGGCAGCAGTGTCTTTCTCCCTTTCGAAATCAGTAAGTTTTTCGAATAAATCAGAAAACGTGATCGCCGTTTCACGTACTTTCAACGCAGCAACAATAGGACGATATTCTTCGCCCAATTGAGTGATAATATAAACAACCAGATCATCATCACTTACTGGATTTTGCGTTAGAGCAAGTTCATCCGCAAGAGCTCTCATCTCATTAAGAAATACTGCCATTGGTTTAGATCCTTTGGAGTTTTGGGCAAGTTTAGTCTTTAAAGAGATAACTCGAGATCGAGAGACATTGGCAAAGCTGTGATGAAGTCGATCCCAAGCTTCCGTAGCAGTATCAGCGGACGAAATCAAAGGCTGGATAGAATCAGTACAGCTGCCTAAGAGTGCACTGACAAGCACATGATCCTGACGGAACCATGTTGAATATTCTGGATTTACCTTGTTTTCGGCAAGGGTTTTTGCATGAGCAGGCTTTGAGCCATCAATAAAACCAAGCAAATCGAGTCCAATCAAAACTGACTGAACTTGTTTCCTCCAAACAGGAAAATTATCTTGAGTTAGTTTGATAGGGAAATGCGTAGGAGCATTAAGTTGAATAATATCGACTTTGGATGAAGCCATTGAGAACGAAAAAAAAAAAAAAAGAGAGAAAAAGAGACTAGAGAGACTGGATCAGATATGACTCGTTAGAGTTTGATTTGGCTCTGATACCATATTAAGAATATATTTTCTGTATATTGATTGTAGAGTTTACAGTAGTTTTTATAATACAAATGCTCTAACTAACTAGATAATATGATAAGAATTTAAAATACAAAATAGAAAACAGAAGTTAGCTGCTAGGATATTCTGTTAGGATGTAGTATCCTTAATATTCTCCTACTATCATGGTGCCCTCAGTAACCTAATCTGAATATTTTCAACTGATCATGTTGTGGGGTATTCAGGTACATTATGCAAATATTAGTGATCCATGAACTTTTATTAATGCATTTATATCCTGACATTAATTTCATCACTTAAATCATGAAATAACTTGTTTTCCCCTTGCTCTATAACAGTTACAACTTTTCTTGTGCTAATTTCTTTGATATCAAAATTTTGAACCTTCCAACTGGTTGACATTGCATTTAATTTTTTAACCAAACTCATTGTCCTAGTTGTGTTTTCAAGTTCAATCTATGTTTCTTGGACAGAGGTATAAACCTCAAGCACGGCACATGGGTATCCCCCAGCATCCTGAATTGACCTATACAGATAAGGAAGGAAACAGCATTCAAGTGTTTAATTCTTTTGATTCTTTCTATTTTTATTTCTACAAAAAACTAAATAAATAAATAAAAAGGTTATTCTTCAAGTCCAATTACCAGAGACATCCATTTTCTAGTTGATGAGACATGATTTTAGAAAGGCACAAAAAAATCCTCATCTTTTAATTAGAAAATATTCTTTCCACTTTCTGAGATATAAGCAGTGCTAAAATGAGTAGTACCATAGATGAAGATCAGGAAAACAAAAGTTTGTTCGTTAAATTACTTATAAAGTATGTTGTATTTTGTTTATTCATTTGCTTGTTTGTTTATCTTAGTTGTCTATATACTTGACAGATAAATAAGCCAACCAATTTGACATCTAGAATGTGAAAAACTAATATCACTTTATTTGACTCCTCCCATGAGTCTGTCAATAGAAAAATAGGAATATGATAAATTTATCTTCAGCAAGAAATTTGCACAGAGAGAGTATGAGATGAATTTATACCTGCACCAAGAACACATCCAATGCAAGAACTGGACTATAACCTGGAGAAATTCCCTGGTAGTAAGGATTTGCAGAAGAAGTCAGAGCCTTTGCAACTAGCAATCCCACAGTTGCTTGCATGCCAAGAATTGCAGCACCCATTCCCAACAGATTCACTACTATCCCATTTTTCAAGCTTTTCACCACATCAGCACGGGGAGGAGCCTGAAACCATACAGAATACAATATAAAAGAATATGAGAAACCTCATACATGATGCATGTAAAATTAATTCAATCATATCAAGGGAAGCCTAAATGTTCCCTGCAACACTAAAATAGTGCTGCATGAGTACCAAGATAAGTCCTTGATGCAGGCACTCAAAAGGAATATGCTGAATTTTAGCAACTTATGAAGGGTTAATAACTCTACAAAGAATCTGCCAAGTATGAAGTGCAGTTGGCATGGTGGCTTTGATTATAGCATTAAGATTCAAGGAATCAAAGAGCACATAAAGGTTGGCAAGACAACAAACACTAAGAGGAAACCATCTCATTGTTTTGACCTTCCCACTTAAAGAACTGCTACATAAGCAGGGCTTTGAATAACAGTTTCAGAATCAGAAACCACGTAATAGAATCAGATCCAATCAGACCATATGAGACTGAAACACTTGCCGCTATTGTGAATAATTTCTCAAATTTTGAAAATGACTCTAAATATTAAATAAACACTTCAATCACTATCATTATAGTATTGTGTGTCTAATAATTTAGAGTGACAAATATATCATAAAAAAATATCTATTATAATATTTATTTAAAAAATATATGATTTTCAATCACTCATACTATATTAAAAAAATATTTATTAAAAAATTTATTTAAAAAAGATATGTTTTTCAATCGCTCATACTGTAATGGTAAATATCATACGGGTAGGCTAAAAATCCGAAACATCATGTATTGTCCGATAACTGTTTTCTTAAACAAATATTATATTACTTGCATGATCCAATGAAATTCATAACATAAAAGAAACAAACACATAAGAAGACCTTCAGCACTCAAAAAACTGCGCTCATTAGCAAGACTCAAGGAAGGAAAATACTAAGACTGTAAATGAGCCAAACTACTCGAGCTCTACTTAAATCTTGACATCCTTGCATATGCCAAAAAAGATTGTCAGTCTATCATTGTTCCTCCATCACTTTTCTTCCTTTGCAAGATAATATATTGAACACTATACTACACAATTTGGATATTGCTCCACCAGTCTAACAAATGTTATGCCTCAGCTTTGTGAAGCTATTTAATTCCTGATCAAATCAAGATTTTACCATGGGTAGGGATCCTATTGCTGATATAATAAACTTTGTACGAAATGAATGCTGCCATGAATAGAAAATGAACAGTTCAAATAGCATCTACTAATATAACCGGAAAAATCACTAAAATACTTTAATGATAAGAGTTTTATTGAAAATGCTAGTACACAAAAACATTTTTATTTTAATCCTAAGACAAAGAAGGAAGAGGAAAATATTGTGAAGCCGTATGATTCGTCACAACCTTTTCTATTCCCATATGTAAATAACAAATTTTTAAAAACGATAGCAAAAAACAGGAAATTCTCATTTTACATTAACAAGTTCAATAAGGAAATTAGCAAGACAAAATATATGTACTTGTTCCAATCAACATATCAACCGGTAGACAGCATATCAGACAATTGCGGAAATAATCAAATGCCATTCAATTTAACTTGGAATTGTAACATGCATTATTTTTTCAGGCTAACTTATACCAATTACAATACCTTTGAAGGGTCATTAGCAGTTTTCCGTAACTTGTCAGAAAGCCGAATATACCCAAATGACCAAAACACCGAAATGAAAGCAGCTGCGATCCCACCAGAAGTAGCATAAAAAGTGGCCGGAGATGAGATTTTTCCGGTGATTACAATGGAAAATGAAAGAATCACAGCTGCTACAACTGTGCATATCAGTTGCCCCCAAAACCCTAAACTTCCCAACCGCTTGAAATACCTCGATGTACTTTCTAATCTCTTCGCAACCTACAGAAGACACGAAATCACAAAATTCCCTCCAATAAACAAACTAATTCACAAACAAATTCGAAAGAGGCAAGACAAAGATAGAAGAAGAGTACCTGAGCAAGCTTAGTTTTCTCGGCGTCGTCATTTGAGGGAGTGAAAGCAGGAGACACTTGAGAAGAAGCGTTTGTTCTGACAACGGAGAGTATGGATTGTCTGCTTTTAAGAGGATCATAAGACAATGAAGAACAAGGAAATGAGATTGATTGCGTGAATTTGCGAGGACAATTTTGAGAATAGATTGATCGGTGAGTTTTCAGTTGGTAGCGTTGGAGAAGAGGAAGCGCTGAACCCACTGTGACAGCCGACGCTACAGCAGCGGAGCGACCGACCGGCAGGAGTAGCGTCTGCATAGTTAAAGACGAGTAAGTGTAGAGTGAAGCAGTAAAGCCTGGAAATAGAGTAGCTTCCTGCAAGTACATTTTTTATTTTTTTGCACTTTTCAAAATTAAAGCGGGTGCATTTGAAGCGTTGATCAGGTGGGGCATTTTTTGTAGGCTTCGACTTCTGGCTCTACTTCAAGCCCAATAAGTGGCAATGTAAATCACAATTTTTGGGCTTTTCAAGAACTTATCAGAAAAGACTTTGGGATATTTACAATTAATAAAATATAAAACTTCTATATCAAAAATATTGTAAAAGATAAAAATATTTATATTTTTTTATAAAAAATTAGAATAAAATTTTTAAAAATATTTTATTTTTATTAATTTTTTTAAAATATATATTCTTTCACTATAATCATTATCTTTAATTTTTATTTTTTTTAAAACTTTCCTATTAAATAAAAATATTTTAATAAAATATTAAAAATTAAAATTTTAAATTATTTTTCATCATATAAAAATTATAATTTTTTTATAAAAGATAAAATTTTAATTTTAATAATAAAAAATAAATAACACTCACAAATAAATAAAAAATATATAAAAATATATTAATAAAAATTATTAAATTTATTTTTAAATAAAATTTATATATTATACACGTAAAAATAAAAAAATACATATAATTTTATTATGTAAATATATAATATATGTATTGTAGATATTGTGTTTATGTTATGTTTTTATTATTTAACTTATGAATATTTTATATAAAAATTATTAAATATTATATGAATATTATATGGATGTTGTGAGGATACAACAACAACTAAGCCTTAGTCCCAAATAAGTTGGGGTCGGCTGTATGGATCCTCAACAAAATAAGCTCAAAAGACACCAAAAAAGATACTCCAGCCTTAGGCCCCTTCCAAGACACGGATTTTACGTCTCTATTCAAGTCTGTCATTAATCAAATTCGCATCAAGATCTAAGGCACGTAAGTCTCTTGCTATCACCTCATTTCACACAGTTCTAGGTCTTCCACGACCTCTAGCCCCCTCAATCAACAAATTCTCACACTTACGAACCGCAGCATTAGGAGGTCTTCTTAAAACATGCCCATACCATCTAAGTCTTCCTTCCCTCACCTTATCTCCGACATCCGCTACTTGGACTTTTTGTCGAATATGAACATTCTTAATTTTGTCCAGTTTGGTATGTCCACACATCCATCTTAGCATCCTCATTTCTGCCACACTCATCTTATGCAAATGTTGTCCCGTTGGTGCCCAACACTCACTATCATAGAGCATCGCAGGCCTAACAACCGTCCTATAGAATTTACCTTTCACTTTCAGAGGTATTTTCTTATCACATAGAACCCCAGTCGCACCCTTCCACTTCAACCATCCTACCTGTATTCTGTGAGCCACATCTTCATCTATACGGCCATCATTCTGGAACATCGAACCCAAATATTTGAACTGCTTGGTTTTAGGAACCAAAACTCCATCCAACTTAACCTCATGTTCCTGCTTCTTCCTTAGACTGAACTCACAGTGCATATATTCCGTTTTACTCCTACTTAACTTAAAACCCTTGTCCTCGAGGGTTTTTCTCCACACTTCCAACTTACGGTTTACACCAGCACTAGTCTCATCAATTAAAATAATGTCATCAGCAAACAACATACACCAAGGAACATCGTCTTGTATGCTTCTGGTTAGCTCGTCCATAACCAGGGTAAATAAGTATGGACTCATGGCTGAACCTTGATGCAATCCGGTAGTAATGGGGAAAGTCTCAGTGTCTTCACCAGGTGTTTTCACACTAGTGGATGCATCCTCATACATGTCCTTGATGATGTTGATATATTTGCCGCTGACTCCTTTCCTCTTCAAAACCCACCATAACACTTCTCTTGGTACTCTATCATAGGCTTTCTCCAAGTCAATAAATACCATGTGGAGATCTTTCTTCTTCTCTTGATACAATTTTATTAGTCTTCTTAGAAGAGAAATAGCCTCCATGGTAGATCTCCCTGGCATAAACCCAAACTGATTCTCCGAAACTCTTGTAAGCTTCCTCAATCTGTGTTCAATAATCATTTCCCATAATTTTATAGTATGGCTCATAAGTTTGATACCCCGATAATTTGTACAACATTGAATGTCTCCCTTATTTTTATATATGGGTACCAGGATACTCTTCCTCCAGGCATTCGGCATCTTACGTCCTTTCACAATAGCATTAAAGAGTTTAGTTAACCAGGCAACTCCTACCTCTCCAAGGTTCTTCCAAACCTCTATAGGAATACCATCAGGGCCACAAGCTTTACCAACTTTCATATACTTCAAGGTTTCTCTTACTTCACTATGCAAAATCCTCCTAGACCAGCTGATATAACCATTTGTTGCAAGAAGGCCTTGAAAATCTTGTTAATGTTCAGAGTTGAATAACTGCTCAAAATAAGCCTTCCACCTCTCCTTAATCTCAACATCTCCTGTCAACACCCGTTGATCTTCGTCCTTTATACATTTGACTTGGCTTAAATCTCTGCTTTTACTTTCTCTCATCCTTGCAATCTTATAAATGCCCATTTCTCCCTCTTTAGTACCTAACTTTTGATAAATCCCTTTTAAGGCTCTGCCACGAGCTACACTAACAGCCTTCTTTGCCTCTTTCTTAACCCTCTTATATTCCTCAAAGGCCTCGCTATTAACCGCATTCGGTAACTTTTTATACCATTCCCTCTTAGCCTTAATAGCCTTTTGAACCTCCTCATCCCACCACCATGCATCGTGCTGTCGAGGCCCTGCCCCTTTAGAGATCCCAAGCAATTTACTACCTGCTTTCTTAATGGCACCTTCCATTTTTGTCCACAAGTCCTCTGCACTAGCCTCAAGGTTCCAAATGTCTTCCTTTAGTAACTCCTCCTTAAAGGTACCTTGAGCTAGGTCTTTCAATTTCCACCATCTTATCCTTGGTTCCAATACTTTCTTATCATTCCTCTAGCTACTTTTATTCTTAACATCTAAAACCACAATACGATGTTGCGCCGTCAATGCTTCACCCGGAATGACCTTGCAATCCTTACACTTACTTTTGTCCCGTCTTCGAGTAAGTATGAAGTCTATTTGACTTTGGGTTCGTCCACTCTTAAAGGTAATCAAGTGTGACCCCCTCTTTTCAAAGCAGGTATTTGCCAGCACTAGATCATAAGCCACCGCAAAATCCAAAATGCTCTTTCCCTCCTCATTCCTGTTGCCAAAACCATAACCCCCATGGACCCTGTCATAACCATTACTGTCCTTACCAACATGCCCGTTAAGGTCCCCACCAATGAAAATTTGCTGATTATTCGGAATACTTTGCATGATTTCATCCATATCTTCCCAGAACTGAACCTTGGATGCTCCGTCTAAGCCTACTTGGGGAGCATAAGTACTAATAACATTAATAGTGTCATCTCCCAAAACAAGCCTCAAAGAGATAATCATGTCTCACTTTCTCTTCACTTCCACCACCTTGTCTTTAAACATAGGCTCAATAATAATGTCCACACCATTCCTATTGTTATCCAAGCCACAATACCACAGCTTATATCCTGAGTTACCAATCTCTTTTGCTTTATTTCCCTTCCACCTGGTTTCCTGCAAACAAGCAATACTAACCTTTCTTCTTTTCAAAGTATCCACAAGCTCTATAGACTTCCCAGTCAGAGTGCCAATATTCCAACTACCTAATCTTAATCGGCTCCCTTGGACTTGCTTCTTTAGCCGCATTCGTCCATAATGCGGTAGCCCTTTCCTGTCTGACACCACATCCGGGCGCTAATATGGCGGGACTAACTTCTTTACCCATACCCGTCCATGGCATGGGAACCTTTGCTCATACTCCACCACACCCAGGCGTCGATGTGATGGAACCCCTTGCTCATTTAACACTACACCCGGGTGCCGATGTAGCGCGTGCCTAGGTGAGCACGTCCCAACGGTATAATGATAGCTTTGAGGATCCATAAAAAGTTTGGCAAAATTTTTACACTGCCCGCCAACCTACCGCAACCTTCCTCCTTTATCCGGGCTTGGGACCGGCTACGATACTCGCAGACGGAGTTGATGTTGTGAGGATAAAAAAATTAAATTAAAAATATTATTAAAAATATTATGAAGATGCATTATAAATTTGTTGTAGGTGTATTATAAATGTTGTGGATGTAATTTGTATTATTGAATATATATTTTATATATATTATGTGTAAGTTTTTTTTTCTTGTATATTGAAAATATAATATTAAAATTTTTTTTAAATAAAAATAAAAATAAAATAAATTAGAAAAAAAAGCAAAAAAATTGCAAAATTACAAAAATAATAAAATAATAAAACCGATGAATATGTAAAAATATAAATAAACGTGCGCGTGAGGTATTTTTGAAAACGGAACTTCATTTTCTGTATACAGTGTAATTTGCTCAAAAACCTTGAGAAATTTATACTCAACTGTCAACACAGTATTCAGGGAAGAAAAATTTTGTTTTTAAAACCCGAATATGCACGGCATATTTTTTCATTATTATTTTTTTAAATGGTGATTATTTTTTATTTTTTTATTTTTGGTTTTATTTATATTATTTTATTTAAAAATAATTTTTTTAATGTCTTATTTTTTATACACACAAAAAATATATACAAAATACACAAATTAAAATAAACAACATCTATTAAACATCTATTAAATACCAAATATTTACTAAATATCTATCAAACATCTATATAATATTTTTAATATTTTTTAATTTTTATTCTCACAATATTTATACAATATCTACATAAAATATATAAAATATACATAATAAATATATAACATGCATACAATATCTATCAAATATATACAGAATATCTATCAGACATCTACACAATATTTATATAATAAAATTAATATTTTTTAAATTTTTTTACAATTATAATATGTAAAATTTGTTCAAAAATAAATTTAATAATTTTTATTAATATATTTTTATATATTTTATATTTTTTTTGAGTGTTATTTATTTTTTATAATCAAAATTAAAATTCTTTCTTTATAAAAATTAATAAATTTATATGATGAAAATATAATTAAAAATATTAATTTTTATTATTTATTAGAATATTTTTATTTAGTAGTAAAGTTTAGAAAAAAAAAGGATAAAAATTGAATTAAAAATATTAATTTATAGTGAGAGAAAATGTATTTTAAAAAAAATCTTATTTTAACGAGAAGTGATAGATTTTTGAAAATTTACTTCAACTTCTTAATAAAAGTGTAAATATTTTTTTAATATTTTTAAAATAAAATTTATTTTTTTGGTTAGTTTTGTAAAAATTTCAGAAACCTTAAGAAAATTATATTGTGTACGCCATTACCGTTTTCTTTTTTCAAAATGATAAAAAAAAGATGAAAATTAAAGTAAAATGTTAATTTATAGTGAGAGAAAATGTATTTTTTTTTTAAAAAAATTATTTTAATGAGAATTAATCTATTTTTGAAAATTTACTTCAATTTTTTTTTATAAAAGTGTAAATATTTTTTTAATATTTTTAAAATAAAGTTTATTTTGTTAGTTAGTTTTGTAAAAGTCCCAAAAAAAAAAAAACCTTGGAAAAATTATATTGTGTACGCCATTACCGTTTTCTTTTTTCAAAATGATGGAGAAAAAACCCTTTTTTTTCATTTGTATGAAAACGCGCTGATTTTTTTTTTCTAGTTCTAAGTTTGTCCACGTTGATCTTTAATTTTTTGCATTAATTTTAAAATTTTTTATTTTTATTTATGTTTTTATTCAAAAATAATTTTTTAATATCATATTTTCATAAATATATAATATACACACAATATTTATTAAATATCTATAATATTTACATAATATTTATCAAATATCTATTAAATATACACAAAACATCTATTCAATAACTATCAACTATTTACAAATTTTATTTAATTTTATTTTTTTAAACTTTATTTTTACACAATATATATAAAATATCTTTATAACATATATACAATATCTACCAAATATCTATATAAAATACACAAAATATCTACTTAATATTTACACAATATCTACCTAATGAAATTAATATTTTTTTAAATTTATTTTTTTGTCTATAATATATAAATTTTGATTTAAAAAAATTTAATAATTTTTATTAATATATTTTTTATATATTTTGCTTTTTTATTATTTTTATGGATGTTATTTGTTATTTGTAATCAAAATTAAATTTTTTTTATAAAAATTAATAAATTTTATATGTTGAAAATATAATTTAAAATATTAATTTTATTTTTTGTTAGACCATTTTTATTTAATAGTAAAGTTTGAAAATATAAAAATTAAAGTAAAATATTGATTGCGGTGAGATATGATGTATTTTTGAAAAAAAAATAATCTTGTTTTAGTTAAGAATAAGGTACTTTTAAAAATTTACTCTAATTTTTTTTAGAAATGTGTATTTGATTTTTTGGTTAGTTTTGTAAATGTCACATTCCTATAAAAATACCAGTTCCAAAAATTTTTTTTTTATCAAAATTACCATTTTTTTTATTGAAATGACATTAAATACTAAAAAGTATAGAATGAGTTTATGCTTGGTATATATTGAATTTATTATATACAAATTATATAATTAATATTTTTTCATTATTTTTTATTTGTTTAATTTTCTAGTTATACAAGTTTGAAATTGTATAACAAAATAAAATATTATTGAACAATAGCACAAATATAATATAAATTATATTTTATATTTATAGTTTCATATGCAGTATATAAAAAGTTTATATACATAATCTATGTTGAGAATATGTTGAGTTTGTTATGCAATATTTAGTATATGTTGGGTATACATTGAATTTATTATGTAGAAACATAATAGATAATAGAGCTCATATATCACAAAAAAATAAAAACGCATATTGATGTTGTATATTTATATAAAGTTTATGCTTAATATATATAGAGTTTACACTTAATACATAATGAGTTTATTAAATAAATAATGTTATTTAAATAGTTTATATCAACATTACAAATGGTATACACAATTCATATATTACAATTTGTTAATACAATAATATAACTATCACAAAAAATAAAAATAAATATTAATGTATTGTATAAATATATATAGTTTATACTTGATAACAGAGTATACACTTATTATTAGCAAAAACAAAAAAATTTGATAATTATTGTAGTTGTATGACAATTACACATTTAAAACAGTATTTAAAAGAAAAACTCAAGTTGATACAAAAAAATCTTTACACTTATTATTAGCAAAAAGAAAATCTTAACGTTCGATAATTATTGAACTTGTATGACAATTGCACGATCAAAATAGTATTTAAAGGTTAAAATTGATATTGATAGAGAAAAATGTAAAGACGTACTCATAAGATAGAATAACTGTTTACAAAGGAAAAAAATGCATAAATGATAAAGAAAATAAACAAATTGTCCTTTTAATTTTTATGCTAATAATGGAAACAAATTTCAATAAAAGAATGTATAAAACAAAACAATAGAAGAAAATGAAAGGAAAGCTCGACAAATTGTCCATCTTCAAATAAGTTGTTGATCAGTACATCATTTTAGTACCTTGGCTCGCTGCTAGACGACCTAACTCCTCACGTATAGAGAGTCTATTTTAGTATTTTTTTCAGTGATGAAGTCAGCCTCTCTAAAAGAGGAGAGCTAAAGAATAAGAAAGGGGGTTGAGGATTGAAGCTGAAGGGGTTGGGGGCTAAGAGCTGAGGTTTCAAGTCTTCAATTTAAGTTTATATCCTACGGCCCGGCCGACAAGAGAATCGTCAGCCCTCACCTAAATCCACCTGACTTTGCCACTGCATTCTCCTCAAGCATTTCTCATATACGTGGACAAGCAATTCTTCTTTTTTTTTTTTTGAAATTGTGGACATGCAATTCTTGACAACGCTGCGAAACAAAACTTGGATTAAATCGATGCAAGGCTCTAAATCAGACCTACAAAAGCATCACTATCACTATTAATTAATAGTATGATGTGATAGAAGGCTCTTAATAAAAAATGGCCAGAAAACTATCCCATCAAAAACCAATTATTATGTGAATTATTACAACAATGAAGAAATAAATACAAAGTAGGTTTGGATTTGAAATTTTAAATGAATTCCTACTTTCTTTCTTTTGCAATTCTCCCAAATATTTATCACAATTTACCAATATATGAATTTTTTTGTTTCGTGAGAAAATATCAATTCTTTATTTTTTTAAATTGTAAATATCATCAATTTAATTCTTTTTTTTTTTTTGCTTTGGTCTCTTTATTTAAGTCTTGAGTTATTATTATTTTTTATGCTGATATGAGAATCTCTTACACATGCATATAGTAAATCCCATCATCTATCAAGCCGTTATTAAGATTATTCCTTCAATCATAATTTTGCTTATTTATTTATTTATCCATAATGCTTGGAGTATGCGAATCACATGTTATCTACTCACTTACGGTCCTCAAAAATGAATGCATCCTGAGAAATTGTATGATAAGAGAGGGTGATGAATTACAACTTGTGTACGTAAAATATGACTTGAATTTAATTAATTTATTTTGCATTTTGTTTATCAAGTTATAGTTTCTTTTACAAAATCAAAATGTTCATAAGAAATTCATTAACAATAATATAAAAATATTTTTTAAAAATTCGCATAACCTTTTCTCCAATAGGAATTTATTGACAATAGCAATATAATTCAACGAAATCTTTTATTCAATAATCATAACTATATGGTAATGGCATGTGCTTAGTACAATTTTAATCATAATTTTTTTTATTTAATTAGTATTTTTAAAAGTAGTTTAACATACCAAATTAGTATTATTAAGTTTATCTTTTGATAAATTTTCAATATTATATAAAAAATATATACGGATCAACCAAATTTATTATATATGACCTGGTTAAAAAATATATAAGAGTAATTTATATAAATTTCTAATTGACATTTACAAAAATATAATGGCACACAAAAATTAGTAAGATAATTATTCATACAAATTTAAATTTTGAGAGAATTATTAGATAAATGTGATTCTTCAAGTAATTTTTATTATATGTAAAAATTATTATAACTGAGTAATTGAGTCTAAAAGGATGATGATGATGATGATGATGATGATGATAATAATAATAATAATAATAATAATAATAATAATAATAATAATAATAATAATAAATACCTAGTTATTGATAATAACATTTGAAATTTAATTATATTTTATAATCATTAATTATTCTAATTATTAAATATTATACATATATTCTGAAAACCAAGTCCAGTAGTCATTTTAAGGAACAATGCCCACAATAATTTAGTCAAAGATTAGTTGAAGTATATTATCAATCAAATTGTTTGAAATTGACCAAATTTGCTTAAATATTGAAGAAAACATTTTTTAAGCTCATTTATTTAAGCTTAATTAGCAGATTTTGGGACCGTTATCATATTCATAATTGACTATTAACTACTAAAGAGAAATATCATTTAAATTAATTTGTAAATCCATACTATACATAATTTATTTTATTGAAAAATATATTCAATTAATTTTTAAATGTCCTATAAACATAAAAATATATAAATATTGTATTGTTGAAACTTGACGAAAATATTGTTTAAGTAAATTCTGATCAAATTATATAAGAAAAAGAAAGTGTATAAAAATGGATATATGTTGTATAAATAAAAGTGCACTACATAGGATTTTGACAGTACTAATTTAAATTAAATTTCGTGATGATTCATTTGACAGCGATAATTCGATTTCAATTTCGCAAAGGTTATGAATCTTCGCAAAAAATAATACTACAAAAACTAAAATAAATTTTACGATTTTCATGAACCATCACAAAATAACAATTCAGAAAATAAAATAAAATAAAAACTAAAATAAACAACAATCAAACATGATAGTTGTTTGATTGTTTAGATTTTGTTTGGATAACTGGCACTGAGGTTTAGTAGTATGGTGCTAAAATAATATTTATTATATTTGAAAAAAAATATATGGTATAATATAATTTAGTAAAAATATTTTTATTTAATTTGATTATATTTTTAAGATTTAATATGTTATGGATATGAAAAATTATTTATTAATTTATATTTGGTGTTTAAAAAAAGTATTTTCAATATTCTTAAAAAATAAATTATAAAACCATGAAAATCATCAAATTGATGGTTTGAAAATCTATAGTTTTCAAATTATAGGTGTCACAACTCGATCCTAAGAGTATCTGACCGACACTAAGGGGTGAAAAATCGGAGACACTAGACCCCTCAGTCAGCATGATTTAATATAATAACGAAAATATCTAAACCATCACATCAATCATTTAAATACAGTACCAATTCATAATATTTTGACAATTTAAAATTTACGGAGTCTCTAAAATAGACTTACAGTTCAATACATAATAAGTTACATATTCAGTTAATCCATACATAGATTCCACTGCCGGGAAAGAAAAACAATATTGCTGAATAAATGACTCAAAAGTTTACCCTGAAAACCTGAAAACAAATAATGAGACATAGATGAATATCTCAACTCAGTTAATGATACCGTCTAATATACCAACATGTGTCCTATCATGATTCTATACTAACATTACTAAGGATATGCTCATGCATCATGCCAAAACATACATCTAACAGTTAATTATCCAAGGAATGAATTTAATCCACTAGAACCACTCTCAAATCAGAGAGCCAATCCTCCTATTTGGCTATCTTCTTCCAACATGGTCTTTTAAAATTCAATACATATAGGATCTGCCGTCATTGCCTAAGCCAAGCAGTGCTACTCGACTGACAAATAACGTTGAGTATAAGGTTGCATCCGTCATCACGCTAGTTCTAAGCTCATCATCATAAAATCATAGCATAATTATTTTCGTAACCCGATCACATCCTATTTGGTCTCAATATCCTTCCAATTCCATCCAGCAACCACAATTCATAGTCACCACATAAATGTACAAAAATAGACAAATGTTGAAATTCTAAAGTTCTAAATAATGCATAATATTAATAAGATATATAAAAATATATTAAATGCGAATGCATGAAATATAAGATAATATATTAGAAAGTATCATTCACAGTTTATGAGAAGAAACTCGACTCAGTCATCTACTTAGCCCAGGAGTATTAGGATCTGGCACCGAATGGTCTACATAATAAAATACCATCAACCAATATTACGACGATAATTTCAGATTCTAGAATTAAATATTTTATAATTTAAAACCTGACTAAACATTTAATATAATTTATCTAAAATTTTGATCTCGAAATACGGATAATTAACGCAATTAACATAATTAACATTGCTCAATTAATTTAATAAATTAAACTAATCTTTGGAATTTCTAATTATTAGCCTCATGAATTATAATCTCATGCTTGATAACGTTAAATATTTAACGTGCAACCAATTTCGCTGGAAGTACATGCTGGTTTCTCGACGACGATTGGTTGAAAGATTCCGATGGCAAATTGGGTATCCACGCATTCATCTTGAAGAAGAGATTCTAAAAATGTATGCCACTCTCCCTCGCTCATTGAAATTTTGCCAAAAAATCCATCGAAATACATTGCCTTGGCTGAATTCCCGCCAAAAATTAAAATTACTCCTAAAATTGCAAATGACATATTAAAATGAAGCTAAGGAGAAGAGAAACTCATCCGTACCTGAATCTCCAAAAAAGGAGGCTAAAAAATAGATAAAAAGTTGATCGAAAGTTATTGCCAGTGGTACAGTGCATATCAGCTTCAAGCGACACGTGACGGCTGCTTCGGTGGCCGTTGGAGGCGAGTCAGATGGCGATCAAAGTGTCGTTGAGTGGTAGTTCCTTTAGTCCAGCCCATGTCAGTTTCTAATCATCAGACAACTGTAGATCAGAGAAAAACCAACCGACGCTCTCTCTCCCTTTCCAGACTTCTCTCTTTCTCTCTCTCTTTTAATTTCTTTTCTTTTCCTCTATCTTCTCTTTCTTCTTCTTCTGTTTCTTCTTCTTTTCTTTTCTTATTATTATTATGATATTATTATTATTTACTTATTTATTCATATATTTATATTTATATATATATATTATGTGTATATAAGATATTGCAATAAGATTATCATGGAAAACTATATCATGAAAGGTAGATGTCAAAATAAATAAGAATTAAACCATATCATACCATACCATGAAACAAATAAGACCTTAGTGAAAGTATTTAGCAATAATTATCACTGTTGCTAAATATCTTTTATAATCATTTTTGTAGTGATATAAAACTATTTCATATTAATATAAATAATAAGTATTATATTTTTAGCATAATAAAGAGAAATTCATTAATTAAACCAGGAGATACAACTTAAGACAATCCAAACAAAAGATTAAAGAAGATCAATAATCTTCCCCATGAATACAAACCTAGAAAACCATACGAGTTTATCTCCAAACCAAGGCCAAACAAACATAAGATAATAGTCGAAAACTAGGATTATGAGCCAAGCCAAAAGGCTGCTAAAACACAAGCCATAATAAAAAGAAGAATGAATACCATAAACTATTATGACACCCCAAGCTGCCTCATATATTGAATTAGTTGAGGGAAAATATGTATCAAGCATCCATAACATGGTTGAAAGAGGAAGAAAGCTAACAACATCATAGATCTTGAACTAGCTCATCATTGTTGCTTGTATCATTGGAGATGCACCTTCCTCAAACTTTGATAAAAAGTGCAAACTAGGAAAGAAAACTCTTGACTAGCCTCCAGAGGTAGAATGGATTGTTTCTATTTTACCATTGACGTCCTTGAATACTTTTGACACTAATTTTCTTGACAAAAGAGGCTATTGAAGGCCATATATAAAGAAAAGAAAAACAAAATCATAAAACTAAACTTGAATAAAATGATAGATCTAGAGCTATCTCGGCTTTATGACGCCTTAATAAGAGGTAGGGCGAAACCTCTAGAAATGGCAGAGATAAAAAAAAAGAGCATTTGAATCTTAGTTCACATAAATAGTAAGTAGTATTATAATTAAAATAGAAGTGAACTAATTTCTTCAAAGGATAGCAACGAGATGAGTTTTTTATGGTATCTTGATCAATTTAATATGATTGTAAACTTATTGGAGAATATGCAATAGAATTTGTAGGGTGAGTATTCAGTTGGTCGATTAATTAACCGATAGGTTAACCAAATCGATTTAGTTAAAATTTTTTAATCAAACTGATCGATTTTTAATTTTGGTCGATCCGGTTAATTAACCGAACTGATCTATTTTTTAATTTTATAATAAAAATTTTATTTATAATAAAAAATTAATATAATTAAATGACTAAACAAAATTTATTAAAGAAACTAACAAATAACTTTATTTTGCAATAAAAATTTATATTTGTAGTAAAAAAATTAATATAATTAAAGAATTAAACAAAAAATTAATAACTAAATAAATTTTTATTTTAAAATTTAGATTAATGGTAAATCGATAGAATCAAATCGGTTAACTATTAATTAAACTAAAAACTGAAATAATCTAAAATTATTAAATGAACCGACCAATATATAAATTTTGATTAACCAAACTGAATATTTAATCAGTTAACCAAATATTCGATCAGTCAATCAAAATTTGTCCACCCCTAAAAATTTGGAAAGGTTGAACTTTGAATTTATAATGGGTGATATGTGAACTTGTGACATTATTAGTTTCAGAAGTTCTTGGGTATGACCCATCAAATAATCCAGTCTTAACATTTATTCATATATATATATATATATTATTTCTAATGAGATTACCTATAACCTAGTTCTTATATTATTATTTTTTTAAATTAAAAATATTTATTCATAATTGAATATAAAACTAATATTTGAATTTAAGTTTTTTTTAAACATAAATTGATATAAGTTCTAGAGTGAAAAAATAGAGAATTAGAAATGGTTTGGTTTAGGATGTTCAAAAATAAATGTGTACAAGGTTGCTTGGCTTAAGATTTTGATTGATTTGATATTTAGATCTAAAAGCAGTTGTCTTGTTAGTGGCAGCGACATAGCATGGCCACCACAAAACTTACTCTCACTACAAAAACATGTCCTTGTTTTTTTTTGTTGCTACTAAAAAAATTTAAATAAATAAAATAAAAATAGTTAAAAAAGAAGGTTGCGATAAAAAAAATTCAACCCAAATCAAATTGGAGATAAAAAAAACTAATTCAATTAATGTAAAATAATATTTATAATAAATGAAATTAAAGGTTGTATAAGCAAATTAATAAAATAATTTAAAAGAAATTTGAATACAATAAATTTCTTTATTTAATATATAATATATTTTTGAAGATAATTTGTTATGAATCATTAGAATAATTAAAATTTTATTTTCAAATATATGAAATTATTTATATCAATTTGAGAATATTGATACAAAAATAAGTATTTGTTTTAAATATATTATAATAAGATATTAATTTTGTTGGATATCAACTACTAAAATTATTTATAGTTAAATATAAAAGAAAATTATTGCATAATAATGTAAATCAAATTATAAATTACAGTGAAAGTGAATTTAATTTAATAAAATAACTATTAATTTTATGATGACATAAATTATTGATTAAAAGTATAGAAAATATTTTTTTTTTGTTAACTAGTTAAATATTTTGAAATAAGCAGCTTTAGATGAGCTTTGCTAGTATAAAAAAAATAATAAAATAGTGTGAAATGAATTTACAGTAAAATAGATGATAGATGATAAAAATACTAAATAATACTGGTTAAAAAGATAGCTTGGCTGAAAATTAATTGAATACAGGTTGAAAAGATAGATAATAAAAACATATTTTAATCAAAGTGGGGATATTTAACCTCCACAAAATATTAAATATACTCTAATTTATTAACATATTTTTATTATAAAATTTAAAATTTAATTTTTTATTATTACATTTCATCAAAAGAGCTTAATATGTTTTATATTTTTATACCTAATTTTAGTTTATACAGCCCATCATTTTCAGCTGAACAATAAAATTTATTCAGTAAAATAGTACAAAAAATTTAGTTTTAATTTACTGAATCAGTGCTAAATATTTACCTTTGTTCAGTCATATTTTAATGAATGGTCTAAGATATTCAATAATATAAAATTGAATATATTTAATTATTTAGGTATCTTTGGCTGAACTACTTCAATACCAAAATCGTGTAACTTTATTTATATTATTTTAAACTACTAATCACTTATTTTAAACCCTTTAGTAGACTCATAATCCATATATTTTTTCATATTTTAGCTTTAAATATAAAAGAAGTATGGAGTAATTGAAACAAGAGATAGAAAATATTTAAGAGTTAAAACATAAAAAAATATTATAAGTGAAATAGATTAAAGTGCATTTAGAGCGTAGGATATGGTGTGTATAGTAATTTGAGTTCGAGAAATATAAACATAAATGGTAAAATTATAAAAATTATAATTTATTATATCTTTTAATGTAATTTTGTTTAGAGCATTTTAGAAAAAATAGATTAAGAGTGTATTTAGTATTTTTGTGGGATATAAATATCCTTGCCCTTTAATACATTTGTTTTGTTCGTGTGCGGCAATTAACTGATTATCAACTATTTTTTTAGGGAATTTACATCATCTATCCCTTTTTCAATTTTATTTTTCAAATACACTATAAAAACTTTTTTTTTTAATTATAATACTTTTCTTTTCAATTTTATCTTTTGTTCAACTTTTTTTTTTTTCATTTTTATCTCTTTATAGTTGTTAACAGTGTTAACAACTATCCATTCTCAACGTCAAAATTGATGGTATTTTTTGCTCTTTTTATTCTATTTTATTTTTTATTTTTTTATGTTTAAATTTTTTTTAAATGTATACAACACATCTATATTTTATTTTATTCTTTTTTATTTTGATGATTTAAACCTTTTTTTTTTTTTGAAAATTTGAAGATTTATTGAAGAAAAAAAATAAAGATGAAGATTATGTTGATGATGAAGAGGAAATTAAACTCACTATGGAGATCAATATTTTACCATTTTGATCTTCTTCATTTATGGTTTTCATCTTTTAATTTTTTTTTTCTGTTTGAAGAAAATTTTCATATATAGTTGTATGAAAAATTGTTGAGCTTCGATGATGATTATGAATCTAGTTGCATGCAAAATTTTTGTTTAATTTATTATTGAATTTTTTTTACTGATACTGATGAAGAAGATGGTGATAAATATTTTTTTTTTCTATTAATGTTGATGAAGAAGATGACAATAGATCTTTTTAATTTTTTGATTGATGATGAAAATGAATGAAGAGGAAGGAGAAGATGAAGAAGAAGAAGAAGAAAAAGGATGAAGAAGAAAAAGATGTAGATTTTTTAAATTTTTTCGATTTAAAGAAGAAGAAGATGAAGATGAAGATAACATCGATTTTATTTTGTAGTAGTTGTTATTATTTTAGGAGAGTTTTTTTATATATATCTAATTTCTTTTTCTACTCTCCGTAATTTTGTAATTAAAATTGGTTTTTTGGGTAGTTTTATAGAAAACCTTTTTTTTCCGTGGTCTAATAGATTATATGGCGTTGGTAAGGATAATTTTCAATGAGTAAAAAATTGAGATAAAAAAAAGAAAAATCTTAAAAAGGAAAATCTTGTGGAAATTTTTAGGTCGTCACCCTATTATCGAGTTAACAATATAAAAATCTTGAAAATCATATAAATATTGTGCGTAATGAATGCCAAAAAATTATGAGGAGAGAAGGTTTAAAGAGGAATTAGGACCTATATAGAATAATATTTCAATTCCATGAGAAACCTTCAAACCTTCTATGATTTATGGGTTAAGCTTTACTTTATTCTCTTGTTATTTCGATGTTTCTGTGAGTGCATGCAAGAAATAGAGTGAGGAGATCCAAACATTAACTTTGAGTTTCTCTTTGAAATAAATAAAAGGAGGCTGACTGACCAAAAATTACCGTAAATGCATTACATATTCTTTAATCAATCAAATGTTGATTAAAGAATAAATTGCTATTTCATGTTGGAAATGTGACCTAATTAATGAAATGTTTTTTTTTGTCAATCACATTTTATAAATTTTATGAAATATATAAAAAAAAAAAAATGAAACATCACAACTCAAATAGGAGGACACCTAACTGAAAATACATATGACTTTTAGGACTCATACTAGGCTAACTATATGCTAAACTATAAAATTGAAATATGGCAATAGTAACTATCATACAACAAGGACAATAAATTTAACGACTAGGTGGAATCTGTATCAAAACACTTTATCACTACCGCTTAGTGTTACCATCTCAAGCCTTATAATTATTATATTCTTGCTCAACAAATAATTGCATCAACCATACAACTGATTGTATTATAGAATTGTAGATAATAGATATAATAATATAGAGCATTAAAATACAAATCCATTTGAAAAATAATTATATAACTGAATAATAAAATAAAATAAATTTTATTATAAAAGAAGAAAATGCAGGAATATAACTTCTCATGTTCAACTTACAACTTGGAAAAAAAATTAGTGAGGCAAAGATGAATATCTTAGCTCAATGAATAATATTGGCTAAAATATAGGCATGGTATCTTGTAATCTTTCAACCATAACAATACTTGTACATCATACCAAACATACAAAAAATCATATAATCACCCAACAATATAAATTAGCCCAAGGAATCACTTTAAATATCAATCAATGGAGCCAAACCCATCAGTATGGTACTCCAATCCAAATGTTTATTTTATGATCCAATACATAGGGTTCTACCATCTTGGCCATAGCATAAGCAGTGCCAACTTAAGTACCAACAACATTGAATGATGAGAAAGCTCACAGTCATTGTACACAAATCTTAACTCAACAGCATATCTCAAAAACTCATATCATAATCATAATTCATATCATAATCTAATGTGGTCTTATATCATCCTAGTCTCATCGGATAACTGCAAGTCATATGTAACATAAATTATAATTTGACATATACAAAGAGCCACAATCCAAATTTGAGGGTAGGTGATTGATACTAGGGAATAGGAAAACACATAGCTTTTAGAATTCGTAATTAACCTAACTAACCACTAACTAACAAAATGATAATATGACAAATATAACTATCATGAAAACTAGGACTATGGGCTTATTTGATAATCCATAATAAAATATCACAATTGTCTCAATATCATCCCCTTCATGTTCCTGCTTAACAAATCATCACATCAATTATAAAATTGACCGCTTTAAACAAAATTATAGATAGCGTAAATAATAATACAAAGTTCAAAATTACAAATAAATTTAAAAATAATTATATAATAGAGTAACAAAAATAAGATAAACTAAACTCTACTACTGAAGAAAAAAGGGTAAGAGTGACCTAAATAAATTATTTTAACACTCAACTTGCAACTTGAAAAATAAAGGAAGATAGAAATGTGTGTCTCAACTCAATGAATGATATTGATTTATATACAAATCAAACTAATATACAATCTTCCATCATCACTCTCATCCATCCATGCATCACCGCTACCTTTGGTTTTGAAGGATGTGGGGGATGCCATTTGACTTGCCTTGATGTTAGGAGCTCAAAAAGTAGGTCACTTATTGTCATCTCACCAGAATCTGCCAAAGAAGCTTCAGCCATCAATTTCCTGATCAATGTCACTAACGAGTTTCAAGGGGGGTGAAATTGGTATTGTTAGAAATTTTTTATGATTAAAAAATTGTTTTGAATTAGTAAAGAGTTTTTTAGAATTTTTTTTATGATTAAAAATTTGTTTTGAATTAGTAAAGAATTTTTAAAAATTTGTTATGATTAAAAAATTATTTTGAATTAATAAAGAGTTGATTCCTAAATAATATAAAATTATCCTTAGTTAATGTTATGCTGGTGGCTATTTTTTATCTAAAAATAGATAACTAGTGGCTGTTTGTTATACTAATCCTAGCTTAATTACAAGTGCAAACTATCACAAGTAAATAATATAATAATGAATAGAATATCGTTCCCACGAAGAAGATAAATTCTACATACTAAATAACTACATTATTTATTATTCAAAAAATAATCTTGATTTTTAATTTTAACTAAACTAAATTGAATTAAACTAAAATTTAATTAAATTTTACTCTTATAATTTAAAGCTTAGAGTTAGACTTCTTCAATTAGTTATTTTATGGTTTTTCTAAAGTATTAGTCCAATTTTATTTTTCTTTGATTGTTGGTTGAGTTTTTCTAATTTAAGTTCTAGTCTTTCTCAAGGTCTAAAACTAATATTAAGGTTAATTCCTATGTTTACTCTCATAATCACAAGAATTAATTCAACTCATTAAGATTTAAAATCTTTAAACAATCTCCTAATTGTTTTTCTCATCACTAAGAAAAAAAACTACTTAAGATTGTGCTTCTACTCTCACTCCATCACATAATATCTTAGATCTAATAATTATTGGTAAGACAATTATTAGCATTAATCACAAAGATAATAAAAATAATTAAAAGAGAATAATTATTGAATTAAATAAACATGAAATTCTCCATAAAATACCCAATTGAATTGTCTAACCCTAGCTACACATAACTGAAAAATAAGGCAATAATTAAAATTAAAAAATAATTGAGTTTAAACATTAAAATTAAATTGAATTGTAAAGGAAAGAAAAGTAGAATTAGAAAAATAGAACTTGGATTGAATTGAGCTTTTGAACTTTGCTCTAATCTCTTCAATAGCTAAGCCTTCTTCTTCTTCTCTCCAAAGAAAATCTTGAAAACTTTGAAAAAATCAAAATCATGTGTAAAACTCAGGATGATTGAGAATAAGGGCGGAAACTTGCTTATGTAGTGGTATTGGGAACTTTTAAACTTATTAGGAATAGAATTTAGAGACTTTTAAACTGATTAGGGATAAATCTAGGGTAAATCGGGATATTCCTACTCTATTTAGGAATACAATTAAGGAAAAATCTTGAAGAATCTCATACAAATAGGCATCATAAGCAGTCCATGGGCATGTCTTATGGGTCCCACAATCATGCATAATTGTACCTCGTCCGTTCCATGAAGTTTCCTCTTCAAGCAGTATGGTTTCAGAACCCACTAATAATTTTGAAGAACAATAATATTTTTCTACCTTATACAATTGATTCAACTAAAGTGTACAGGGCTATATATATACAAAGAAACTTGTCTACTTATAGTAAACCTAGCAAATCAAGGGAAACATAATTAAAAATATGTAATACAAGTATCTCTAAATATTAGGAGCGATAGGCTATAAATATAGCAGCAAATGTTTTTGGTCAATGCTAGATTTATTTCTCTTGATATTCCCCCTCAAATTGATGGTGGTCGTCAACAAGCATCAATTTGCACATAAGAAATTCATGTTCATGCAGAAGGTATGTCTTTCTTAAATAAATTGACAATTTAATCATGAAAGGAGATATGAACAAGAAGAAGAACTTTAACATAAACAAGTTCATGAATGTAATGGCAGTCTACTTCGGTATGCTTTATCTGTTCATGATGTATAGGATTAGTGGCAATGCTAATTGCACTAGTGTTGTCTCCAAAGAGAGTGATCAGTTGAGGGCACATAATACTAAGATCTTTGAGAAGTTATTAGACCCATACAATTTCAGAACTCATAGATGACATAAATTGATACTCAACCTCTATAAAAGATTTAGAGACTCATTTTTGCTTCTTACACTTTCAAATAAATAGGAGAATTACCTAAAAAACACATTATCATGTAGTAGAACGCCGAGTATTGACATACCCAGCATAGTCTGCATCTGCATCTTCACTGAAAGTGAGAGATGTATTAGACAAAAAACATAGTCTATAATCACAAGTACCTTTCAAATAATGAAGAAGATGATGGAGAGTTGAAAGATGATGCCATCTTGATTGAGAAACAAATTGGCTTACATCTTGGATGACAAATGAGATATCATGTAATAGTCAGATAAATAAGTCTTCCTACCAAATGTCGGGACATAATAGGATCTGAGATAAGTGTGCCATCATCTTGTTTTAGTTTCAAATGTTGTTCCATTGGAGTGGCACACATTTTATTATCAGTAAGATTGGCCAACTTAAGTAAATATTCAATATACTTACATTGGGTGATAAGTATACCATTAGAGGAATATGAAACTTCTAACCCGAGAAAATAAGTAAGCTTTCCAAGATCTTTCTTGTGTAAGGAATCATTGAGAAACTTCTAAACTCTTCAATGCCTTATTGATCACTACTAGTGATGATCATATCATCCACATAAAGAACCAACACAACCATACCAACATTAGAATATCGAACAAAAAGTTAGTGATCATTAGAGCTTTGTTGAAACTCAGCTGAACAAATAAAGTTCTATGAAGGAAAGCATTGTTTACATGTAATTGGTGTAACATCGATTTCTTGCATGATGCTATAGTAAATAGAGTGCAGATACTCATCATCTTAACTATGGGAGCAAATATTTCTTCATAGTCAATCCCATATCCTTGTGCCACTAAGCGAGCTTTGTATCGATCTAGAGTGCCATCGGGTTTGACCTTAATGGTATAAACCCATTTGGTCCCTATACCGACATATCAGGTGGTCGAGAAACTAAATCCCAAGTATGATTCTCCTCTAATTCCTCAAGTTCATCTGCCATTGTTTTTCTCTAACATGCATGTTCTGTTGCCTAGTTAAAAGTAGAAGGAATCTTAACATAATTGCGATTAGTAAATAAGGTACATTGGACTACCAAAGTTGACACGAGTAGATCTTTTCAGAGGTGGCAAACTTGGTATTGGTTCATCAAGGACAGAGGTAGAGGAAGGACCTTCTAGGCTAGAATCATAAAGTGGTATTGTAGACGTTACTTCATTAATGTGAGTGGAGATTTTTGCCTACACTTTTGATGGAATGATTCTTACAATTTTGGCATTGTTAGGCTTTGAGCCTTAGAGAACATGAGCCTAAACCCGGAGAATAGGAGTTGCCACCTAGACGGGTAGAAAAATATAGAAAGGGGTGAATAATTTAATTCCTAAGAAATCCCTAATTTCTACTGGGTTTAAAAAGTTAGGTACGCATGGGGAATCTAAGAAGTTATTAACACCCCCCATAACGCCCGGTTCATTAGAATCTATCTCCTTTTTGGGTCTAAATATTATTAAATTCTTAGATTATTATAATATTATTCATATTACATGCAATTAAAATACATAAACATTCATCATATTATAATTAGACAACCAAACAAAATGGGCACCCATACAAGATGAAAACATGCCTTTACAACTGTCCAAACATCTAAAAAAATAAATAAAATAGGATACCCACCAAAAGGTGGAATGTGTCTCTTACAATTGTCCTAAAATCCTTAAAAATTAAACAACTAAGATAAACAAGGGACCTATGAAGTGAAAACATGTCTTTTACATCCTCAAAGTCTGAATAAATAAATGCAATTCAACCATTTGATAATAAGTAATAATAATCAAAACAAATGACCAATCATCACACAAATAATAATAGATACAGTTTGAATTAATAAAATTAGGGTTTCATTATCATATTAGGGTTTCAATTGCAAGATTATGGTTTGCGTTTATAAATTGGAATTTTGACCTAAAACTAGGGTTAACATTAGGGAATTAGGGTTTGGACCTAAAATTAGGGTTTTATGTACAAAATTAGAGTTTTATCCTAAATTAAGTTAAAACATTCAAAATTAGGGTTTGATCCTAAATATAGGGTTTAATATGAAAATCTAGGGTTTTATTTTAAAAACTAAGGCTTAATCAATTTAGGGTTTCAATTTTAGAATCAGGGTTTTACATGTAAAGTTGGGTTTTTAACCTAAAACTAAGGTTTTGGAATGAACTTAGGGTTTTAGATTTAAAACTAGAGTTAAAACATATAGTTAGGGTTTCGATTGGTCTTAATCTTAAATATATGGCTCACGGGATGGAATTGCCAAAATCAAACCCATAATTTGAAAGTATAGTAAGTTAAACAATGAAGATAATCAATAGAATTAAATATAATTGGCTAACAAAAATCATAAATGCGTTGTTGGCTCCACCAAAACTGTTTTGTTGAATCAAACCTTACCCCCAAACACTGCAACTACTTCATAGGATGCTTGTAAGTTGGTGCTAAGATTTGCTGGATCAAATAGGTCTTGGCTGAGTGAAGCACTCCGAGGATCAATTGCTATTTTAGCTACTGTCTCTCTTTGTTTTTTGCTTTTTATCTCTCCTTTATGTTCCTCTCTGTTTCTTGCTTTTGCTTGGCTAATTTTCACCTCACGGTTGCTAATTGTGCTTGTTTCTTAATTGCTTATGGATGCCTCCTTTTAATTGTTCTTTGCCTCCCTTTTATAATGTTCTAATTAGGGCTTTGTAAAGGCTAAACCTGATTAAAAGTCTTAATCCCACTATAAAATCCATTGTTTATCCAAATGTCTTTGAGTTTAAATACAATTAGGACACAAAAATGCCTAGAATTATGGCTCATGTCGAATTGGATGGCCCAGTCTGCTCACTTTAGCCCTTTTTAAAATCAAACCAGAGTCGATTCAGGCTTTTAATTAGATTCAAATTTTAATTCAAGCTTTTAAAATTATACCAAACTTAATTCATACTTTTAAAATTGGACTAGACTGGGTTTAAGCTTTTTAAAATTGGATTGGACTAGGTTTAAACTTCTTAAAGTTGGATTAGATTTTACTTGGCCCCTTTTAATTGGGACTAAACTAATTCAAGATCAAAATTAAGGGTCTATAATCATCATTAGTTTGAGAATTAGAAAATTCATATAAAAAGGAACAAAAAGAACTTGAATATGTTGGATTAGGAGATGACACATCATAATAAATATTTTCGAAGAAATAATATAAAGAGATACGCGTATTCGTTGATAGTGGGAATCATAACAAACATAGCCTTTTTTGTTTATCACTATAACCAAGAAAAACATATTTGTCATCCGTTTTGGATAGCTTATTTCACTTGTATGGACTGCCTCTAACTAAAATTATGGAGGAGGAGAAGATTCTAGTAATAGGGTTCAGGCAATTTCCAAAACATGATGTTTTTTTTTTTTTTTGCTTTACTACCTCATTTTGTTCTGGTGTACTAGGACATGATTGTTGAGTTAAGATTCCTTTTTCTTGAATTTTTTTAAGGTTAGAGACGCAAAATTCACCTTCAGAATCTAAAAGAAAAATTTTGATCTTTTGGCCAAATTGTGTCTCAATCATAGTGATGCAAGTTTTCGCTATGCTTGCTAATTCAAATTTAGCTCTTAAAAAATATACCAAAGTGAAACGTGCAATTTAATAAATAAATAAAACAAAATATCTATAGCCAAGTCTGGACAAAATAGGTGAGGGACCCCATAAATCACAATGAACTAAATGCATTAACATGTGTAGTACTAGAAACAAAAGGTAATTTAGCTGATTTTCTAAGAGCACAACTTTGATAATTTTTAATGGAAACATATTGAAAATTCAATGTTTCTGGAAGAGAATTGGACTTGAACATATACTCTAACCTACTAGCATGTGGATGACGAATACGACGATGCCATGGATTCCACATATCACTAGGCATAATAGGGATTGTTTTGTGTGATCCCAGTCAAGATGAAACAAACATCCACGTTTATGCCCCTTCATGATCATTTTGCATGTCTGAAGGTCCTCCTGCATATCATAGCCAAAAGAAAAAAAATTAACTAAACAATTTTGGTCAGTTAATTGTCCAACAAAAAATAAGTTGGCAATTGGATGAGACACATAAAAGGTATTAGGCAAACATAAGGGTTCATTGGATGTATTAGATAAGCATACATTACCAATTGGTAATTTTCTTCCATTAACTTTTGTAATTAACTGATTCTAAAAATAAGGTTTGATTTTAGAAAATAGGTGTTTTTGTCCAGTCATGTGATTAAAGGCAACAGAGTTAAGATACCATGGAGCATATTTAATTCCATTACTTGATAACCCAGCAATAGAAAAAGCGGAAGAGATTGCATCTAAAAGAGTTGACTACATTGTTTCTTGAAACATCTTTTGGATTGCTTGAGGTGTGAGTAGGGTCTCATTAGTACCTTCTTGTTCTTAATTAGACTTCATAATGATAAAAGCGGGTGTTGCGCTCAATTAACACTACTACAAGCGACACTTGCAAGTATACGAGGTTATTGTAGCAACGGTGATCGCCCTAAGGCCGTCTCACAAGGAAGAAATTATTTTCCAAGCAAGATTGTGATATGTTGGAATGGTGAAAAGCAATTTAAATTTAAAAATAATGTGTGTAATGGTTGTACAAGATTAATTCAATTGTAGGAATGGTGCCTAGAGTTGTAGATTAATTTAATTAAAGCTTAATTCTCAAATTATCCATTAATATAACCTTATATTTTAATTTGTTCCTTGAATTTTAATTAGTAATTACCAATTCATTAGTTTTCACATTTATGAATTAACAACAACCAATTATTTTGAAATTATAAACTAATAAAGTCCTAGAACTTATATTTCTAATTCATTCTTAGGGTAGTTGAATGTATAATTCTGATATCAAATTTCACCTCTCGGTCCTTCATTCAATATCAAGAGATCAATAGGTAGCTAATCTATCATCCTAACATTCAATCCAATACAATCATAACAAAGTATATTAATGGAAATATCAAATCAAGTCATTCAATTAAATCTAGTACAAACTCTAGGCATGAGTAATTTAGCACATCATCAACAATTTAAAATAAATATTCATCTCAATATAAATAAAATCACAATTGTCCATTGAAATATTAATGTTTTTAACAAATAACAACAATCTAGAAATGAATTAAAAGAGAGAATATAAAAACCCCTTTGAAGATGCTAAGAGTTGAACTTCTAGTCTTCATCCTAGCTCCACTTTGAATATGATGAAGAATTAACAAGCCTTCTTCAATCAATAGCTCTCCTCTTGAAAGATGGAATGGTAACTCTCTCAAGCCTCCAACTCCTCAATCAAGCTTTCTTCAAACCCTAACCTTCAGAAGAGCTTGCTCACCCAATTTTATCCCAAAAATGTTAAGAATCTTGTCTATGGAAGAAATAAAAGGTGAAGATGAAGGTGATGTTCATAGTCTCTCTCAAGATCAAGAATAAGAAGATGAACTAAGGAACAAGATACCCTTCAATGGATCCTCCAACGTGTATATGTATCTCCTCTTTTTATTCTTTTTAATTTCTTAAGACACCAAGCATATCTTGAAAACTCACACATTATTTAAATCTTCATCCCATGAATTAGACAACCTTTTTCTTCTTTTATTATTATTTTTTAAAAGATAGCACTTGTTGTCTCCCACTTTATTCCCCATCTCGTGTAAAATAATTCAAAGCTATCACATGAGATACAACCAAGCCTTAAGTGACTTGGTTGGCCATGTCACTTATTCTTCTTGGGACACGGCCAAGCCTTGAGGCTGTGTCCATAGCTGCCCAAAATTTCTTCCTCTTTTCCAAGTGTGACATAGCCAAGTCACTGACCGTGTCATGTGACACTGCCAATGGCTTGGCCGTGTCTTCTGCTTGTGTTTACCTTTGCTATTTTCTTCCTCTTTTCTTATTTTCTTCAATTGGTGAGTCACGGCCAAGACCTTGGTCGTATCATGTAACACATCTAGTGGCTTGGCCATGTCTCTTGAATGTAGTCTCTCTTCTTGATTTTCTCTTTACTTTGTTCTTTAAGTGAGACACGGCCAGTGGCTTGGCCGTGTCTCTTAAATGTGTCAGTCTCTGCCCAATTCCTCTTAGGGACATGGCCAAGCTAATTTGTCCTGGTCGTGTCCTGCTTGTGCCTTGTCCTTCCTACCTTTTATGATCGACACGACCAAGTCATGAAGTGTCTTGGTTGTATCCCATTCTTTTTCACCATTTTGCTCCATCAAATTTGAGTTAAAGCTCCATTATTTTGCACTTCAACCTAGATTAAACACGTCAAACAAACTTAAGCACAAATTTAAAAAATCATCAATCAAAAGCCAATAAAATTACACTAAAAATAAATACACAAATGATTAAAATAGGGGGCTAGCTTTGTTTACTTTTTCAAATTCTACAATCCAAAATGATGTGTCCTGGCTTCTTTCAATAGTTATATAAATAGCGATTCCTATAATGTGACTGCATATGCCCAAGTTCAATGCAATGTCTACATAACATATCTTCTTTGCCACTTTGCTTATGTTTTAACTAAAATATACCACATGAAGTGATAAAATTTGCATCAACTATATTGGATTTTGTGATCAATTGTGCCTATGTATTTAGTCATGTTTCTTCACGAACTATATCTCTAAGAATAGATTCCATAGTTAGATTACCTCGATTGATCAGCATGGCCCTTGCATTCTCAAATTCAGGTTGAAGCTTCATGAGAAATTGCATCACTCTTCTACGGTCTCTCTCATTCTTAATCTCTTCATATGCTATACTCGAGATGGGTTTTGATGATATCATAAAAAATATGAATATCTCTTCCCTCTTAGTTGATGTTTGTAATCTCATATTCAAGTTCGAATTGCCTTGGTTGATTAACTTGAGGCTTAGTGTAATATTAGGCTCAACTGAATTCAATGTCCAGGTAACTATTTAAATATTCTTAGTTCTCCAAAGATTCTTTGCCGTGTCATCACCAGTTTCCTTTTGAGATTGTGAGCGGAGATTTTTGCCTTCACTCCCATGTGGAATGGTTCTTGCGACTTCGGCACTTTAGGCTCAGGGCCTTAGAGAACACAGGCTTAAACCCGAAAAAAATAGAGTCACCACTCGGACGGGCAGAAAAAAAAAGGAATATATGACTCAATTTCTAAGGAATTTCACTCTCCTAATAGATTCTAAAAGTTGAGTACGCATGGGGAAGGTGAAAAGTGACCCAGCACCCCCATAACACCTAGTTCATTGGAACCTGTCTCCTTTTCAGTTCTAGATATTATTAAATTCTTAAATGTTGTGATATTATCCATGTTATATGCATTTTAAAAGAAATAAATATCCATTACTTTATTAAAATAAAACAAATAAAATAGACACCCATCCAAGGATGAAAATATGCTTTTACAATGTCCAAAGTCTTAAAAAAAGTAAAACAAACAAATTAGGGCACCCATAATAGGTGGAAACGTATCATTTACAATAGTTCTAAAATCCTTAAATGATAAATTACGTTACATAATAAAAATCGAGGCACTCACGAAGTGGAAACATGCCTTTTACAATCTTAAAATCCCAAATAACAAGAAATTACAATTCATAAGTAAATAAATCATAATAATGCACATTATCATTAAACAATAATAAATTAGGACTTAAATATAATGAAATCACAAAAAAAGTACAATCCATAAGCAAACATTAAATCTCTTAATGAAATATAGAGCGCGACGCATACGGCGATTCCGCCTCCGGTTAGCAGGCGAGGGTCAAAGGGCAGCGCCCCTAAAAATTTTAAAAACTGGTTTTTAAGGTTTTAGGTTTTGGTGTTGAAAACTAATTTTTAAAACTTTAATAAACAAGTTACTGGGATATTAAGGTTCTGGAAAATAATGATTCAAGGCTTCGGATTTTAAGGTTAAGGTTTTGATTGCTCACTGGAATAATTTCAAAAAAAACACACCAAAACATATAAAAAGACATCAAACCTAGCTACTGGATCAACCAATAATCAATATTCAATATTCAAAAGAAAGAACATGGCTACTGGATATTTTTAAAAGTGCAAGAAATAAACAATGAAATAAAAACCAAGCTATTACAATAAATTTAGAATAAACTCAATAAAGGATTGCAAACCTCCATTGTTGGTTCCACCGATATTTTTAGGTTGATACAATATTTATATTTGCACCATGGTTAAATCTCGACTGAACAAAGTGAAGACAATATGCTACTGCCTTCTAATTTGATGGTTGATGTTCTATGTTTATGCTCACTTGATATTGCTAGGGCTTCTAGTTAATTCTTACTTGTTTGCTGCCTCTCTATGCTGCTTCCTCCCCCTGATTAGCATTAAAACATTGTTATTTATAGGCAAAGAATGGTTCAAAACAAAACCCTAATACTTAATCCGATGACCAACATAGATTCCAATCTAAATTAGGAAGTTAATAAGGATTAGTGGACCGTGTGTGGGCCTGCAGCTAATTGGCATGGCCAATTCACCATAGGTGAGGGCCTGTGGTGAATTGGCATGTCCAATTCACCGCAAGCAAGACTTGTGATGACTGGGTATGCCATTTTGACAAAACGGGCCTGGATTGACTTCTATTCAAATTTTAATAATGTATTAGATCCATTTTAAGGTTTAAGGGTTGAACCAATTTATTTTAGCCCTTTTAAAATCGGACTGACATAAATCAAAACTATAAACTAGGTTTAAGTTTTTAAAATCAGATTGAATTTAGCATGACTTCTTTAATTGGGAACTAGCTTAGGGCCAAAATTAAGAGTCTACAGAAACCCATTGAGAATAGTAGAGAGTCCTTTTCCTTCAACAAAAAATTAAAAGTGAAATTTCCAAAGAACATAAATTTTTCCACTGAATTTGACGAATATGGATTCCAACTTGTTGTTGTCTATAGTTTTATTAAACACAAATTGAGGAGAAAAGGAACAAGTTCAAGATTGCACTTGATCTTCTAAAGGATAACAAAGAATTCTCAAAAGAATTATCAAAAAAGGTATTATAGAAGTAAGACTCAAGGGACTTTTCATGGCTCTGATACCATAATAACTTTGAAGAACAATGATATTTTCTACCTCATGCAACTAATGCAACTGAGGTGTACAAGGCTATATATATACAAAGAAACTTGTCTAGTTATAGTAAACCTAGCAAATCAAGGGAAACATAATTACAAATATACAATCAGAATCTTAAAATATTACAAGAGATAGGCTACAATTTTAGCAACAAATTTGTTTGGCCAATGCTAGATTTATTCTATAAATCTGGTAGCAAATTTGTTTGTTCAATGCTAGATTTATTCCATAAATCTTGTAGCAAATTTGTATGCTTAATGCTAGAATATATAATGGTAATTATGCCCACTATCACTGATGACACAATATGTCCATTAATGGCATGAGATGCCCACTATCATTATGGCTGTCTTTCCTCTGGTTAGCTATTCAATCCAAAGCTAGATCTAAAATCAGTATGATTTGTGCAATTCATTAGTTTTGATTATCATTGAATTATGTATATCACTTCAATGGAATAATTCTTTGATCAACAATTGGTATTACACATATTTATCATATATTCAAAATTTACTGCACTACTTGTTAGGGTTAATTTCAATAATCCTTTACACTTTAAGGCCTTATAGTCATTTAGGCTGAAATCACGAATGAAAAACAAGAAAAGAACCACTTTAGACAAATTCTTCAAGTGACACGCCCAACGACATGGATGTGTCAATGATCGTGTCACTTGCTCATTTAACAGAAGCTTTGACATGCCCAATGATATGGGTGTATCACTACCCGTGTCACTACTCTTGTATTACAGTAGCTACGACAGGCCCAACGATACGGGTGTGTCACTGATCGTGTCATTTAATTTTTATCACAGTAGCTATGACACGTCCAATGACATGGGCGCGTTACTGGTCGTGTCATTTAATTTTTATCATAGTAGCTATGACACGTCCAATGACACAGGCGTGTTCCTAGTCGTGTCATCAATACTGAAACACAATAATGTTGACACACCCAGTGACATAGTCGTGTCAAGCAAAGTTTTGTATTTCAAACACTTATTATCTTAAACTCCATATATCCAAATATATGATAACAATGGATCAAAACTAGTTTCTTTAACATAGATAGAGTTTATACAAAATATTTTAATCACAGTTCAATTAATTAGTCTTTAATAATCACTTATGGCTAAAAACAACATCAGACCAGTCAACTCTTATAATGATTGAATTAAGAATCATACTCATCACTACAAGTTTCTTTAACTTATTTTTTTACTCATCAATCCATTTAACCAAAACTTTTCAGTAATAATTCATTATAGATGACTCAAACAACTAATTCAAACATTAAAATTCATAGAAATTTAAGTATTTGTAAATTAATTCACAAAAGCACATACCTCTTTCAAAATCTCTCTTCTTCTCTCTTTTCCCTCTTTTTCTTTGATCACTTGTTAATAATCTCCCCTTTTCTAGCTTATTCTTTTAAAAATCCATAACTAGATGTAATTTTCTCTTAAATTTTAGCTGAATTTTTTAAATGAAAGTGAAAAGAGGAGTTTTGGTGATGAAGATGATGATAGGCATGGATGATGAAGCAAGAAGAAAGGAAGAGACGTTTCCACAAATACACACACCTGTCCACATATATATATGATGTAATCTAGTATGACCACTCTCATTTTAACTGTGGTGCACCCTCACTCTTAACTTTTGATTCTAATTCGATTTTTAATCCCATAAAACAGTAAAAATAAATAATTTCTTCAATAAATTTTTAAGATCTATTATTTAAATCACTTATCTATGCCACTTATATCACAATTCACTATCAATTATCAATATTAAATTAAGAGTTTAGTATTTAAAATTTTAAACATTACAATTCTCACCCACTAAAGAAATTTCTTTCTCGAAATTTACTTGTTATGGTAATAAGCCATTTAATTTATAATTAACCTTACATCTCACATAAAATTAATTATTTTATTAATTGACATAATTTTTATTTATTATTATTATTATTTATATATGATATTACTCAATGTAACACTTTCAGAATAATCTTATTATAGAACTGCAAAAGATTCAGCTCTACACACTTACACTATTCAAGTTCAATTCAATAATTGCTTTTAATTCTCTTTAGATTTTTTAAAAATATAATTTGTGTCATTGCATTCCACTGTTATATATATATATATCTCTTTCTTTTCCTTATATGCTGAACTTTAAATCCCAGTTCCGGATAGCGGGTCACTGATGGCAAGTAAATGCTCACTAGGCCCACTATAACATGAATGCCCACTGTATATGATAACACAGAGTGTCCAATGAGAGAAAGGTACCAAAGATTCTCTATGACGCAAAGCGTCCACTGATGGCATATATGCCAATATCACTAGGACATATAAAAAAATATCCTCTATGGCACAGAGTGCCCACTTTGAATATGGGACATAAGTGTCCTCTATGGCACAGAGTGTCTACTTGCAATATGGCATAAAATGCCCATTATCACTTTAAACATTTACCCTTTAGCTAATCCGAAAACTAGATTTAACATCAGTATAATCGATCAATACATTTATTTCATTATTGCAAATTATTGTCAATTATAATATCTTTTGGAATATAACACTTCCTCTTTGAAGTGTTTATTTATTACTGTGTATTTATAAGATATGAGCAATTATTTCAAACACATTTATCGTATGAACATATATACACATTATATTTGTTTCTAATTAGTTCGACTAATTTTATTTATTCATCAATCTTTATCTTTCAAATCACTTCCATGTTTCCACTATAATAATGAAATCTAAAAAGATTTTCACTCTTTACTTGTTTAATTCTTTTCTTAACATATTAAGAATTCACAACTATTCTTTCACTTTAAGAGTATATGTACATATATAATGTATTCACTATGTTTAATATACACACTCACACACACACACATATATATATTTCTAACTTGATCCACAGTACATCATTTGACTAGAAGGGTTAAACTACCTATAAATCTCACTACATTCTTTTTTTTCACATTATTGTAATAAATTAATATCAGTTAACTCTTTAACACTTATATATATAATCTATAACTTGTCTTTAATCACCAAATAATGTTACTATCATGTATTCCATAAGTACACAATATGCAAATCTCACATTCTTACTTTCATTACACAATCAATTCGTATATACACCTCTTTATTTTCTTTATCTTGCTCTTCAAACTATTTAAAATCATCAATGATTCATCGATATATCATTCTTCTCACTTGTTTCGTAAATTATCTTATTTCTTCATGAATAATGTGAAATCCACTAATAACTTGTAATCATCTTTTATCTTTTCTCTAACCTTACACTTATTTCAAATATCTAATTACATTTATCCATATTTTTCTCAAGTTTTCTTCACATCTAAGTTTTATCATTTAATGGATTGATTTTATTTCAATCTTATAAGAAATCTTTTATCAATTATAACTGTTTTCAAGATGTATTCAATAATTCACTACTAAGTCCACCCATAAACTCTACTTTGTGATGGTATAAGAAGGTAGAAATATGCACGTCCATAAGAATGATCATGCACCTCACTGTTGGAATTTCTTCTCAAAGTTTGAAGAATAGAAATTTGCACAAGCATACGCATGACTGTACAAATGATCATGCGTATTTCTGTTAGAATTTCTTTTCATAACTTAATCAATAAGTTATCAATAATTTAACTCAAACAAATTAAGGAAACAGAATTCAACCCTTCAAAGCACAATCAAATTCAAATCCAAACTTCCATAACCATAAAATTTTTTAAAATCTTATTTTCTTTCACAACCTTATATCAACTCATAAATGATTCAATGATGAATTTAATCATTATTTTAGTTAATAATCAATAAATACACATTTACATATTGTAAGAATAATTTTACTATCATAGAAATAAAGCTTTATACTCGTATTTTTCACAATTATTTAATACCCCATATCTTTCATAAATAATGGTATTTTATCAATTCACAATCTCTTTACATAATAAAAATTAAGATCATTTCAATAAATAGCAAAATAAGTATTATACAAGCACTAACCTCTTTAAAAATACTCTTCCATCAATTTTCCTTTCAATCTTTTGTTTTGATGATATTTTAGAAGGCAATAGAAGACACTACAAATCTTTAAATAGACTTTAGAATTTTTATCCAATACACTCACTCATAAAATAGTTTTGGTGCACTCACTTTTTTTAATTAACTATTACTCCAATTTTTAACCCCGAAATATTGTAAAAGTAATTACTTTAACTATTTTAAAACTCCATTTTCCATATTTCACATTTAAATTACAACTCGAGTTCATTTTGGGGCTATAAAGGTATTTTTATAATTCTTACCTCTTCGAAATCTTTTCTTAAAATACGGATATTATCCACACTTGGATTTAATGTTACTCTTATTAAGGCTTATTTAACCATATTACTATCAATTCCAAATACTCAAGCTATACATAATATCATAATTAATCTAATTTACACTCATATATTTACTTAATGCAGAAAATCAATATTTAAAATTTTAGATCATTACAATTCCCACCCTCGTAAGAAATTTCATTCTCAAAATTTATCTATATGTCATAATTCATTCCTCAGATTTCAATAAATTACTACACTTCCACTGTGTTACTTTGATATATATCTTTAACTACTCATATCTTGTTTTCTTTTCATATCCTTCTTTTTCACAAATAGATCTAGTGCACTCCAAATAATACACTATGAATTCTCAATCAATTCTTAGAAAATATTCTACTACCGTAAACACATGAAATATCAATTGTATCAAAACACAGATCCACTTATTCAATTTATATAACTTAGAAAATTGCATTTCGCTTCTCCCATAACTCCATATGTCAGAAACGCCTAAACCACCCTCTGATACCACTAAATGTAATATCCCCTGATAATTCTCACGTAAAACTATCAGAGAATGTTACTCGATATACTGATAGTACTCTAATTAATTCATTGACAAAATTTTCTTTCAAAATATTATGAACAAAAATCTTCAAATAATAATACAATATGTATAATATAATATTTATAAATCCAACGTTTTAGCTAATCTTCAATATTTTCAATGAACCAAATACTAATTATAAATCAGATAACTATCATAAGTTTATCAAATCAAATAAATATATAATACATTTCTTTATTTGATAATCATTTACTAGAATCTCAAACTTTGTCCTCTAAATACATATATTTCTTTCATGTTTACAAATTTGTACAATCTCTCAAATAGCAAAATTAAATTGTGTATATATATATATTTCATAACTTATGAGTACAATATACAAAATATCTCTATATGTACTATAGATAATTCCTGAGATCCTTAATTTCACTTCTTAACTTGCTCCGATGACCTGATACTTGCGTGTAAAAAAATAATTCTAACACACTAAGCAAAATTTAGTGGTACTTGTATAAGCATATTTTGTCACTTAATATTAAAGGAAAATACTTATGAAAATATAGTAATAACACTCAGTTTTAAGAAATATTTCAATATATTAATTATTTTCAATAACAAACCAACATAATATTTTGATTACACAAAATAATAACTTTAACTTTATGACAAACATTATACTATACTACACTTTCGGTATTGTAACTTCTCTCTTTTGGGATCATTTTATTTAAGACTTACTTTCTTATTTGTTAACACTGCTCATAATATGCTTATTTTGTTTTTCAGTAAGTCTTACTTTTCAGTTTCACATATAGGATAATTTTATTCAATCTATAATTTTTGGCACTTAAATTTAGTACTATAGTTTGGAGTACTTTGTATCTTATATCATTATATACACTTTCAATCATTGTAACACTTAGAAAGCTATTGATCAATTCAATAACTTGAGCATAACATTTCTATTCGTGTATTAGAACTTTCACTTGAAAATATTTATATATACATTACCAATTACTTTCACATTGTAACATAATAAGTCAATTTTAAGTAATTAACTTATATTATTACTTTACATTTCTTCCATTATTCATAACATCATATTCACACATATATTTTCAATTTAGATAGCTTTATTAAATATGTCCATACATACTAAATTCAGATCATAGGTTTGGATAATAGGTTAGTATAGCAATTTTAATGTTAAATCTCAAGAATATATAATGACAATTATATCCACTATCACTGATGACATAATATGTCCATTAATGGCACGAGATGTCCACTATCACTATGGTCATCCTTCCTCTGGTTAGCCATTTAATCTAAAGCTAGATCTAAAATTAGTATGATTTGGACAATTCATTAGTTTTGATTATCATTGATTATATATATCACTTCAATAGAACAATTCTTTGATCAACACTTAGTATTACACATATTTATAATATATTCAAAATTTATTGCACTACTTGTTAGGTTAATTTTAATAATCATTTACACTTTAAGGCCTTATAGTCATTTAGGCCGAAATCACGGATGAAAAATAAGAAAATAATCATTTTAGACAAATTTTTCAAGTGACACGCCCAACTATATGGGCGTGTCAATGACCGTGTCACTTGCTCATTTAACAGAAGCTTTAACACGCACGCCCAATGACATGGGCGTGTCACTGCCCATGTTACTACTCTTGCATTAGAGTAGCTACGACACACCTAGCGGCATGGGCATATCACTGGCCTTGTCATTTAATTTTTATCACAGTGGCTATGATATGTCCAATGACATGAGCGTGTTACTGATCGTGTCATTTAATTTTTATCACAGTAGCTATGACACGTCCAATGACACGGACATATTCCTAGTCGTGTCATCAATACTGAAGCACAGCAACATTGACACGCCCAGTGACATAGCATATCACTGGTTGTGTCAAGCGAAGTTCTGTATTTCAAACACTTATCAACTTAAACTCCATATATCCAAATATATGATAATAATGGATCAAAACTAGTTTCTTTAACATAGATAGAGTTTATACCAAATATTTTTATCATACTTTAATTAATTAAGTCTTCAATCATCACTTATGGCTAAAAACAATATCAAACTACTCAACTCTTATAATGATTGAATTAAGAATCATACTCATCACTACAAGTTCCTTTAACTCAATTTTTTACTCATCAATCCATTTAACCAAAACGTTTCAGTAATAATTTATTTTAGATGACTAAATAAACTAATTTAAACATTAAAATTCATAGAAATTCAAATATTTATAAATTAATTCACAAAAGCACATACCTCTTTCAAAATCTCTCTTTTTCTCTCTTTTTCCTCTTTTTCTTTAATCACTTGTTGATAATCTCCCCTTTTCTAGCTTATTCTTTTAAAAATCCATAACTAGATGTGATTTTCTCTAAAATTTTAGCTGAATTTTTGAAAAAAAGGTGAAAAGAGGAGTTTTGGTGATGAAGATGATGATAGGCGTGGATGATGAAGCAAGAAGAAAGGAAGAGAAGTTTCCACACATACACACACCTGTCCACATATATATATGACGTAATCTAGTGAGGCTACTCTCATTTTAACTATGGTTTACCCTCACTCTTAACCTTTGATTCTAATTCAATTTTTAATCCCATAAAACCGTAAAAATAAATAATTTCTTCAATAAATTTTTAAGATCTACTATTTACATCACTTATTCATGCCACTTATATCACAATTCACTATCAATTATCAATATTAAATTAAGAGTTAGTATTTAAAATTTTAAACATTACACATGAAAACACAGAAGTTCTTTTTATCTTTTAAAATTCACTTGCAATTTTAATTATAGAACAACACCAACTCCTCTTTGAAAATATTATATTTAAGCATTGAGAATAATCAGTTCAAATAATTCTTAGCTATACACGAAGATTTCAATAGGTGTTGAAGTATCTCGTGAGAGAGACGTGGTTAATCAATACTTGATGTAGACATGTCGTTTCCTCTCAAAGGATAATAAATTTTTTTTAGCATGATTCAATCCAACAAATTCATAGGAAAACTTTTTCCTGGTTTAATTATTATTTGATTTTGTTCATTTTTTTAGATGGAAGAAAAATTTGGAACTTAGGAATTTTATTTCAATAAAAACTGAAGTACAACAATCCTTTTATATGCTTCAACCAAAAATAGAAATACTTAATTTTTATTTTTTAAGAACAAATTCATAACAATCTAACTAGAAATAAGGGATCATTATTCAACAAATATTTAAATTTAAAAACTAGCTAATATTCAAATTCAACTTTGAATTATTCTTTAACATTCCCCCTCAATTCAAAGTTGTTAAACAAGATCTTCATGCTCCTGTTGATTCACAGTAAAATTGACTTCTGCTTGTTGAGTTTTGCATACCCTTTCCATGTGATCCATTTGGCCACGTTTATTGCATTTGACATCTGGTCTCTACTAACACATATACGGTAGATGATTTGTTTTCTTGCAGTAAGCGCAAGGTGGATGACTTTAAGCCTTATTTTTATTTTTGTTCATTGATTTTGCTAGATAAGCACTTTCAACACGACCTTTTTCCCTCATAGATCTTATTTGTTCAAATGCCTATAATAGATATAAAAATTCTGCCAAGGTAATACTTGGCATATCTTTAGAGTTTTCCAAAGAGAAGTTTGTGGTTTCATATTTTTCAAATAGCATGATTAAGATTTTTTGAATTATTTTTTCATCAAAAAATTCGTTATCAAGAAATCTCACATTGTTTGCTATATTTAGCAACCTATTAGCATATTCCTTGGCTATTTCTAATACTTTCATTTTTTGCATGTCAAATTTGAGAATGAAATGCATGACCTACATGTTCTTCATCCCTATCATTGATTCCCTACTTCTCTTTGAGATACTCCCAAATATCCATAATAGATTCTATTTGCATAATTTTGGTTAGAATTGATAGTGAAACAGTAGATAATAAGAATATCTTAGCTCTAACTTTTGTTATCCTTTTCTCCTAATGACTTTTTATTTGAGCCTGTGTTTTCAAGTATAGAAATCTCATAGTCTTCTTGCACTGCTTCCCAAAGACCCAAAGCTTTGAGATGTGTTGTTATTTGAACAGCCCAAGCTTGATAATTTTCTCCAATAAATTTGGTAGAGAAATTATAAAGTTTGATAGTCTCTCCATTTATATATGTCGGTTTATATTTTTTATGGGCTTGGTTTTGTATTTATGGTTATGGTTTTGTTGTTATGGCTAAGTTTCAAACTTTGGCTCTGATACTAATTTGTTGGTTTTTTTTAAACGGACGAAAAAAATTTGGAACTTAGAAATTTTATTTCATAAAAAAACTAAAGTATAATGACCATTTTATAGGCTTGAATTAAAAATAGAAATACTAAATTTTCAGAATTTAGGAACACGTTCATAACAACCTAACTAGAAATAAGAGATCATTATTCAATAAATATTCAAATTTAAAAAATATAAAAATTCAAATTTAACTTTGAATTATTCTGTAACAAATTTATTATTGTTATTATTATTGTCTTGTTTGCAACTATTACTTGGTTTATAGTAGTATTCGAATTAGTTATTTCAACATTCTTCGAGATGAAACCTGATTTGAATTTTATTTGATTCTATCAATTTGAAAGCTTATTTCTAATTGTTATCGATTTAATTAAATCATTATCTAGTAAACTTGAAAATTCTCAAGTCCAAATTTTCTTTGTTGGCAATAATAAATGAAATTTTGGTTCATTGACTTGGGCCTTTTCTTTTTTATTTAATTAAATGGTTTTAAGGATAAAAATTCTATAAAAGTATTTAGAAAATCTATTAAGATTGTTTTGTCTAGTACTACATTGTCTGCCAGTGACAAAGATAATTTTAGTGAAAAAAATATTCTATGCCATGGTTGAATTTTGAGTGCTTTATCTGATAATATTTATTGCATATTTTATCATAATAAACTATTGCTGAATTATTGAATGCTTTAGAATATAAGTATGGTACTAAAGAAAAGGGATTGAAAGCATGTAGTATTGAAAATTTTCTTTATTTTCATATGGTTGATGGAAAAAATGTGTTTGTTGAAATTCATGATTTTGAAAATATTATATTTGATTTGAAAATTAAAGAGACTAAATTTCATGATATTATTCTTATTTCATCTCTTATTAAAAATTGTTACCTTCTTAATATGATTTTATTAGAAGTTTAAAACAAAAATCAAAAATTATTCTTTTGATGAATTACTTATTTCTTTGAGAATTGTGGAAAAGCATTACAATTCACAAAACAAATTCAAAAATTTGAATTTCATGTAAAAACTCATGTTTGACAATTTTCATAAGCCTAGAACCAAGAATTTCAATAAATATAAGAAAAGTTATGGTGGTAACAATAATTCTAATAATAATAAACCAAAAAATAACAATTATAATAGAAAAAAGGGTGTAAAATGTTAGGTTTGTGGAAAGACCAATCATATGGCCAAAAATTGTTTTAAACATTATGGACAACATTCTAAATCACCAATAGTCCAAAAACCTCAAGCTCATACATCCAATTTCTAAAGGGTCGATATCTAATATCCCAATTTTTTTTAATAAAATCATACATCTAATTTCTATGCATTGTGATAGCTAAGCAACAATAGCTAAGGCTAAAAAAATTTAACAAGAAAAGTAGCTACTTAATGGTTAGACGTAAATCTATGTAATGCTTATCATATCATGGTGTAATTTCCTTAGATTTTTTCAGGTCTGAAAAAAATATTAGGAATTCACTCACCAAAGGATTGGCATGCTAACACATACTTCAAACATTAAGAGGAATGGGATTAAGACTCATCAATTAGTTACCGTAGTAGATACATGTCTTTAAATGTATGGAGATCCCATGAATATAATTCAAAAAATAAAAAAAAATTGTTTGGTGACTTCAGAGAGCATGTTTATTATTTTATATTTTGCAAGAAAGTCTTAAATTCAATTTCTATAGTATTATGTTATCTACAATAATATATAAGAAGACTATAATTGCGAATGAATCCAAAAGCATATGTTTTTGCAGGTGATAATCACATATCACTCTTAGAGGGTTCACCTAGCGAGTGTGATGTTGAGGTAGCCACTATGAAAACTTGGTCATTTTCTAAAGACGCTCATGAAATAGATATATGTGTATAACCAAAAACAACAAAACTAATAGAACATTGATGATTTCTCATACTAAATGTGTAGGGAATATTATTATGGTCAAAAGAGCCTAATTCAAAACATTCATGTTACTATAATTTCTTCAAAATAAATTCATTAACACCAAGTATAGGTTCAAACACTAAAGGTACCTAACATCCATAACACAATATTATATGCTCAAATATAATTAAAATTTTAATCATGTAGGGGAATGTTAATAATTTTTTATGATTAAAAAATTAATTTGTTTTGAATTAGTAAAGAGTTAGTTCATAAACTATAGAAAATTATCTTCAATTAATATTGGTGGCTATTTTTTTTATAGAAAAATAAGATAACTAGTGGCTATTTTTTCTCTAATAACTTTTCTATTCTTTAGCCATATAGTTGAGTTTTAACATCAACAATTTTCTTTTTTACATATAATCTTTAGCTCATAGAAAAGGACACAAAAATGAAAAAGTTCATTTTTTCTTTTACAAAATTCATTTGCAATTTTAATTATAGAACAAAACCAACTCCCCTAGAAAACATTATATTTAAATATTGAGAATAATCCTTTCGGCAAATTCTTAGCTACACATAAGGATTCCAATGAGTTGAACCATCTCGCAGAGGGACATGATTGATTAACACTTGGTGTAGACAAGTTGTTTAATCTCAAAGCACAACATAAAAATTTTAGTGTGCTTCAATCCATAAATTCATAAGCTATTCTAAAATTTTTTCTAATCCACAATTACATACTTTATGAAAAAGAAATCTCATCTAGTAACATTTAAAAGTAGGCAAAATAGAAGCCAAATTGACTTCATACTCATAATCGAGCTATATGCATGGATTGCAAAGTTATCCCAGATGAGTTTTTGACCACTCAACAAAGGTTAATGATATTGGATTTCAAGATTAAAAGGTTGGCAAACAAGCCTAAGAGGTACCGAATTCTAAGACTGGGTAGTGGACTTTAAAAGGAATAAAACAAATGATGTTTAAGGATGAGTTGGTTAAAATTGGAGGTTGAGATGTATATATGAATATATCAACAAATGATAAATGGGTGGATATGTCTACAATAATTCAAGGATTGGCTAAAAAGATACTTGATGAATTTAAAGGACATGATCATCCTTCAAAGAAGTCTTTGTGGTGGAATGAGAAAGTATAAAAATAATAATAATAAAGGGAATGGTATAAGATATTACCTAGGTGTGGTGACTAGCCAAGCAAGAACAATCTTTGGAGAAGATGTATGAGAAACTCAATATAAAGGACGAAAAAGGCTATTTATAAATTGGTTAAAATAAGAGAAATAAAATGTCGAGATTTAAACTAAGCAAGAGTGCATCAAAGATGAAGAGAATAAAGTTCTATATCAAGAGAATATCAAGAAAAGATGGAGAAGTTATTTGAGGGTCTTCTTAATGGTAAACATAATAAACATATTCAAGGTGGAGATCATAGTTGAGAAAAATGTGAAATACACTAGATGGATTATATTATTTTAAAGTTAAGAAAGCCTTGAAGAGAATGAAAATTAGCGAAGCTTATGGTGAATGGAATCCCCATGGAGGTATGAAAATGTCTTGGAGATGTAGGAGTTGTGTGGTTGACTACTTTATTTAATAAGATTTGAAGCATAAAGAAAATACTAGGTAAATAGAGACTAAACAACTTGGTACCTATTTTTAATAATAAGAGGGATACTCAAAGTTGTTCGAATTATAAAAGTATAAAGCTTATGAGTCACACAATAAAATTGTTGGAGAGTTGTGGAACACCATTTACGTTTGGACTTATGTATCTCGCCAAACCAATTTAGATTTATGCCAAGTTGATAAATTATGAAAGCAATCTTTTTTATTAGAGATTTGATAGAAAAGTATAGGGAGATGAAGAATGATTTACATATGATTTTCATTGACTTCGAGAAAGCTTATTTTAGAGTCCTTAAAAAAAATTTATGGTGGATCCTAGAATGCAGGAGAGCATCAATTATATATATCTAAGTCTTAAAAAATATATATGATAGAGCTATCACTAGCGTCTATATAGTTGGAGAGGATACTAAAGATTTTCATGTTTCTTTTGGTTACACCAAGGTTTAACATTGAGTTATTATCTCTTTACTTTGATCTAGGATGAGTTAACAAGACATATATAAAACAACATCTTATGGTACATGATGTTCATGGATGATATTATGTTAATAAATGAAACCCAATAAGTAAGTAGGAAGTTGGAGTCATTGAGAAATACTTTTAAAGTAGAACTAAAACTAAGTATTTGTATTGTAGGTTTAATAATATAAATTGAGAAAGGTACGAAGTTGTTTTGAGCGTAGTGTTAGTGTCTCGCAACACTTATTTCTAGTACCTTGGTTCTTTTCTTTAAGAGGATAAGGGTTACAAAGAAGATATTAGCCATATGATTAAAGTATGATGAATGAAGTAGATGAGTGTCACTAGAGTTTTATATGATAATTAAATTAAAAGGTAAGTTCTATCACATTACAATAGCTTTTTATGATGTATGATAGTGAGCGTTAATATTGAATAAAAGGTGAAAGGTAGCTCCTGTTGAAGATAAATAAGAGAGTAAAAATTAAGATGGTTTGACCATGGAAGACGAAGATCTAGTGATGTACTTATTAGAAAGATTGAACAAGTTAAGATAAATATAGGTAGAAGAAACATAGATAGGCCTATTTAAAAAAAGTTTTTCAAAATAATTTTATGGTCGTACATCTCTCCGAAGATATAGCCTATAATAGTTTTGAGCGGAAAAATAAAATTCATATAATTGATCCAATTAGCTTAAAATTTAATTGAGTTGGGTTAAATTGAATATTATCTTGTTTGCAATTATTGCTTGGTTTATAAAAGTATTGAAATTAGTTATTTCAATCCGTATCAATACAAAGCCCTTACCAAGATATTTCAAAGCCGCCATAATCTGTTGAAAAATGATGGAAACATCTGAAATAAGCGTTGAAAGCTCATAATGAGTAAAATTTTCTTTTATATGATTATTATTAAAATAAATATCTTCATTTATAATATTTTCAAAATTTGAATATCCACATTTTAAATAAATTTATTATAATAAACCAAAATTTCAGGTAATTAATTTATAAAATATTTTCATTATCATAAATTTTATATATCACTTGAAATATCAATATAAAAATATAAAATAAATATACTTCCTTTTATTATAAAAATAAGATTCTAGAATAAATAAAATTCAGGTTATTTTATATATTAAAGTAAAATTCTAATACTTAAACTAACTCTCCCATCATCCTCTCTCATTTTCTTTTTTTTTTTTTCCGTTTTTTCCCTCGTGAATTATTACCAACCAATCTTTCTTCTTTTTGTTTTTTCTTCTTCTTTAATTTCATATTTAGTTTCTTTCTCTCTTTTTCTTTCTCATTCTTTTGTTTAAGAATAGAAAAAAAAAATCAAATAATCAAGAATATGAAATGTGAATAATTAAAGAAACTATGGTGTAAATATTCAAAAAAAAAAAAAAGAAACCATGGTGTAAAAGAGGAGGCGGACAATAGACGGAGTCACAGAGATAATAATCATGTGCTAATTTGAAAATGGGTGCGTTTATTTATTTATTTATTTTTAATGGAAAATGGATAAAGTTTAATGCATTTTTCAAATAAAACTTATTCACTTTCTTTTCTTTAAATTCTATTATTATTATTATTAAACTTTTTTTTGGTGGGTTTTCATTTACATTTTTAAGATGAAAATTTTTTAGTGTATTCATTTAGATTGTAGATTTTTAATTTTTTAAAATTAAAAATTATTTTTAATTTTTTGTTTTATATTTTTTATAAACCAGTTTTATATTTTTAAAAACTATATCATAATTATTAAAATTTTAATTATTAAAAATAAAGAACTAAAAATTTTAAAAAATAAAATGTAAAAATTCTAATTTTTACAATAAAAAAATTTTATTGATACAAAAAATTTTATATAAAAAAATTATTGATATAAAATATCTTCTCAAATTCAAATTTTTTAAAACTATATTTTATGAATGGATTCCGATTTGAAGTGAAAATAATTTTTATTTAATTAAAAATCTAAAATTTGATTATATTATCCAATACATTTTATTTTTATTTCTAAAAAATAAGCTAAAACTAAAAATAAAAATCATCCCAACACAAGCTTAATAAAAAAAATGATGGATGTCTTGGTTTTTTTTTTTTTAGATTTTAATGATAAGAAGGTACGGAAGGACCAATTTGCTGTAGAAATCGATATTGATAAATTATTTAGTTAGTTCGACAGAAAGAAGGAACTATTTCATTTATTATATCAAATTTTATGGTCAAAATAATTATTTACTCTTAATTAAATGGCACAAAAGGAAAATCTAAAATTGATTTTTAAATATGTTCAAGGGGATAAGTTCAACTATGATTGTATTTTTTACTTGTCGCAATTGGAAATTTATATAAATCAACAGTAATTTCTTTTTACTCTTTTTTAAGTGGCTCATATAAAAATAAATTTGTTTTGATATAAATATTCAAAATTATTAAAAAAATAACATTTAATTAATTAATAATAATAATAATAATAATATAGAAGAATTGTAAACCGTCTAAAATTGGTGAGATGACAGTCAATACAATACCCAATAAGAAAATGATAGTAGAACTGAGCAACTTCAATCTGAGCTCAGCAGTATCCCCCCGTAATTTATGGGCTCCAACTCACTTGGGTGTCTTGTAGTAGCAGGTACAAGATTCCTTCCTGCTTTTCCATTACCCAATTATTAATAAAAACTAAACGATTTTCACTTCAATTACTCCATTTTTTTTTATATCATCTTTCTCCATTTTCAGTTACCTTTCCCTTTCACTGTATCATCTCAAAACTTCACACCCAGATAAAGAGTTTTTCTCTGTTCCCTGTGGCCACATTCTCTGCTACTTTCCCTTTTTTTCCTACCTTTTATTAACAACAACAACAACTCCTCTGTTTCTCTGTTCTTTTTTATTTGGTCACCTGAACAACTTCAACTGCAGTTGGTCACCATCTTTCTCTTTCTCTCTGTTTTTCTTAGTATGTAAAGGCTAGTTCTTGCTAGATGGTTCATTAGTCCAAGAAACAATGAGTTGTATTGATATCAATGTTCATTTATTTTCATTCACTGTGTTTTATCTTGTTTTTGTTTTAGATCCTACTACTGCTCTAAATATAGATGGAGTTCTTTTGCTTTCTTTCAAATATTCCACTCTTAGTGACCCATTATCAGTACTAGAAAGCTGGAACTATGATGATGAAACTCCATGTTCATGGAATGGAGTTACCTGTGCAGAATTAGGCCTTCCAAGCACACCTAATATGTACAGGGTTACCAGTTTGGTCCTTCCTAATAGCAAGCTTCTGGGTTCAATTCCTCCGGACTTGTGCTGCATTGAACATCTTAGGCATATTGATCTTTCCAACAATTTCTTAAATGGGTCATTGCCAAATTCGTTTTTTAATTCCACTGAGCTCCAAGTGATTTCTCTTTCAGGTAATGAGATTTCTGGGGAGTTGCCAGAATCTGTTGGTGGAATGAAGAGTTTACAGTTGTTGAATCTTTCGGACAATGCTTTGGCTGGGAAAGTACCTACGAATTTAACTACTCTGCAAAATCTTACTGTTCTTTCTTTGAGGTCTAATTATTTTTCTGGTTATGTTCCAAGTGGGTTCAATTCTGTTCAAGTATTGGATCTGTCTTCTAATCTACTAAATGGATCCTTACCTCTTGATTTTGGTGGGGGTAATTTGCATTACTTAAATCTCTCTTTCAACAAGCTTTCAGGGCCAATATCACAAGCACTTGCAAAGAAAATTCCTATTAATGCTACTGTCGATCTCTCATTCAACAATTTAACTGGACCAATCCCAGAGTCTTTATCTTTGCTCAATCAGAAAACAGAGTCTTTCAGAGGAAATGTGGATCTTTGTGGGAAACCATTGAAGAATCTTTGCTCAATCCCTTCAAGTCTCTCTACTCCACCAAATGTTTCAACCACTTCACCAGCTATTGCAGTAATACCCAAACCACTAGAAACAACACCGGTAGCAAACTCACCAACTGGAACTCAAAATTCAACTGCTACACAAAAACAAACCCAAAATGGCCTAAAATCCACCACTATAGTGGCTATTGCGGTGGGGGATTTAGCCGGAATAGCCATTCTTGTTTTAGCCATTCTTTACATATACCGGGTTAAGAAGAAGAATACTTGGAATATAATCAACCCACCAAAAAGCGACCAAAAACTACCTTCAGAAACTATAATACTAAAAACTGACCAGCCTGCAGAACCAAAAAAACCCATTACATGGTCATGTCTAAAAATTAAAGCCGAAGAAACAACATCAGAAGAAGCAACAACTTCAGATAGTGACCACGACGTTGAAAATGGTGGCGGGCGACTGCAGAATGAAATTATAAACGTGAATCAACAGAGCGAGAGCCACCAGCAGAAAGGAGGGAAACTTGTGATAGTAGATGGAGAAACAGAATTAGAAACGGAAACACTACTAAAAGCATCGGCTTATATATTAGGAGCCACCGGAGGTAGCATTGTTTACAAGGCTGTGCTGGCTGATGGCACGGCGTTTGCTGTGAGAAGGATTGGAGAAAGTGGGGTGGAGAGATTTAAAGATTTTGAGAACCAAGTAAGGTTAATTGCAAAACTACGGCACCCAAATTTGGTTAAGGTTCGCGGGTTTTACTGGGGAGATAATGAGAAGCTTGTTCTCTATGCTTATGTCTCCAATGGCAGTCTTGCTAGCTCCAATTACAGTAAGTTCTGCTTCTCCTCTGTTTTGTTTTTTTTTTCTGGTACATGTTAGTAGTTTTCTTTAGATTTTGCCAAACTACGCAGTTTGCTTTGTGTACGTGCTTTGCGTACTGTTCATCATCCCCAACCTAATGTTTTTATTTACCTTTGAAATTTGAAATCTGATTTGTTTCAAATTTAATAAGAAACAGTCTCTTAATTCTTATGTATATTTTCTAAATCTAGTGAAAATTATTTTAATATCATAGGATCTCCTAAACTCTTTTTTAGTTTTTTAGTATAGTTAATTAATGATTTCATAAAAATATTTATATAATGTTCATAATGATTATCACTATTATATTTAAAATAATATTTTATTTATTTTTAATTCAACTTATTATTTGTATTGAATAAATTCAATCTGAAAGAATATTCAAAATTTTTGTAAATTTTTTTTTGTCATGTGTATTAAAAACTGAATATGATGGAGTTTATTCGATAGTTGTATTGCCTTTCTATATCATAACTACGGTCTAATTTTAATTCTTTTTCTTGAACTCGTCCGACTTTATTTTTCAATTTTAAATTTATTTTTTTCTGCCATTATCTCATCTTCTATAAATTTCTCTTGGGCTTTAAAATTTTTCCTGAACCGATTTATGTTATAAAATTTTAAGTGTCAGCTAAACTTAATTAAAATTATTTTGATTGGGTTATAATTTGAAAGAGACAGTTAAGAATATAAAATAAAATAAATAATTATTATAAAAATAAATATTAAAATGTAATTTCTTTATTACATTATTGTCATTTTATGTTTATTCGTATTAGCAAAAAGATAAATAAAAAAATCCGATTGGTCTTGCTAAAATGGCACTGATGTAGGAGTATCAGCCGTAGATTATCTAGTGGGACCAGTCCTAGATTCTGAATTGATCAGTTGGTGATGGGTCTTATGATAGCTGCGGTTGTAGACTGTAGAGTAGGATCATTTTATTTATTTTATTTTTATTTTTATTTAAATAAAAAGAGTTTAAAACGATCCAAAAGAAAACACATTTTTTTTTATTAATTATCGAGAATTTTTAGCCGATTTGAATTTGAGGCTTAGAGCAACATATATTTCTTGTCACTCACCTACGTTTTGGTGGTTGTAAAAAAAAATAAACAGATAATGCGACAAAATTATGTGTCACTTCCGAAGAAAAACCGCAACCATCACTCCATTTCGCACCCGGGCTTTTCTTATAATTAACTTTGCTTGTGATTTTTGCTCTGTGACTGTGATTTGTCTGCATCTTTATTTATTTATTAGATATTAAATTTATTTGATTAAATAGGGAAATTGATTTAATTAATTAGATTAATATTCATGTGATTCACTTCTTGAATATTGTATTTGACTCAATAAATTATTCTAATTCTTAACTTATATACTTAATTTACAGCACTTGACTCCATCCCATAGATATCATATTCCATGAATACCATCACTTCTAAATATATACATATTCATTAATAAGTGTTTATGAGAATACAGTTTTATTTTTACTACCATTTAAAGTGTTCATTATATATATAATCAAAATACGTTTATTATTAGCAAGTGAAGTGTACATTATATTAAGGTATAATTTGGTAATCATGAGCATATATGATTCACATTTCAAACTCGAATCCTAGGCCTTTGTACATATAATTAATCAAGATAAGTTTATTATCAAATATAATGCACAGCAGAATAATGTATATAATTCCCTCACATTCTTGTGAACTTCATATAATAGCATAAATTTATTTTTGTGAAATTCAGGAAAACAGGGTTCGACACCAGTGCATCTACCTCTTGAAGTCCGGTTCAAGATAGCAAGAGGAGTAGCTCGAGGACTAGCTTTTATTCATGAGAAAAAACATGTTCATGGCAGTATCAAACCAAGCAACATCCTCTTAAACTTTGATATGGAGCCCATAATCTCCGATTTCGGCCTAGACCGGTTAGTTTTAGGGAACAACAGCTACAAAGCAAGCAACTCAGGCCGAAACTTTGGTAGCCAAAGATCAAACTTAACTTCACAAGACCAACTTATCACTGGCAGTCCTTATGCAACTCCTTTCTCCTCCTCCTCCTCCACCACCACCAATATGTCACCGTATCAAGCGCCGGAGTCTTTAAAAAACCTAAAGCCAAACCCTAAATGGGATGTCTATGCATTTGGGGTTATTTTGCTTGAACTTCTGACAGGTAGAGTGGTTTCAGAGAGGGAGTTGAGTCAATGGACTGCCGGTTTAATAATGGAGGACAAGAACCGGGTTTTGAGATTGGCAGATGTGGGGATTAGGGAGGACGTGGAGGGTAAAGAGGAAGCCATGGTGGCATGTTTCAAGTTAGGGTTTAGTTGTGTATCTTTTGTACCACAAAAGAGACCGTCCTTGAAAGAAGCAGTTCAAGTGTTAGAGAAGATCTCTTCCAATAATTAATTTCTTTTTTTTTTCTTTTCTTTGAAGACTAATGATATGTTTGGGTCCCATAAAAGCAAGAGTTGTTGGGTTAAAGAGGTTGTGTTTCTTTTTATCTTTAATTTGTTGACTTTGAATTGGGGCACCAAAAGCAAAGAGAAGAATTTCATGTGGATATATCTTATTATTATGTAAGGAATGAGAAAGCACTGCATGCTTTGTATGTTTGACTCATTAATCAAATATATGTTACTATTAATTATTACATATGCGGGAGTTTTTCTTTTTTTTTTGATAGTAGTGGCTAATTAAAGACAAACAAACTATGATTAATGGAATCCTTTTTTTAAGATAATATTAAATCAATAATTTTTTTAACTACTAGGTTTTGACTTAGTGGCAAATTAAAAGTATGTTTTATTCCAATTTAGATATGGAGTTTAAATTTTATGTGTTTTTCCCCTAAACATATAATGAATAAAAAAATCAATAATTTTTTAGATATGTTTGGGATAACGGTGTCTTTTGCTGCAATGCAAATTTTTAGAAATAATTGGAACATTTAAGTGTCAGCAATCTCACAATGAAAAAACAGCAAATAAAAAATATAAGTGAGAAGAAGTTAAAATTTTAAAATTTATAATTTTATTATGTTGAAATATGATATCAAATTTATAAATATTTTTTAAAACACAAAAGAATATAGAAAAAGAGTGTTTTCCAATTTGGCAACAAGCATTTTGTGATAGGGTAAGACATAGAAAACAACTTAAAGTTTTAGAAAGTTATTTTCTAAAATTCAATTTAAACATGCAAAATTAGAAAATTATTTAAATATGAGATTTAGTATTTTAATTTTTTTTTTTAAATTGTAAGGAAGAAGTCTAATGTTGAAATATAAGTGTAAGGGAATCACACATTGCAAAGAAGATCATATTAATGAGGAATATCATTATATGAAAAATATAATTTAAAAATCATCACTAAATAGCAATAGATTAGCAACTAAAAATTATTAGCGACGTAGTGATATATTAGTGATAAATTTAGAAGAAAAAAAATTGTAACTAAATTCATCTCTAAATTTAGTGTCAACAATTGGCGTCTCACTTTTAACAGCGAACTAAAAAAATTCATCGGTAATTATATAATTAAATTATGCACCAAATATTGAAACTAAGAATTTCATAGTCAATAATGGTCGCTAATATATAAAATTAGCGATATAATTTATTTTCATTGCTAATTTGTGACGAAATATATATTTGTCGCTAATTTCATCTAGAATTAGCAATGAAACTAATTTCGTCACTAATTTTAAATATTTTAAAATACAAACGAAATTTTTATACAGGTTAATCAGTGACAAAACTTATTTTTATCGCCAATTTTAAATATTTTAAAATATTAATGGAATTTTTGTGCAGGCTTTTAGTGATGAAATATAATTTCGCCAATAATAATGAATTTTTGAAAATAGGCTTGTCTTTTTATCGACGAAATTTAATTTCGTCGCTAATTCCATAATATTTATTATTTCGAACTTTTTTTCTTCCTTCTGTCTTTCTTTCTCCTTCTTCTTTCTTCCTTCTTTTTTCTTTCTTCTTTTTCTTTTTTTTTTCTTTTTTCTTTCTCCTTTCTCACTTCTTTTTCTTTTTCTTCTTCCTCATATTTTTCCTTTTTTCTCTTGCATTTAGATTGAATGTATATATTTTTTAGCTTATTTATTTATATTTTTGTAATTAGTAATAATTTTTAGCATAAATATTATATTTTATTGAATAAATAATATTTAGAAAAAAGATTTTTTTAAAAATTATTTCGTAGAATAATTTTTAGAAATTATTAGGTTGAATAATTTATTTTTAGATTGAATAAATAATTTTATTTTTAGATTGAATAAATTATTTGATTGAATAAATAATTTTATTTTTAGATTGAATAAATTATTTAATTGAATAAATAATTTTATTTTTAGATTGAATTAATTATTTGATTGTATAAATAATTTTTAGACTAATTTTTTTGAAATTATTTGATAGATTGATTTATATTTCAGAGAAATGTTAGAATAAATTTTTTAGGAATTTTTTAGTGGAATAATTTTTTTTTTAGATTGAATAAAGTATTTGTTAGAATAATAATTTTAGAATAAATAAATTACTTGATTAAATAATTATTTTATTTATTAAATAATTTTTAAAATAAATTATTTTTTTAGAGAAATTAGTTGAAAAAAATAAATTATTTTTTAGAAATTATTTGACAAACAATTTAATTTTTATGTAAATAAATATTTATTAGAATAAATATTTTTTAGAATAAATAATTTTTGGAATATTCTTTCAAATAATTTATTCTTTCAATAAAAATAATTTATTTTATTTTTAAAAAAAATTAATAATAAGTTTATCTTCATTGAAGGATAATAAGAATAAATAACGACGGAATATATATAATTTATGTCACTAAATACTGATAAACTCAAAATTTTGTCATTAATTTTTTAGCGACTACATAAATAGCTACAAATTTGTTCTAACGCTAATGACTACTAGCGATAAATTTTTTAAAAATTAGCAACGAATTTATCTGTCACTAATTCTTATTTTTTTTTGTAGTGTATACAAGTAAAAAAGATCCATAAACCAAAGTTTTAAGGTTTTTGAATTGAAATGTAGTATGAAGTCCACAAGTACACTCTCTTATTAAAGCTCATCAAGCATGTCTACTATAATTTGATTTCTCAGCGCCAACACGTGGTATCAGAACCGATGATTTATTGGTAAGAATGAGTATGGAAACAATGATATATCTCATATAGCAAGGAGTATGGAGCCGATGGAAGAGCAAGGTTCCCGATGTATCCAGGTCGACGTAAGTAACTTAAGTCTAAAAAGGATTCTATTCAAGGGAGAACCTAAGCTTAATGTGGAAGCTTACACTTAAGGTCGAAATTGTTGAAATATAATAAGTGTAAGAAGAATCTTATATTAGAAAGTAGATAAGATTAATGAATGATATATAAGTGGAAAGAACTATAAACTCCCAAAGATAGGTTTTGGATTGGAATATGGTGTCAAGTTTATAAGTGTATTCCCTCACTAAGACACATCACTATAAGAATCTAGGCAATTACCGATGAAAATATCCGTCGATAAATCTAATTTATTTATTGGTAAATTACTTTGCCAAGAGATTACCAACAGAAAAAATCTTACCTAAAACTTTATTGATAATAAAGTTACCCTTAGAATTTTTGCTGGCATCAACATTACTGAGAGAATTGAGCGTTATCAGCATCACCGACAAAATATTTATTGATAAATTCACCAATCAAACAGTTGGTGGTAGTATCGACAATTATTTTAATATGTCGGTATTGCTAATAAAATTTTTGGTCGACGTAGGCAAAAAAATTTTTTTTTTGTAAATATCGACATAGGGATGTTTTTGTCAGCATTCGATCGAGAAAAGTAAAGTTGTCGACATATTATGTATCGGTCGGTAAATTAAAATTTTATTTTTAAAAAAATAATATATATTAATATATATTATTTATTTAAAAATTATAATTAATATAATATTAATTAATATAATAAAAATAAAATTTATTAATAAATAAAATACAAATGACAATTATATTAAGGGATAAAATTTAATTACACCCTTGAAGTAGAGTAAAAATCTCACTTAAACTCTTAATTTTTTTTATCTAATTAGATTTTTTTTTGGTAAAAAATATTCAATTGCACCCTCGTTATGATAGAAGTTAGATTTTCGTTTACTTTTATTCACACAGTACTATGAGTTACACATGTCTCCATGTTATTGGGTTGTAAAAAATAAAAAAATATTAAATTAAACCAAATAATAATTAAATAATTAAATTACATAATAAAATTTAATTGTGATATTACAACAACTACCGTTGTAGGTATTATCATTATTATTACGCTTTAAATATAATGGTAAATAATTATAAAGTATATGAGATTTTATATATTATACTAGTTAGTTTTTATATTTTTAATATTTAATATTTATATTTTTTATTTTTAAATATTAAACTGTTTAGTCTTTCTGTTAATATTTTTATCTTAAAAATATTAGTCAACTATTTTGATATTATAAAATAATTTATTTATCTTTTCTTTATATATTTCTTTCTTTATTATTTGTTAAGTCATGTTTATTTTTAATTTTATTTATATTTTTTACATATAATTTATTTTAATTTTATAAATATTATTTAAAAATAATTTTAAATAATATTAATAATATTTTTTATTATTTTACAGACAATCCATATATATCATTTATTTTAATTTTATAGATATTACTAAAAAATAATTTCAAATAATATTAATAATATCTTTTATTATTTTATAAATGATCTATATATAAAATAAAATTAAAAATAAAATAAATTTAATAAATAACAAAGATAAATATTTTATATATAAAAATAAAAAATATAATTATATATAAAATATTTATCTTTATTATTTATTAAGTTTATTTAATAAAAAATATTAATTTTATCTTAACAAATAACTATATTAAGTTATTAAATTTATTTTTATTATTTATTAAATTTATTTAATAAAAAAAATATTAAATTTATATTCGAAATAAAAAATATAATTATATATATTTATTAAGTTTATTTTATTTTATATATAAATAATGTGTAAAATAATAAAAGGTATTATTAATATTATTTAATATTATTTTTTAATAATATCTATAAAATTAAAATAAATAATATATAGATTATCTGTAAAATAATAAAAAAATATTATTTATATTATTTAAATTTATTTTTAAATAATATTTATATAATTAAAATAAATTATGTGTAAAAATATAAATAAAATTAAAAATAAACATGACTTAACAAATAACAAAAAAATAAATATATAAAGAAAAAATAAATAAATTATTTTATAATATTAAAATAGCAAAAATACTAACAGAAAAACTAAATAATTTAATATTTAAAATAAAAATATATAAAAATTAAATGTTAAAAATATAAAAATTGACTAATATAATATATAAAACCTGCATCTACTTTACAAACTCAAAGAAATCAAAATCTAACTTAAAAAAAATAAAAATAGTAGTGAAAATCACATTCAAACTATTCTCCTTTAAACTCTTTCTTGTTGAATTTAACCGAGCTTGAGCTACCAGTCTTCTTTGGTAGAAGAAAGTTGTGGATATTTGGCATCACACTCCATTGGTAATAGTAAAATCACCCAGAAGCTTTATCAATTCCTCATCATTCCTCACAGCATGTTGAATGTGGCGTGGAACAATTCTCGTCTTCTTGTTGTCACAGGTTGTATTTTCGACTAATTCAAGAACCTGAAAAGGCCATAATATGAGAAGTATACAAAAACATGTCCAAAACCCATAAATTTCTCGAAGAAAATAGAAATATACAAAAACAGATACAAAACCCATAAATAACTCTTTCCAATTGGAGATTTGGAAAAGAATAGTTATAGATTCAAAATCTCAAAGGGAATTTTGGGTTAGAATAATTGTAAATGCATACTTTGACATGCTAAAAAAAATTCAAATGCAATCCCAATTTATAATTCCCATGGAGTAATTCCAAAATTTTTACAATATATATATATATATATATATCTTCATCACCACCATCTAGCTATAACCACGTCGTTCCAAAACCCCATCACCATCGCTATTCAAACTCATCGCCATCACAGTTCGAAAACCCAAATCAGTGAAATCACTACCCCCATCACCCATTCCAAAACCAAAATCACTACTACTATCGTCCTTCCAAAATCAAAACCACCATTGTCCTTCAAATCATTTTGTTCTTTAGTAGAGAGATGAAAGAGAGGGTGATTTTGTTCTTCGATGGAGAGATGAAAGAGAAATAGAGAGAATTTAAGGGTTTGAGATTCAAAGATGGTGAAGGATTTGGGATTGAATAACGTGGAGACAAAATTTTATTATTATTTTTATTTAAATTTTATTATTATTTAATTCAATTATTTTATCATTAGTATTTAATTTAATTTAATTATTTTTAATTTTTTATAAACCAATGCAATTGAGAAACATGTAAAAAAATATAAGGCCCATGGTATTATGTAAATGGAAGTTAACGGGAATCCAAATTCCGTCACGCTAAATGTTTAATTGAATTATTTTTGAAAAAAAAAATAATTAGTCCAAATAAAATTTTAAGTGTTTAAGTGAGATTTTTATTATATTTCAGGGGTGTAATTTGATCTTATCATATTATATTAATAATATAAATTAAAATAAAATAATTTTTTTAAAAATTTATCCAAATAAATATTAACAATATATTATTCTATAAATACAAATAACTTCTAAAAATTTTATTACGTGCTATAACTTATTAAGTCTTTTTACATTTACCATTAAGTCCCCATTTTATTGTCCAGATTGCAAATTTATTTTCTCTTTATCTATTCAGTGAAACAGAAAATAATTTAAGATATATATATATATATATATATTATAGAAGAACCAGTCTCAATTCTCTCTCTTACAAACTCCAAGAAATAGGTTAATGATTAATCAACTGGATCTCCTTGTGGAGTAATACAAAGATCACCAATATTTATAATAGTTATTTCTACCTCCATTGGGCCATTATGCCATTTAATCACAGAATAACAACAATATTCTTCTTCTCTCATATTAAGGTTATGATGCTTATTTAAAACTTCAGCAACCATAGTATCATAAATCTTAATATTATTATTCTTGAATGTAACACTCTTATACTTTATAAATGTGAAATACATATATAGAAAATAAGAGTGCTACAGTGATCCAACTGTAAAAATTTCCTTAAAATTTTTAGTACCAAAATAAAATTATTTTCCAATGATTTAATATATTTTAATCTTATAATTATATTGCATTTAAATAAATCAAATTAAAATATAGGTATTAATAAATTACATAAAGAAAAATTCTTTGTGAAAATTTTTCTAGAGTTCCATTTAAAAATTCAATAATCTCAAAATCCAAAATTACACAACTTGTAAAAGAAACCACTCTCAAAAATTTCATTTTCTCTAAATCCACCTCTTCATCAATTCACAACCAAAGATTTAATAACTAGAAATAATGTACATCATGGGTATATATATACATAATGTTCCAAAACTTGTTTTATACACATGTATTATGTTTATAATGTATAAAACCAAAGTATATAAAAAATAAAATTATACATGTATGCAGCACTAACAGGTTCGGTCTCATAGCAAGAACTTTAACTTCAAAGTTAATCTCAAAACATAGATCTACTAAGATCTATCAGGACTTTTCGATTCTACAATTCTATCACCTTCGCGATACAATTCAACCGCACTAAGCTAAAATGCTTAGTAGTACATATTTTTATAACATAAGAAAAATTAATTTAAAAACAAAGTATTTTCTTTATGGCTTAATATACATTTTCCTCAACTTAAAATGCAATGCTCAATTAAATAATTTATTGTCTCATAAAATATATAAACACATCACATCAATACATATTGGGCCCAATAAATTCCTATAAAATATTTAGATTTCAAAAAGATTGACTTGGCCTATTGTGACCAAAAGTATGACATCGAAGACTAAGTGTCATATGATACCAGTGTATCTCTTTTAAAGATCATCTCCTCAACACCGAAGTATCTTATACTAGTGTGTCTCGTCCGAAGGCGTAATATTAAAAGTGATACCAATTTGTCTTGCACGAAGAGGTATAAAACGTCATAATATATTATTGGCATGCCAACTAGACAGTACCAAATTCAATATTCTGGAATAAATAATTGTGCAGGGGTAACAATCACACAATGTCATATCCTATTTTCATATTATCATCTCGAATCATCAATTTCCATATTTTTCACATAATCATCATACAATATTTTCATAATCTCATCCACTTTGAACATAATATTTATCATCATAATTAGATTATGACATATTTTCACATTTCCAATGTACTTTACACAATATTAAAATTCATCATATGATAATAGTTTTTATATTTAAACCAATGCTCAAATCACATTCTTGTTACTAATGCATAAATTTCATAATTAACCTCATTAAAAATAAAGCAACAACTCTTAAAAAGGTTCAAAATGGTTTATGCCAAAATATAAACACTTTAATTAAATATTATCAAAGTATGTACAAACCTTAATTTGCTTCAAAACCACTCTAATATCTCCTTCTAAGCTCTAATTCCAAGTAACCTAAACTTTACCTCTTGGGATAATTTGGCCTAATCTCTCCTAAACTAAACAAACGTTCAATTCTTCAATAAAAAATATATTCATACTTAAATTATTTATAATAGCTCTTAATTATACTAATTTTAACAAAATTTCATCAAAACCCTAAATTCCAAAACTTCCATAAACCCTAGTTTCACACTTTAAGCTCACTTTAACCATTTTAATATCAAATTCAACATAAATACATCATGTTAACTTCATAATCATCTTCTGTTTCAATTAAAACCAATTTCTCTCTCTACCCCTACTATTACGTAATCTAACAATTCAAGAAAACAAGCTTAAAAGAAAGGAAACTTACTTGAAACCTTGATTTTTCTTCAAAATCAAATTTAAAACCCTTGGATTTCTATTGAAATTTTGTGTATTTGATTAAAAAAAAATCTCTCCATTTCTCTCTCTAAATTCGGCCATGGTGATACAAAAACGAAGAAGATAATGTTTTTGATAAATTTCCATTTTTATCCCCCTTTATACTTAAATAATTGATTGAATAATTAAATAATTAAATAATATATATTTATCTTTAATTCCCTTCCACAAATATTTCTTTCTTACTTTTGACTATTATATATATATATATATTTATTTTTATTTTTCTAACTTAAATATATATATATGTGTGCATACATCATACACACCTGTGTATACGTTATGTATCCAGTATATTAATATATATTATATATATCTAGTATATATATTATGTATCTAGTGTATGTATTACATATATCTAGTGTATATATTATATATGTCCTTTCCAACGCATCTAGTTATTCCCTTATATAATCATTTTAGGTATACTAAAATTACAGATGTTACATTGAATCTGTAGGATGTATAAACTATAAGACCTTGAACAATTTTATAACGCTTGTTATCTTGCACTGCGATACTTCTTGGCCAAAACCTCGTCTTGAAATCCTCTAATTGTTAAATAGTGTTGAAGTGTTTAACATCAACAATTTCATTTACCTCTTCAAGGAAATGAATGTGTTTTATATTGAGTGTGTCTCAATTGTTTAACAGCTACACATCATACCATGTATCATCATCTAGAATATAGAATTCCATAGTTATTGTTGTTGATGAACAAACTAATTTATTTTATCTAATGATAAAAAAAATTATAATTTCTACTATAAAAATCTAAAATTTTATTATTTAACTTTACTAAAGGTTTTGATTTTTACCTCATTCATATTTTATGGGCTTTGGCCCAAATTATATTATCAAATTAATTTCTATTATATATTAATTCAATTATTATTTTAAATTTATAAAACACATAATTAATTTTAATTACTAATGAGCGTAATTTTAATTACATATGGCCTTAGGTTAATATTATATCCTAAATGAGCTTTGGCTCAAATTTCTAAGGCTGTAAATTTAAAATTATTATTTAATAATTTAAAATTTTATTATAAATTTATACTTTATTATATTACAAAATATTTTAATAATATTTCTACAAAAAAAAAAGGTTCAAATCTACAAAATTACAACAAAATATATAAATATACAATATATATATAAATATTAACAAAATATATAAATATAAAATTCATTTGTACAAAAAATTTAAAAATTTTATATAGAAAATTTAAAAAAGTAAAAAAAATATATAAAAATAACAACAATATTTAAAATTTTGTATAGAAATTAAAAAAAAGTTATACATAAAATTTTTAAAAATTTATTCAGAAAATATAATAAAAAACACAAAATATATACAAATTATACCTATATGCACAAAATATATAGAAAATAAAAACAAATATGCACAAATTATACATAAAATGTAAACAAATGTACACAAATTATATAGAAAATATAAACAAATATACAAAAAATATACAAAAAATGTAAACAAATATACATAAAATATATAGAAAATATAAACAAATATACATAAAATATATACAAATTAAATAAATATACACAAAATATACATAAATTATATAGAAAATATAAACAAATATACCCAAAATATACACAAATTATACCTATTTATACAAAATATACATAAATTATACAGAAAATATAATCAAAATTATACTCATTTACACAAAATATATATGAGTTGTACACAAAATATAGTTATTTACAATACATGTAAATTTTATTCACACATTATATAAACTAAATATACATACATTAAACTCAAAATTATACTCATTTACACAAAACATACACAAACTTACTATTAATACTCGCTGAAAGAGCCATTGGTCACCAATAAATGAGGAGAGAGAGAGAGAGAGAGAGAGAGAGAGAGAGAGAGAGAGAGAGAGAGAGAGAGAATTTTTTCTTCCTGAGGTGGGGCAAGAAAGAAGTAGAAATTTATACCTAAGTTAAATTATCGAGGGACACTAAGTCTCTCGGGAACTCATCAAGAGCACAGAATATCTATTAGTAACTAATTAAATAAAATTAAAAAGATGAACTTTTTTCATTTTCATTTACCAAGAGATAGAGCGATTCTCTCGATAAATCTACAAACTTTTTAGAATAGGGTTTCAAAGTTACTAAGAGAAAATAAACTTCTATCGATAATTAATTAAATAATATTAGAAAGACGCACCATTTAATTCTCGTTTACTGAGAGATAGAGTGATTCTCTCAGTAAGTTTGTAGACTTTTTAGATTAGGGTGTCAAAGTTACCAAGAAAAAGAAAACTTATGTCGGTAAATGATATAATAACATTTAAAAGATGCACCTTTTCATTTTCATTTACTGAGAGACATAACATATGTCCCGATAAATCTTAAGACTATTCAAATTAAGGTTCACAATTTCTTGAGAGAATATCATTTTTGTCAGTAACCTTATTAAATAATATTTAAAATAGGCATATTTTCATTTTTATTTACCGAGAGACATAGCATATCTCTTGGTAAAGCTTAAGGCTGTTTATATTAGCATTCACAATTTTTCGAGAGAGTACCATTTTTTGTCGGTAAACTTATTAAATAATATTTAAAACAAGTGCCTTTTTCTTTTTTTATTTATTGAGAGACATAACATATCTTTCGGTAAAGTTTAAGGCTATTCATATTAGGGTTTATAATTTCCTGAGAGAGTACTTTATTTCGTCAACAATACTATTAATGATTTATGCTGTTTATTGGTAAATAATCTTGGCAAATGCTAGCACCATAAAGTTGGGCCACCAATTATTGACTACTTTGATTTTCTGTTAGTACATTTAGTTGACATATTCTCATGCCAATTGTTGGTGCTATATTTACCGACAAGTGTGCTATCAATAAATCATGTCACTCGGCAATCTCTCAGTAACATCTCAATATGTTTTCCTATTAATTTTTTCAATATTTTTACTCGATATTCAATCAGTATTTAAGCACATATCGTGCTCTTTTTGTAATATTTTGTCAATAATTTAATACATTCTTGTAGTGCATTAAGAAGATATCCCAATCAATCAAGCTTTTCGGCGCCAACATATAATTTTCTTTTATAGAAATAACCTAAAAAATTTTAGTTTTAAGAAACATTACACAAAAAAAGTCAAAGATACTATACAAAAATTTCAAAAATATGGTGAAAACTTCTTAAACAATAAAAATGGATACACTAAAAACACATGAGCCTTAGATTACAAAACTGTCATTCTTTAATAAATTGATATATATGATATATTTGTTCCATATATATCATTATTTATGTCATATATGTCCTTATATATGCCATATATTGACATATAATATGATTAATTTTATAAATTGTATGTGAAAAACCATACAAATCTATTCTATAAATATTTTTGTGTCATATATATTACATATATGTCTTTATAAATATTATATATTTACATGTAATTTGATAAATGTGATAAATCCTATATTAAGAAATATATAATTTGATAAATGTTGATAATATATGCCTAGGGACGGAGCCATGCTATTAATGGGAGGACCCATTATATATATAATATTATAAAAAATATATATTTTTTATTTTATTGCATATATTATAAAGTATATATATTTATATATAATATATATTTCATATATACATATTTTATTTTATATAAAATATATATTATAAAAATTTAAAAATGGGTCCTTCCCATTGAATAAACTTTTTCATATAAATTTGGTCCAAATCTAAAATATTGATTTAAATATATTTACTTAGCCCAAAATTAAATATATTACACTCCCTCCCCCCCAAATTTTTTTTTATCCGGGCTTGTCTCCGTCCATGTATATGCAATATATATGACATAAAATTTTTTATATATTAAATATGTACTCATATTTATTACATATAATCTATTATATGTTACATATATTAAATAGAATCTGTTAAATATATTGCACATATATTCTCATATATGTTACATATAATCTGTTAAACATGATGTTTATATATTATAATTATATATTGCATATAATATATTATATATGATGCAAAGTTAAAAAAAAAATTAAGAAACATATATGACATATATAATATATAAGTTGTTATATGTTGCATATAATATGTTATATATATTGCATAAAATCTGTGTACAATTTGATAAGTCACATATTAAAAAATATATAATTTGATAAATATTAATAATATATGCAACATTTATGGCTGATGGGTGTCGAAACCACCAAAAACAAATTTTTATTCCTAAACAAATTAAATTGTAAAAACGGTAAATAGAGTGTCAAATTGAAGGAATAATCTTAGTTCAATTTTTGAATTAATCATAGATTCAAAGATCGTTCTTTTTAATTATTCAATAAACCAGTTATAGTATTGGACAATCTCTCAATACCAATCATTCCTTATATTTTAAATTAATTAGAAAATATTATCTAATTAATTCTTGCCAACAACCTATCCTAAAGAAACGTTCTTAGAAATTAATTATTAACTGCCTTAAAAACTAGAAGGACCTGATTCTAATCAATAAATCTAACTTTGAGATTTATTTAATAATATTACATAATCTCTTAGGATAAACCTAATTCTACTTAAATTTAAGTGTCAAGAAAAATTACGGATTCAAGTACTTTGAGTTATATGTTCTTTGACTAATCAAGCAATGGATCCTTGTTGATTAATTAGCAAACAATAATTAAATTAAGCCACAAAATATTATATAAATACTGAATATTCAAGAAAAATAAAGTTAGAGTTGTTTAGATCTCACAATTCTTGAATATGAGTTTTGATTAACCTTCAACCAAGATATATAATTAGTTGCTCATACTTTAAGAAAAAAAACTTTAATAAAATGTAAAATTGCAGCAGCCAAACCCTATCAAAATTCCTTCTAGGATTACTAAAAAAACTAGCTTATATACCATTGTCTAAAACAAAACTTCCTAATTTAATTCTAACTAGAAAAACTAAAAACTAAAAATAAAACTAGTAAAAGAAAATAGGAATAATATCCCAAATTAAATTCCTAACTAATAAGGGATTACAAGGTCATATTCATCCTTCAAAATCCTGCCAAAATCGTATCTTCAAATATTAAAACAAGGCAAGTGCATGCTGTCAACGTTATCCACAATCTGTCAGGTCAGATACACCATTAGTCTTGCCCAAGAGTCTTGCCCGAGGCTTCTGTAAGCACATTTTGTATTTTTCCAGCTTTTTTCTCAACTTTTCTCCTTTGACTCTAGCTCTTCATTAAATCATATTTTTCTCTGTAAAAACATCCAAAATTCAGTAAAAAATTCTAACAGTGAGCCCAAACTAACCCAAAATATAAACAATATTTGTTTGCTATTAAATTCTCCCACACTTAAACTATGCTTGCCCTTAAGCATTTTATAATTTAAAACCTCATACCCCACATCTATCAATCAACAACTCAACCTATAATATTTAGATAACTCAAAGAGGATGGCAACCAACACCCAAAGACTCATAGGACAAGCTTTTTAATATTTCACAAAACTTACATTTATTATAAATATATAATGCCAAGACCTTTACCCAATGTTGATGACAATTTAATTACCAAGTGAAAAGTGGTTACACATAGGAGACTATAATTAACCTATCAGGGTTTAATTACAAAAATTTTAAAATTGGGAACCAATTTTTTTATTTGCTTTTGAGAACCTTTTAATTGCTTGCCTAAAATTTTACCAACCTCTTGATGCGAGGGCAAATATTTATAACGCCGACACTCGCTTACTTAGTTGGTCACAACTTTCAAGTGGCTACTAGCTCTACTCTTGGCTTTTTGACCAACGGAGTAAGATGTTCATTTTTTTTAACTTTTTGGGCTCTTTTAACTTATTTATTTGGTTCACAATATATTTTACAATTAATTTTAAAATAACACCAAGATAACCTAAGCAAGTCTATCTATGTGCTTCTAGTGAATTAAATTGATTAAGTTTTAAAACATTATGGGGTAAAAACCTTCAAGCATTTTATAAAAATACTAAACATGTCAATTGTGACTTCTAAAATAAGTGAAACAACAAAAATCAACCTAGATTAATTGGTTGTAGGCTGCCATAACAATTTGATGTACAAAGTATCACATTTAAATTGTTTAAAAGAAAAAATGGAGCTTTGAGTAAAAAATTATAAAACACAAGCAAGGCAAGAGCAAAGTTTAAGAAATTTTCAAATTTTTCAAAAGAATAGTAGATATTTTTTCAAAATTTTTTTAAACTCACAAAACTTGTCAAAAATCTTCTATTTTTTTTAAAACCCAAGCTGTAAACACTTCTTCCCCACACTTAAATGTTGCATTGTCCTCGATGTAACAAACAAAAATGAAAATGAGAACAAAGAACTCCCATGGTATTTTTTTTGAGTAAATGTGTCGCTGAGAGCATGTTAATGCTGCTAGTAAGAGAGAAAAACTCCCACTTCTTGTGTTATACTTGTCAGTAGTTGCTTCATCATAGAGAGTTGAGTTGTTATTTGAGTGCCATTAGCTTTCAACTGGTCTATCCTTACTTAAAGCTATTGTAATTGCATCTGCATTGTAGAAGAGGAAGGACCAATATCTGTAGAGTGCGTAATAGTACACTTCTTTTAGCTTTTCTAAATATTCTTTGATCTCTTGATGCAATTGGATCTGCTAAAGTTAAGCCAAAAATACTATTCTTCTTGCACATCAAACCCATCTCATTCAAAATTTTCAAACTAAAAAATGTAGGTATGCAAGATAAATGTAATTCATTATCTTTAAATCAATTAACATGCTCATGAACAACCAAATGATAACATAACATAGGATTAATGGTTTTTTTTGAAAAAAGAAATTACATTCTCAAATGATATCACTAACTAAATCCTACGTTAACTTTCTTTTTTTGACTCATGCATCATAAGAAAAATAATTTAGTTTTAAATACAATGTTAGATGCATCTTTTCTACCTGAAAAATAAGCTAAAACCCATGAATATTTTTAAAACTTAGCTCTTTAAAATATAGGTCTTTAGACTTGCTTGGATTGAATTGATCAGTTGTACTCTCCCATAGGATATTATACACATCAACAACCATAAATTCCTCAAAAAAATCTTTACAGTCAATATTAGCCACTAAAAACCCATCACTCCTTGAAATTCAATCAGCAAACCATTTGCCCATTAAACTAAATCTGATCAAGTTAGGGAGCAAAAATTTCAGCTTTGGCAAACTCAATTGTAGCATAAAATTTCCTAACTAGCTCCATATAATTTGGCAATTCATCACAAAAAGTGACTCACATCCAATTCTTTTAATCAATTTAACAATATCACCCATAATATTTAAAAACCCAAGAGTAGAAAAATCAACATACTTACTTGGAATGGTCGACAACTCATAAATAATTGCATACCAATTTTGTTCTTTTGATGTGCCAAAATACAAATTCCTATTTAGACTTGAAGCTGATTGTTGAAGCACGAATTTCCCTTTTCAAATGCGAGATCGATTTCTTTTGGGTTTATTATGGATTTGCTCACTTTTCCCTACTGCAAGCTGTGATTCTTTGATATTTAAAGTGTTAGGTAATGGATTTTTCACTTTTTTCTTTCTAAGAACTCACATCTATGACAGATTCACCATTAGAACCTCATCTAAAAGGTGAAGGAAAAGTTTTTCTTAAGTTTTTGAAGAAGATGAGTTCGAATTTCTTAGGTTTAATGGTGCTGATCAGTGAGCCTTGGGTTTGGTCTTCATGGCGGTGCAACGAGATGAAGCAGTGGCTAAGTATGTAAAGTTATTGGCTTTATGAAAGATGAAAATTGTGTAGGGGGAGAGAGATGGGTAGGTAAAGGTGGTGGCTAGGATAAAAGAAAAGAAAGAAAAGAGATAAGTATGTAGGATTGAAAGTCATAAGTACATTGCCAAGGTTTCCCTTTTAAACCTTTAGGAACTCACTTAATTGGCTGAAATGAATTTACTGAGCTTAAAGTTGAGTTACTTCTCCATTGTTGTACCAAATTTCACCTATAAAAAGAAAATCTCAGCAGCAAATTGATAGAGAAGATGAATAATAAAAAATAAATATTTATTTTATTAGTTTTTTTTTCAGAATTAAAAGAAAAATAAAAACAAAAAAATAATGAGATAAACACAAAACAAAAGAAAGAAAAGATGAAGCATAAAGAAAAATCTCATCTAGAAAAGAAAATTTGAAATGGATCAAAATAAAATGAAGAACAAAGCAAGCCAAAAGCAAAATAAACTAGAAAAATAAAGTAAAACAAAACATGGAAAAGAAAAATATGGGTTGCCTCCCGTAAGTGTCTTTGTTTAATGTCTTTGGCTGGACATTACCCTTGTGTTCTAGTGAACATCCCAAATTATTCTCTTTGGCATTGGATGCAAAAGATCCTTCTTGATTGCTACATTAGAATATGTTATTTTCTATTTTGATACCTACACTATATAAGATAAACATTTTATATGCGAAGTAGGTAAATCAAGAATTGAGAATTTATTTTCTAGAGATTTGAGAGCCTCCTTTTCACACACTGAATCCTGCAATTCTTCATTAGCAAAAAAATCCACCTCTATATTTTTCACATCATCATTCAGCTCATCATTATTGGTCAATTGAAAATTTTCTTTGTTCATAACATCTACACCATAAGACACATCATTATGACCTTTCATATTCTTATAAACATTAAATTTAACAAATTTTTCATTAAATTCCATTATGAGTGTGCTATCATATATATCTAATTTTGTCTTAGCTATATGAAGGAAAGGTCTTCCTAACAAAATAAAAGAATTATAAGATTGATCATTCTCCATATCATGTACATAAAAGTCAGCAGGAAAAATTAATCAATTTACTTGAACTAAGACATCCTCTAAAACTCCTTCAGGATAAATAATAAACCTATCAGCTAATTGAATCATGACAAAAGTTTCTTTAAAATGAATAGCACATAAAGATAAATAAAAAGATAATGACATAATATTTATTGATGTTCCTAAATCACATATAGCTCCTTTTATGCCTAAATTACCTATTTTACAAGGAATAGAGAACATACCTTCATCCTTGCACTTGGGAGATGATTTTCTTTGAATTATAGTAGAAACACTTTCTTCCATATTTACCTTTTCATTGCTATTGAGTTTCTCTTTGTTTGTGTATAATTCTTTTTAAAAACTTAACATGTCGAGATACTTTTTCAATAATATGAAGTAAAGGAATATTCACCTTAACCTTTCAAAAAGTTTCTAAACTTTCTTCCTCCTTCTTTCCTTTCTCATAATTAATTAACCTTTGTGGAAAAGGAGGTGGAATCACACATGGCGTGGGCTTATCATTGCTGGATGTGGTAGGTCGCTCCTCTTGTTTTATTAACATTTTAGATTCTGTTATTTTCTTTAAGCTCTATCCAGAGGACTGTTCCTAGTGCAGTTTTTCCAGCAGCTCCTTTTCACTTTTCAAGGTAATTGCACTTACACTTGTCTTGGATTGACCACCATTTGAGAGAAAAATTCTTCTTGAGACTCCAACTTGCATATAGATGATGCTAGTTGGCTAATTTGGCTCTTCAAATTGTGAATACATGTTCTTATCTCATGTTTAAATTATTGAGTATTAGTCATGAATAATTCAAATATTTTGTCGAGAGATATACCTGGTTGTTGTCCCAAGATAGCAACCAAGAGGGAGGGGGTGAATTGGTTAATTTAAGGAATTGATGGTAAATTAAAAATTAAAACAAAATCAAAGTAAGAGAAGGAGTAGAGAAAAGAAGAACATATACAAGGAGCTTATAGTAGTTCGGATTACCTCAATCCTACATCCACTTTCTTAACAAACTTGTTAAGGTTCCACTAATCTTGAGTTTTTACAAGCTCAACTCTAACTTGGTGTTTTAACAAGCTCACACCAAATTTTTATAAGGTTTAAGATCAATCCTCACAACCCAATAAGAGTATTCTTAGGCTCACTCTAAAATCTAAGTGTTTCCAAGCTAACACTCAACTTACAATAGTGTTTTAGATGCTCACACCCAACACTCTAACAATTCAATTGTTAATTAAAGTAAATGAAAATGAAAGTGTATTACTTTGGCTATTAGAATCACAATTACCCTCAAACAAGTGGTTTCTTGAGGTATTTATAGCCAATTGGACTTGAACTAGTCGTTTGGAGTAGTTCCCACATGTTTAAAGCTTGTCTTCTACTAATTTGGTGGATTGTCCAATCGCTTGGTCACTTGTACGGTCTCATAATTTTAAAATTGCTCTAATAGCTAACTTCAATGACAAGATTTTTTTGTCTGACAGAATCTAGACTGCCCATACTGCCATGTCGGGCGGTCGCACAACATCTTGTGCGGTCGCTCTGCATAAGGCTACCGTTAAATTTGAATTTCTCCATCCACGTGTTTAGTTATCATTAGTCCAAGGTATTTGGCACTAAAATTTAAATGTAGAATTGTACAGTCGCTCGATTGTCTCGGGTGGTCGTATGGATGATTAGGCATTGAACAAGTACCGCAGGGCTGATCGCTATCTCTTCTTCCATTTTTGAGTTTTTGGGTCATCAGGTTATGCAGTCGCTCGGTACATTAGAGTGATTGCATGACTTCCTGGCTTTCAGACTTTACCGCATGCTTATATCGCAATCCTTTCTGTAAGTTTGTGAATTTCACTCGGCTTTTGGTGCAATTTCTTGGTGCCTGGGTGCTGTTGCTCAGTTGGCTCGGGCGGTCCCACGATAATCTCGCTATCCATCTTCACTGCTCGGCAAGACCGCTATCCTTTTTGTAACTTTGGTATTTTGTCTTGCAGCTTTGTGCGATCCCTCTTTTAATTGGTGCTGGTTTAATGCTTATCCTCTCCCCCCTGTTGTTCAAGTTAATTGGCTTTTTTATATCTTCTCTTAAGGCAACATCTAGCCTCTTTTAGTTAAAGAAATTCCAATTAAAATAGGAAAGTCACTTGTTTATCCAAATCCTTTAGAATTTGAGTAGAATTAGGACACTTAAGCAGCGAATTGGGCCAAAAACCATGGCCAATTCATTATGAACAATGCTCATAAAAAATTCGGCCAAAAAAAATGGCCAATTGTCATATTTTTGGGTCAATTTAGCTTGTAAAATTAGACCAAAATTGGTTTTGGCTTTTTAATTAAGTTTGGACTTGATTTGGGCTTTTTAAATTGGACCAGTTATGGTTTGGACTTTTAAATTAGAACTAAGCTCATTTAAAGCCAAATTTAAGGGTTTACTGTTGTCCTTTAAGAGGAAACGACTCGTCTGCACTGAGTATCGATCAACCTCATCCCTCTTGCAAGATTCTTCAACCCGTCAGAATCCTTAAGTACAGCTAAGAATTCCCCGAATCAATTATTCTCAATGCTAAGAATTTTTTATCTTTCACAGTGATTAATTAAAGGTGTTACGGGTTGTAAAAAGTTTTGGTATTTTTTATATAGTTGAAATTGTAAAAAAAGACAACAATAATGTGGCTTTCTTTCTTTTAAGAATTGTCAAAATAAGAAGGTAGTATATTGGATATCTTTCTTTAAGAACTGCTACTCTTTTTCTTTTTCATTAAAACAACATTTTTAAAGTTAAAAAAATATAAACATTAAAATAGTCAATTACAAGGCAATGTTAACAAGATTTTTAGGCTAAAAATTAGATAAGTTATTAGAGAAAAACTAGGCCACTAATTCCAATAACATTAATTTTCGAAGAAAAAAAACTAAAGATATTTTTTCTATTTTTTAGGAACTACACTTTTACCAATTCAAAATAAAATTTTTAATAAAAAAAAATCCAACATTCCCCCACATGATTAAAAAATTTTGATTATTTCTAAGCATAAAATATTGTGCAATAGGTGTTAGATGCCTTTAGGGTTTGAACCTATACTTTGTGTTAATAAATTTATTATGAAGAAATGATAGTAATATAAATGTTTTGAACTAGGCTTTTTTTATTAGAATAATATTCACCATACACACAATATGAGAAATCATCAAGGTTCTATCGGTTTTGTTCTTTCCGGTCATCCGTATGTATCTATTTTATGAGTGTTTTTAAAAAATGACCTAAATTTCATACCGGCAACCCATCACCACACTCACTAGGTAAACCTTCTATGACTGATCTGTGATCATCGTCTCACAAATTGTATGCCTTTGGATTTAATCAGAATTAAATCCTTCCTATACATCACAATAAAAGAGCATAACACATTAGGAATGGAACCTGGGACTTTCCTGCAAAATATAAGATAATAAACATGCTCTCCTAAGTTACCAAATAGTTTCATTTTTACCTGTTGAACTTTATTCATGGGATTGCCATACATCTAAAGACATGTATCCATTATGGTAACTAATTGGTGGGTCTCAGTCCCATTCCCCTCAATGCTTGAGTATGTATTGGCGTGCCAATCCTTTGGTGAGCATATTTGCAATATTCTTTTTAGACCTAACAAAATCCAAAGAAATTATACCATGAGATAGTAAATGACATATATATTTATGTCTAACAGTCAAGTGCTTCCTTTTCTTATTAAAATTTTTACTCTTAGCCTTAGCTATTGTTGCTTGACTATGACAATGCATAGAAATTGGAGGTATGGGCTTATTCAAAAATGGTTTATTAGGCAAAAAAATTTTAAAACATTCTACCTCACTACTAGCAGCATCCAATGCTACTAATTCTGCCTCCATAGTAGACCAAGAAATAATTGTTTATTTAGCAAATTTTCAAGACATTACTCCACCACCCATTGTAAAAAATAAAACCACTTGTAGATTTAGTTTTCTCAGAATTTGATATCCCAATAGCATCACTATAATCTTCCATAACAGTGGGAAGTCCATAATAATGCAAAACATAATCATTAGAACCCTTAAGATATTTAAAAATTATTTCTAAAGTATTTCAATGTGAATTATCTGGATTATGTATGTATCTACCTAATTTAGCTATAGCAAATGCAATATCAACTCTTGTATGATTTGCTAAATGCAATAGAGATCCAATTATTTGAGAAAATTTATATTGAAAAACACTTTCACCCAATTTTTTTCACAATTTAACAATTAAATCATACAGAGTGGATACAAGAGATACATCAAAATAGCCAAACTTTTTCAATATTTTTTCCACATAATGAGATTGAGACAATGAATGCCATTATTATTTTTAGATAATTTAATTCCTAGAATTACATATGCTTCACCCAAATCTTTCAAGTCAACATTGCTAGAAAGAAAAGATTTGGTCATATTAATCACATTTAAATTATTATAAAAAGTTAATATATCATCCATATACAAATAAAGTATTACAAAAGCATTTCCAAAATTTTTAAAGTAAACACATTTATCAACACTATTTATTTAAAAAACTATCAGACAATACAACTTTATCAAATTTTCATGTCACTGTTTAGGAGTCTGTTTTAATCTATAAAGAGACTTAACAAGCTTACAAAATTTATTTTCTTATCCTGGCATAGCAAAACCTTTGGGTTGATCCATATAAAATTCTTCTTCTAGGCCACAATTCAAAAAGATAGTTTTTACATCCATTTGATGAACTTCTAATTTATAAATGGAAGCTAATACAAACAAAAGTCTAATAGTAGTCATTTTAGAAATGGGTGTATAAGTACCAAAGAAATCTACTCCTTCTTCTTGTTTAAAACCTTTTACTACTAACCTAGACTTAAATTTTTCTACAGATCCATCAGTTCTTAACTTCTTTTTTTTTCTTTCTAAAAATCCATTTACAACCAATTATTTTGCAACTAGGTGGAAGATCGGTCAAAAGTCATGTTTTATTTAAAATACGAGATTTCATTTCATCATTTACTGCTTCTTTGCAAAAGGGAGCATCAACAGAAAGCATGGCTTCACGACAAGTTTTAGATTCATATTTAAGCAAGAAAGTATAAAAATCAACACCAAAATCTTCATTTTTCTTTTTTCTTTTACTTCTTCTAATTTCCAGAGTATTTGCATTATTATTGATACAATTAAGACTAGAGCAGCTAACACTAACATGTCTAGAAATCTCATTTTTCATTGAAAAAATATTTTCAAAGAAACATGTATCTTTAGACTCTAGTATAGTATTATTAGAAATTTCAGAAAGATCAGAATTTAATACTAAGAAGCAATAAGAATTACTATTCATAGAATAACCAACAAAAACACAATCAATAGTTTTAGGTCCTATTTTTCTTTTCTTAGTAAGAGGAACACAACTTTAACTAAACACCCCAATACTTTTAAAAATTTCAAAGATTGTTTTTTGTTAAACCAAAGTTCGTAAGGTGTTTTATGACAATTTTTGTAAGGAATTCTATTAATAATCAAATAAGCGGAATATAAAGCTTCACCCCAAAAATTATTAGGCAAACCAGAACTTAGTAAGATAGTATTAACCATGTCCATAAGTGTCTTATTTTTTCTTTTTGCTGCTCCATTTGATTGAGGAGAGTAAGGAGGTGTAACTTGATGAATAATGTCATGCAACTCACAAAATTCATTCATATATTTTGACTTGTGTTCACCACCTCTATCAGAACGCAATATTTTAATTTTCATATCTAGCTGATTTTCTACTTCTGCTTCATAAATTTTAAATTTATCAAACAATTCACTCTTAGATTAATCAAATACATATCACAATATTTAGAAAAATCATCAATAAAAGTAATAAAATATCTCTTATCACCATGAGTCAAAATATTATTACTATCATAAATATCACTATAAATAAATTCTAACAATATAGTTTCTTTAACTATAAGTTTGAAAGGTTTTCTAGGTTCTTTAGCTTGAACACAAACTTGACATTTTTCCTTTTATATTAATTTCATGCCTTAGAATTAAATCTAAACTCATCATCCTTTTTATAGTATCAAAATTCACATGTCCAAGTCTACCATGCCAAGTATCATTGCATTCAACAACAACGACAACAAAAGAATGAATAAAGGATTTTTTATTTTTATTATTATTATTAGCAAAGGGCACTACATTTAACTTATAAAGTTCATCAACCAAATAACGTTTACCAATAAAAGTACCATATCTACTTATAACAACTTTATTAGAACTAAGAACAAGCCTGAAACCTTGTTGATGTAATAAACATGCACTAATCAAATTTTTTCTCAAAGTAGGAACATGAAAAACACAATCTAATACATGTAAATTTTCAGAAGACAATTATAATTTTATTTTGCCTTCCCCTAAGACTTGAGCCTCACTCTCATTCCTCATTCTCACAGTTCTTATGTCTGATACCTGATATGATGAGAAATACTTTTTACCAGCACACACATGTACATTAGCAGCAGAGTCTAACCACCAATCATTTGAGTTAAAAATTATATTTAACTTTGGGCCTGAAGCACAGTACCTGTGAGATGAGGAAGGAAAGCTACATTCTAAAGTCGCCACATTAGCATGAAGCTTGTGAACTGTAGATGCTTTAGAATGTGTCCATGGCAATTAAAGCAATTTTTGGCAATATGATTAGTCTTTTCACAAACCCAACATTCTACACCTTTTCTCTGATTATTATTGTTATTATTTTGGTTTATTATTATTATTAAAATTGTTGCCACCAACAAAATTTTTATTAAGTGCGTACTTCTTGAAATCTTTGATTTTAGGCTTATGAACATTTTCAAGAATATAAGCCTTTGCTTGAAATGTAGAATTTTGAAATTGCTTTTGCGAAAAATGATGCCTCTTCTTAATTCTTAAGGAAACAAGCAATTCATCAAAAGAAAATTTTTTGGTTTATGTTTTAAGCTTCTAGAAAAATCATACCTAAAGGGTGGCAATTTTTTTAATAAGAGATGAAACAAGAACAATATCATGAAATTCAATCCCTTTAATTTTCAAATAAAAAATGATATTCTCAAAATCAAGGATTTGATTAGAAACACTTTTTTCATCAACCATTTGAAAATTAAGAAATTTTTCAAAAGTACATCTTTTCAATTCTTTTTCTTTACTGTCATACCTATATTTTAAAGCATCCCACAATTCCATAGCAGTTTTAGTATGACAAAAGATACGATAAATGTTACCAAACAAAGCACTTCAACCACGGCAAAAGATATCTTTTTCACTAAGATTATCTTTATCACTAGAAGTAGATGTAGCACTAGTAGAAACAATTTCAATAGACTTTTCAGATGCCTTTGTGGAACTTTTATCCTTAAAACCATTTAAAATAACAGAAAAAAAAATCCAATTCGGTGAGCTAAAATTTCATTTGTTGTTGCCAACAAAGAAAATTTGACCCTAAAATTTTCCAGGTTTACTTGACAAACACTTAATTAAATCCATAAAATTAGAATCAAATAAGTCAAATATATAAATAATTTTCCTCTCAAAGAATGTTAGAAAATAATTCTGATAAGTGAATGCAAATATAAAATCATGTCAAACCCCAATTCCAATCGATGCAATAATAATAATAACAACAATAAAATAAACAACAAATTAAATCAAGAAGAAAGATTTATAATAGCCAGTGAATTTGTGGATTGAAGCATGCCAAATTGCATTGTCCTTTGAGAGGAAACGACCCTTCTGCATTGAGTATTGATCAACTATGTCCCTCTCGCAAGATACTTCAACCCGTCAAAATCCTTATGTACAGCCTAAAATTTCCCGAACCGATTATTCTCAATACTCATAATTTTTTATCTTTAACAGTGATTAATCAAAGGTGTTGCGGGTTGTAGAAAGTGTTGGTATTTTTTGTGTAGTTGAAATTGTAAAAAAGACAACAATACTATGGCTTTCTTTCATTATAGGAATTGTAACAATAAGAAGGCAGTATATTATATATCTTTCTGTAAGAACTGTTACTCTTTTTCTTTTCCATTAAAACAACATTTTTAAAGTTAAAAAATAATAACATTAAAATGGTCAGTTACAAGGCAACGTTAACAAGATTTTTAGGCTAAAAATTAGATAAGTTATTGGAGAAAAACTAGGTCACTGATTCCATTAACATCAATTTTCGAAGGAAAAGAAATAAAGATATTTTTTTCTCTTATTTAGGAACCACACTTTTACCAATTCAAAATAAAATTTTTAATTAAAAAATTATCCAACATTTTATAATAAGTTCATAATAAATACATAATAAGCTCACAATAAACTATGTAAATTTATATATTTGAATTTTTTTTGGCATTTTTGTAAATACCCCATACCTTAACTCTATTAATAAAAGGCTTGAATTATGTGTTACCCTTCCCTTGTGGGATATTATATGGAACTGATTTCTTTGTACCGCGTCGACATTTGTCTCTTCTCACCATTGTATGCACCCACCAAAACCATCAAACACAATATGAGCATTATAACTAAATATGCTCACAGTTTAAGAATCACCGGTTTCAATTTCTAAACTATCGATTTTGGTTTAGAAAATTCTTAAATCTGAACTGAATCTTCTATATGATAATTCAAAAATGATTCAAGAACAGCTGGTTCATATTTGAACCTTGGTTGAAGATGGTTTTAGAGAAAGTTTGAGACGACATTTCGAAGGGGTGCTTCAAAAGTATTTTACGATAATTTAAGACGGTTTGAAATAATTTAGGAGGCAGTTTATATACGATTTTAATTAAAAAGTTAAAAACTATTTGAAATTAAGATTAATAAAAAATAAAAATATTGAAATTAATTTTTTTAAAAAATAATAAAAAAGGACTTCGACTTAATTTTTTTAAAAATAAATTAAGCGGCTCAACATTCAAGTATTTATTTTATTTTATCTTATATTTATGCATTTATTGAACATTATTATTATCCTTTTCAATTTATTCAATTATATTTTCTATGTCAATTGGCATAGAATATTCATCAATTATATTATTCTCTTTCTTGATCCAAAATTTAAGTCTTGGTCACTAGCTTTTTTTTTAGAAAATATAATGTAATAAAATTTGAAATAAAAAATAATAATACATTAGATAAAAATTAAAAAATAATAGAAATAAAATAAAAATAATAGAAATAAATTAGGAAAAAAAGAAAAGAAAAGAATTTAATAACTTTTTTAAAAATTATACTATATATTATTTTTTAATATTTTTCAAAAATATTGTATAATTTTTATAATACTAAATATTGTATATCTTTGAAAGTGAAATATCCTTTAAATTGAAAAATTAAAAGTAAATATTTTTGAATGAAAAAATAAATATTTTAAAAAAAATTATTTTTGAAATACTTACGAAGAAATCCAAAAATTATAGAAAATTAGTGTATGGGCTGCCCGTTAATATATCTATATTATTATACCTAACGATATTATCAAATTAGTTTTGTTGATCCTCACATATATGAAAAAATATTTTTTTATTTCTAAAATTATTTTTTTATTTTTATAAAAAAATTAAATTATTAAAAATTAAGAATTGAAGACGTAAAAAATATAATAAAATTTATGGATTTTGATTTAAAAGGTTGAATATACAGGAAATTTGACTAAATGTTCTCTCCATTGATATTATATTAAAATTTTCTTAAAGGGTAGTGATTAATACTAATACTATACAGAAGGAACACTGAGTTCCAAATCCCACATCGTTTAAATGAAAAAAAATTCTAAGTCTGCATAATTGAGGTTTATGACCAACCTTAGCGCGAGGCTTAGTAATGCGAGTCTGTGACTCGAGTGGGGCTGGTATGGTAATATCAAAAAATTAAATATTATGAAAATGATAAAATAAAATTTTTACACTTTAAAAAAATTTAGAGTAAATTGAACTTTTGAGTTTTTTTTTTATATTGAGATTTTTATATAATAAAATAAAACTGATGAGAAATATAGAGACAGATATTATAAAAATAAAAAATTGAATTTTTTTTTCACATTGAGCTTTTATTAGAATGTGATATTAATTATATTTTTTAGTATATAAGATTTTTTTTTAAAAATAGGATAAAAATGTGTCTTCCTTTTTTAAATTTTTATAACTTGTAACAGTTCTCAAAATTAAATTCCATCACTTCATCAGTATATTATAAAGTAAAAACTTATCTAAATTTTTGTCATCTTATAAAAAATGCATCATATTTTTAGTAAAACAAACTAAATGTATTTTATTTTTATAAAAAAGAGATGCTATTAGTTAGAATGACTAACATTCTAAGTTATTTTGGTTATATAGTAATCATTATTTTAATAATCAATAGAAATGGTATAAGTGACTTGTGTCTATGCTGAAGGTCGACCTTCTTGTATATTGTTTCTCTTTTTAATTTGGATTTACTAATCTTTTCTTTCCAGACAAAACTTGTAGCCATCAAAGTTATTAACTGAAATCTCTATTTATAGTTTGCAATGATTTTTTTTATGAACTGTAATAAAAATTAGAATCCCATAATGTGCAACATACCCACTTTTAAGAAGTTTATTTTTTTTTTTTTTGGTTTTGAAGGAAATATGTGAAATATATTAGGTGAATTATCAAAAAATACTTAAATTTTATCTCGATTTTTATTTCTTTCATAATTTTTTTAACAAATTAGTACATAAATTTATTTTTTTATTTTAAATATATCTTTTGATGGACGAGGCTTATTTTTATAAGATATCTTATTGGCATATTACTTTTTAACGCCGTTGTATTTTTGTAATAAAAAAATTAAAAAAATAAAAAATGAATGGACGTTATAAAAAATTAACTCTCGTTATAAAAAGTAATGAGCGTTACAAAAAAGTAAAGCCATCCATCTTATATATAAGTAAGATTTTTTAAAATCGTTGTTTTTAGTACAAAAATCAAAATTTCTAAATAATTGGATTGCAGTTTCTCACTTAAACTCATCAAAATAAACAGAAATTGAATATGAAGAAACTGCAAGATTCAAAATTTACCCATTTCTCCATATTTATCTGTCAAATCTTACTGATATATTTAGACTAACATGTCAAAAGGCTGCTGCTTTTACTCATTCAACTTGATTGAATTTCAGAATTGTGTAAACGAATTTCCAACTAATACTGAAACTCATATATTCAACATCTCTACGGAAAATTCTTCTAACAGGAGTGTTCTTTTTCAAAGAAAGGGCAAAACCCAGAATTTAATCAAACAACTTTTTGATAAAATAACAACCACCCATTTGTGCTTTTATAGTTGGTGATCTTTCAGTACTTGGGAGTCAGCAGTTCTTGGTTGCAGCCATATCAGTAGTAGATTTGGAGAAACTAAAGTTGCTTAGAATTCCAGAAATACTAAAGGAGCCTCCATCAGAGGGGTAAGACTTAAGAGTTTATGGTTCTAATTAAAGACTGTTCTTCAAAAGAATATCACAGCAGACATAAAACCCTGAAGTTCACTCTAAGACTGCTAAAGTTATCGTGGTAAATGGTTTTGTCAGCATTGCAGCTCCTCATCCAGCATTATACATTGAATCAATGATGATTTGAAATTGATATGTGTAAATAGAAAAATATAATTCTTGAAACATCCAACTCCGCCAAAGCTTTACTGTTATGCCAATTTTTGAGTGCCTTTTTTCACTTATTTTATCTACGAATTTCAAGTTGTTGAATTCTTTTCTCTTTTCTTGTTGTCTAAATGTTCATTTTTTTATTTTTTAAATTGGAATTACTCAGCTCGTTCATAATAATCATTGTTAAATTCTTTTTTTTTTCTATTTCAGTTATTCATTTCTTTCCCTTAGATGTTGAGGTTGGTTTATCCTAATTGTTCAAATAATATTTGATTTATTAATTAAGTACCACCTGGAAAAAACCTCAAAGCACCAAATAAACCTGTAATTTCACGTGGATGGATTTTTTATCCAATCCGACTCAACCTCGAATCTAGTTCGAAAATACACGAGCTAATTTAATATATATATATATATAATTTTGGTCAACTTCAATTTGATATTTTTAATATTTAGTCTGATATGTTCGAATTGAAATATGTTCTAGATTTGACTGGACTCAGACCGATGCATACGCTTAGCTAAATAATGATTTGCAAAAAATACCTGATTTTCATGTAGACAGTGGATGGTTGGACTGAACCTGCTTTGTATAAGTGTTTCTTTTAAGTGGTTTGAAGCCATTTCAATCTTTAAAAGGAAAAGCCGATGCAATTAGCAAGGAAATTAATAATTAATTCATCCAAATAAAGCAATCGAATAGCAGAATCATATTCATATTATAAAATTTAATTACCAAAGCAATCAATGACCGAATTGCAGGATCATCAGAATCCCAGACAGCAAATGATGCTTTAAAAATTTCGACACAGAGAATGAAACCCATAATAGTTCCAACTGTGCCTCCATGAACAAACCCACTCTTGCTTTTCACTCCTATCATTGCTTCAGAAATGGCTTCCAGTGTTATGCCAACTACGTACACACTCGAAATATGAATTACCCATAAATGATAACACAAGACCAAGCTAAAGTTAACACATTACTATAATATAATATATAATTAATCATATATATAAAAAGTGACAGACATTACTTTTTTGTAACATCTGTTACATTTTTGTAATGAGTGTTATTTTTTTATAACGAGCATTATTTTTAAAAAACTGAGTGTTACTTTTTATGACACCCATTTATTTTGGATTTTATAATTTTTTTTAAAAAAAAAATAAATGAAAGTTACAAAAATAGTATATATTTTTTTTTCAACTGATACGTTAAAAACAAGCCCAATCGATCGAAAAATAAAGTTAAAACAAAAAATAAGTTTATATACTAATTTGTGGAAAAAATAATTTACAATAGAAGTTGAAAAAAAAACTTAAAATTTAAGTTTTTTTTTTTATAATTAACCCATATATATTTGGTATTCAAAAAAAACATCTTATTTCAGGAGAGCAGGGACTTCAATACTATTTTAGAGACTAAGCACAAAGAATTGGTATGCCAATCCTAGCTGTTAATTTATCTATTTTATTATGATTGGTTCAATAGGCTTTTATCTCTAAAAGGTGGTAACATGGTAATTAGAGATGACAAATGGGTCGAATTTGGTGTGGATTTTACGATTTCCCAACTTGACCCCCGTTAAAATTAAATACTCATCCCCATCTCCCGCTTTACTTTGGGTCACATATACTCATTATATATATATATATATATAGAAAAAACATATTTTTTGACTTCTAAACTTTATGTGATTTGCTTATTAGATCCCCTAAAATTTAACATTAAACTTCTCAACTATATAAATTAATAATTTAGAACTTTTTTTTAACAGAAATTAAATACGTGATAGTCAATTACTGTCAAAATTTTGTGGCTGCAATATTTCAATATCAAAATATGTCCTCTCTCTTTCTCTCTCTCTCTCTCTCTCTATATGCAATTCTCAATTACTATTTTTCGATTTTGAAAGCCATGAATAGTATTGCATGCTCTCTCACTTAATTATAAATTCTTGATTTATTTATTTAATTACACAAATTAATTATTAAAACAAACTCACTTGCAAACTCTATCAAGTTTTCAAAACAATGCATACTCAGTTACAATTTATTGGAATTTTTATAAAAATATGAGAGTAAATCACATATTTTATTAAAATATGAAATTTGCTCCCATATTTATCAATATGTGGGAGTTAAAAGTTCAAACCAAAACTCAAAGTTTTGGTTTGAGCTTTTATTTATTTTTTATTATTTTATTGCTCAAACTAAAACTTATAATAATAATAATAATAATAATAATAATAATAATAATAATAAATAGAGATAATTCAACACTAATAATAATAATAATAATAACAATAATAATAATAACAACAACAACAACAATAACAAATAAACTAAGAGTGATTACAATACATAAATTAATTTAAATTTAAATTTATGTATTGTAAATCTCTTTCAATTTATGTGTTATTATTATTATTATTATTATTGGTGTATTATGCATACGTATAATAATAATAATAATAATAATAATAATAATTCAAAAACCCAATAGAAAATGTAAGATAATTTGCCTTAAATAGTCAATTGCTAGGTTGAAACGATTATAGGCCAATAAGCCTAAGGAACCTCAAAAGTCCATGGGCACCTCAATCATTTAGTGATTGCTTTGAGACCATTCCATTAATGGCAACCTAGCTTAGACATCACCTCGCAGCTCATTCAAATAAGAGTTTACTCCAGCAACTTTATCATGCAAACTCCACACATAGCATATTATTCTTGACGCCTCCATGGAAAATAGGAAAATGGTCAAATCAACACAGAATTAAAGGCGGACAAGCAAACACACCAACATCAGTTTTCATTAATTATATAGCCACTTTGCCTACTCATAAAATCCCCAAGATGAAAACTCAATATAAATCCATACAACAGTTTGGAAGTAGGAAAGGAGATATGAAACAATTTTCTCATAAATCCTCCAAATATTTACTCTAGAAATGTCAAACAATAACTAACTTGATTATTAGGTCTACAATAGGTTGAAGGCTTGGCCTTCAAATGTTTTCGCTTCTTCTCTTACAAGCCCAAGACTCAACGGTAGAGTACCCCAAGTCTAACTAGAGGAACCATCTTTACCTTCTGGAGATGGAGGCATTTGGAGCCCCATTGGAAGTGACATCATTTGTAAGATGTCTAGTTCTAATTTCTCATCCATTTAGGCTAAAGCTCAAAATAACAAGCCTCTACAACCAAAATTTGGAAACCCAAGCAGTTTTAGCCAACAAGACCTCTTCACTGGGTACATAAAAGGATGGAGTTGCATGTTCTTCTATCATTAGGCTAAGTACCTATACCTACAAACATGTTTTCTTAAATAATACTTAATCTGTTAATTAAAATAAAGGTGTATAAAAGCTTAATTGACCAACGAGAAGAGAGGCAGTTGTGAAGAGGAGATATAAAGAGTGAGAGAGAGTTGGGGGGAGGGTTGCCACCCGATTTGGCCACCTTTGGCCGGTAGTGACCGACATTGCCCCAACCATTGTGAAGCCCCTCAATCGGTGATATATTTTTAAATTATTTATTATGAACACATAATATTATTAAATCTATTATTATTAATATCAATTTAAGGGTACAAATTGAAAACAACTGAAGATAATAAATAGGTGGAGTAGATTTATCAATTTAAAACATACATACATACATACATATATATATATATTAAATTGAATAAAATATAAATTTATATATGTCAGTATCATCATAATTAAAAGTAAATATTTTCTACTGAAGTTGAAATTGTAAATTGTAAGGGTTAAAAAATTTAAAATACACATTTTTTGTTATTACCTGATAATTTTAAATTTTTTTTTGTTAATTTGTCATGCAATGAAATATTCTAATTCCCTTAATCTTAGGTCATTCTTAAAATTATTAGGTGAAATTTTTTATAGAAAAAGAAAAAAATTTTATCTTAATTAAAAGTATGATTAAATAAAAATTTAAAATAATAATAATTATTTGAAAAAAATTAAGGCTAGAATGGGAGGTTACATTTGAAAAAGAAGTAATAAATAATAATTGTTGGCTATTATTATTGGAAAAAAAAAAGAAAATTTAAATGTGAAAGGTTCATAGTGAGTAAGGGTGTTTAAAAAACTCACGGCTCCAAAAACCTAGTTTGGATTGGGTTGGGCTAGCCTGAACCCTTAACGAGTTGGGCACCGAGCAGCTAAGCCAGGCCTGAGCTAAGCTCAGATCAGGCTTTGAGTGTTTTTTGAAGACCCTTAGGCCAGCCCGAGGGGTTTAAAATTTTATTTTTTTTATATAGTTCAGGTTTTTTTTTTTATTTTACAAAAATCTCACCAATTGAGCACAACAAGAATAAAATAGACTAAAATTCAGTACAGAATAATAGTAACATTAAAATGATAATATTGATTGCATAATTTGTTAATTAATTAATTAATTAGTCAATATAAATTTATATTATATTATTGTATACAATATTACATTTTTTATATAAAAAATAAATTTAAAATTCAATTTCATGTTTAAAATGCAAAGTATTAAAAGTGAAATTAACATTTTATGTTTTAGTGTTTTGCATTACTGAAATTTATGTTTAGTATTCACTTTTCTATAATAGAAATTAAATAATAATTAAAAAATAAAAAAATCCATTGGACTGCCTAGCTTCGACTATCCCGAGCTAGTCCGGCCCGATTGAAGCTACAGCTGGGCTGCAGGCAGCCCTAGCACACCTCTAGCCAGGCTACGAGCTAAATTGAAGCCTAGCCTGACTTTGCGCATGAACACTTCTAATAATAATAAAAAAAGAAGTCCAAAAATGAAAGAGACTAATTTATTTATTAAAAATATATATACATACATGCATATATATGTATGTATGAACGGACCATTTAATTCCGGCCCTGCTAATACTTACTCTCAAAAGCATCCATGTGGCTTGCTCGCTCAAATCCTAAGATGGAAACTCAACATAAGTCCATGAGATATCTCCTGGCCAAAAGAGTGAGGCGTATAACACAACTTTCTCACAAATCTTCTATGCCTTTAGTGATGCACTTTTAAAGCTTTTTTTAACCAAATATGCCTTTTTTCATTTTTTTATTTTAAAAGAGCCATTTCAACATCATTTATAATGAAGTGTATATTGTCATTAAGAAAATGCTTATTTTGGCCTTATGTAAGGCCCACCATTGAAGATTTTAGGCGAAAAATATCAAATATGATCCTAAACTTTTTTTTTTTTTTCTAAATCTTGAATTGGATCTCAAAACTTGTTAGTGAATTATTCTAAAAATAAATATGTGAGATAATACTGTCAATAATTTTATATTTATATAAATATTTAGATCAATAATTATAATATTTAATAATAAAAAATAAAAAAAAATAAAAGAGAAAATAACTGAAATGCATCAATATTTATTTATCTAATTATTTATTTAGTTATCTCACAGTGCTATTTTTTCACTTAATTCAATATGAAAAATAAATATTTTTTTTGAAAAATTCTTAAACTTTATATTATTTATCCTATTCATTTTTTCAAAACCTTTATATTATTTATCCAATTAATTAACTTATATTTATTTTAAATTATTTTTTAAATACTTAATTTTCACATAAAATTTAAAAATTATATAAAAAAGATAAATAGATTAATAAGTATAGATAACATCCCAATTTTCTATACACTCTAAGGTAGTGTTCAGTGCAAACATCATAATAGAAATTGGAATCGGAATGAAACAGTCTCAGAATTGGAGTGACTATTTATTTTTTTATTTGGTTTATTCTAAAATCAGAATTTGATTCCCTTTAAAACTATTTGGATTACAACAAGATTATAATCGAAATCAATAACTATTTCAAGTATTGTTATTTGATAAATCAACTATTATCAAAATTTTAATAATAAATAATTAAAATACATCATCTTTCAATTTATTTAAGTTATCATAAAAATAAAAAATAATTTAATTATATAAAAATCAAATTTATTTTATTTAAAAAATTCAAATATATTATGATTAAAAAATAAAAAATAAAAATATTTTATTTTATTTTAAAAATTAATTTAATTTTGTTTAAAAAAATAAATTTATTTATTTAAAAATTTAGAGATATTGTAATTATAAAAAATGATGAAAAACATTAAAATTTTATTTTAAAAATTCAATTTTATTTTATTTAAAAAATAAATTCATTTTATTTAAAAATTTTAGAGATATCATAATTAGAAAAAATTAAAATTAATTATACTTATTTTATTCTAAAAATAAAAAATAGTTTTTGATTCTATTCTCTTAAAAGTATGTGTTTTTCAAATTTTTATTCTAGTTAAGAATTAAAATTGATTAACATGGAAAGGGTAGAAGATCACTCATTTCATTTTCTTGGATAATGCAATTCCTGTTATCATATTTATTTTATTCAACCAAATAATATCAATGATAAAATTCATTCACGTTCTTATCTCCAATCAAATGCCACCTAACTCAATTACAAATTATTTCCTCAAAACCTAAAAAAAGAAGAATTTCTAGAAATTGATATTTTCACACAATATGAAATATTTTTTTTGCAGCTCATTAAAAAAAACTATTGCAAGCAAAAATAAGTATATTTTTTTTGTTAAAGAATAGAACAAAAGGATTTATTTTTTAGAATGGCTTGGTTTTTCTTTTTTATTTTTTATGAAGGTTTAATGGTTGCTAGTTTTGTGTTGGGAGAAAATATGAATTAAATCCAAATCAAAGAGAGAAACAACTTATAAAAAGGTAGATAAATATTTAGTTTAGACATAGGCCACTTGAATGTTTTATTAATTATTAAAATATTAAGTATTGGGTTCAAGTTTTGATGTTCTCCTCTCCTGCATGTAATTAATAAAAAATATATTAGGTGGTTATTTAACCATAATAATTAGAATATGAGTTCTCCGAATAAGATGGTTTTTCATTTTTTTAATGAAAATAAAATACATTCATTTTATTTTTCTAAAAAACTGACGCATTGTTTATAAAATAACACAAATTATCAAAATATTTGATAAGGCAAAAGTAAAAAAAGTTTTTATACAATATATTGTTAAAGTTATAAAAAATAAAAAAGGAAGACTCATTTTTATAGTTTAAAACTTTAAACAATATAATGTACTAATAATTTGTTATGCACTAATAATTTGTTATGTAATTTTTTTTCAATTTTATTTTTACTATACAAAAGTGTCAATGTAAAAAGAGAGAGAGTAAAAAATGGAGAGTTCAATTTGAATATATGAAATTTTAAAGGTGTAAAATCCATTGTTGTACGTCAAACTTTGAGTTATTCTATGTGAAATTATAATTTATTTTAAATTTTTATATTAATTCATATATAAATTTAAAAATTAAAGGATAAAGAAAATATAATATAACACCCTTATACCATATATACGTACAATATATATTTCCAGCATATGTAAAATACGCATATACAATATAAAAATGTCACAAATTGATTTAATAAAAAATTTACACATTTCTGTTTTAAAATTTCAAATACTAAATATATAAAATTAGATAGTATATAAATATTATTTACTTGCTATAGTAACTCGAAATAGCATTTTATAAGAAAATCTCTGGAAAAAAAATTCGCCAGAGTTTTGCCTGTAATTTGGACGTTTTCAAAATTCAACAAAACACAACCTGCATAAAGCAAACACTTCAAATAAAATCAATTCACCAATACTTCTCAATTTCTCCATATTTTTTCAAAATACTTATATATAGATATATATATCAACATTACATATAAAATCCCATCTTAAACAAAATTATTCAAATTATTCTTTACAATTTATAATATATACTTCAAAATCATAACATACATAATATCAAAATATATTATAATATAAAAAATGTACATGCTGGCAACTGACTCTGATCTTAATGTACCCAAAAATAACTCTTCAAGCTCAATAAATACAAACCTAGACCCGACCAGGTCTAGTAAAACTCTGGCTCTACCAAGACGTCCATGACACCTGCGCAACGAATTACAATTGCGCTAAGCCGAAGCCTAGTGGTACAAACTTTGATAACAATATAGTCCAAATGAAATGTCAATGCACAACATATATATATATCACAACTCATAACATTATATCTCATTATATTGCTCATTTATATCTCAATTCATAATTCACAATAAAACAAAGACAAGCATGGGCCCAAAAATAATCTAATATGCTATTCAAATTTCAGAGTTACTGCTTTGGTCCATAATGACACCATGTGTCTAGCCTCGTAAGTAATATATCCATGGATAATGTAACAACCCCAGTTTCTTGGACATCAACCCGGCTAGACTACTACAGTTTTTTGAGGCTTACGACCCAGTCTTTTCACCCCAAAAACATCATATTTATCAGCTGGCCTGGCTTACGACTCAGTCTTTTCACCATTCCAGCGTTTAGCCCGTAGGCAATCATAGGAATACCGCCAAACCCAGAACTCTAAAAATTAAATAACATAGTAGGCACACAATTTATTCATATTTCTCATTATTAATCTCTTTCTCATTTTTTACATATTCAATCTAGGCACATTGCCTTATTTTCACTTTTTTTTTCTTACTTTTCTCATTTTTCACATCTTTCTCATTTTTATCAATATCAATTCATTTCATTATTACACATATCTCTTTTTTTTTTTTGCATTCACAACACATTACCCAATTACTTTGGGTATTTTCACATAATATGCATATTTCACATGTTACATAAATTAGCCATTATCAATGGCTTTTCACAATGCATTTAACACACATAACATATTATTCATACACAATCAATGAACTAAGTAACTTAACACATTTTTTTAACCAAAATGTGTTAAGCCCAAATGTCATGCAAATATAAACAATATATTCAAAGTTTGTACATACCTTAGAAAGTACTCCACAACAAAGTTCAAAACTCCCTCCAACCTTCTCTTCTAAGTTGCCCTTCAATACTAGGGTTGGGCAAACTCATTCCTCTCAATGCCTATACCAAATGTGATCATACATAATCATTTAATATTACATTCTAAGGTATTCTCAACATCAAACCATAATCAAACATTACTCTAAACCAAATTCCAAAATTAAGCTTCACCTCACTTTAACTTTGAAAAACCATATCAAGCCATTTAAATTAGTGTTTTAAGTTTATTAATATCATTAGAAAAATGTTTTAGCATGTTTAAACTAATTACATTAATTAACCACATGCTTATGTCCAAAATCCTAAAATGGCATAACCTTCACCATTGAAGGATCTCCATTCCAACTCAATCAAATTATCATGTCAATCTTATTTCCACCACTTATATCATTAAATAACATGATTTAAGCATTAAAAATTAAACAATTAATCATTCTTTGAAAATTCACTTTTTCAAAATCCTAAATCAATACTACCATTCTCAAACTCCAACAAAAAACAACCAAATCTAATATTTGACTTTAAAATACTTATTTATGAATCAAAACAACACATTTGGAATCAATTTACACAATTAAAACTCATGATTTCAAAAACTTAAATGTTCCATAACCCTAAATTCTCTCTCTTCACCAAACTCATCTTAAATTCAACCATTTCTTCAATCTAACCTTAAAATTATTGTTAATCACTTAAAATAATTTCATCCATATCCAAATAGAAAATTAAATCTTAGAACTTCAAAAACCCAAAACACACATATTCATACTTTCATAAAATCCAAATAAAGAAGTTGAAAACTTACTAATTTTGGTAGAAATTACCAAAAATCCACTTTAAACTTGTTAAATCCTTCAATTTGTGGACTATGGAATAATCAAAACCTTGACCTTAAGCTCTCATGGTGGCCGGCCTTGAAGAAGAAGAAGAAGAGATGAAGAAAACTTTTAAATTTTCTTTTTCTTTTCATCTTTTATTTTAAACCACATATATATATATATATTAAAATAATTTAATAATAATTTATTTATTTAATAAATTAAAAGTCCTAAATTTCCTCTTCCATTAAAAAATAATTTATTTTTGAATTATTTTATTAATTTTAAATTTCTAAGATTTAATTACCAAAATACCCTTTTACTTTGACTTTTCTTTTAAAAAGTGTTGACTTTTATATGTTGTATATATTTTACATATATATCACATATATGTTCCACTTTTTCATTTAAAATTCCTTCATTTTTTATTTAAAACCATTAATTTAATTTATCCATTTAAATTATAATTTATTTTATCAAATTTTTAAAAATTAGAACTTTTCAAAAATTTGAGATATTACACATATGCACAAGTAATGTGTATCTTATATACAAATCAAATATACCTTATATGTGTATTAAGTATGTAATGTATTAATCCAACATATACAATTAATATACCATATGTATATATTATATATACTCTAGATATATATTGAGTATATACAATTTTAAATTTCCAAAATCACGGATGTTATAATTTTCTCCACCTTAAATAATTTTGTCATCGAAATTATCCAGTATGGTAATAAATCATCCAAATCATTATTTTACCAAATTACATAATTTCTATTCTCCCCCTTAGGTTCATTCTTAATTTCCTTTTTATCATTTCCTAACACATCATTATATTGTCTATTTACTCAAACAGTCACAACAAATTATCATATCATCAATCAAATTGTTATTAGACAAAAATTAGTTCTTCTCCTTAATATATATACACCATACACCTATTGCACTCAAGATATTTGATCACTTCATTATCTTAAAAGTATACTCTCATAACCTTAAATTCAAATGTTAATAACTTTTATCTTAACACAATAATTTACACATCTTTACTTTGATCCTACTCTTTATATAATTACCACATATTAATTTAATATCACCATTATACAACAACAAAATCTTATTTCCTTAGTAAGATTCATTCCAATTATACTATAACTAACATTTTTCTCTCATAATTATTTGAAACTAACATAACTTAGCTCTTTTCATGTGCATATACATATCCAAACGTTGTATTATTCACATTATCATATAGCTTGCATATTCTTAATACAACTACACACATTGAATTTTAATAAATATTTATAAACTTATTACATTTCAGATCAATTGATCTAACTATCACAATATGACCATCACAGCCTTATTCTATTCTGACCAACCTTTAGTCTATTTTAAATTCATCAATCTATTTTCAATTCATGACCAAATTCTATTAGGTCAAATCTATTCTCAAATTTTAATTCTCTTCGAATTCATCATTACAGATAATATTCATTTCCCCTAGCCTCATTCACTTAAAACGTTATTTTCATCAACTTATTCATTTTATACCACTTTGAAACACATTCAATATAGCTCTTATGCACATTTCATAATTCCTTTCATTTATCCCTTTTCTCATATTTCTTATAGTTACCATATTTACAAAAATCACTGTTCTTACACATCATTTAAAGCTTATCATATTTTCACAATTCTCTTTTATTTTCACACTATTTATGGTCATAAATAAATTTCTAAATAAAGTTATGAGTCCAACTATACCAGCCACAAATCTTGCTTGTATCTCATGAAACAAAAACTATCAATTTTACTTAATATATTTCACAATTGTATCATCTTAAGTCCTCGTTTATAGGTTACAAATAAACACCGCCTTCACTATAATTCTTTCTCAAATAGTTCTTATCTCGAAACTACACCCATGTTTTAATGGTCACACATCCGTGGCATTTTAAAATCACATATAAGTTCTTTAAACTCTTACTATATGAAGAGTTAACACATTTCAGCTTTGATTCAAAGTAATTTACTTTTTATCAGTTGATCATCATTAGCCTAACTCATGTTTCAACAATATTATCATTATCATCTCTTACATATACACATTCGTTCATATGCTAATTTTACACAATTTCCATTTATTACTCCATTTCCAATCCATCTCTTATAAAAATTTTCATTTTTTTTCACTTCCATATTTTCTTCATTATACTTTCATTTTTCTTACAATCTCTTATTTATATGCTGATACTTTGGGCCCAAAACACTACACAATCATCATGTTTAGTTGTTACAATAATAATTTCACCGTCCAACGGTGCTCGGGTCCAATCTCAATCTCAATTTTATCACATGACCTATCTCTATGCAGGTCAAGACCTAATCTCTCTTAGGTCTATTAATACATGCAATATCATTCTCAATATCACTAGACAAGTAATTGTATAAGGTAGCAAACACTCGATAATATTTTTTTTAATCATCCACATACACCTTCATAAGTCATATTCACAATGTGACTTACTTTCCACATTTTCTTACATATCACAATAGCATTCATATTAAAAAATCTCATCACACATATCATACAATTATACTCAATTCCTCTTTTACATACAACCTATACAAAGTTAACATTTATCACCTTTCAGAGAGCATTATCATTTCTCATTCTTTTGACATTACTTAAATTATTCATCAATTCAACATATATATATACTCTGACCACAACATAATTAACATCTTTTTTATTTAATCGCCCATTTCTTAAATAAGTTTCTTATTATATATATATATATTTAACACTTCATATAAATCTTAGTTACATTTCCAATGTGACATCTCTCTCACACATTTTTTTTTCAATTATTATACCCTTCATATCCATTTTCATCATTTTCAATTCAATTGCCTAAGGTAACTCATTTTCACTTGCTTAATCATTTCTCTTTATTTCATAACAAATTTCTATATTATCAACCATATTATACCTTAGTTAGTGCTTTTATAAATAATTATACTCATTCCAAATTACTCTCATGCTTATTAAACATTAAACTATCAATATTTAAACAATCCTAATCAAAATTCCCTTACAACTCTAAATTTTCAACTTATTACTTTACTTAAACTTCATTATATTAATCTCACTTTCAAGAGCTAACTTTATAAGCATTACCTATATATTAATATAACATCAAAGTACATCACTTTCACAACTATGAAAACCCATTTCAAAAATTTAAATTTCTCATAATACAACCAACAACATGAACCTCACCAAATCTCATCCACTTAGATACTTTAATTTTACACACTCAACCCTAAATCATGCATTATTATTCCATAATAAATAATTCGCTATCATATGTGATTTCGCTTTTTGATTTTAATTATTAATTTTTTGTTGTAAATTATTAAAAACTCCACATTCCTTCTTCATACTTCTACCCATATTTATATAAATTTTCATAATTTTCTTTATTCATTTATATCATGAAATTAATTTATTACTCATGTATACTAAATTGTATGACTTCCTTAGTTTCATGTCACTCTCACTTTCAATTTTTATGTCCCTTACCAATTCTTTATAAAAGCTTGTAAAATTTTAGCCATATGCACTTGACACATATATGGACTTATATTTAAAATTTTAGATTTTTCCAAATTGATTTAGTATATTTAAAAATTAAATCTATCTTACATATGGCTAAAATTAAACTCAACCATTTCTTCAATCTAACCTTAAAATTATTGTTAATCACTTAAAATAACTTCATCCATATCCAAATAGACAATTAAATCTTAGAACTTCAAAAACCCAAAACACACACATTCATACTTTCATAAAATCCAAATAAAGAAGTTGAAAACTTACTAATTTTGGTGGAAATCACCAAAAATCCACTTTAAACTTGTTAAATCCTTCAATTTGTGGACTATGAAAGAATCAAAACCTTGGCCTTAAGCTCTCATGGTGGCCGGCCTTGAAGAAGAAGAAGAAGAGATGAAGACAACTTTTAAATTTTCTTTTTCTTTTCATCTTTTATTTTAAACCATATATATATATTAAAATAATTTAATAATTATTTATTTCTTTAATAAATTAAAAGTCCTAAATTTCCTCTTCCATTCAAAAATAATTTATTTTTGAATTATTTTATTAATTTTGAATTTCTAAGATTTAATTACCAAAATACCCTTTTACTTTGACTTTTCTTTTAAAAAGTGTTGACTTTTATATGTTGTATATATTTTACATATATATCACATATATGTTCCACTTTTTTATTTAAAATCCCTTCTTTTTTCATTTAAAACCATTAATTTAATTTATCCATTTAAATTATAATTTATTTTATCAAATTTTTAAAAATTATAACTTTTCAAAAATTTGAAATATTACACATATGCACAAGTAATGTGTATCTTATATACACATCAAATGTACCTTATATGTGTATTAAATATTAAGTATGTAATGTATTAATCAAACATATACAATTAATATACCATATGTATAAATTATATATACTCTAGATATATATATTGAGTATATACAATTTTAAATCTCTAAAATCACGGATGTTACATATAAACACAACTACGCAAGTGTAAATATATTGACGAATGAAAAATAAATAATTATTTTTATAAAACTTAATATGTAATACTTGATTCATATTTGATTATATTATATGATTTTTTGAATTGTAATATATAAATTATGATATGCTAAAGACAAGTATAAAACAATAATGGCAAGAAGTGAAGGTTTAATAGCACAACCCATATACAGACACTATCAGTTAACATATAGGCTTGAATGGATAAGCACATAGCTTGAAAAGGGGGAGCCAATGGAGGAATGCAAGGCTAGTACAACTCTCCGGGCAACCAGCAATTATATTATATTAATACTTGATATAATATAATACTTGATTCATAAAACCAGCATTTATAAAACTTAATATGTAATACTTGATTCATATTTGATTATATTATATGATTTTTTGAATTGTAATATATAAATTATGATATGCTAAAGACAAGTATAAAACAATAATGGCAAGAAGTGAAGGTTTAATAGCACAACCCACATACAGACACTATCAGTTAACATATAGGCTTGAATGGATAAGCACATAGCTTGAAAAGGGGGAGCCAATGGAGGAATGCAAGGCTAGTACAACTCTCCGGGCAACCAGCAAAGTCCCATCACCTTATTACCCCGACTTGGGTCACAGTTTTACGTTATCAAGCCCAGCGATCAGAAATTATATTAACTCTATTAATAAACGCTTCAAATATGTTTTACCTTTTCCATGTGGGATATTATATGGAACTGATTACTTTTTACGATGCCAACATTTGTCTATTCCTCACTAGTTGTTGCTGGCTTCCTTTTCTAATGCCACCGTTGAAATGGTTTTTCGATTTGTGACGCCGAAATCACAACCTTTGTTTTCCGATTGAGTAGCATCAATTCTGTCATTTTTTTATGTTACCAATAGGATGTGCTGGGTAGGCTAGTTAGAGGCTAAAGTTTCAAATAAATCCTTGGTTTTCTCTCGAGCCACTGGTTTTCTGTCCCTTCCCAGGTCTTCATTTGGAGTTGGGCCACCGGCAGGCAAAGATGCTCTGTCTTTTAGGCAATTTTAGTTTCTACAGAAGCGGGCTTCTCCTCTCTGACCTATTTGCTTGTATTCCAGTTAGCAAAGCTCCCTCGTATTTATCTCCTTAGATTATCTCCACTACTAGACGAAGTTATGGTGGTTTGTTCTACCATCTTGTTTCAGCTCACCTGCCTTTTCAAATTTGAGCTTCTCTTTGAGTTGCTCCTGCAAGAAAGTTTTAGACTTTCCTTTCCCTCAAGCAATAAAATATTTTCTGAGGAAGAGCAGGAATTTCGGCATGCAGATCTCAACTTGCTTCATCATTGTGTTATGCTTGTGATTGTGATCCATAGATATTGGTTTTATTTTCCTTTATAGGCCTTTTCCTTTTCATCTATGGCCATAGGATTGTAAGGGGTTTTTGCCTTTGCTTTGTGATTCAATTTGTTTCTGTGGAACTTGATTTGCCTTCTTTGGTTTGTCTCTGGTCTGAGTGTCGTTTGAGCCTTAGACCTTTTGTAAGCTTGTTTCTAGTTTAATGATAATACTTTGTTATTGCTAAAAAAAGGATGTGTTGGGTACAAACAAAAAAAAAAGAATTTTTTAAAAGTGAGTGTGTTATTAAGATGTGAAATATATTTGGTATTCAAAATAAACACTTTCTTATTTGAGGAAAAAGGATTTTAATCCTATTTTAGAGAGCCAAATTCCCAACTAAGCACAAAGAATTAGCTATTAATTTCTCTATTTTTATTATGATTGGCTCAAGAGGCTTTTATCTCTAGAGGTAATGATATGGTAATTAGAGATGACAATTAGGTCAAATTTGGTATTGGTTTTACAAATTCCAAACTTGACCCCCTTCAGAGTGATGACGTAGTGGACTGTAAGAACTTGACAGATACCATTTCCATCAAGAATAAGAAGTCCTGGACTAAGTCTTGCTCTTTGACGGAGTCTAGCTGCTGCTATAGTTATTTAGTTAATTACTGATATTTTTCATGCTTAATAATTAGTCAAATGCTGTTGAGATTTTCAAGCAATAGTTGGCTAAAATAAAGCACTTGTTGCCTTTAGAATAGGTGTGAATTGGTTATTCATTCTTTCCTATTTATTCTTTGTAATAGCAGCAGATTATCATCAATGAAAAACTAATAGAAAATTGTGGTTCATTCTCACCCTAAGAGAAAGATTTGTGGCTCAATTCTCGCCCGAAGTAGAATATTTATCTAACTCTGATTGGGACCTATCATTGGTATCAGAGCCCTTATCCTAATTTTCTTTTTCTTTTCCTCTTTTATGGCTACCAACAAAGAGAGAATCGAAAATCTGGAAGTTGGCTTAGGCCAGCTCCAAGACAACTTATCAAGAATAGAACGGGGACTTAGTGATGAACTACAACAAATTAAAGCAGCCATCACTAAATTCTCAGAACTTTCCCTTCCTAGCAAAGACGCGTCCAGCAGTGCAAGTGACCGAAGTGGCCAAAATCGCACTCAGCAGGATGAATCCAGAGAAGGAGGAAAACCATTGTATTCTGCGAAATTGGCAAAATTGGAATTTCCAAAGTATTCCGGAGATGACCCAACTAAATGGTTCACAAGAGTGGATCAATTTTTTGAATATCAAGGCACCCCAGATTCGGAAAAGGTGTCCTTGGCTTCTTATCACCTTCGAGGGGAAGCGAATGAATGGTGGCAGTGGCTTCGCAGAACTCACGCCGAAGCAGGAACGGCAATAACATGGGAAATCTTTTCTGAAGAATTGTGGTCCCGCTTTGGGCCCACTGATTGCGAAGATTTTGACGAGTCCCTATCAAAAATTCACCAAACCGGACTCTTATGAGATTATCAACGGGAGTTCGAAAGGCTAGGCAATAGGGTTAAGGGGTGGACTAAAAAAGCACTGGTTGGAACGTTTATGGGAGGCCTTACACCCGAAATTGCAGAAGGGATCCGAATGTTCAAACCGAAGACGTTGAAGGACGCCATTAGTTTAGCTCGGATGAAAGATGAGCAATTGTTGAGGCAAAAGCAAGTTATATGTCCGTCTGGCCAAGCGAGTGTGCTGTCCCCAATAAGGCACACGCCTAGCACTCCATTAAAGCGCTTGAATTGGGAGGAGATGCAGAATCGAAGAACTGCTGGCTTGTGTTTCAATTGTGATGAGAAATTTACCCCTGGACATAGATGTGCAAAGGCGCAGCTGCTTCTTTTGGATGGTGGAATCGATAGTAGGGAAGATGAGGATGGCGGCGGATTGGAAAATTCACTAAAGTTGCAGAGAAAACTTCAGTTTTGATGTGTTGATTCCTCATTTGAACCTTGAGGACAAGGTTCACGTGAAAGAGGGGAGCAATGATAGATACCATTTCCATCAAGAATAAGAAGTCATGGACTAAGTCTTGCTCTTTGACTGAGTCTAGCTGCTGCTATAGTTATTTAGTTAATTACTTATATTTTTCATGCTTAATAATTAGTCAAATGCTGTTGAGATTTTCCAGCAATAGTTGGCTAAAATAAAACACTTGTTGCCTTTAGAATAGGTGTGAATTGGTTATTCATTCTTTCCTATTTATTCTTTGTAATAGCAGCAGATTATCATCAATGAAAAACCAATAGAAAATTGTGGTTCATTCTCACCCTAAGAGAAAGATTTGTGGCTCAATTCTCACCCGAAGTAGAATATTTATCTAACTCTGATTGGGACCTATCAGAACTCCGGTTCGGATTCTACTCTATTCAACCAGTCTACCAACAAGACAGGAAAGAGAGGACTGGGCTCCAGTAGGGAGACTCTGATACCTAAGTTAGAGATCGATTGTCCATAAATAGACAGACTAGTGACATTGGGAAAAAGACCTTTTACATGTGGAGATCCACCTCTATTTTTAGTTGAAGGGCAGGGGATAACTTCTGAGTATGTTAGCGGATCTTTCGAGTATGTCAGTTTCATACCTCTACTGTGTTAAGATCTTATCGGTTGAACCATGAGCTTGGTATATCCGAAGAGAAATGATACTGAGCTATTCTCTCATTCTCCAAAGGACGATTATGGGAGGTCTAGGTGAGCTGGTAACACGGTTGGAGAGCTTGATGCATATGGCATACGAAGAGCTCAGTATGAAGAGCTACATGGAGCTTGGTATAAAGAGCTACAAGGAGCTTGGTTCTATTAGGGTAGTATCATTAGTCCCGCACAAAGTATGTAGCATTGATGTCAGCTGAGATAGATGTTGCACACCAGAGGGGGCGGGAAATGGGAACAGGTTTCTCGCCCAAGGGATTTAATGTTGTTGCGGCTATAAATAGAGGAGGGGAACTAGGGCACTTGACACTTGCTGTCAAGGTGAGAGTTTGGTTGTAAGAGCATCGAACATAAATTAAAGGTAGAGGAATTGGCATAAAGTTGCTCGGCATTCAAAAAGTTGCTGAGGTTTAGATTTATTATTATACGCTATAGGTGAGCTTCTATTCTTTCTTATAAGCTGATACTTTTTTTTGTTATTTATTAGTAATAAAATGAGTTATGGGAGTGGAAATACCTCGAGGAGCGGAGAGAAATTTTGGGAGCCTTATTTGCAGTATAGCGATCCTAGCCAATCAGATTCGGATAATGCAAGTTCAATGTGAAGCCCTGGCTTGGGTGAGGGAGCTGAAGAAACAGCAGTCGAGAGTACTCAAAGAGAGACCACGACTCTCCCTAGGATGTCAGATGAGGAGGTAGAATAGGAATCGGGGGCTCGAATTCCCACTAATCGAGCACGAGTGAAAGATATTCAGTGCTCGTTAGATGAGGAAGATTTGAGGGATATACGAGAGAGGTATCAAATAACAATAGAGTATCAGATAAGGCTGCCCAGAGATGATATTCAGGGGAGCTATAATTTAGGATCGGACCAAATGATAGTGCATGAGGAAGACTTAATTGCTGGAGTTCGGTTCCCGCTACACCCATTTATCAAACTATTCTTATATACGACAAGGATATCCCTTAAGCAGTTGAGTCCCAACTCGTAAAGGACGGTAGTTGGGCTCGAGATTATGAGCAAATTATTATCCATGGTACCTTCACCTATAATTTTAGCAACTCTGTATAATCTGAAATCATGACCGAGCTCGGATGAAGATTTTCTATTCTTGCAATCTTGGCCAGGGCTCGGTATTTTTTTTGGGAAGCCTGATTCTATGAAAGGGTAGAAAATCGCTTTTTCATTCTAGAAAAAAATAGTGGCTTTAAGTGCCAAACAAGGTGAAACTGAGCACCTCACTAGCCCAAGCTACAAAGGGTAAATCTCAAACCTGGCGAAAAAGTAGTGTTTGGTATATTAAAGCAGGACATTCAGAGAGAGAAGTTGAATGTTCTGTGATTGATAAGGAGGCACTTTTCGATTGGAAAGGACATTGTTGAATCGCAGAAAACAAGGACCACAAAATCAAGGATATTATCCATAAAACAAGGATATTCTAACACTCCCCTTTAAGCAGGAGCGTATATATCACAGGCTCCTAGCTTACGACAAATATATTTAATTTGAGGTCCTCTTAGAGCTTTAGTGAAAATATCTACAATTGATCATTTAAATTGACAAAACTGGTAATAATGTAACCTGATTAAATCTTTTGTTTGACAAAATGACAATCTATCTTAATATGCTTTGTCCTTTCATGGAAGACTGAATTTGAAGCAATATAGAGTGTTACTTGATTATCGCAGATCAATTTCATTGGACCTATATTTTGGAGCCCTAATTCTCGAAGCAATTGTTGTAACCAAATAAGTTTATAGGTAACTAAAGCTATGGCTTGATATTCTGCTTCTACACCGGATCTTGTACAACATCTTGCTTTTTACTTTTCCATGATATAAGATTTCCCCCAATAAATCTTTATACAACAAACCTTTTCCGGGGGCTCCCTTAACATATCTAAAGATGTGTATTGTTGCATTCCAATGACAATCACATGGATCTTGAAGGAACTGACTTACCACACTTACTGCAAAAGAAATGTCTAGGTGCATGATATTGAGATAATTGAGTTTTTCAACCAACCTCCGATATTGACCAGGGTCTTTTAGTGGCTCCACCTGTCCGGAAACAAGTTTAACATTTGGATCCATAGGGGTTTCATTGGTTTACAATCTAGCATCCCAGTATCTTCCAAAATATCTAAAGCATATTTTCTTTGTGAGATAGCAATGCCTATAGTTGATTGAGCTACCTCAATGTCTAGAAAATATTTCAACTTTCCTAAGTCTTTAGTTTGAAAATGATTGAGAAGATGTTGTTTGAGTTGAAAAATCCCCTTATGATCATCACTTGTTATGGCAATATCATCCACATATACCGCCAAATAAATACATTTTCCATGAGCTGTATGATGATAAAATACTGAATGATTTGCTTCACTTCTATGCAATCCAAATTTTTGGACCACGGAACTAAATCGTCTAAACCATCATGTGGAGATTGTTTTAGACCATAAAGAGATTTTCTCAATCGATAAACTAACCCAGACTCCCCCTGAGCAACAAAATTGAGTGGTTGTTCCATATAAACTTCTTATGCTAAGTTGCTATGTAGAAAGGCATTTTTAATGTCCAGTTGATAAATAAACCAATGATTTATGGCAACAAGAGAAATAAGAAAATGGATAGAGGCAATCTTTGCAACTGGAGATAAAGTGTCACCATAATCAAGGCCAGAAATTTGCGTATACCCTTTGGCAACCAAGCGGGCTTTTAAGTAATCAACTTGCCCGTCAAGACCAACTTTGACTGTATAAACCCAACGACAACCAACTATTGATTGTCCAGATGGTAATGGAACAAGCTTCCAAGTGTCGTTAGCATGAAGAGCAGTCATCTCTTCAACCATGACCTGTCGCCAACCAGGATGAGTCTGTGCTTCATTAATAGATTTTGGAATAGACATAGTGTGAGCGGAAATTTTCGCCCCCACTCCTGATGGAATGGTTATTATGACTTTGGTACTATATAGGCTCGGGACCTTAGAGTACATGGGCCTAAGCCTAGAGAAAATGGAGTCGCCACTCGGACAGGCCAAAAAAAAGAAAGGGGAGGATGACTCGATTCCTAAAAAATTTCCAACCCCCTAATGGGTTCGAAAAGTTAGGTACGTGTGGAGAAGGTGAGAAACAACCCAGCACCCCCATAACGTCCAGTTCATTGAAACCGGCCTCCTTTGTAGGTCTTAATATTATAAAATTCTTAAATATAACAATATTATCCATACTACATACAACAATTTAAAAAAAGCATCATTATATTAAAATCAAAGCAATGTCCAAGTAAAATAAATAAATGGACACCCATCTGAGGATGGAAATATGTCTTTACATCGTTCATGTCTAAAACTAAATAGGACATCCGCCGAAAGGTGAAAACATGTCCTTTACATTGGTCCAAAAATTTTAGAATAAAATAAATTACATGATACTCATGACATGAGGTACCCAAAATATGAAAGCATACCTCTTATAACATTTTGAAATCAAAACAAATTAATAAAAGTAAATAAACATTCATCATAAATAAATCATTCATCAAAGACATCAAACATCAATCAAAATGTATAATAAACATTCATCTAATTTGTATAAAACAGTGAGTATATAACTTTAGGGTTCATGCATCAATTAGGGTTTCTTTGGTTTTATGTTTAACAATTAGGGTTTTACATATACTAGTTTAATTAGTTGAAAAATATTTTAAAGAAATAATATGGCTACTAGATGTTTGAATTTAAAGATTAGATTTGAAATAAATTAGGGTTTGAATATAAAGAATGAATGTTTTGGATTTATGGTTTTGGAAGTTGTATGAAAATAATATTAAAATTTAGGATTTAAAGAAATAAGATTGAAAATCATGAAAATTGGTTTTTAGATTAGGTATTTGAAAAAAATAAGCTACTGTGATTTTAGAAAAATAGATTTGGATAGGGTTTTCAGAAAACAGATTATTGTGGTTTTAGAAAAGTATAATTAGGGTTTTAGATTTTAAAAATATGTGTTATGGGTATTAAGGCATTAGGGTTTTGAGAAAATAGTTTTAGAGTTTCAAATAGAGTTTGGATGGTAAGTAGAACAATTGATCATCTGTTGTATGTTTAAACAATTAATCCAATTTGATTGATGAAGCTACTGTAAAGATAAGCAAAAAATAGAGATTCAAACCTCCATTGTTGGTTCTACCACAATCTTTGATTCTAGTTGAACAATAATAAAGACAGTGTAGGTTGTCTTTGATAGATTATTGTTGCTTGCTCACTGCCTCTTGCTCCTTTAACGTTCTCTTTTTTGGCTAAAAAAGTCCAAAAGTCCAAAGACCAATAAAAAAATTTCCTATCCCTCATTCCAAGACTTTAATGTGGTATTTATAAGAAAAAAAAAATAAAAAATCTAATACTAATTGGCCAAGGAAATAAAAATATTTTAGGAAACAAAATTAAAAACCAAGTAGAATAGGGTTTTGGCAAAACCATGCGCGAGTCGGGCGTGCAAAAGTGCACTGGCAAAGAAATTCCGTGGGCGCTAGGTGTGGGCCAGCCAATTCTCCCGCAGAATCTTCCTACGGCGAATTGGCCCAAGCCAATTCGTCACCCGGGATGAAAAATTTTCGTCGCCGATTCTTCGGTCGCCGATTTTTATTTAATTATTATTTTTTATCCTTTTTTATTATTACTTTTTTTATTATTTTTATTAAAAATAAATATTGTAAATAAATATTAAAATAAATATTATTTAATTAAAACACCATAAAAATTATTTTGGACTATTTAAAAATATCAGATTGGATTGGGTCGAAAATTAAGGGTCTACAGTTTGCCCCCTGCTTGAGCGATCTGATACTACAACAAAAGAGAGCGAAAAACAATGTAATTTTTGACTGAATTTAGAGTCATACTGGACTCTGTACCCAAGATTGATTTGAGCTCTGAACTAAAAAATAATTTGGGTTCTGGACCCAAGGTAAATTTAGAATTTGGGTTCTGGACCCAAGGTAAATTTAGAATTTGGGTTCTACACCCAAGGTGAATTTAGGATTTGGATTCTAGATCCAAGATAAATTTAGAATTTGGGTTCTGGACCCAAGGTAAATCTAGGATTTGAATTCTGGACCTGATGTGAATTTAGGATTTGGATTATGGACCCTAGGTGAATTTAGGATTTATGTTCTGGACCCGAGGTAAGTTTTGAGTTTTTAGTTTTGGACCCAAGCTAGGTTTTGGGTATTGGGTTCGGCCAAGCTAGAGTAATTTAGGTTCTGGATCCGAGATAAATTCTGGACTTAAAAGTAATTCAGGTTCTGGACCCGAGGTAAGTTTTGGACTTAAAAGTAATTTGAAATTTGGGTTCTGGACTCGAGGTAAGTTCTGGACTTAATTTGAGTTCTGGACCCAAGGTAAGTTATGGACTTAAAAGTAATTTGGTTATCTGCAAAAAATGATTGTAGCCAGTAAGATACTAAAGAAATTTGCAAAAAATTTAGCTATTTTTAACCATGTCTACATCTTCTTGCCCCCTTGCATGTAAAAATATTTTAAAAGTGTAAAAATATTTGTATACACACAAATATCTTAATAATTGAATTGAATAATCGAGTTTACTATTTATTCACTGTATAGTAACTATTTAGGCACTATTTACTAACTATTCATTTACTATTTATCAACAATAATATTTACTTTTTCATTTTTTCTTTTTTTTCTTCCTTTTTTTTTTCTTTTTTTCACGGGAATATTGTTTTTCACTTATTTATTTTTGTCTTTTCCTTTGCAATTTTCTATATAAACGTTTCATTCCTTCTTTTCATTCTCAGACCATTTCCGAAACTTTCATCTTCATTTTCTTTTTCTTTTCCTTTGCAGTTTGTCTTTATAAACCACGAAAGTTTTGTTTCTTCAATAATCATCCACACTTACATATTCTCATAATTAAAGTAAAAAGTTTAGCAAATAGTTAAGGAGAAAATCCATGCTTCGAGATTAGGACCCCTATCCAATATTGAGTTATTGGAATTTATTCGACGGCATGAAAATGGAACTATAAGTCTACTAGCCGAGATGCAGCTTCATCGCAGTTCAAGTCAAAAAACTAAGGTAACAATGCAATTTGATATTTGATATTTATTATTTATTATTTTTTTTGTGTTTTTCCTCTAAGATTTAGGAAAAATAAATTAATTAGAGGACTATGTTTAAGAATTTAATAAACAAGTAAATAGATAAACTAAAAATAGAACATAACGAATAAATTTAATCTATAAATCAGTGGTATTGATATGATGATATACTTACATTGTGTTAACTTACCTGGCTCTGTGTTAGCACGATCGTTGTGTTATCCAGGGCAAAGGGTGTGTTTATAAAGCCGACAATGGTATGATTAGCACTCTCTCGGGTAAAACGGATTGTTCGAGAATACAGTTTTGAAAGCTTTATCTTACAATTACCATATGAGGAGTGTCCGATAGACAGGAGTGTAGTTCAAACATTGTCGAAGCGGTGGATAAATATGACCCATACTTTTCACCTACTTATAGGAGAGATGACTATTGGCCCAGTCGATTGTACAATCATAACTGGTATCCGGTACTATAGCCTTCCGGTCTCTCTTACCAATGATATTCTGACATTCGAAGAGGTCCAATAGTTAACTGGTATAAAACCATCATTAAAAGGGCCTTTCAAGATAAAAATTGAGCTTATTCGGAGTTATTGAATGAATTACGAAAGACGAGTTCGTAGGGAAACAACCAAACAATATGTTTGAGGATTTTTACTGTATTTGCTCTAGTCCACTACTTTATGCAGCACGGAATATGCCATCCATTTGTCAGTGTTGAGGGCCTTTATTGATATGAGTACGGTATCGCTTTACGGCTGGGATGAAGCTGGCCTTGCCTGTCTCTATCATGGAATAGACAAGATTTGCATAAATAAGAAGTCTTTCATTGGTTTCATGGTGGTTGTCGAGGTACTCTTCTTCCACCATTATCAATTCCATTCTTATTCTTGCATGAATTTGATTTTTATTATTGTTTTAGGTATGGGCATATGAGCATAATTTTGTGAGGGTGACTGGCATTTTCCAAAAGAGAGTTGGGTATCCGAGATTGAATTTTTGGTTGGCAGATCATGTAGCAGTTTTCGGCTCTCACCGCGTGCACACCCAGTGCTATCTCTTGAGTTACTTAACATGGGGTCAGGTAAAATAGTATTAGTATACTTTAAAATTTATATAAAAGTTCACTTACCTTATTTCATTTTGTAGGTCAATTTGTCTTGGTGAAACACAAAAGAGCGGACGAACTGAACTTCTTCCATGAATGCCACATTGTCTTTTCAACATACTCGCCGAGTCATTGCCGGCCCTGTGTCTAGTGGTTGGTTTCTTAGGGAGAGAGTGTATGAGTGGTTTCTTGGTCCCGACTAGCGGAGGATCTCGATGAATTGCCTGGAGTATACTTTAAATATAGCATCAATACCAAAAAATGCATGGCGGTTAGCTCGGCACGGTTATGAAGTTGAAACCTTTCTCTATCCACCGGGTGCATCATATACCCAGTTCATTCGAGTAGGACTCTTGAACTTTGATGTATCTCATATTGGTATTTGGGAGATTTTCGAGGAAAAGGAGGATAGCGATGAAGAGGAATATCACAGAGAGGGAGGAGGGTCCATCCCGCATCTCGGGGCTAGCACCTCTCAGGTAAACTTTTACTATTTTGTCATTGCAATTGCTTCTTTCTTAACTTGTTTTGATTGTTTTAACGATTATTGTAGGCTACTAGCTTGTTTGGTCATGAGGCCAGACCTTCCTCTGCCACTCCTCCATTTGCTCATTCTAATTAACCGGAGATGTCATCTCATCCACTGGGCGTTGATATGAGTTACTTGGTAGGTTTTCCTGTTCCATGATAATTTATGCTACATGTATACATGATTATGTATGCTCTTATCTTTTTCTTTCTGGGTCAAAGCGGATGTTTGAGGAACAAAACAAGAAACTTCAAGAAGACTTAGCTGCTAGTCATCAACAGGTTGCCCATTTTGAAAAATTGTATCATCAGTCAAAGCAAAATTTTTGAGACTTTCGGTTTTAGGGGGTGAGAGATCTTGGTGCTTCGTCTTCTAGGGGACCCCAAACTGATGACCATGATATTTTGTCATCTACTTTGGATGAGGACCGTTATAGATCTGAATTTCAAGGTAATAGAGGTTCAGGTGCTCCTGCTTTGGGCGGACTCGTGATAGATGACATGCCTCCTCCTCCAATAAGGCGATGACTTTTTCAGGGCTTTGTTTAATCATGATCCACCACCTCATTCTCAGTGATCTATTATTGTATTAATTGAGAAAATATTGTATAATAAAAAAATGATAAAAATAATAATGATGATATATAATTTGCAATTTTATTGCAACTTTTGACTTTTAAAAAAAAATTCTTCTTTTTTTTGGTTTCTATCATCATTATTATTTCTACGCTATAATTATTGGTCTTTCCTCTTCACATTCAAATTTCCACAGTAGCACTAATTTACAAAACCAAAGGCAATGTGGCAACTCAAAACCGTTTCATCGCTAATTTTTTTATCCTTGCTTGTCTCGGTCTCAAGGTATTCCTCGTCAATTTTTGAATAGCCAATCATCCTACATAAATCTCTTTCCATGCCATGACCTCATATAGAAGCCAGGAAATTTTCCACGAATTTTAAATTTCAGCATCAAAACTCCTTTTAACAATTCCAAATTCCCTTCAATTGTCAACAATGACCGAACTCAATTTGAAGAAAATAAAAGATCTATTTAAAAATATGAATGACATTCATTGGAAACAAATATCTTGGTCAAAAATTGATACTTTGAAGTATTTTCAAAATATTAAATTGGACCATTCTTTTTTACATGCCATGACTTCTTTTTGGAATGTGAATTCTAGGACATTTGAGATTAATGGCTTTGAGATATGTCCCATGATTGAAGAATTTGAGGTCATCCTTGGATATCCAAGCAATCAACCAATGGCGTTACCTATATTGATTTTCAAGACTCAACAAAAGATGCAAATGTTATTTCAACTTTCAAAGCTCGAAGTTCTAAAGTTGACGAGAGGTGAGAAAATTCTGCTTGGTCCCTTAATTGACTTTTGCCTTTCTCACTTAACTCATACTAAGGCATGGGACGTATGCTTTGTCTATGCTTGCTTGGCCAATTCTTGCTTGTTTCTTTTTATGTCGATATTAATCCATGATTATTGGATATCATGGACCAAATGGAAGGAGGCTTTTCATCAATACCCGTTATCTTAGCTGAGACTTCAGTTGAACTAGACCAACTTAAATCGGGATTGTCAAAGAGATTGACTAGGAGTCCGTTGTTTCTTCAGGTAATTACTTAAACCGCCCTATCGGATTTTCAATTTAGGTTTCTTTTTTTCTTCTTATATATATATATATTGTTTTAGTTTTTGCCTAGTCCGCCCTTGTGGGTTTTCAGAACTAGCGAGTTGTCCTGGTTTTTTTTATTTTTTTTCTTAGGTAGTCCTTGCGGATTTTTGACTTAATGGACTTTTTTTCTTTTCTTTTTTTTTCTTATAGATTTGGTTTCAGGTGCGTCTCTGCTTGCTCGACACTCCATCTATGGATTTTGCCAAATATTTTCCACGACATCATTCTACTAGGAAACTACTCCATCCTACTTCTTCATATGCTGACTGGGTTGACTGGATCCACTCACACGCTGAAGTCAATATCCGTTGGTTAGTACCTTGGTGGAAGGTTTCTCGTATAACCATTCGGACGTATTTGATGTATGTTTCTCTTGCTGCTCTTTGTCGAGGTACTTGCTATGATCCTTGCCGGCTTAACCGTCAGTATGGAGCTGAGCCACGAGGTTTCGATTTTATTCCTGATTTGGATATGCCTTATTTAACTGAAACCTACTTGGATCGGCTGAAGCAAAGTTGGCATGGACGTTACACTTATATCGTCTGCCATAGATTTTACATTTGTCAATTTCTTTAGAAAGAGTATTGTTAGAATGAAAAAATAATAAAAGTAATAATAAGAGATGTTTCTTTTCCTTTTATAATTTGTCATCACCTTTTGCTATTGTGTTTATTTATTTTATCCATATCTGGTCAAATACTTAAAACAGTGCACATAAAATTATTTTAATATTAATTCTGCTTCATTAAATTAGGGAACAACCAAACAGAAAGCCAGCATACACAAGATCACTCCTGTTGCCAACTAGCCCTTTCGGGTTTTCTAATTGATGATATTTCTTTCACTTAGCCCTAATTGTTGCTTAGCCCACCCTTTCAGATTTTTAAGACTAGCAGACTGCTCTAACTTTTGCCTAGGCCGCCCTTTTTGGGTTTTTATCCTAGCGAGCTCCTTTTCTTTTTCTTTTTTTTTTATACATAAAACCTCTTCAACCTGTCAATGTTCACTGGCTCACTAAACTCGTTCCCGTCCATGTCTGATAACTTCACTGCACCCTTGTTCATGACTTGTTTCACAACATATGGCCCTTCCCAACTAGGCCTAAATTTTCCTCTTGGATCGGATACATTAGGCTTACATTGTTTCAACACTAAATCCCTGACTCTGAGTTTTCTAATCTTAACGCTTCTATTGTAGGCTCGAGCTATCTTTCTTTGATACAGTTGATGATGATACAATGCTTTTAACCTTCTCTCCTCTAATAAAGCTAACTGTGTGTATTTACTCACTACCCACTCCGTCTCAGGTAGTTCAGCTTCCAAGACTACTCTCAATGATTTGATCTCAATTTTAATTGGCAACACTGCTTTCATCCCGTAAATCAAAGAGAATGGTGTCATTCCAGTCAGTATTCGCACACTTGTTCTGTATCCCTACAAAGCAAAAGGAAGCATCTCTAACCAATCCCTGTATGTCTTGATCATCTTGGACAGAATCTGCTTAATTGTCTTATTGGTTACTTCTACTACGCCATTGGCCTTTGGTTTATAAGGAGAGGATCGGTGAAGATGGATTTGGTACTTCGAGAATAAGTCCTTAACTGCACCTTGGAACTGTACCCCATTGTCCGATATCACACTGTGTGGAACCCCATATTTGCAAATAATATTCTTTTCAATAAATTTAGCCATTTGTCTTGCCCCCAGTTTGTTGAAAGATTTAGCTTCAACCCTTTTTGAAAAATAATATACCGCTACTACAATAAAACGGTGACCATTTGAGGCTGTCGGATGTATCTCTCCTATGATGTCAATCCCCCAAGTTGTGAATGGCCAGGGTGAAAACATAGAATGCAATTCTTCAGGTGGCATGTGATTCAAATCACCATACATCTGACATTGCTGGAACTTCTTTACAAACTCAATACAATCTCTCTCTATGGTTAATCAGTAGTAACCTTGTCGAATTATCTTTTTAACTAGGGCTAAACCACTCATGTGTGGAACGCAACTTTCTGCGTGTATTTCTGACATGATATGCTCTACTTCAGGCTTCCTCAAGCATCTCAAGTGCACCCTCATCAGGCCATCTTCGATATAACTCTCCATGGAAGGTGATGTATTATAAGGACCACCACCTTATGGCTCTTCTTTCTTTCTTTGTTTCCCCCAATGGGTATTTCTTCTACTCTAAAAACCATCTTACAGTGTCATACCATGCATCATGGTCTGTATCAGTTTCTATGATTGTCTCATAATCATAGTAAGGAGTTGATGAACTGGTCAAAATCAGAGGCTTAAGGAATAAGTTGATAGGATTTTCCCATACTGAAGCCAATGTGGCTAGGGCATCAGCCATCTGGTTTTCTTCTTTTGGTAGGTGTATAAAACTGCACTCCTTAAAGTTCTTCTTCATCATGGTCAAGTAATGGTGGTATGGCTTTAATTTCTCTTCTTTCAACTCCCACCCTTCATTTACTTGGGATACTACTAGCAATGAATCGCCAAAGACTTTCACCTTACCCACCTTCATAATCATTATGATTTCTAAACCAAAGATACATGCTTCATACTCCACCATATTATTGGTTGCCCTGAATTTCAACTTCTTGGCTAAAGGGATAAGTTCCCCTTTGAGTGATTATAGTATGACTCCCAAACTTGCTCCTTTCTTATTCACTGCCCCGTCAAAATACATTTTCCATCCTTGTACTTCAATGGCCTCTAAATGTTCATCTAGAAATTTTAAGACTACCTCTTCGCTATCTGGTAATGGTTGTTGGGCCAGAAATTCTGCTACTGCTCTACCTTTGATTATTTTTCTAGTTACATACTCAATCTCAAATTCTTCCAATATTATCAACCATCGCCCATACTTCCTAATCAAAGAGGGTGTCTCCCTTAAGTATTTCATCGGATCCAACCTGAAAATTGCTTGCACACTATAAGATTGAAAGTAATGCCATAACTTCTTAAAAGACCAAACCACAGCAATACAGGTCTTTTCAATGATACTATACTTAATTTCATAAGGTAGGAGCTTTCTACTCAAATAGTAAACTGCGTGCTCAATCCCTGACTCGTTTGCTTAGGATAGCATGGCTTCTACTGACTCTTCTTCTACTGTTAAGTATAGTAACAAGGGTTTACCGGGTTTAGGTGATTTTAAAACAGGTGGATTTAGCAAATACTCTTTTATTCGCTCAAAGGCCTTTTGACACTCTTCATTCCACAGGACCGGCTAATTCTTTTTAAGCAATTTGAAAATAGGTTCACAGATTGTGGTGAGCTTTGCTATAAACCTGCTAATGTACTGTAATCTACCAATGAATCCTCGAACTTCTCTCTTCGTCTTAGGGGCTGGCATATCCCTGATTGCTTTAACTTTATCAGGGTCAATCTTAATACCATTTGAACCAATCAAATGTCCTAACAATTTGCCTAAGGTAACCCCAAACACACACTTCTTCGGGTTTAATCATAGGTTATACTTCACTGCTCTTTCGAAGAATAATTCTAAGTTTTGGAAGTGTTGTTCCCTTGTATCTGATTTCACCATCATATCATCAATATACACTTCAACTTCTTTGTGCATCATATCATGAAACAATGTGGTGGCCATCCTTTGATAGGTTGCTCCACCATTCTTTAACCCAAAAGGCATTGCCCTATAACAAAATATACCCCATGTGGTAATAAAAGCAGTTTTGGTTTTATCATCTTGGGCCATTAACACTTGATTGTATCCAGAAAATCCATCTACAAATGAGTGTAGCAAGCTAGAGGCTGCACTATCAATGAGAATATCTATATGGGGTAAAGGAAAATAATCTTTAGGGGAAGCCTTGTTTAAGTCTCTATAATCCATACAGATCCTAATTCTTCCATCTTTCTTTGGCACGGGTACTATATTGGCTAACCAATCTGGGTAATATATCACTTCAAGAAACTTTACTTGTGTTTGTTTAGTGACCTCTTCTTTAACCAATTCGGCCCATTCAGGTATTAATCGCCTAAGCTTTTGTTTGACAGGTTTTATGTGGGTGCAAGTAGGAATAAGATGTTCAGCTATGTCTCTATCTATTCCAGGCATATCCTCATAAGACCAAGCAAATACTTCATATTTTTTAAATATTTTTTCAAATCTCTCTCTCTCATCAAGAGTAAGGTCGGATGTTATGCTAATATTTTTAAGATTTTCAGTTGTTCCCAAATTTAATGTTTGTGTATCAACAAAGTTAATATTAAAGATGCTCATGTAGCCACTATTTGAATGTATGCAACCATCAGGAGAAACATCACACAAGTAAGTAAAATCAGACTTTATTGCATTCATTTTGAAAAAGAAAAAATCATCATCCTCATACAAAGCAGACAAATTAAAATCAAAATTAAAATCATTGCTCTCAAAATCATAAAGCAAAACATCTTAAAACTTCTCTTCAACTAGGGAAGCAATCTCCTCTGGAGTCTTAAAAGTTCTCTTTCTTCACTTATTCCACTATCTTGGCAACGTCAGCAAAAATTTCAAAATCCAAGATCAACTTTCCCATGAACATGATTGGCTCGGGCTTTCCTTAGAGTGGTTTCACATTTGGAGCTTTGACAAAGATCTCTTTAAGTGGTGGGAAGCTCATCTTCTCATTCTTCTTTGGATGGACATCTTTGTTGGCTTCTTCATACCCTAACCCTTTCTTGGAAGTTTGAGTTTTGAAATCTGAAAGCGTTGTCATACCAGCCTTACCCTTTCCAAGACCAGCTCTGGGAAGATAACTCACTTTCTTCATCATGTTTAAGACCTTAGAGTCCACTACTTCATCATCAGAAATTGCAGCAACTTGGAAACCATTGAGAGGCCTTTCTACCATTAGAGCATTAACAACCTCATTATCTTTTGCCTCGATGACGATTGTCTCATCTCTGTTAGGGAACTTGATCTTTTGATGAAGGGTGAAAGGAACTCCACCGAGAGGATGGAACCATGGTCGTCCCAAAAGTAGAGCAAAAGTAACAGGTATGTCCAAAACAACAAATTCAATAATAATTCAATTGGACCAACATTCACAGCAGCTTTGAAAGTTCCTTCGGCATGCCTCTTGGTATTGTCATAAGCCCGAATGGTTACCTCGGTTGGGCTTAGATCCCTCATTGACATAGCTAGCTTTGGCAATATTTTAAGCGAACAAACATTTATGGCGGACCCATCATCAACCATCACACATGGAGTCCTTTTTCCTTTGATTTCTACTTTGATAAAGAGAGGGCGGATGTGATCTCTCCCCTCTTCCGGTAAATCTGAATATGAGAAAGATACCATTACCATATTAACTTCACTCTTCTTTTGAATGTCTTCACATTTCATTACTCCTTCAAGTTTTATGAAGTTAATCAGCTCCTCTGGTGTTATAGAGGTGTAAATCGGCATGCTAGTCAAGGCCTTGGCCATAGTTTCACGGTGCTTTTTAGAAGTAGCCAATAAGTCCCAAATGCTAACACTTGCTTGGGTTCTCTTCAACTGCTTAAGCACAGTATCATCTTCCTCTTCTTTATTCCCTACTTCAACTTCCTTTCCTTTATTAACTTCTACCTCCTTAGGTGGTGGCCTTGCATAAGTCTTACTAGATCTTATGTTTATTACTTCATCTTCTTCAGGCTCAGACCAGGTCCATTCCTCCTTCTTGGGTACAAAATCATCATCATTATCACTTGAATTTCAAAACTCATTCACAACACAAATTGCTACTTCTTTACCCACCATAGCTTGTTTAACTTTGCTAAATACCACTTCTTTTTTGGTTGCTTCTTCATCCACATCTTGGAAAGAAGACATGACAAAACTTTCATGCAAACCTCCTCCAATTATGAAGGTTGCCGATGGTGGCACTCTATTGAACCTTGGCAATGGATTGTCTTTGGTGTTTGGCTTGTTGGGCTCGGGCAGCTTCCCACTATCAATCAAATTTTTGATCTCATACCTCAACCTCACACATCTATCCGTGCCGTGCCCTTGCATTTGATGAAATTGACAAAATGCCTTAGTGTCAAAATTATGTAGGAGATGGTTAAGCAAAGGATGAGGATTTCAGGGTTGTAACAATCCCTTCTTTTATAGCTTATTGAGGACCCAAGACAACGGCTTTCCCAATTCTGAAAACTGCCTTCTTCCTCCTTGGCCAGTAGCATTAACACCAACTGCCTTTTGCATGCCTTGGTTACCAGATTGATAGTTTCCTTTCTCATTCCTTCTTGTTGAAAAGTGGTTCTTCTCTCTTTCTCCACCTCTTTATATAGTCCACAAAATTCTCATTCGACCTTTGTCTAATGGACTCCACCTCCATTAGAGTAACTTCTAATTCAGCATTGTATCCATATTGTTGGATGAAGGCCTTGTATAGCAGATCCTAACTCTTTTGAGTGTCATCATCTAAGTTATTGAACCAGTTTTGGACAACAGGATCTAATGAGAGCATAAAGTACCTTAAAGTTTGAGCCTTAGTAGCTCGGACAAACTGCATAGCAGTGATATACTGCTTCACATAGAGGTGAGGATTTTCATTCCATCAAACTTTACAAAGGATGGCATCTTCAAATAGTTTGTCAATCTCGGACATCTCTTCGGTTTTCAGTTTCTTCTCAAATTTCTTTTCCAAGTCCGCAATCATCTTTTCAACATCTGAAGTTTCAGTTTTCTCCACAGCTGATCTTTTAACAACCTTTGGCTCTTTCTTCTTGTCTTGAGGATCTTGGAAGTATTGAGCCCAATCATCATCATCATCAATGATCACCTTATCATCATCAAAAGCCACTTTACCAACATTAGCCTTCCCCTTATCTTTCTTGGTGCTTGCGGATGCTTTGGCATTGTTCTCAAATATTGTAGCCATTTGATTCTTCATGATCTCAACTAGGGCCCCCTTTAGTTCTTTCATTTTAGCATTGAGAGTGTCGTCCACAATTCTTTGAATTTGTTTGGGCTCTATTGCTTTTAGTGAAAAAGTGATTGAGTCGCTGCTAGATTCTTCATCTCCAACGTAGGTCGGATTGTCGTAAGCTTTTGAACTATCGTAATCCAGGACTGTGAGCTAGAAAGGATTAATGATATGTGATGTGATGCATGTATGCATATATGCACGGACAATAAATGATAAATAGGACGTTCCTTCCCAACTTATAACTTCCACACACGAATGGCGAGTCTCTTTTCCTAGGTATATGGTTAACAAAATACCAACATGGGGTATCTTATTTTCGAGTAATTCCCTCGGATGATTCAACCAATAATTATATTTTCAAAAATGGAAATCAGCTTATGATAATTTTCATTAATTAGGTTTTAATCCATTCAACCAACTAAAGTAGCTTTTATGCCATATTGGATTAAAACTAAATTAAGAGGTTTATTATAAATAGATTTCTCACTTGAAAAGGTAACTAATGATTCATGCCAAAAATAAGCCCATGGTTAATAATTCTTAGTATAAACTAGGCTCGCAATTGATTTTTGGTATTTTTATAATTAACCTAAATAATTTGTAAGCTATTTGTAAGAAAAGGTTGGATGAAATGCAAAAATAATTTTGTTTGAAAAACCCATTGTAAAAAGATTTTAAGAAAAAATGAATTTTTGACTTTGTATTTGAGTCATGAGAAAATAATTTTTTATTTATTTTTAAAAAATTTTATGTCTAAAGACCATCTTGAAAAGTTTTGAAATAGCTTTGGTCTTTTAGATTTTTTTAAAAAAAAATTATTTGAGCTCACAATGTATTAAGGTCATATTAGAAAAAGAACAAACCAAATAAGCCATGATTTAAGCCAATATAAATTAACCATATTCAAATAATAAGCATTTGGGGTAAAAACCTAAGGAAAGTAACTAGGCCAATTACATGAGCTTTAGTCTTTGGGTTGAAAAGACTTAGGTTTCCATAGCAAGTATATACCAAAAGGTACAAGGCTCTGAGTGGTTATGACATGCTCGATCTCCATACCTTGAGTGAAAGTCTAGTATCCCTTACATAACACAACGTGAGTAACACGGACGTCCTAACTCATCCACACGATACAATCTAAATGATGCAATAGATAATATCATGATAAGAAAGAATAGAATAATATAAAGACCAATGAAATCAACTTCTGTTATCCTCAATGGAGTCACCACTGTGAGCGGAAATTTTTGCCCCCACTCCCAGTGGAATGTTTCTTGTGACTTTGGCACTGTTTAGGCTTGGGATCTTAGAGAACACGGGCCTAAGCCTGGAGAAAATGGAGCCGCCATTCGGATAGGCCGAAAAAAGAAAGTGGTGGATGACTTAATTCTTAAGGAATCCCCAACCCCCTAAATAGATTTGAAAAGTTGGGTACGTGTGGAGAAGGTGAGAAATGGCCCAGCACTCCCACAACGCCCAGTTCATTGAAATCGGCCTCCTTTGCAGGTCTTAATATTATAAAATTCTTAAATATAACAATATTATCCATACTACATGCAACAATAAAGAATAAAGCATCATTATATTAAAATCAAAGTAATGACTAAACAAAATAAATAAATGGACACCCATCCGAGGATGGAAACATGTTCTTAGATCGTCCATGTCTAAAACTAAATAGGACACCCACCAAAAGGTGAAAAAATGTCCTTTACATTGGTCCAAAAACTTTAGAATAAAATAAATTACATGATGCTCATGACATGAGGTACCCAAAATATGAAAACATACCTCTTACAACGTTTTGAAATCAAAACAAATTAATAAAAGTAAACAAACATTCATCATAAATAAATCATTCATCAAAGACATCAAACATCAATCAAAATGTATAATAAATATTCATCTAATTTGTATAAAACAATGAGTATATAACTTTAGAGTTCATGCATCAATTAGGGTTTCTTGGGTTTTATGTTTAACAAATAGGATTTTGCATATACTAGTTTAATTAGTTGAGAAACATTTTAAAGAAATAATATGGCTACTGGATGTTTGAATTTAAAGATTAGATGTAATATCTCATATAGTACCCTAAAATTTTTGAAAATATTATTTGTTGAGAATTAATTATATGATTTTAAGTGTATATTTGATTAAGTAAAAAGATAAGGGGAAGGAGTGTGTATATGTTATGTATATGGAGATATATACATTATATACAAGTCAATGGGTTTAATAGGTCAAAGATATTTTAGTATTTTAAATGGATTTATTTAAGTTAGTGGAAGATGATGTAATTGGTTATTTTATTAATTAAACACTTGGTGGAGAGTGATTTGTGGAGAGAATATTTTCTTCTTCTTCTTTCTTATTTGGCAGGCCATCACCACAATCTTCAAGAGGGAGAGATGTTGTTGCTTCCAAACTCAACAGATTGAAGGATTTCAAGAGATTAAGTTGGGGTTTTAAGGATTTTCTTCACTTTTGGTAAGTTTCCAACTTGTTTCTTTGTTTTCTTTTGAGTTGTGTTTATGAGTTTGGTGAATGGTTGTTGTAGATGTATTTATGGTTGTTTTGGTATATTTGAGGATTGTGTGGTTTTGTTAACTTTGATTTTGAGGTTGGATTCAAGAGAAAAGGGTTAAGTTTGGTGGAAGAGACAAGTGTGTGGATGGTGTAAGTTTGAGTTGTGTTATATGGTTGTGATTGTGTTTTGATGTTTGTAATTGAGTTGTTTTAAGGTTTACTCAAGTATTATATGGGTTGTTGATGGTTTTGATTGAGTTTGTGTGTTGTTGATATGGTTATTGGGAGATGATTGTGTGTTGTGGCGTTTTGGTGTCGATTTCAGGGTTTTTGGCCTGACACGCCTAGGAGCACGGCCATTTCTTTGGGCGTGTCGTTGGTTCTGTTTTCTAGGTTGATGACACATCCAGTGACACGCCCATATCACTGAGCGTGTCACAACTTCTGTGTTAGAGGAGAATTGACACGTCCAGTGACACGCCCATGTCACTGAGCGTGTCATAGCTACTGTGTTGTTGGAAGATTGACACGTCCAGTGACACGCCACACACCCATGTCACTGAGCGTGTCATAGCTTCTATGTTGGAGGAGAATTGACACGTGCAGTGACACGCCCATGTCACTGAGCGTGTCATAGCTTCTGTGTTGAAGGAGAATTGACACGTGCAGTGACACGCCCATGTCACTGAGCGTGTCAAAGCTTCTGTGTTGTGGGTTTAGGGCATGGTCAGGGACACGCCCGTATTATTGAGCTTGTCAAGTGTAGAGTTTTCCCTAGATAGTTCTCTTACTTGTTTTCTTATGTGTATCACTAAGTGAATATGCGTGATCACCTTTGGATTAGGTTTTGAAGAGAATTGAGTTACCCTAGCCAAGGTTTGAGGGATATCTTGGAAGAGGAAGTTGATAGAGTGGTGTTGTTGCTTTAAGAGGTAAGTACAAACTTTGAATGATTGCATACATTTACATGACATTGGGACTTAACACGTTTAGTTGAGAAATGTGTTAAGTTAATCGATACATTGTTAATGAATGAGTTATATGTTATGATATGCATGATGTGAATTATGTTGATGTATCAATGCAATTGAGTAATGTAGAGTATATGAAAAGAAATATGGAATAATGTGGTAAGATATGTGAAATCATAATGTAACAAATTGATATTGATACAAAAGAGAAGAATGAGAAAGGTGAGAAAAATGATGATATAATAAGGCAATGAGCCTAATTTGATTATGAGAAATGAAAAGAGAGGTGAAATTATGAAAGTATTTGATAATGAGATAATTGAAAAAATTGTGTTCCTAGTATGTTATTCAATTTTCAGAATTCTAGGTTTTACAGCATGCCTATGAATTGCCGGGCAGGTGAAAAGATCGGGTCGTAAGCCTAGCCCAGCTGCTAAATGTGATGTTTTTGGGGTGAAAAGACTGGGTCGTAAGCCTCAAAAACTGTAACAGTCTAGCCGGGTTGAGGACCAAGATACTGGGACCTAAGGGTCTAGCCGGGTTGAGGTCCAAGAGACTGGGGCTGTTACATTATCCATGGATATATATATATATATATTGCCTGCGGGGCTAGACACAAGGTGTCATAATGGACCAAAGCAGTAACTCTTAACTTTGAATAGTATATTAGATCCTTTTTGGGCCCATGTTTGTCTTTGCTTAAATGTGAATTATGAAATGTGATGTAAATGATTAGTATGTTGAGTTATAATGTAATGAGTTGATATATTCATATGTATTGCGCATTAGCATCGCGTTGATCTATATTGAATCAAAGTTTGTACCACTAAACTTTCTGCTTAGCACGATTGTGGTTCATCGCGTAGGTGACAGGGTAGATCCGGTTGTGCCGGAAAGCTAGTCTAGACCGAGTCGAGTCTAGGCTTGAGTTTGTGAAAGCAGTGTTGAATTGTGGACATCAAGATCAGAGACGAACTTCCAACATGTATAAATTTCATATTTTTGTACTTATTGATTTTGATGTAAACATATGTATATTCCGCTGCTTATTAAACAAATATTTTGGATAAACTTTTGGGGTAATGAAGATATATGATTATGTATTTTAGTAAGAAATGTTTTCTCTATTAATTTCTATAAAATAAGTTAAATATTTTAAGTTTACTTAGATTGATTTACAATGATTTAATGATAAAGTTTTAAAGATTGGTTTGTTTAAAATGAACTGTAACATTCTTGTATCCGGTATACGCATATCGCATATAGTGTGTGGGTATGTGATGTACGTATATTGGGTGTAAGAGTGTTAAATTATATTTAAAGTAAATTAGGGTTTGAATCTAAAGAATGGATGTTTTGGATTTAGGGTTTTGAAAGTTGTATGAAAATAATATTAAAATTTAGGGTTTAAATAAATAAGATTGAAAATCATGAAAATTGAATTTTAGATTAGGTATTTGAAAAAAATAAGCTACTGTGATTTTAGAAAAATATATTTGGTTAGAGTTTTAAGAAAATAGATTATTGTGGTTTTAGAAAAGTGTAATTTAGGGTTTTAGATTTTAAAAATATGTGTTACGGGTATTAAGGTATTAGGGTTTTTAAAAAATAGTTTTAGGGTTTCAAATAGAGTTTGAATAGTAAGTTGAACAATTGATCATCTATTGCACGTTTAAACAATTAATCCAATTTGAATGATGAAGCTACTGTAAAGATAAGCAAAGAAGTAGATATTCAAACCTCCATTGTTGGTTCCACCACAATCTTTGAATTCTGGTTGAATAATAATAAAGATAGTGTAGGCTGCCTTTGATGGATTGTTGTTGCTTGCTCACTACCTCTTGCTCCTTCAAGGTTGTCCTTTTTTGCCAAAAAAATCCAAAAGTCCAAAGTCCAATAAAAAATTTCCCATCCCTCATTATGTGTCTTTGTAATATTTATAAGAAAAAAAAATAAAAACCTAATACTAATTGGCTAAGGAAATAAAAATATTTTAGGAAACAAAATTAAAAACCAAGTAGAATAGGGTTTTGGCAAAATCGTGCTCGGGTCGGGAGTGTGAAAGTGTGCTGGTGAAGAAATTCCGCGAGCGCTGGGGCGTGCCGATTCTTTTGTCGCTAATTTTTATTTATTTATTATTTATTTATCCTTTTTTACTACTTTTTTTATTTTTATTAAAAATAATTATTAAAATAAATATTATTTAATTAAAACATCATAAAAATTATTTTAGACTGTTTAAAAATATCAGATTGGACTGGGTCAAAAATTAAGGGTCTACACATAGTAGACAAAGTAGAGATAAAAGTGTAATATGAAGGAGAAAGACAATGATAACTTAGAAAATTATAAATTGGATGAGAATTACGAGAAGAATGAATACCATTTTGAAGAGCAATAGGTAGAGTGGATTCATCTATTGGAGGCAAGATTTGTGAAGGAAAAGGTGTTGGTGGAGGAGATGAGTCATGTATGGCATTTGTAACTACAAGAGAAACATCAAGTGTAGGCAAAAAAATGTCATCTAGAGTAAACTTGTAATAGTTTATAAGAGGATTGGTCATCAAAAATCGAAAGAGTGGGAAATGGAAGAGCCTCAACAACACTTGTCTGATTGGTGGAAAAATATGAGGATGTTTCAAAGAATGTCACATCTGCTGAAACAAAATATTTATTTATTAGTTGTAAGATCGTAACATTTGTGACCTTTATGGAGGTGAGAATATCCTAAGAAGACACACTCAATGGACTTGGGTTGGAGTTTATCTCTACCATGGGTATAATTATAATCAAAGAAAGTACAACCAAACACACAAAGAGAAAGAGGATAAAATTTTTTATTGGGAAATAAAATAAAATAAGGACTCTAGTTTTGCAATACTGAAGAGGGCATCCGATTAATTAAGTAACATGCAGTTAGGACTGCATCCCCCAAAATTGAAGTGGCACATTATGATGGATAAGCATAGTGCGGGTGGTTTCAATGAGATATCAATTTTTTTCATTCAGCAATGCCATTTTGTTGAGGGGTATATGCATAAGAAGATTGATGAATGATTCCTTGCGAAGTCATTAATTCTTGAAAGGGAAGAGAGAGATATTGTCATGCATTATCACTCCGTAGAATTTTAAGGGAAACATCAAATTGATTTTTAATTTCAACACAAAAATTTTTGAAAATAGTAAATAGTTCAAATCTATTTTTCATTAAAAACAATCAAGTGTAACGAGAATAGTCATCAATGAAAGTGACAAAATAATGAAAACCATAATTAGTACCAATACGACTTGGATTCCATATGTCTGAGTGAATAACACTAAACAAAGATGAGGCTCTATTATTTAATTGCTTAGGAAAAGAACTACGAGTATGCTTTCTAAGTTAACATGACTCACACTCAAGAGGAGAAAGTGTGGACACACCAGGAACCAATTTCTGAAGTTTAGAGAGGCTAGGATGACCAAGACGACTATGAAGGAGGTCAACAGAAGCCGTGGAAGTAAAGGAAATGGATGTTATAGGACAGGAGAGAAAGTACAAGCCATTGGACTCATGACCTTCGCCAATCGTCTTCCCCGTATGGCGGTCCTGCACAAAAATAGAATTAGATTCAAAGGTTACTCTACAATAAAGTTGTTTTGATAATTTACTGATGGAAATAAAATTATAAGGACATGCAGGGGCATATAAGACTGATACGAAAGACATAGAAGAAAGAGGTTTACTTTCTCCTACTCCTTTAATCATTGTTTGTGACCCATTAGCCAGGGTGACTGTAGAAAATGGGGAAGCAATTGTAGTAAGAGAAGAGAAAATGTTTGGATTACCAGAGATATGATCAGAAGAACCAGGGTCTAAAATTGAAGATCCAATGGATGAAGATTGTGTAAGGCAAGCGAAGGAAGTACCCGGTTGAGCAACGGAACCTATTAGAGAAGATGATTATTGTTTCAATGCTTGATATTGTAAGTATTCATCATAATCAGACCCAGATAATGTAACTACATTGGATTTCGAGGCTTGAGCCATGGGTAGAGGAAGAATACCATCTCCTTGAGACTGGACCATATTAGCGATTGGATGATTATTCTGATTAGGTTTGAGAGGTTGTCCATGAAGAGCCCAACATCGATCACGTGTATGACCTCCCTTATCACAATATGAGTAATGGAATTTGGAGCCTTTTCCTCTTTCTTTTCAACTATCTCCTTGATGACTATTCTTCTATACAACTAATATAGAAGGTTCAGCTTCAGTATTGTTGAAGGAGATGCGAAATAAACGAGCAAAACTTCAACTAATTTAGGGATGATTGGGCTAGCAAGAATCTAATCTCTTACTGTAGCCAAATATGCTCGAAGTCCTATGAGAGCTAATACCATAAAATATTTATCTCGTTGATTCTCTTGCTAGATGGCATTTGAAGAAAAATGCATGAGAGAGTTAAATTCATCCTTCAAAGTTTCAACTTGACCTAAATAGCTGGACATATCTTGAAAATTTTGTTATAAATGAACAAGGTTAGAGAGAACCTTATAAATACATTGAATATCATTAGTATACAAAGTTTTAGCATTAGTCCAAACTTTAAAACAAGTTTTACAAGACTGAAATAGAGTAGGCAACTTTGGTTCAAGAGAATGCCATACTAGACTACATAATTGTGCATCAATTTTAGTCCATGTTTTTCTATCTTTTTCATCAATATCAATAGCATTTTTTATTAAGTGATCATTATAACCTTGACCCATAAACCAAAGTTCAACCGATGTAGCCCATGAAACATAATTATTACAGCCTTGCAAGTTGACAGTAGTAATGGCAGGAGAACCAGAAATTGAAGAGAAAAAAGGTTTGATCAAACCTGATGCATCAAACATACTGAATTAGATGAATAATTGCCCTTGAAGAGTAATGCAATTGCCAATGAAAAGTAGCTACTGCCAATATTTTTTAATGAAAGTAGCTACTGCCAGTGATTTTAGATTCTATCAAAGATCCAAACTAATGCAACCAATGGAGTCGGAATGGAGAGTCGACGCTGCTAGAAAAGGTTGGTGATACTTCACAGTGACGGTGAAGAAAAAAATAATAATAATAAAAAGAAAAGCAAGAAAAAGGAAAGAAGAAGAAGAAGAAAAGTGAAAATAGTAGCCCTAAGGCTCTGATACCATGAAGATTTTGAGAGAAATCTGAATTTTCTATATCTCAAATACTTGAATTTACAATAGGTTTTTTATTTTGTTTATATAGAGTAACCTACTACTAATAGACATGTACATAATAGCTTAAATATAGCAACAAAATAAGGACCCAAAATCAAGGATGTTATCCATAAAACAAGGAGCACAAATCAAGGATGCTATCCACAAAACAAGGACCCAAAATTAAGGATACTATCCATAAAATAACGACCATAAAATCAGGGATATTATCCACAAAACAAGGATATTCTAACAATACTAAATGTTATTGGTGTTTTGCAATTCGGTTTGTTGGCCCTCCATATAGGGGATCGCTTCAACAGAAGATGAGAAGCATATGAAGACATAGTTGAAGAATGCAGAGGGTCGATTATCCTGAGCCAAAAAGCGGGCTAAAGAGTTTGAGGTACAAGCACTACAATCTATTGAGGTAGAGTAGAAGGCATTAGTTGAACTGTCTATTATTAAGAAGGACTTTCCTGGGCCTAGGAGCTGTTGGCTAAGAAGGAAAAAGACTTAAAGTAGCTAAATGAGGCCAGTGAAGATCGAGTACTGACAGGCATTGCCAAGTTCCAAGAGCTCATAAAGGCTAATCTGGAGATGAGATATCCAAGGGAGGATTTCAGTTGGATAATGGATATGGATCCTGATCAGGCCCCAAAGTATGCTGAGGAAGAAGAAGTTGACATTGATCACAATTAAGTTGTCAAGTTACTTCACTGTTATTTTTTTTTCTTTTTTTTTTATCTCAATAGGGAGCTTATTTAGCTCGAGGGAGAGCTTGGGTAGCTCAGTATGGAGCTAAAAATTTTGATTTTGTAAAACTCCTTACATATGTAAAAGGATCATTTTGATGTCAGCCCATGAGTTATGTATGAGGTGACATTTCTAAATGTGTTAGAGAGTTCAAGAGGAGGCAATGTAGTTTTCTTAATTTTTTCATGTGCATAATATTTATTTGCTTGTTCGTTTATGAAGTAACGCTCGGTTCATTTTAATGTACTTTGCTTACTTTATTGAATACAAGATATGTTTTCTATTAAAATATTATAATAATAGTTTAATGTGTAATAATGGCATAACTATAACACGAGCTCGATTATTGATGCTATAACAACAGTTTAATGTGTAATGATGGCATATCTATAACATGAGCTCGGCATGGGAAACCCATGAGCTCAGTTATTGATGCTTAAATGAATTTGTGTTTTGTATTTCAGGGAAGCGCATGTCCCCCTTACTGCTTAACCATTTATGTTAAGTTTGAAAACACACGATCAAAGTGCTGAAAATCTGTTACGCGACTAGGGTGCTGCTCACATGCACGATCAAAGTGTCAAACTTAGTGCTTACTAGTTTATGTTTGTGGATTACCTCGTGTTAGAAATTAAATTGATGCTTTAAGGGCTTTAGTTTTGCTCGTCTACTTTTTCTTGCTTGACATACATTACATGTTGGTATAGATACAACATGAATACATGATAAATACAAGAAGAAAATGTACAAAAGATTATAACATATTACAGCTCATGAGAACTATTGGAAGTATCTTCATAGGTAATTAGAATTCCAAGATCTAGGGATCTCTTTGCCGCCCATCATACGGAGCTTGCATGCGCCATTCTTGAGTGGCTCGGCCACTTAGTATGGGCCCTCCCAATTGGCTTCTAGCTTCCCTGGCCCTACCGATCCATGAGTGGAAATGACCCTTCGAAGAACTAAGTCTCCCTTATAAAGAAGCTTTGGGCCTACTCTTTTATTGTGGAAATTTGCTATCCGAGCTTTGTAGGCTTCAACTCTTACACTTGCTTGATCCCTTTTGAATTCCAGCATATCTAGGTTGTACCTCTGATCTGAATCTTGTTCTTTTGAAAAGTTTAGAGTTCTGGATGATGGGAGCCTAATCTCAATAGGGATGACCGCCTCAGAGCCATAAGTTAGTGCAAAAGGGGTTTCACCTATAGCTGCTCTTGGCAAAGTTCGGTAAGCCCATAACATATTATACAATTCCTCTACCCATTAACCCTTGGCCTCATCAAGCCTCTTCTTCAACCTTGGGAAGATCATTCAGTTAGTCACTTCGGTTTTCCTATTAGATTAAGAGTGGTAAACCAAGGTAAACCGAAGATCTATTTTAAGCTCAACACAGTATTCTTTGAATTATTTATAGTCAAACTGTTTGCCATTGTTCATGATGATTGTATTTGGGATTCCAAACCTTGTCATGATGGCCTTCTAGAAGAATTTAATAATTGTAGCTGGGGCGATGGAAGTGAGGGACTCTTCCTCTACCCATTTTATGAAGTGATCCACTGCCACTAATAAAAATTTTCTTTAGGCTATAGCTTGGGGGAACAGACCTAAGATATCCATGCCCCACTATGCAAAAGCCCACAGGCTCTTGATTGGGATTTGACTGGTGGCGGGTTGGTGCTGTAGGTTGGCATGCTTCTAACATTTCTCGCACTTTTGAATGAGATCCTTTGCATAAGCATTCATGGAGGCCAAAAGTACCCTTGCAATATTGCCTTTCGAGCAATAGCTCAAGCTACCTTATGCGCTCTATATATCCCTTCGTGGATTTCTCTTAGCAAGTAATTTCCCTCCTCTTCTAAAACACATCTGCTCCATAGGTGAGAGAATGATCTTCTGAATAGAAGCCCATCACAGATGGAATATCGGCTAGACCTTCTAACAACTTTCTTGGCTTCTACTAGATCTGCTAGTAGTTCTCTCAAATCAAGGAACTTATAAATGGGGAGCCTCCACCTCTCTAAGATATTAGTTGCCATTATAGGTAAGATTTCATAACTCGGTCTCTAAAAAACTTCAATGAGAATTCCTTGTTTAGTGGCCCCCTCCTTGACAGCAGCGGCTTTAGCCAGCTTATCAGCCTACTTATTCTCAGCCCTAACAATTTGATTAATGTCCCAGGAACCACCACTCTTCTCTACAGCGGAGAGTAGTTTGGCTATGTGCTTTTTATAGCGCAGCATGGTTGTATCTCTAGTTTCATACTTCTCGGTTAGCTAGCTAACTACCAATTGGGAGTCAGAGAAAATATGTAGGAGCTCGGGTAGAACCTCTAGGGCTAGCCTTAATCCTAAGCTGATGGCTTCATACTCAACTATATTGTTGGTTGCTGTAAAATCCAGCCTTACTAAATACTTGATGAGTATCTTGCCCGGACCTTGAAGGACCACTCCAATACCTGCTCCTCCAACTCCTAATGCTCCATCTACATTCAAAAGCTTAGCCTTTTTAGGGACAGCCTCGGAGGGTTGCTCATACAGTTTGACGACAAAAGTCGGCTAAAATTTGTGCTTTCATAGCCTGCCTTGGTTCATAACAAATGTCAAATCTGTCCAACCTAGCTGCCCATTCTACCAGGTGCCCAGAGGTTTCTAGTCTTTGAGGAAGTTTCTTAAGGCATGATTTGGTGTGTACAATGATGGTGTGAGCATCAAAGTATGGGAGAAAGTCTCTCAGAGGCAATGTGTAGTGCTAAGGCCAATTTTTCTTATGGATGGTATCTGAGTTCAGAACCTTTGAGGATGTGGCTAGTGTAATATATAGGATACTACTGATTATCATGTTCTCTAACTAAAACTGAGCCCATTGCCACTAGTAAAGCTGAAAGGTATAAGTAAAGTGTGTCGCCTTGAACAAGTCACTGAGTAGAGGAGGAGAACTTAAAAACTGCTTAAGCTCAAGGAATGCTTGATGATACTCTTCAGTCCATTGAAAGTGTTTCATATTTTCAAAAGTTTGTAAAATGGCAAACACCTCCTAGCCGAACATGAAATAAACCTAGCCAAGGCCATAATTCTTCCATTTAACTGTTGTACCTCTTTAATGTTCTTTGGCGGCTCCATCTGCATTACTGCTCATATCTTCTCAGGATTGACCTCAATACCTCTCTTGGAAATCATGAATCCCATAAAATTTTTGGATTGCACGCCAAATACACACTTCTCTAGGTTGAGCTTCATATTTTCTTGCTTGAGGATTTTAAATACCTCAACCAGATGGTGTTCATCTGAAGTTTGGGATTTAATAATCATATCACCGACATATAACTCAACAGTTTGGCCGATCTAATTCTAGAAGAGCTTGTTAACAAGTCGCTGATACATAGACCCTACGTTCTTTAATCCAAACGGCATAACTTTGTAGAAATAAGTACCCTTCCCTGTTATGAAGGAAGTCTTACTCTGAGCTTCAACCTTTAAAGGAATCTGATGGTAACCAGAGGAAGCATCAATAAAACTATACTCTTCATTGTCAGTTGTGAAATCAACTAGGTGGTCAATGTTCGGTAGGGGTAAGAATCTTTAGGGCAGGTTTTGTTGAGGTCAGTGAAATCATCTCTTTGATGAAACTAGCTTTTAACAACTTTTTAACTTCTTAATCAGTGGCTAGTTGCTTCTCTGGGCCTAAATTTTTTTTTTCTTCTATTTAACTGGGATAGTAGTTGGATTCACATGAAGCTCGTGAGTCAAAAGGTTCGGTGAAATACCAGTGGCATAAGTATAATCCCAAGAAAAAATGCTCTGATGTTGCTTCAACACCTGAGTCAGGGCGAGCTCTTTGTCGAGACTAGATAAACTTGCTATTATTAGTATCCTACCAGACCCGATCTCTACATCTTTCAACATATAAGCAGGCTAGGCTTAGAAAACTAATTTGTCGGGTATATCAAGAGAATCGACTTGGAGAACCAAATTTGCATCCTTGAGGAGGATAATATAAAAGTCTTGAGCTACCTACTAATTCCCTCTAAGGACTATGACTCCATGATAAGTCAATACCTTAAACTCGTTATAGAGATATAAGCATCCACACCTATCAATAATGGATGCCCAAAGATAGCATTGTAGGCAAAACTTATATCAACCACCATGAATAAGGCCCAACAATTTTTAACAATCAATTCATCTCCCATCTGGACATTTAACATAACCGAGCCTAATACTGGAACATTATGCCCAGATAAACTGACTAAAGGTGCAGAATGAGCTTCATTACATTTTGAGCCAAACCGAGCTTCTTGTAGCCGGTAAGTTTTGAGGAGGTTAATGGCGCTACCGATGTTCATTAAAATGCATTGAACCAAGAACTCTTGAATCACTGCCTCGACCTTCAAGGCATCAATGTGTAGTCCATTCACATGAGATTCCTTTGGCTGAAAAGTTACAACTGAATTTTTTGACTGAGGGATCTTTGCTATTGAGAAGACTTCTCTTGCCCTTCACTTTCTAGAGACATCCACTATGTCATAATGTTCTCCATCTGCAATGATGTGGATTATGCCTATCGGTGCCTTCTTAGTAACTTGGGATGGCTTAGAACTAGGCTTCTATGGGTCATTATCTCTAGCAGTAGCAACAAATTGGCTGAGGTGCCTCCCTCATTGACCAGCCTTTCAATCTCTCTTTTTAACTTACGACAATCATTGGTTCTGTGTCATGACCTCGGTGAAAACTATAATATAGAACTTGGTCTCAGTTAGGTTCTTCCTTCATTGGTCGACGCCACTTTACTTCAGTATTCTCCTTGAGCCAGTGCAAAATTCTAGCTCATGATGCATTCAAAGGTGTGAAATGTTTGGGGCTTCTGAGATAGGATGAGCTTTGTATAAGGTTGAGTGATGTGGCTATTTGGCTGGGTTACGGTGGAAATATTTCTAGAAATGATTCGCTCTGGGTGTTCGATAAGTATTTAACCTCTAGGTGGTTTGTTTGGATGGTTCAGGTTATTGTTATGATGAGCTAGGTTTGTCGATCTTGTCTTGGACTTTAGAAAAGCAACTTAAGTCCTAGTGATTAGGGTGAAGCTCTCCTCAAATATAGGCATTTTCTTTTGCTCGGATGTACTTATGAGACCAGGCCATAAGTTCAATGAAATTTTGGGGTGGAGACTTACTCAGAGAATATGAAAACTGAGCACACTCTATGTTTCTTACCAAGGTTTCCAAAGCTATCCCAAAGTTCACCTTTGGAATTTTGCCCACTGTGTTATTAAATATCTCCATATATTACCTCAACGTCTCTGTGGGCTTTTGGACAACTCTAAATAAGGTCAATGAAGGCCATGAACTTGTTTGCAAAAAGCTCTCTGAATTAGGTAAAATTATGGGCGGAGTGTGGGTATAGGTTTTTGTACCATAATTAACCGTTACCTGTCAGTGTTTTTGGGAAATGTTTACACAATGCAGAGTCAGAGATGGTGTATATTAAGGTTGTATTAAGGAAATAATCTACATGGTGGCGAGGGTCGGTAGTTCCATTATACTCCTTCAGCTTCGATACATGGAAGTTCGGATATACTGCCTTAAGGATTTTTTTGGATAAAGGGGATCGAAAAGAGGCATCATACTGTAGGTCTGTCCCCTGCATAATCGTTTCATTTTCTCATTAAACACAGCATCAACATCTTCCTTTGTTAACAACACATCCTTCCATTTGACACCATCAGTGGCATGGATTGAATGGGTTAAGGTATGAGACACATAATGCCTAGGAGAACATAATCTTCTCCTTGCCTGATTTTTCACCCTAGGGAGAACATTTTGGTGTATCCCTGGTTGAGGTAGAGGAGGGTAGTATGTGGTCGAGTACGGTGGTGTTTGATAATCGATTGGGGGTACTGTGTATGGGGATGGTAATGCTGGTTGGGCTGGATGTATAGTAGATGGGAGTTGGTGTTCATTGATTGTATGCTCAGGTTGCATTTATGGTTGAGGGGGGGAGGGGTCTCATCAACTTGCTATCCAAAAGTCTGAATAAAGTCCCTTAGGGTAGCAGTGAGCTCCCTAGCCATTTGGTTCATCAAACCTGGGGATTGAAATACCACTAAGGCCAACTGTGCTATCGAAGCAAATGAGGTTGATGGGACAACATGTGTTGATTCATCTATGGGAGTCACTGATGAGGGATCGGGTGTGATATGCTCGGTATGTGATGGTCCAGTTTGAGGATGGTTGCTGGCGATAGTGTAATTTTAGGGTGTCTAAGGTGGTGGTGGGGGTAATCTCGTATCCAAGGTATGAATCTGGTTTTGCGATTCATGGGTGTTATCTCGAGTCTTGTTATCCATAATTCTGGGATTAGCCAGTCCAAGCTCACTGCATCACTGATAATGTAGTGTACTGTAAGAACTTCGGTTCGGGTTTTACTTTGTTTGTCTCGTCTACCTACAGGATAGGAAAGAGAGGACCGGGCTTCAGTAGAAATACTTCAATACCTAAGTCAAAGATCGATTATCCGTAAACAGATGAGCTAGTGAAATAGGGAAAAGACCTTTTATCTGTAGGGATCCACCTCTATTTATAGGTATCAGCTTCATACCTCTACTGTGTTAGGATCTTGTCTGTCGAACCATAAGCTATCCGAAGAGAAATGATACCGAGTTATTCTCTCATTGTCCAAGGGAAGATTATGGGAGGTCTAGGTGAGCTCGGTAACAATGTTGGAGAGCCCAATGTAGATGTCATATAAGGAACTCAGTATGAAGAGCTACAAGAAGCTCGATATGAAGAGCTACAAGAAGCTCGATATGAAGAGCTACAAGGAGCTCGGTACAAAGAGCTCGGTTCTATTAGGGTAGTATCGCAGAGATAAAAGAGAAAATTACACCAATGACTATAGACATACTTCGATTATCGAGAATTAGGTGTTTATGGACAATTTCTTTGTTGTGTTTGTTTTATTAGTTTTTGTTATAGTTTTGTGTCTTGTTTGTTATGTTAATTATTGTTTTATTTAGGTATTTTGTTAGTTTTAATTGGTTTGTTTAGTGTTTTCTTTAATTGTGTAGTTTTAGTTTATTTCTATGTTTCTGTCATTTTTTATTTAATTTTTAGTATGTGTTTATGTTTCGTTGGATATTGTTTATTTAATACTTGTTTAAGTTTTGTTTGCCAGTTTTGTTTAGGGTTAAAACAGCAAGGAAACAAATTGAAGATGAAATGGGCAGTAGCTGACACAGGCAGAGGACACGGCCAAGTCACTGGCCGTGTCCCATACCCAGATTAAATTGAAGAGCAAGTCCCAGTAGCAGACACAAGCAAGGGACACGGCCAAGTCATGTGGTCGTGTCCCTCCAAAGAAGAGCAACACGGCCAAGTCACCTTGACTTGGCCGTGTCTCACTTGTTACCAAAGGAAAGGAAGATCAAAAGTTTCACAGAGGCAGACACAGGCAAGGGACACGGCCAAGTCATGTGGCCGTGTCCCTCAATCATGGTGCAACACGGCCAAGTCACTCATCACCTGGCCGTGTCACTCAACCAAATGAAGAAGAAGGACAAGAATGCAACAGAGGTGGACACCTGCAGGGGACACGGCCATGTCACCTGGCCGTGTCCCTCCAACAAGCCCTCACACGGCCGTGTCCCTCATCACCTGGCCGTGTCCCTCATGAAACAAACGCGCAACGAATTTTAAAGCCGACGTTTCGTATAAAAGGAAAAAAGAAAGTTAGGGTTGGAGCTATCGAGGATTTGGAGAATTGTTTGAGCCGTCAAGAGAGTGAACTTAGGGTTTTAGTTTTGTTTTCTTGATTTTGATTTCACTTTGGATTAAAACTAGTTTAGATTAAATTGTTCTAGCCATCAAAACATCCTTCTTGCAAGATTGAACAAGAGATTCTTCAAAAGCTTCAAGAAGTTGTAATCTGGTTTTGTTCTCGAACTTATTCTTTTTAATTTTATTGAATGGATATTATCATGTCTATTTCGATTTCTTTGAACATCAATGAGATGAATATATTTGATTGCATTATGAACTAATTTGATCTAGTCTAGGGTTTGTATGGATTTGCTATGATTGTATGAATTGGTTATTCTCTTAACTAATGATTTCTTTAGCCTTTATTGAATGAAATATTGTTAACATATAATTGATAGGCCACCAATTGTGTGTTTTAGGTATTAGATGATGGATTGAGAGATGAAGTCTAATGCTGGAACAATTCAATTAAGGACTTAGGTGAATTAGAGATATAACCTATTAAAAAGATTGTTTCAATTATAACAAGATTAGTTGTAAGAGGTTTGAATGCGAGAGCTTATTTCCTTGACTCAATTAATTAAGTTGTTTGAGATTTAATCTTAGGAATTAACTTAGTTAAGAGGAATAACCGTTCATACATATCATTAGTAGAGAAGTGCAAACCCTAGACCCTTTTATCAAGTAAATCAAAACATCAGCTTTTAGTTACTTTTATTGTTTTAAACTTCAATTAAACCTCTTCATTATTTAGCAATTTATAAATCTCTTTATTACTTGTTAAACAAAATCTGATAAGCAATTAACCACTTCAGCTTCCTTGAGAGAACGACCTTGGGGCGATCACCTTTACTACAGCTACCTCGTATACTTGCGAGTGACGCTTTGTGGTAGAGTTAATTCGAGCGCAACAAGTTTTTAGCGCCGTTGCCGGGGAAGCTAATTGGCGTAATTGTTTATTTAAAAAAAATTAAATACTTAGGATTATTTTTCATTGTTTTCATTTTATTTTATTTGTCTTTTGCTTTTGATATTTCTTTTTCTAGAAATTTTTTTTTATGCAAGGCAGGAGATCACTCGAAGGAGAGTTACACCCTTTTATTCCAGAAATTCAGAGAGTGAAAAGGAGCAGAGAAGAGTTTGAGCTCTACATCGGATTTGATACTTCAGAGGAGGACATTTCGGATTTTGAGTCATAATCTGAAAAATCTGTAAAGATGGCTGAAGAAAGACAAAGAACCATGAGAGACTTTGCTAGACCTGTTATTGGAACTTCCACTTCTTGCATAAGACTAACAGATGCAGCAAGGAACTATGAGTTGAAGAATATTCACTACAACATGCTGCCATCATTCTATGGAGTTCCAAATGAAGATCCTTTGAATTTTATTCGGGATTTCTACTCCACCCTCAACACTTTTCCTTTGGGAGGACTTACAGAAGATCAGTTGAGGATGAGATGTTTCCCTTATACTTTGAAGGATAGGGCAAAGAGCTGGCTTATGATGTTGCCCGAGAACTCACTGACAACTTGGGAACAAGTTTACAATAAATTCATGGGCAAGTTCTATTCACACCAAAAGACAGCTGAGTTGAGAGGGAAGATTGCTACATTCTCTCAATTCGAAGGAGAGCCATTTCATGAGGCTTGGGACAGATTCAAGATGTTATTGATCCAGTGTCCACATCATCACTACCCACTTCAACTCCTTAATCAGTTTTTCTATGATGGTCTCACCCAGCAATTTCAGAACACAGTTGATAATGCAGCTGGGGGAGCCATGGGAGAAAAGACGGCTGATGAGACTTATGAGATCTTTGAGATGTTGGGAGCTAATTCTCAACAAAAGAGTGTAAGGGGAAGAAGCAAGGGGGTGAATCAACTGGAAGCTAATACTGAAATGGTTAGTCAAATAGCTGAGTTGATAAGGCAGGTTCAGATGCTAAACATGAAGAACAATATTTCTTCATCCACTCAAGAGGTGTGTGGAATCTGTGGGACATTTGGGCATGGAGCAAATATATGTCCCTCTGCATATGAGTCTTTTGGGAATGAAGCTGAGCAAGTTAATGTTATGGGGGGATTTCAACCAAGTGCCAGAAATGATCCTTATTCCAACACTTACAATCCTGGTTGGAGGAGTCACCCCAATTTTTCCTGGACAACAAATAATGCTCAACAGCCTTTCCATTTGCTCCAGAGACAGAATCAACAACAGGGCCAATCCTCAAATCAAGGTCAGCCTAAGAGAGATAGTTTGGAGGAAAGCTTACAGGCCTTTATCCATGTCAGTGCTAAAAATCAGGAGATGAACAACAAGAGGCTGGATTCCTTGGAAGCATCTTTTAAGAAGGTTGAGACCCAAGTGGGGCAACTTGCACAGCAAATGCAGATTCAACAAAAGGGGAAGTTCCCAAGTCAACCTGAGCAGGCACAAGCAGTGACTGTTCTTAGGAGTGGCAAGGTAATTAATAATAATATTGAAAATAACTCTGTGAATGCAGGTGAGCAAGAAAAGAAAAAAAAAGAAGAATTAGAGAACAAAGGTGCTGAAGAAGGATCAATGGAGAAGTCCCCTACACCAGATTTGCACAAGGCAAGCAATCCATACCGGCCACCTATACCATTCCCTAGCAGGTTGAAAGATGATAAAAAAGATAAGCAGTTTTCAGATATCTTCAACATGCTATCTAAGGTAAGTATTAATTTACCCTTACTTGAAGCAATTAAGAACATGCCGGCTTATGCTAAATTCTTCAAAGAATTGAATACCAAGAAAAAAAGGTATGAGCCGAATGAAAAGGTGATAGTTTCTGAGGTAGCTAGTGCTGTTTTGCAGCATAAACTACCTCCTAAGCTAAAGGATCCTGGAAGCTTTATTATTCAAATTGCTATGGGGAATGGAAAATGTACTGATGACATGTGTGATTTGGGAGCTAGTGTGAATTTAATGCCTTACTCTATGTACCTTGACTTAGAATTAGGGGAACTTAAGCCAACAAAAATGGTGTTGCAATTAGCTGATAGATCTCTTAGATTCCCGAAAGGGGTTATAGAAGATGTATTAGTTAAAGTTGGTGGTTTGATAGTACCTGTGGATTTCATTGTTCTTGACATGGAGGTAAGTAATTCTTCACTATCTGCACACACCATTTTGCTGGGTAGGCCTTTTATGGCGACTACCAATACTTTAATGGATGTTAAGAATGGAAAATTATCAATGACTGTTTTGGGACAAACTGTGGAATTTTCTATTTTTAACACTTCTCCTATTCCTACAACTGCTTTATATGAGGATTGTTCTTTCATTGATTGTGTTGATGCAGTTGTTTCATATGTTTTCTTGCAGACAGGTTCCTCTGATAAATTGGAGCTGACATTGACTTTGGATAGTGACTTGGAAATTTTTGATGCAGAAACAGCCAGTTGTCTTGAAACCTTAGGAAGTGTTGAAGTAGAGGAGCTTAAGGAGGACCCAATTTGTGAGCTTTTCCCCATTGAAAAAGAAGAGAAGAACCCCTCACTAGAGTTAGAGCTGAAAGAGTTACCTAAGAACCTGAAATATGTGTTTTTAGGAGATCACAACACTTTACCTGTGATAATATCTAGTGAACTTAGTGAAGGGGAGGAGATGAGGTTGGTAAGTGAGCTTAAAAGATTAAAGAGAGCAATAGGATGGGGATTGAGTGACATCAAGGGTATTAGCCCTTCCATGTGCATGCATAGAATCACTTTAGAAGAGGGAGCTAAACCTGTGAGGGAAACCCAAAGGCGCCTTAACCCAAATATGAGTGAAGTGGTTAAGAAGGAAGTGCTCAAATTACTGGATGAAGGAGTAATATATCCAATTGCTAATAGTGAGTGGGTGAGCCCAGTACATGTAGTTCCTAAGAAATCTGGAATCACTGTGGTAAAAAAATGAGAATAATGAGTTGGTTCCTACTAGGACTACTACTGGGTGGAGAATGTGCATTGATTATAGGAAGTTGAATAATGCTACAAAGAAAGATCATTTTCCTCTTCCTTTTATTGATCAGATGTTAGATAAACTTTCTGGACACTCACATTATTATTTTCTGGATGGCCTTTCAGGTTACTATCAGGTACCAATAGCTCCAGAGGATCAGTCCAAGACAACCTTTACTTGCCCTTTTGGGACTTATGCATTTCGACGTATGCCCTTTGGCTTGTGCAATGCACCAGCAACTTTTCAGAGATACATGATGTCTGTCTTCCCTGACATGATAGATGATTTTATTGAGGTATTTATGGATGATTTTTCTATTTTTGGTAATTCTTTTAATAATTGCCTCAATAAACTTGTTCGTGTGCTTGAGAGATGCATTGAATGTAACCTCACTTTAAGTTGGGAAAAGAGTCATTTTATGGTTACTCAGGGCATTGTTTTAGGTCATGTGGTGTCAAGTAAAGGGATAGAGGTGGATAAGGCTAAAATTGAATTGATTGCTAAGTTACCCCCACCTACCTCAGTTAAGGGAATAAGAAGTTTTCTAGGGCATGCAGGATTTTACAGGAGGTTTATTAAGGATTTTTCCAAAATAAGCCAACCATTGTGCCATTTGTTGGGAAAAGATGTTCCATTTGAATTTACAGCACAATGCATGCAAGCTTTTAATTCCCTTAAGGAAAAATTGACTAGTGCACCTGTGATTGTAGCTCCTGTCTGGTCTTTACCTTTTGAAATCATGTGTGATGCATCTAATCATGCAGTAGGAGCTGTTCTTGGGCAAAGGGTTGACAAATACTTGAGAGTAATTTATTATGCCAGTTTAACCCTGAATAGTGCACAAATGAACTACACCACAACTGAGAAGGAAATGTTAGCTGTTGTTTTTGCTTTAGACAAATTTAGAGCATATTTAATTGGGTCAAAAATTATTGTGCATTCTGACCATGCAGCTCTTAAATATCTTTTAACAAAACAACATGCTAAACCGCGCTTAATTAGATGGGTGTTGTTATTGCAAGAATTTGATTTTCAAATCAAGGATACTAAGGGTAGTGAGAGTTTTGTTGCTGATCATCTATCCAGATTACCCTACTTTAGTGAAAATCTTGCATCCGATAGCATTCATAAAAATTTAGAAGCATTTCCTGATGAGCATTTTTTGTGGTAATTAATGCACCCTGGTTTGCAGATATTGCTAACTATCTTGCTTGTGGTATTTTGAGATCTAACATGTCCTTTCAGGAAAAGAAAAGGTTTCTACACTTGAGTAAGTTTTATTTTTGGGATGAACCTTATCTATTCCGGATATGCAAAGATGAGATAGTTCGCAGGTGTGTAGCTGAGGAAGAACAACTGAGTGTTCTTCAATTTTGTCATGACCTTCATTGTGGGGGTCATTTTGGAGGAAGAAAGACTGCAGAAAAGGTGCTTCAAAGTGGTTTTTACTGGCCTACTTTATTTAAAGATGCTCAAGAATATTGTAAGCACTGTGATCGTTGCCAAAGAGTAGGTAACATTGGGAGGAGGAATGAAATGCCCCTTCAGTCATATATTGTTGTTGAACTGTTTGATGTGTGGGGAATAGACTTCATGGGTCCTTTCCCCAAGTCCTTTGGTTATGAATACATTTTAGTTGCTGTTGATTATGTTTCCAAATGGGTGGAGGCAATTCCCACCCGTACTAATGATGCTAATATTGTTGTTAAATTTGTGAAGGAAAACATTCTTAGCAGGTTTGGCACACCAAGGGTGATAGTCAGTGATGGGGGGAGTCATTTTTGCAACAGGCTTTTTGAGAAGTTAATGCACAAATCTGGTGTGAAGCACAAGGTGGCAACCCCATACCATCCACAGACTTCTGGGCAAGTGGAAACATCCAACAAGCAGCTAAAAGGAATTCTAGAAAAAACAGTCAACACATCCAGGAAGGATTGGGCAAGCAAATTGCATGATGCACTATGGGCATATCGGACTACTTTCAAAACTCCTCTAGGTATGAGTCCATATCGATTGGTGTTTGGAAAAGCTTGTCACTTACCAGTGGAGTTGGAGCACAGAGCATATTGGGCAATCAAGACTCTGAATTTGGACTTGGACAAAGCGAAGAGAGAAAGATTTCTGCAAATTTCAGAGTTAGATGAGCTGCGAAATGAGGCTTATGAGAGCTCGAGAATTTACAAGGATCGCACTAAAGCACTTCATGACAGAATTATAGTGCGAAAGACATTGAGTCCAGGTATGAAGGTTTTACTTTTTAACTTACGACTCCGTCTTTTTCCAGGTAAACTCAAGTCTCGATGGAGTGGTCCTTTCGAGATAACTCAGGTATATCCTTCTGGTGCAATTGAATTACTTAACTCTAGAACAGGTGAGACTTTTAAAGTGAATGGACAGAGAGTTAAGCCATACAATGAAGGATTTCAGGAAGTGAGGGTCATTGACAGTACTTTGATTCATGATCCCTAGGCCTTGCATGATGTCCAGCTGTATGACATTAAAGAAGCGCTAAATGGGAGGCAACCCATCGGTTTGCATTTATTTTTCGTAGTTGTAATTTTAAGTTTAGTGAGTTTTGATTTATGTTCGGTTTCAATAAATGGACTGTGCTTTGATCGGTTTTTCTTTACTTTGTGTTTCAGGGTGTTTAACGAAGAAGGGTTGCAAAATCGTTGAAAAAAAAAGTGTTTAAAGTTAAAAAAATGGCAGAAGGTGACACGGCCAAAGGACTTGGCCGTGTCCCTTGGCCGTGTCACACACTGGACACGGCCAAAATTCTTTTAAAAAAAATGGAATTGAACGATTTTGCAATTTTGCACAGAATAGGACACACCCAGGGGACACGGCCAAGTCACCTGGCCGTGTCCCCAAAGATCATTAGACACGGCCGTGTGCTCTCCACTTGGCCGTGTCCCTTCACTTTCACACACCAACACGGCCAAGTCGAGGCACACACGGCCGTGTCACCTAAATTTTTGACTTTTAAAAGCCCGATTTTGCCCAGTTCTTTTCATAAATCCCTAACTTTTCTATTTTTTCTCTCTCGCTCTCTCGCTCTCTGCAACACCAAAACCCTTGATTTTTATTTTCAAAACTCCATCTCTTCCATTAAAACTTCAAATTACTCCAATAAAACTTGAGATAATCACTTAAAACTTCCTCTTTACTCATATAATCTTGATTTAATTCAGTTTTGGGTGTTAATTTTTCAGATCTCAAGATGCCAAGAACTAAAACTGTCTCGCATCGCAAGAAGAAGAAATCTAATACCGAAGGAGCTTCTTCCTCTTCCTCAATTTTATCTTTAAAGAGAGCAAATCTTTTGGCTTGGGGTTTCTTCCCGACAAGGTATGTAAATGACGAATCTCTAGATGCTTTGCAAATGAGAACTGCTTTTTATAGATATGTGCAATATCTTGGGTGGGAGACTTTTGTCTCATTGAGACCTCTGCAGTTTGAGGAGCTTACCCTAGAATTTTTGACAACTCTTAAGGTAGATAGGGATGATAAGAAAATCTGCAGGAGACTGATATTTAAATTAATGGGTAAATCATTTGTGCTTACTATTGATCAGTTGAATGATATCTATGGATTTCATAAGCATGGGGAAAGATCGATACCCAAAGATTTTAGACAACAATTTGCTTGGGGTGCCTTAGGCTCGGGTACTTATGTGGCCAAATCGGCCAAAGCATCTAAATTACGGAACCCTACTTTGAGATATTTGCACAGGTTTATGTCATGTGGGTTCTTTGCTCGGAAGGAAAGCCCGGGTGTGGTTGAGTCGAGTGAGTTATTTTTCTTGGATTGTGTTTTGAATGAAATGAATATTAGTGCCGGCTATTGGTTAGCCGATATTTTTGACACTGTAGCTAATAAAAGGAGGGGGGCTATTTGTGTTGGAGGATTGATCACTACATTAGCAGTAGCCCTGGTTGAGGATTTTGACCCGAGTACTACTCGGATGACCCGTATTTTGGGTAATGATTCCTTGGATTTAGCTACCCTTGAGAAGATGCACATGGTGGTGCATAGGAGAGGGACTTTTGTGATGCCTTCAGCTGAGCCTGAAGCACCGGGGGACAGGCAGAAGAGAGCCCGGGTTGAAGAGGAGTCAGACTTGGATTCTTTAGGTCTAGATGAGGATGCTCCGGTCTCGGAACATCAAGAGGTACTTCTGAGGATTGAGGCCCTGGAAGGCAAAGTGGATCGACTGGATAGCAAGGTGGACCGTAACCATGCTGAGATCTTACAGCAGATGGAATAGATTAACAGTAACCTTGCGACGATCTTGAGTCTCCATCCCTCAGCTGCATCATCTTCCCGCCCACATTTTCCATAGATTTTCAGTCCTTGCTTTATTTTATTTAGTGTACTTTTGTTTTATTTTTCGTTTTTGTTTTAATGTTAACGTTTTGTATTTGGATATTTTATTTTTATATTGTACTCTTATTTTTGAACTTTTGTGTTTGTAATGGAAAGCTAGGATTTTGCCTCACCAGGTACGACGGAAGACAGGTTGTCCTTTGACTCTTTTTATTATTATTTTTGTTTTCCATTGAGGACAATGTCAGTTTTAAGTGTGGGGTACTCTTTAAGCTTTCCTTTAATTCTGGTTTTGCTTATTGTGGTTGTCTTGTTTATTGTGTTTGTTATGCATGGCATAATTGTTGAAAATTTATCGATCTTTTCTTTAATTCTAGCATTATAGTTGAGACTTTGGTATCAGCATAGAAATGAGCATTTGAATTCATTCGGGATTAATTTTCGCATTCTGCAATTCATGACATATAAATCTTTGGGAACCAACCTGTGTGAGTTTTGAGCCTCATAAAATTTATATTTTTGTCAATTGATTTTCTTTTCTTAAGTGTACACCTTCATGATGTTGCACCTCTAGAGTTTGCTTTTGCATACTTATTGAACTCACATTATGATTTAATCTCAAGTTTTAAAGTGATGAAGGCAAATTAGGTTAGCCCCTTTAGCTTAAAGAGACTTCCCTTTATATTGATTTCCTTAGTGAGCCAAGTTGAGCCATTGACCGTTTCTTGTTTGATTAACACAATTCTCAACTTAACATGTTCTTATTATCATCATACCTATGCATTAAGGAATGGAGTTTTATAATTTGACAATAGGGTAGTTTATTTCAAGTGTGGGGTAAGTAAAAAAAATAATAATAATAATATATGGAATTCCTAATTGAGGGTTGAAATGCATACTTTGCATATTGTATTTGATTGAGAGTCATTGTTCTTTTCCTCTACATTTTAAGCTAGATGTTCCATGTAAGTTTATACTTTGTATATATATATAAAAAAATAATAAATAAATAAACTAAATAAAAAATAAAAATAAAAAGTGAAAATAAAAAATAAAAAAAAAGAAAGAGATATATATATACAAAGTTCATATATTTTCTAGCCTTAGAAGGAATTTTGACTCATGTACTTTTCTTTTAGTGTGCAAGTATGTAAGATTGTTAAGGGTTGGTGAGTATGCTATGTAAGGAGTTATGAAATTCTTAGCAAGAGTAGTGTCTAATTTAGATACTCCATTTCTTGATGCTCCAGCTTAAATGTCTTTTCTCACACCTTACCTTAGCCCCATTACATCCAAATAAAAGACCTTCGGATTATTTCTTGAGAAAATCAGTGAGAGAGATTGGATAATTAAGCAAGTTTATGGCAGTATGCACTCATGAGTGGTATGAGTGATTAACCTTTGAAATCGAGTGAAACACTTAGTTGAGAGATAAGATTTGTATGTTTGGATTAATGAATGAGTTAAGAAAATCCTTGATTGAAGGAAATTGCAATTATTTATGTCTGACTCTTTAAGTATTTCATCTATATGCTGGAAATTTTAGTTAAGGTTGTTTGAGTTTTTAATTTATGCCATGCGAATTTGCTTGAGGACAAGCAAAGTTTTAAGTGTGGGGTAGTTGTTTTATTAGTTTTTGTTATAGTTTTGTGTCTTGTTTGTTATGTTAATTATTGTTTTATTTAGGTATTTTGTTAGTTTTAATTGGTTTGTTTAGTGTTTTATTTAATTGTGTAGTTTTAGTTTATTTCTATGTTTCTGTCATTTTTTATTTAATTTTTAGTATGTGTTTATGTTTCGTTGGATATTGTTTATTTAATACTTGTTTAAGTTTTGTTTGCCAGTTTTGTTTAGGGTTAAAACAGCAAAGAAACAAATTGAAGATGAAATGGGCAGTAGCTGACACAGGCAGAGGACACGGCCAAGTCACTGGCCGTGTCCCATACCCAGATTAAATTGAAGAGCAAGTCCCAGTAGCAGACACAAGCAAGGGACACGGCCAAGTCATGTGGCCGTGTCCCTCCAAAGAAGAGCAACACGGCCAAGCCACCTTGACTTGGCCGTGTCTCACTTGTTACCAAAGGAAGGGAAGATCAAAAGTTTCACAGAGGCAGACACAGGCAAGGGACACGGCCAAGTCATGTGGCCATGTCCCTCAATCATGGTGCAACACGGCCAAGTCACTCATCACCTGGCCGTGTCACTCAACCAAATGAAGAAGAAGGACAAGAATGCAACAGAGGTGGACACCTGCAGGGGACACGGCCATGTCACCTGGCTGTGTCCCTCCAACAAGCCCTCACACGGTCGTGTCCCTCATCACCTGGCCGTGTCCCTCATGAAACAAACGCGCAACTAATTTTAAAGCCGACGTTTCGTATAAAAGGAAAAAAGAAAGTTAGGGTTGGAGCTATCGAGGATTTGGAGAATTGTTTGAGCCGTCAAGAGAGTGAACTTAGGGTTTTAGTTTTGTTTTCTTGATTTTGATTTCACTTTGGATTAAAACTAGTTTAGATTAAATTGTTCTAGCCATCAAAACATCCTTCTTGCAAGATTGAACTAGAGATTCTTCAAAAGCTTCAAGAAGTTGTAATCTGGTTTTGTTCTCGAACTTATTCTTTTTAATTTTATTGAATGGATATTATCATGTCTATTTCGATTTCTTTGAACATCAATGAGATGAATATATTTGATTGCATTATGAACTAATTTGATCTAGTCTAGGGTTTGTATGGATTTGCTATGATTGTATGAATTGGTTATTCTCTTAACTAATGATTTCTTTAGCCTTTATTGAATGAAATATTGTTAACATATAATTGATAGGCCACCAATTGTGTGTTTTAGGTATTAGATGATGGATTGAGAGATGAAGTCTAATGCTGGAACAATTCAATTAAGGACTTAGGTGAATTAGAGATATAACCTATTAAAAAGATTGTTTCAATTATAACAAGATTAGTTGTAAGAGGTTTGAATGCGAGAGCTTATTTCCTTGACTCAATTAATTAAGTTGTTTGAGATTTAATCTTAGGAATTAACTTAGTTAAGAGGAATAACCGTTCATACATATCATTAGTAGAGAAGTGCAAACCCTAGACCCTTTTATCAAGTACATCAAAACATCAGCTTTTAGTTACTTTTATTGTTTTAAACTTCAATTAAACCTCTTCATTATTTAGCAATTTATAAATCTCTTTATTACTTGTTAAACAAAATCTGATAAGCAATTAACCACTTTAGCTTCCTTGAGAGAACGACCTTGGGGCGATCACCTTTACTACAGCTACCTCGTATACTTGCGAGTGACGCTTTGTGGTAGAGTTAATTCGAGCGCAACAGTGTTATTGAAACAAAGGCCCCAAGCACAAAAACTCAATTCTTCATTTTTTTTTTGTTATCAATTCTTGTTATCTATTTTATCGGGGAAGGATATCTTCATGTGAAAATATAGTTATGTACTATATGATGTTTTTTTTTATTGAAGATGTAAAGAAACTTACACCTGCAATGCCTTGATGATGCACTCATACATGGTATAATGATTTTATGTTTAATTTAATTTAATTACATATTGAAGAAAATAAAGAATTATAGTTAACAAATATTTTGTATTTTTATAATATGTTCATTGCGTCTTTGCTAACAAGCATAATATAACCACAGTACATCATACCTACCGAAATTATCAAATTAGTTATGTTTACACATATGAAGGATTTTGTTATTTCTAAATTTATATTTTTATTTTCAATTTCAAAATTAAAAGTTAAAAATTGATATTTTTAAAATATAAATAATTTCAATTGATTAATTACATGGTATATTTTTAAAGCTAATTAAAATTTAATATTTTTAAAATAAAAAATAATTTCATTTGAAAATTAAGATATTTTTAAAATATTTTTAATTTTTATATTTTTAAGGAATTCTAGTAAAAAATATCCTCCTAATAACATACATATTTTATGCAATATATATTTATATATATAATATGAATTAATAATTTTATAAATTTATTAGAAAAAGTATTAAATAATAATTCTAATAAAAAATATTATTTAGTATATAATTAAAAAAATTCAATATCAATCCACACTTTCACATAAATTTTAAAGACATATTTACATCTTCTAACAAAAAATTAAATACATTGTTAATGACAATTAGTTTTAAATTTCAGTTAAAAATATGAGCTAATTTATAGTTTTTTAAAATTTTTAGTGTATAAATTAGCTCACAAAAATTTTAAAGATTAATCCATATTGAGGAATATTTTTTCACCTTCTCCCAAAATTTAATAAACTAAATGTTGTAATATACTAAATACGGGAAAAGTTAAAAAACCCTAAATTAATTGGAAAAACCAATTAAATACCGGTCAATTTGTCAGGGGAATCTCCTTCACTATGACAGCACAGAATGCTGTGCAGGCTGAGCTTCAAGCTCTCAAAGATGGTTTACAGTGGTGTCTTTCTACTGGTTTTAATTGTTCCGTGGTCGAGATGGATTCCAAAGTTTTGGTCGAGCTTCTTACTTCATCTCATGCTCTGCATCCGGCTTCTTCGGCTGGCCTTGCTAAGCAATTACTATCTTCTTCTAATCTTACTCTTCAACATACTTATAGAGAAGCCAACCAATCTGCTCATTTCTTTGCTCTTTATGGTCGTCTCAATAACGTCAATTGTGAGTTTATTAGTTTGGAATCTTTGCCTCATTTTTTGAAAGGGGTTATCCTTTCCGATAGCTTTTGTCCTTATATTAGATATAGTTGATGTTCGCTCATTTTATAAGGGCTTTGTAAAAGAACTCTTCCATACTTCTTATTAATAAATATTTCGGTGGCGCCGCCCACCTTCCCAAAAAAAAAATTGGAAAAACTAATTTGGGCCTTAAACCCCCTTTTTTTTTTTGTTTTGGGGTCAAATTATGCCTTTTTCTATTAAAATCAGGTTAATTGATACCCCCAACGTTACGAAAGTTTATTTTTCTGCTAATATTTACCCACGTCACACCGTGAGTCACATTTTTTACCCATTTTGTATTTTTATTGGCTTGTAAAAAATAAAATAACATAAATACAAAAATAAAAAAATAAAAAAGTAAAAAAGTAGAAACCGCGGTTCACCTAGTAGCCACCATCTTCAAAATCACCATCGTCGTTCGCAATCCATATTTCTACTGGTGATTGCTTAAACAACAATGTTCGAAAGAACAAAGACTCTGCCTAAATCATAATTCAACCCATATCCTTAAAATTGAACAAATACCCAATTTCACAAGGCTAATCAATGTCTTTTTTTCCCTCAAATCTAATTTCTTTTTTTTAGGTAAAGGTGGACGGTACCACCCGAATTTTATTAATAATATCAAAAGAGAGGAAAACCATACAAAATTTAATACAAAACCCTTATATAAAAAAAGGGGCAAAAAAGCAATTATTTGAACCGGATATATGGCAATTCCATATTATCCGAATTAATAATACACTTAAGGAAATTAGGCAGAGAATCAAAGGACAAGAAAACAGAAGATCGCATACGCATTCTACAATCCATGGCAAGGTAGTTGGCAGCTTGGTTGCCTTCACGAAAAGTATGTGAGATAGAAGACTTGGTGCTGTCAATAAAATGCTTAATTTTAACAGTCATAGACGACGCAAGAGGATCTTGAACAGCCGCAATTTGTTGAAGAACCCAGGCTGAATCAGTTTCGATTTCCAACGGCAAGAAATGATTTTGAATACACCACTGCACACCGATAAAAACCACCTTAAATCTAATTTCATTGAACAAATACCAATTCATATGTAAGCCTCCTCTTCCTCCATTATCGGCCGTAACTCCACGTCCAATCAAACACCAAAACAACAACTCTTAATTTATTATTTTTTTCTCCAATTCTTTAAAGATTTAAAACAAAAAAAAATCAAGCATTACTGAAATTTCTAATCAGCGTAACAACGACAACATCCTTCCATTTCATCCTGACAACTGCGAGTATCCTCCGGTCTTCGACTAGACGCTGAAATTTTGCCTAAAAATAAGAAACAAGTGATTATAACGAAAGAATTGATGATTTTGTGTCAAAAGATGACAAAGACTTCTCTGTGTTTCTCTCCAAAAGTTGAAGCGAACGACGATGGTGGCTACTAGTTAACTACCATTTCCAGTATTTTTTTATTTTTTTATTTTTATTATTATTTAATTTTTTTACAAACCAATGAGGATATGACATATGTAACAAAAAATAAATCTCATAGTGTCACATAGGCAAAAATTAACGGAGAAATATACTTATATTATGTCAAGTCTTAATTAACTTGATTTAAACAAAATTGAACAAAAAAAAAGTTTACAATTTAAATTGGCTTCCAATAGTTAGTTTAGGGATTTTTTTTATACCCTTTTTTTTTATTAAATATAGTACAGTTTATATATACTATACTATACTCATATCGATGATGAGTCTATAGTTTAAGTATATATATAGCTTAATATATTTATTGCCCTTTAAATTTGACAAGTTTAGTCATTTTACCTCTATATATTTAAGTATTTGTCATATTGCCCTCTTGTATTTATTTATTTTATTATAATAGACACTTATATAATCATATATTGATCATTTTGTCCCTTATATTTATATATTTTATATCAAACAAATATTTACATATACATATAGAATTATCTTTATCTAAATATTTAATGAATATAAAATAGATATGTACAAAAGGAAAAATTATCAAAATGGATAAGTACAAGTGGTAAAGTGATTAATATTTATGTATAGAAGTATTTGTTAATACAAAATGAATAAGTAAAGGAGTAAAAGAGTAAATGTATTAATATAGAAAGCAGAATGATCAAAATAAATAAGCACACAGGGTTATAAATATATTAGGCTTATATATTTATAGTAACATAGAAATGCCGACATTCAAATTTAATAACTTCTTTAAAAATTATATTATATACTAGAATATAACTCCGCACGATATTGCAGGTATTTTTATTTTTAAATCCTATGATAATTTTAAATAAATTATTCTTTACTATCAGCTATAAAAAAAAATAAAATTAGTAATGTATTAATAAATCTAAATAAATTATTTATAATTATTAAATTATAAAATATTGAGAAATTTGTAACGCCATAATATTATTATATTATTTCATATAAATAATAGAAATTATTTTTTAAATTAAATAAACTCAACACCATCAATAATAAATAAATAAATATTTACATCAAAAATCAAAAGAGCAACACCAATAGGTCTAAAATATTAATTTGATAATAAATGAAATTATATTTTAAATAACTTTGGGTCAACTGAAAAATTAGCTTGTATATTAACTACTTAATTTATTATTACATTAAATGTAAGATTGATATCCTAGAAAACTTACATTAATAAAAGTATATCTTAATTCATGAATTATGTACATATAATTATAAGTAACTTTATTTGTATATTAACTACTTAATTTATGAATTGTATGACATACACCACCCATTATATATATAGTGATATAAATAGATTTAGATAAGAATATATAATTAGAAGATCACAACTATCATATAAATAAAATTAAGTTAATTATAATCTGAATAGGATAAAGTTAATCATAATCTTAATAATATCATAATCTTGTTGAACTCTTTAAATAAATATAAATTCATATTTATAGATGTATTTATTTAAACATAAATCAAATAGTTAAATATAATTTGTTATTAGATGTATTTATTTAGAGAGTTTAAATATAATTATAATATTATACATAAATATTAAATTTATTATTTATTAAAATAGATAATTAATTAGTTATTAGATGTATTTATTTAGAGAGTTTAAATATGATTATAATAATATATATACTTGATAATAATAATAAATAATAATATTTCAACAAGATAATAAGCTATTAAAAATTTTTCTCTTATTATAATAGGTATTTATATTTAGATAAATAAATATATATTATAATAAATTAATTAAAAAATAAATAATAAATTAATTTAAAACAATAATCGAAACACATGGTACAATCTTATGCCAGCGACAGTCATTTTAGTATTATATATATAAATAGATTACTTTTTATTTTTTTTTTAAAATATTCTACAACTTTTTATATATCTTTAATATAATAAATATTATATATCTTTAAAAGTGAAATACCTCTAAAGTTGAAAATTAAAAAAATAAATATTTGTCAATGAAAAAATAAATTTTGTTAAAACATTTTTATTTTTGAAATATTTATGAAGAAATCCTAAATTTAGATCAAATTAAAGTATGTACTCATATATATATGGATTACCCGTTAAAATATCTCCTTAAACCCAATAATATTATACCTAACGAAATTATCAAATTAGTTATGTTTATCCTCACATATGAACAAATATTTTTTTATTTCAAAATTTAGATTTTTTATTTTTATTAAAAATTAAATTATTAAAAACATTAAGAATTAAAGACATGAAAAATATAATAAAATTTATGGAATTTAATTTAAAAGGTTGATATACATGAAATTTCCATTGATTATTATATTAAAATTTTATTAAAGGACAGTGATATAATAGTTTTTTGCTTTAATACTAATATTATGCAGAAGGAACAACATTGAAGAGATTGGCTTTGAGAAATGAGGCAAGTTTGAAGCATTCACACCAAAATAGAACCAATACCAAACCTTCTAACTAAACCTCATTACCTTACAAACTAAGCTCTAGCGGCTCCAATTCTGCCCCTATAAAGATCACATACACACCCTCACCAAAACCCCCCTTTTAAAAATGCTTCCAGCACACCAAAAAATACCCAATCTGTCCCACCATCCAAAAGTACCTCTAAGAATGCTTTGAAATGTTTCAAATGCCAAGGGTATGGACACTTCCAATCCGAATGTTCTTCAAGGAAAATAATGACCCTCAGAGAGATAGAGAAGATAGAGAAAGAAATATACCATGCTGATTCTGTTACGGTAAATAGTGAACTAAATGTTGACGAGAGAGAAACCCTTGTTTGTGACGTAATTGAAGATGGGGAGTATTTAGTGGTGATGCATATTCTGATTATTGAGAAGAGTGAGGCGGATTGGAGGAGGAAATCCCTATTTTTCACTATATGTCTGACAAAAAACAAATTATATGAAGTTATTATTGATAGTGGTGCATGTGAGAATATTGTACCGGCCTTTGTTGTTCCTAAAAAGAATGGCAAGTGGAGAATGGTGATAGATTCAAGGGCTGTTAACAAGGTAACAATCAAGTATAGGTTTCCTATTCCAAGGCTTGATGACATGCTTGACCGATTGCATGGAGCTTCAGTTTTCTTAAGGATTGACCTTGCAAATGGATTCTACCAAATTCGTGTTAGAGAATGTGATGAGTGGAAAATAACCTTCAAGACCAATGTGGGGTTGTATGAATGGTTGGTCATGCCAATGAGACTCTCTAATTCACCTTTCACCTTTATGCGACTCATGAATGAGGTACTTAAACCTTTCCTTAACAAATTTGTGGTGGTATACTTTGATGATATTTTGATCTTTAGTACTAGTTTACATGAGCATTATATGCATTTGAGACTTGTTTTTGAGGTTTTGGACCATGAATCATTGTATGCTAATGTAGAGAAATGTCATTTTTGTGATAGCACCATTAGTTTTTTGGGCTATGTTGTATCTAAAGATGGGATAAGTATGGATTCTGAAAAGGTTAAGGCTATTGTTGATTGGCCTATTCCAAAAAATTTGTTTCAAGTAAGGAGCTTTCATGGTTTTTGTTCTTTTTATAGGAGATTCATTAGGGTTTTAGTACTATAACAAGTCCTATAACATACTGCATGAAAAAGGAGATGTTTAAATGGACACCTCAAGCCACCCTTGCTTTTAACACTTAAAAAAAATACAATTTCAAAACCTTGTTTTAGCCTTGCCTAATTTCAATTTACCTTTTGAATTGGAGTGTGATGCTAGTGGGGTTGGGATAGGGGCTGTTTTGAGTTAAGAAGGCAAACCTATGGCATTTTTTAGTGAAAAGTTGAATGAGTGTAGGAGAAAATATTCTGCTTATGATCTTGAGTTCTATGCCTTAATTCGTGCTCTAAGACATTGGAGTGCATATTTGTTGGCTAATTTTTTCATCTTATTTACTGACCATCAAGCCCTCAAATACATACAAAGTCAAGCTAAGTTAAGTAAAAGACATGCATCTTGATTTGAATACATGCAATCCTTTGATTTTGTAGTGAAGTATAGGGATGGTCCAAGCAATAAGGTGGTTGATGCATTGTCTAAGAGATATGAGGTTCTTAGTACCATGAATGCTCATGTAATAGGATTTGAGAATATTAAGACCTTGTATAAGAGTGATGGGATTTCGGTCAAATTTGGGAGAGAGTTAGGAAAGATGGTGCATTTAGAGACTTCACTATTCATGATGTTTATCTTTTCAAGCTTTATGTTGTTTGTGTTCCTTAAAGCTCTTTAAGGAAAGCAATTCTAAAGGAAGTCCATGGTGGAGGCCTAGCCGGTTACTTTGGAAGAAACAAAACCTATGAATTGACAAGTAAGAATTTCTATTGGCCAAAGATGTGAAAAGAGGTTTCAAGACTCATTGAGGGTTGTAATACTTGTAAACAATCCAAGATGACTACACAAGCTCACGGACCATACATGCCTTTGCCGATTCCAAGCTCACCATGGGAAGATGTAAGTATTGATTTCATTGTTGGCATGCCAAGAACAAGTCGAAATCATGATTCCATTATGGTTGTAGTAGATAGGTTCTCAAAAATGGCTCATTTTATTGCTTGTAACAAAACTAATGATACATCTCATGTTCTGAATTTGTACTTTGAAAGTATTGTAAAACTTCATGGAATTCCTAGGAGTATAGTGAATGATAAGGATTTAAAGATTTTGAGTCATTTCAGGAGATTTTTGAAAAAAAAAAAAGAAGGTATTAATTACATTTGAGTTTTATTAGTTTCCAAAAACTACTGGATTTTATTTGTTTCAAAAAATAATCATCTATCTTTCACCCAAACCTTTCATCATTGTCTTTGTCAACTTAATCATCTATTTTTTTTTATCGGTAATGATAAACAAATCTAAGCCTTTATAATTGAGGTCCTAAGGCTGGCAACACTGGTATGTGGTGCAGTTAATGTTTGGCTGAAAGTAATGAGAGGCAGGACGTGGCCCTTGTTGCTTCTAGTTAGACTATCAACAATGTTTGGCTAAAAGTGATGAGATCAGGACGTGACCTTGTTGCTTCCGCTCAACATTGTTACTTTTTAATTTTTTTTATTAACTCGCAAATAAATAATTATTTTTTTTATTAAACCGCAAATAAATAATTATTTCTTTACTGGATAAATTTACCTAGCAAACTAATAATTAGTAGAAAAAAATATATACTTACTTCCTCTTCTCCAAAAAAAAAGTCATTTTTTCTATAATTTTTTTAAAAAAATACAATTAGTATTGATAATTTATATGTTTTTATTATCCTTATTTATATAATAAATTATTTTCAAATTTATCTTAAAAATAATATAAATTATCATTAATTTTTTATTTAAAGTGTAAATTTATTAAAAGATAAAATAAAAAAAATAATTTTAAATATATACTATAAATAAAAAATGGATAATTATTTTAAAATATTTTAAAATAGAATAGTAAATAATTTTTATATGATCAAAGTACATAACAGTGGTTTATGTTAAGATTATATGAATAGTCAGCAGCTTTCTCTATGCTCGTGCCTAACGACTAGTTTGTCCCTGGCTACTTTTCAATCATGAGAACTAGTGATTTATATTTTTTCAAATAACTTGTGATTCATGTTAAAGAGTACGAGGATTTTATTTTATTTTTTTCTAGCGTTAAGGGAAAGAAAGGGCAATTTTACAGTGGGGGCACTTGCTCTATAGTCCTAAGAAATTTATTTTAAAATATATGTAACTTGTATTCTTAAAAAATTTGACTTTATCACCATCAAAAAATTACAATTTTTTAAATTAAAATTTCTAAAATTTTACATTTGAACTGAATATTGTCATATAGATAATATTATGTAAATATTATAAATGAAAAATATTTATGATCATCAATTTTGAAGTACTTTGGCATGAGAAAAATAATTATTTGCTTAAAATTATTAAAAATTTTAAAATTAGTATATATAAAGAGAGAGAGAGAGAGGGAGATTCGGTTTTGATGTGGTTTTATTTCTCACACTCATAACACTTTATGTCATTTTGAGTTTATTCAGTGGCGGATCTAAGGGGGCATTGACCCTTTCACCAAGCTTCTTTTTATGTATATATATTATTAAATAATATAATATTTATATTTATATATTATAATATATATTTATATATTATATAATATATTAAATCTTTGCAATAAGCTTGCTTTACATATTTATTACCTTTAATTATTTCTAATTTGTAACCTAAAATTAATATTAATAATTATTTTATAATTTGATTATGAATTGAGTTTAAGGATTTTAAGATTAGGTTAATTATTTTACAAAAAATATTTTATCACATACATTTATTAAAAAATAATTAGTTTAAACACTTTTTATAAAAAATAGTTTAAATATTTTCTTTAAAATATTTTTTTAAAAAATATATAAATGTTATTTAAAAAATAACATATATTATGTAATTTTTTAAAATAACATTTAAATATTAAAATAAAATGATAAAAATTTCAAAATTTAAACATTTAATATGAAAATCAAATTGAATATAATATTAATATCAACTATTTATATTAATTTTTTAATATAAAAATAAAATTGAATATAATTTTCTCTGTAACTTTTTTTAAATTTTGCTCACCCTCCTTGTAAAATTTCTATATTCAACTAGTGATATATGTTTTTTTTTAAATAACTTGTGATTTATGTTAAAGAGTATGAGTTTTTTTTTTTTTTTTCTAGCATTGAGGGAAAGAAAGGACAATTTTAAAGTGGAGGCGCCTGCTCTATAGTCCTAAGAAATTTATTTTAAAATATGTGTAACTTATATTCTTAAAAAATTTGACTTTATCTCCATCAAAAAATTATAATTTTTTAAAATTAAAATTTCTAAAATTTTAAATTTGAACTGAATATTGTCAAATTTATAAATAATATTATGTAAATATTATTAATGAAAAATATTTATGATCATCAATTATGAAGTATTTTGGTATGAGGAAAATGATTATTTGCTTAAAATTATTAAAGTTTTAAAATTTATATATATATATATATATATATTGAGAGAGAGAGAGAGAGAGAGAGAGAGTTTTGATGTGGTCTTATTTCTCACTCATAACACTTTAAATCGTTTTGAGTTTACTCAGTGGCGCATATAGGGGCATGGACCCTTCCACCAAGCTTCTCTTTGTGTATATAATATAATATAATATAATATTTACAATATATATTAAATTGATAAATATACTCTACATATTTATTATCTTCAATTATTTCTAATTGGTATCCTAAAATTGATATTAATAATTATTTTATAATTTGATTGTAAATTAGGTTTAAGAATTTTGTGATTAAATTAATTATTTTACAAAAAATATTCTATCACATACAGTTGTTAAAAAATAATTAGTTTAAACACTTTTTATAAAAAAGTAGTTTAAACATTTTCTTTAAAATATTTTTAAAAAATATATAAACATTATTTAAAAAACAACATATATTATATAAATTTTCAAAGTAACATTTAAATATTAAAATAAAATGATAAAAATTTAAACATTTAATATGAAAATCAAATTGAATATAAATATTAATACCAACTATTTACATTAATATTTTAATATGAAAATCAAATTAAATATAAATTTGCTTGTATTTTTTTTTAAATTTTGCCGTCCCCCCCCCCCCCCCCTTCTCTCTCTTTCCTCTCTCCTTCGTCATATTTATCATGGTTCTACCACTGAGTTTATTTGAAGTCTGTTATAGAGGTGGATGAAGAGGAAGATGGTGAAGTGGTTGTCATTTGATCTAAATCTCGCAATTAAGCTTTCAAGAAATTTATAGAGGTTTTAATACCAATTGTTATCCCTTTATGGTAACTAAAAACGGGTTGAATTAGTGATTTTAGGTTTGAAGGCAAAACTAAAATTCTTTGCACAAATAAAAGAGTTAAAGGATGAGAAGATGATGTAATAACCTAATTTTTAAAATATTTTACAATATTATTTAAAAAATATATAAATGAAATAATAAAATAATAAAGTATAATATAATAGTATATTTATATAATTATAATAAACTATTTAAAATTAAAGTTTAGATTTTAGGAAAAAATGTTTTAACATTATTGTCCTAAGATGACAACTAAGAGGGGGGTGAATTGGTTGATTTGAAGAAGTGATGACAAATTAAAAATTAAAAATGAAAAAATAGACAAGAAAGGAGTATGGTAGAGAAGAGTGAACACAAAAAGTTTATAGTGGTTTGGATTACCTCAATCTTACATTCACTTCCTTAATAACTTATTAAGGTTCCACTAATCTTGAGTTTTTACAAGCTCAACTCTAACTTGTTGTTTTCACAAGCTAACACCGAACTTTTACAAGTTTGAGAATTTTTTCACAACCCAATAAGAGATTTTACAAGCTTACTCTATACCCTAAGTGTTTCAAAGCTCACGCTCAAACTTACAATGGTGTTTCAATGCTCACACCCAACACTTAAAATTACAAGGATAGATTTTGATGTAAAGAAATGAAAGATGTTAAACTTGGCTATTACAATTATAATTTTACCCAAAAATGTGATTTCTTATGGTATTTATAGCTTTCAAGTCTCCAACTAGCCGTTTGGAGTGAGAGCCAACATGTTTGATTCTTGTCTTCCACTAAAATCACTTTTTTTAGCTAGTTTATTGTTTACTTGATTTGGTCCGATTGGCTCAGGCTTGGAAAGATCAGACTACATTTAGTCAGGTCGGATCGGGCTTGGTATTGTTGGACTTAGCTTGGTCCGGTCATGCATTTCATAATTTATGACAAAAATTCTTCAACGACTAGTACGCGTGGTATCCACTAATTGAGTGGATAAACAACCACTATATTTTTTAAAATTTTGAACTAGTAGTATGATCGGAACTAGTTCAGTTCGGTTGGTCTTCGTTTGGTATGCTAAAATTCTGAGAGTGTTGACGACCTTGAGCACTACTGAAACTTCTTGGATTTTTAGCTTTGGCTCAGTGCGGTTGAACTGCATCAGATTCGGTCGTGCCTGTCTTGGTATGCTGAAGTTTCTATAGTATTCAATGATTGTGAGCTCTATTGGTACTTCTAAGAATTCGTCATGAGCTCGGTATGATCAGACTTGACAATATTTCGACCGAGACATGTAGTCCGTTCATCAAGTGGGAGTGACATTGAGCATGAGCTTTTCTAGATGCTTTGTCTTGAGTTAAGTCTAATCTGCTTGTCCTTGGTTCTATCAGCTTAAGGCTTGGTATGTTCAGTTTGTTGCTCAGCTGGTGCTTTATCTGGTCAACTCATGCTTTATCTAATTAGGTCGTGCTTTTATCTGATCAGCTCATCCTCATTGCATTCTCCAATTCGATCAACTTATTTTGAGAACGTTCATGCTCGTCACTTTGTTGCCCTTTAGTTTGGTAGACTTTTAGCGAGTTCGGTCTAGCTCGGTATGATCGTTCCTCAACTCGGCATAGCGAGCTGCTTCTCTAAGTCTGGTCAGCCTGGCTGGTAGTCCGGTCAGGCTCTAGAAAAATCTTCAATAAATATTAGTCCTGTAAAGAAGTAACTTGGTATAAATATTAGTCCTATTCAATTTAATTGTCTAAGATCAAAATAGAGGCTAATAGTTTAACTAACAAACACTTTTGGGAATCGAACCTAAAACCAAGGGACGAAGAATGAAGAATGTTTACCATTAAGCTAGTAGTCTATGCCTACTTATATAACCATTCAATAAATATTTAAAGAATGTATTGTGGTTAATGTTTATAAAAACCCATTTAATCTGACCAGTGCATTAATGGAAGAGGGAGGGATAATTAATTAAGAGAGAGAAAAGTTAGAGAAAGAGAGAAAAAGCACCAAATTATTTTCCTCCGATTCGCTGGACAAGAAGAATTGCCATTGTCTGACAATCTCAACGCCACTAAATTTGTTGTCACCGGCCATTGGAAGGTGCTGCTCTCATTCTCCAATCAGCAAGCCAGCCGTGAACTTTTGATGAGTTTTTTAACAGTTTTTCGACCTCCTTTTTTAATTATTCTGGTATGGTTGAGGCTCTCTCTTCACGAGCTTTAATTTGACATATCATTTGAAATTTTAGGATTAGTTTTTAATTTAACCGAAATCCAGTGACTTTAGAATTTTTCGGCAAAGCAATAATTTTAAGTTATTTTAAAGATAATAGGTTAAATTGATTTAGATTATAATTCTAATAAAGATTATGCTTTAAAGATTATAATTCTATTTAATCTTTAGATTTTAATTAAAGATTATAATTTTATTTGCAATTATAATTATTTATTTTGCAAATTGATTTAGGTTAATCAATTACAAATTTATGATAAAATTATAATTATTATTTATTTATTCATAAAATTAACTAATTATATTTGAATATATATACATATGTATGAAATTGGTAAACTAATTGAATAAATAAATAAATAGTTAATGTATTATATTTAAAATTTATAAAACTAGTTACTTAAATAAAATTAGTAGTGTTATAATTAGAATAATCAAGTTATTATTATCATCATCATTATTATTATTACTATTACTAAGTTTATTTTAGGTTTATTATTATTATTATTAAATGTTATTATTAATATTATTAATATTATATTTATTAGTACTATTGCATTTGTTATTATTAAAATATACTATGGCAAAATAAGAAAACTAAAGTAAATAATAATTATTTTTATTTGAATGATAATTAGATAAATTAATCTTTAAAATTTGTTCAATTTTTTTAAAAATGTGTCTTAAAATTTAAATAATTCTTATAACTAAAATGAATTAAGTAAAATTTATGTTTAATTAAATTTTATTAAAAATATTTTTGCTATTATCATTATTATAATAAGTTATTATTTCTGAAAACTAATGTAAATAAATTATATATTATTTAGTTTTAATTAAGAGATATTTAAAAGAATTTCCTTCCTAAGGTTATGTAGATTAAACTAGCATACATTTAAAAATATTAAGTAATTATTTTAGAAATTACGGTAAATAAAATTATGTATTAGTTAGTTATAATAGAAGGATTATTATAAAATTATTTTCTTAGAACTATTCAAATTTAATTTAGCATGTATCTTAAAATCTTAAATATTTTGTAAGAAAATTAAATAAATACTATTGAAGGTTTAAATGAATAAATTTGTTATTAATATTAAAATTGATATTAGTTATTATTATTTAGTGAATATATTGTGTTAGTTCTATAAATTAATTTTGTTTAAGATTGTGTTGGATTATTGTTGTTGAGAATGTGGATGTTGGAGGCCTAAAGGGGGCCATAAATACTTGTTGGTTGTTATGGTAGATATTATAGACTTTTTAGAAGTGTTATTTTCTTATTTTATTTTATGAGAAAATGTCCTAATTATAGGAGAGTCTCTGTCAAAATTTTGATAGAATCTTTAGAGTAATATATTCGTCTATATTCTACAAGCTATTTACATATCTAATGCGACTTAGACTTTTTTTTTTTGAAAGTGTCCATTAGTCTTACTTTAATTTTATTAATAATATTTATAAAAGTGGCTCAAAGGCCAACTTTCTATTGGAACATAAATAAATCAAATGTTATAAAAATAAATAAAATTTATTAAAATATATGGCATAATTTGCCGAGGAATTTCCCTCAGAGTATTTTGAACTCCAATCACATATTTTTTCTTCACATCTTTTGGGCTTTTTACAGGCTCAAAGTTCCCCTTATCCTCAATAATTTTCTCCTGAAATTTTATTTTCTCCCTAGATTGAACCTCACACTCTTTCTATACTCTTTCCATAGTTTTTTGCCTTAAAAATATTCTTTTTTGAGTTTTTGTTAAAGGCTATGTTAATTTATTTTGCTGAAGCCAATGCCTTTGATTACTTGGAGAAACTTGAGGAGGTACCACAAAACTAGTTTTTTGTTATGGTGACTTTTTTTTTATAATTGGAATTGAGTTTTCTCAGGACATATCCATTTCTTAGCACCCTTTCTTTAGGCATGAATTCTTTTGACATCCAAATTTGGCAAAATTTATTTTTGAGCTTCACAACTTTATTCTTCAAGTATTTCTTAGGTACCAAAATCTAATAAATTTTTTTCTAGATTTTGCTTTTAAAGAATTTTTTTTCTTTTTTTTTGTCTTGAATTTTAATAGGGCTGACATGTGAATTTTAGGATGGCCAATATGCTTTAGACCAAGCCCATATTCCATAGCTTTTCTCTCCCCAACATCAACTTCCACAGGTTATATATTTTTATATAGATTCTGTAGAATAGCATTTTCTATCCGCAGGATTTTTCATAGATATTAGATAATTTTTCTCCAGCGAAAGGAAGCTGTGAAATTTTGTTGTATGTTGTTGCATTATCATCTAATATACATATGCTCCCGTGGATCTCATCAATTTTATCTCTTTTACATGGAGGAATACCTTTTTCTTCAGTTTGCACCTGTGGATGATGCATCTCATTAGGCTCTTGGGCTGTGGAATGCCTCCTGAGTTCATCAAATTCCTGCTTGACAGGCCTAGTGCTAACATTTTGCAATTTCTATAGGGCTTTGATCAACATCTTAGTCTTTTAGATTCCCTTCTTAGTTTCTTGCATTTTATTTTTGAGATGATTTTTGAATCTCTTGGGATTGCTTTTGAAATTTCACTATTTTTTCTGCATTTCTATAAAAAATTTTATCTCATTATTAGTAATAATAGTATCATGAAAATTTTTACCTTTTGAAATTTCTTGTGAAAATACATCAGTGTTTCTCTTTTGCCTTGCTGTTGCAAAGGCAGCTTTCAAGTCTTGAAATTCGGTTATTTTTTTCTTTAAAAATCACATTTTGTATTCTGATACATAAATATAGAATAGATCTACAATATTACTGTAAAATGAGTCCGCAACATTATTGTAAAATGAGTTTACAACAGCACTGTAGAATGGGCCCCTGCACAAACTGTAAAATGAATCCCACGACATCACTGTAGAACAATCCCACTAGGCGTGCCAATTAATGTTTCCTCAAAAAATGAATTATAAGAAAAATATGTTTTGGCCTTTTGATTTGGGTGTGGATGTGCCAGAGGATATATGGTCCTCGACCAAAATGCGCTTAATCTGACTTTTACCAAATAATTGTGTGGATTTTTCAAAGGACCAAAGAGAAATTAAAGTTTCTAAACTCCCTTTAATAAGTTCATTTGGATTCCACAGCAAAATATGATATTAGTGAAAACTGTGAAAAAACTGGTATGTAGAATGACAGCTGTGAAAAAAATACAGTTTGGCTAAAGAATGAGCCATGATTGCATTAAATTCACTAATTTTGAAATAATGACAGTAAATTACAATATTAAGTTCGGAATATATTTGATTAAAAAAGTAAAACTAAGTAACATGAAATAGAAGAAATGAACAAACTAAATTAACTAAAAAAGTTAACATTTTGCTATTGTGGGACTGAAGTCTGTTGCTGTAGAATCCAAATTCTGCACTTTTAATTTTAATATTGAGAGTTTTATCTATTCTAGGACTGATAATTAAGTGTTTGTAATGGTTATTGAAGACTTTTCTCTTCTTTCTTTCTTCCTTTTAACATTTTCTTTGGAAGTTACTCATTTTCAAACACACATATTCTTCTCCACTTCTTCCCAAAACCAACACCAACTTCCATATTTTCAAATAACTACCCCACTCTACACTTTAATGGCCATAATTTAAGCCTCATTTTTGCCTAACTTTTCACTTTTCTTAACCACTAAGAAGTGACTAATTTTGGGTGTAAACACATACTACAGAGTTAATAAATCGATAGTGATTTTTATTATTATTATTATAGATTTTTAATGGGAAGCATTATTATTTCTAATGATAATATCATCTAAATTATATATTTATATCCAAAAATTTTATAACACATTAAAATTTTGAATTTTCATTAAAAATATATAGTCTTAATACAAAAAAAATAAAATTTTATTATCTTCTACCTTCTAATAAAAAAAATCTACATTTTAATGTAAATAGAACTAAAAATTATCATTTTATTATTTTTATTCTAATTAAAAAATTACACATATTCATAAAGTTATAGCTCTTTTCATATTCATATTCAGTTAAAAAATATAATATTTCACATAAATAATAATAGTAGATAACTTTATATAATAATAATATTAAAAATAGTTGTAGTAGTAGTAGAATATTAAGTCAGAAGTTTTGTGGATTGCATTATGGTAAGAAAAGTGGGAATAGAAGATTTTGTGATCTATAATATCCCAATAACAGATCTTAATAATTGAATCAAATTGAACACCCCATATTTTAATTTTTAATTTTTTATATAGAAGACATTTTAAGTTTTAATTTTTAAAGATGTTTACAAATTAGAATTATGATCTTTATTATTATTAAATTATAAATTTTTTCTTTTCATAATTTTGAATATATTTTTAAAATTTGGATCAATAAAAAATATTATATTTATTAATATATAAAAATTAAATTCAAATCTACATAAATATAAATTTTTTCATAAATTAATTATAGAAAAGTTTAATTTTTTTTTAAAAAGCTACCAGATATAGTGATGAAAGATTATTAAGCAAATTTTAATTTAATTTTATATTATTTTTATTGTTGTTGGTGTTGTATAATTTCTATAATACAGTGAAATACATTTATTAAAATATCTATTTTTAAACAATAATTTAATTTTTTTTTATCTTCTTCCTCTCTCCCTTTGTCATACAAGGTAGGATTACTTATTGACCAAAAAAAAAAAGGTAGGATTACTATTAAATAAATTAATTAAAAGTTTGTAAAGGGCAAAAAGGGTATTGGAAATAGAAGAAAAAAATTAAGGAGAGAGAGAAATTGATATTTTAAATTGTTTATCTTAAAACTTTAAAGGTTATTTTAATCTTTTTATATTACAACCTTTTTAATTTTGTACATTTTATTTTGTAGGTTTAACAGTGTCTTTTATTTTTTATTTCTTATTATTTCTTTATTTCTAAAAATAGAAACAAATATTTTAGCTTTCTTGAAATATCATATTTTATTTATTGAGTTTTTTTATAAATGTAAAATTAATATGAAATTGATTAGATGTAATCGAAGAGCATAAAAAATGTGTGAAATTATTGAGACTAAATGCACTTTCAGTTTTTTTACATTAATTTTTTAAGTTTTTAAATTTTAAACAAACTAATTTTTTTGAAAGGCAGCCTAAGGAAAACCTTTTTTTTTTTATCGCAACAGCCTAAGGACAATCTTTTTTTTTTTATCGCAATAAATTTATATGTCGAATGTAATTTTTTTTTTTAAATTTTGACTCCCTCTCTGGAACGGAACTAAAATTTAAATGATGGTAAGGTTTTTAAGAAAAAAAAATTAAATACAAATTTATATTTAATTTTATTTTTATATTAAAAAAATTAATGAAAATAGTTGACATTAATTTTTATATTTTATTTTATTTTTATATTAAATATTTAAATGTTAAATTTTTTATTATTTTTATTTTATTTTAAATGTTATTTTGAAAAATTATATAATACATGTTATTTTTTAAATAATATTTATTTATTTTTTGAGATATTTAAAAAAAAATGTTTAAACTAATTATTTTTTAATAAATCCATGCGACATGATATTTTTTGTAAAATAATTAATCTAATAAAAAACTCTTAAATTCAATTCATAATCTAATTACAAAATAATTAACCTTGCATTTCAGTCATTAAATCTTTATGATTGTTCCATTAAGGGCAACCTTCACCCTTGCCAGTAGACAAATGAGAGTTTACTCCAGCACCTTCAGACAAATGAGAGTTTACTCCAGCACCTTCATCATGCAAACTCCACACATGGCTTAGTTATAGATTTGAGCTTAGTTAGCTCAGTTAGTTTTATCAATTGTATAAAAAAGCTCTCTGGTATTCTTCATCAATAACAGATTAGTATATTCTTTTCCCTTTCTTGATCTGCTACTCTGGTTTTGTTCATGGTATCAGAGCAGGAACTCAATCTTTGGCAATTTCTTTTCTTGTTGATATGATAATTTCTCCTCCAAGACATATCCAAAATCTGAAAAGAGTAGAGGCCATGATCAATTTCAAGAAGAACTCCATTCAAGCAACTACAATGCTCCTTTGGATGATCCAAGGAAATAACCCATACGAGTGAACAAACAAAGAACTGAGCAAGAAGAAAAACTAATCTGTGAATGAATTACTTATCACATGTATTCATCATATGTACTATTGTTAGTTATATACAAAACAAAAGAAGCTTCTCGTATAAAAAACAAAACAACTCTAACTAACTACAGCTACACAAAACTAATCAACTATATTAACTTAATTAGTATGCCATTCTCCACATCCCCTCTCAAGTTGAGCTTTGGTGAACATCAACCAAAGTCAACTTGGATGAAAGACTAGAAAATAAAGGAGCATGTAAAGCTTTGGTAAACAAATCAGCCACTTGAACTGTAGAAGGGATATGTACAGTAAAAATGAAACCATCCTTCATTTTAGCTTGAAAAATGTGAAAATCTATATCAATATGCTTCGTCCGTTCGTGAAAAACAAGATTAGAAGCTATGTGAATTGCTGTTCTACTGTCACAAGGAAGAATGATGGGAAATGAAGCAGAAACGTGAAGATCGTTGAGAATATAGCAAATCCACTGAAGTTCATAAACCGTGGAAGCCATGGCACGGTACTCAGCCTCAGCTGAACTCCTACTCGCTGTATTATGCTTTTTGGTCTTCCATGAAATTGGACAATCGCCTAAGAACACACAGAAGCCTGTGACAGATTTTTGTGTTGAAGTGCAAGCAGCCCAATCACTGTCACAGTAGGCAGTAATCTCCAGGGAAGACTTTGATGGAAAAAAAAAAACCAAGAGAAGGATTGCCTTTTAGATATCGAAGAACATGATGAGCTAATTGAAGATGAATCTCTCTTGGACTCTGCACATATTGGCTGAGTTGCTGCACAACAAAAGTTGTATCTGGCCTAGTTAATCCCAAGAACAATAATCGACCAACAATGCTACGATAAACCTGGGGATCTTTTAGCAATGGTGAATCAGTGGATTCTAATCTGACCCCTTTATGAAAAGGAGCAGACTTTGGTTTAGAAGCCAGTAAACCAGTGTCTTATAACATATCCAATATATATTTACGTTGGTTCATATAAATTCCCAAATCAGTCCTTGTAACTTCTAAACCCATGAAGTATTTTGCCAAACCCAAGTCCTTAATAGTGAACTTGTTGTCCAGTGCAGCTTTAAGATGACCAATAGTAGCTTCTAAATTCCCACAAAGCAATACATCATCAACATAAACCAATAAAACCACAAATACTGCTTCTCTTCGAAAAATGAATAAACTATTATCATGAGCTGATTGAACAAATCCATAACCCAACAAGAAAGCAGTAAGTTCAGCATTCCACTGGCGTGAGGCTTGTTTCAAGCCATAAAGGGACCTTTGTAACTTACAAACTTGGCCAGATTTAGCCTTTGCATACCCTTTAGGGGGTAACATATACACTTCTTCATCCAAATAGCCATGCAAAAATGCATTATTTACATCTAATTGATGTAAAACCCAATTGTTTGTCGAAGGCACAGCAAAAAGAATTCTGACTGTAACCACTTTCACCATTGGTGAGAAATTTTCAACATAATCTACTCCAGCAACTTGATGGTAACCTTTAGCCACAAGTCTGGCTTTATATTTGTCAATAGTACCATCGGGTTGGAGCTTGAGCTTAAACACCCACTTACATCCTATAGCAGATTTTCCTAGAGGCAAAGAAGTCAGTGCCCATGTTTGATTGGATTCTAAGGCCATCAATTCATTCTCCATAACTTTTTGCCAATCAGAAGACATTTTAGCCTCTTTATAGCTTTGAGTTCATATGTTTGTGATAAATTTGTCAAAAATGATGCATCAGAATCAGGTAAGTTTGATTGAGAAAGATAAGGAAAAATTTGAGGAACATGTGGTGAGGTCAAATGCTTGGAGTCAACATTAGCAACATAATCTTTGAGCCAAATAGGTTTTTGTTTAAGTCTAGAACTGAATGGATGATGGTTAAAAGTACTGGGATCAATATTAGTTGGGTTTGTATTGAAAGAAGAATGAACAGTTGAAGAAGAAGATGAAACATGGGTAAACAGAGTATGAGGTGACTTTTGAGAAATAATAGGGGATGACGCAACAGGAAGTAAAGAAGTATCTGGTGAAGAAGTAAAAATATCTTCATAGAATACTGCATCTCTTGAAACCAATATTTCCTTATCATCAACATTATACAATTTGTAGCCTTTCTTGCCTGCTACAAATCCTAAGAATACACACTTAAAAGCACGAGAAGAAAATTTGTCCTTCAATGGTCATGTGTCGGTAGAATAACACAAACAACCGAATACTTTTAACACATCATAATCTGGTTTTCTGTCCATCAGAATTTCATATGGACATTTCCATCCAAGAGTGGCAGTAGGAAAATGATTAATCAAGTATGTTGCATGTAATATTGCTTCACCCCAAAAAGTAGTAGGAAGTGATGCCTGAAACAACAAGGCTCAAGCCACTTATAACAAATGGCGATGCTTCCTCTCCACCCTCCCATTCTGCTGATGAGAATTGATACAAGATGTTTGATGAATTATACCAAATTCTTCAAATAAAGACTGACAAGACCGTCCAAGAAATTCTGCCCCATAATCACTCCTAACAAATTTCACCCTACAACCAAATTGTGTTTTCATCATTTTGATGAGCTTAGAAAGAATGTTACTAGTCTGGCTTTTAGACTGCATCAAAAAAAGTCTCTGTAGACCTGCTGCAATCTTTCACAATAGTTAGAAAATAAGAAGCACCTGACATACTCGCTTGTTTATATGGCCCCAATATATCTATGTTAAACAATTCAAATAAACTTGTACTCTGACTGTCGCTAACACCAAAGCTAACTCTCGTTTGTTTTGCCTTTGCACAAACATCACAACACAAAGGAGTAGAATTCTCAACTTTAATCAATTTTTAAAGAACAACATCAGAAGGGTGTCCTAGCCTTTTATGCCAATTAGGCTTACTGTGCATCACATTATTTATACTACAGGTAAGATAGAAAGAAGGAATCAAGGACATGTATTTATAAATGGTTTCAGAATGAAAAGAACTGCTGTCAAGAAAATAGAGGTTTCCCATCGATTTTCCAATAGCAACAGGCTTGTCAGTCTTCTAGTCCTGCAGTAGACAAAAGTTAGGGTAGAAGATGGAAATTATTTTAGTACTTTTGGTGAGTTTACTTACTGACGGAAGATTATACTTAAAATTGGGTATATGCAGAACACCACTAAGTGTAATCTTACTTTGTATAATAATTTCTCCAACCATCTCAACTTTTAGGATAGTTCCATTAGGAAGTTGCACAGTACTAGGATTAGCTACCTCCCTTATATCACTGAACAAATGAGCTTTTGCACATATATGATTACTGGCTCCTGTATCAATTATCTAACATGCATCTCTATTTGAACATGTTTTATCTTCTGTATTTGAAAATGCACCTACAAATTCATGAGCAAAACTAATAAAGTCATAATCAGACAACTGGTTCCCTTTGAGTAACTTACTGAGTTCTTGTTGAATGATTTCCCTCATTGAATCCATCATCATTGGTTGTTTTTCTTCTTTCAGCTCTTCAAAAGGAGTCTCAGTCAAATTAATTCGTCCTTTAATTACTACAGTATCTTCTATTATTTTCCAAAAACATTCTGTTTCTTTCTTTTATGGCAATTCTTTGAATCACTCAGGATACCCATGTAACTTGAAGCATGTTTCTTTCACATGCCCTTTCTTCTTACAATAAGAATAGCATTTGTCCTCCCTCGACTCTCTTCTCTTATTATAAGGCTTTGAATTTCCTGAATTTTTTTGACTCCCTATTTGTGCAATTAAAGCAGTAGCATCAATCACTTCTAAAAAATTACTTGCTCCTTTTCTCTGCTTTTCCACATTCATCACTATAGAATACACCTTATCTAGGTGGGGTAATGGCTCCATCATTAACACTTGATTCTTCATATGATCATAAGATTCATTAAGTCATATAAGAAACTGAAGTGTCTTATAATCATCACTAAGTTTAAGAATCCATTTAGAAAGACCACAACTACATTTGCCACACGTACATTGGGGCATTGGACTAACATTGTTCAACTCATCCCACAACTTATACAGTTTAGTAAAATACATTGATAGTGTTGAGTTACCTTGTGTAACTGTCCCTAATTCTCTCGTAATTTGATACTTTTGTGGCCCATTAGATTCTCCAAAACGCTTCTCCAATTTTTCCCAAACCTCCTTGGCTGAATTCACATACAAAAAAGAATTATGAAGTTCCTTGGTCAGGGAACTCAGTATCCATGACACAACCATAGAATTATTCCCAAACCAATTCTCAAAATCATCTGCATCTTCAGCTGGTAATTTAATTTTCCATTAATGAACCCTAATTTGTGTTTTGCTGCTAACTCTATTTTCATTGACTTACTCCATGATCGATAGTTACTACCATTGAAAGGAATTGTAACTAATGTCAATCCTGGATTATCTTGAGTAACCACAGTGACCGAACCTTTTGATTCTGTCCCTTTCACAATCTGCCTGTTAGTTAATTCCACCATTATTATGTGAAATTACTGGGAATAAAGAACAAAAGTAGGGGAAAAAACTGACAACTATTCAATGAAGAAGAAGGAAAACAAATCACCAGTACTTGGGTGATTAGCTCGGTAAAATATCTTAGCCAAAAAAGAGTGATCGTTGCTCTGATAACATGAACAAGCAAAGAACTGAGCAAGAAGAAAAATTAATATGTGAATGAATTACTTATCACATGTATTCAACATCTATACAAGTGTTAATTATATACAAAACAAAAGAAGCTTCTCATACAAAAAACAAATTGTCCAGCTCAGCAAAACAACTCTAACTAACTACAGCTACACAAAACTAATCAACTAGATTAACTTAATTAATCAGCTACACAATGCTCCTTTGGATGATCCAAGGAAATAACCCATATGAGCTTAAAAGCATCTAATAGCCGTAATCCTGGGTCAAGCGAAAGAAGCACACCAAGAGGGGCCATGATGATTTTTGTGCACACAAGCATAAAACATGATGGAAGGCTATTACAATAGACGCTAAGAAGATCTTTGAATAAAGAAAGCTATAAGAAAGAAGAAAGAAAGACAAAAAGCAGGGAAAAACTAAAAATACACTTTAATTAAAAAATCCTTGAAAAGAATCTCAAAAGATTTCAAGCATATCCATTTTTTATTTCCTAGAAATTGATTGCACTCGTTGCAATAAACTTCAATAATTGAATCCCAGGCCAAACAAACACATTTTTTGAAATTAACGTTTAGATGAAGTGACAAACGCTACAAGAAGCAAACGGATTAGCAATGAAATTTTTAGTTGATTATAATGCATATTCACTTGGTAAAAAAATTTACTGACAATTTTTTGACCAAAGCTTTTAATCTGCAATTACCTTGTTGGCTACGAATTTACTGAGAGATAACAAGGGCAATCGGTAATTAGCAATAGCTTGCCGACAGAAGATTTGGTTCTAAAACTGTTTCAATATATGAAGAGAAGAACTTTCAATCGACAAGTGCCAACCAAGATGTTGTCGATAAATTATATTTTGAATTTCATATTTAGTTGAAAAGGTAGTGAGTATTTGGTCGACAATTTATTTCAATATTACTTTAAGAAGTGAAGAAGCTATCGGTAATTGGTTGAAAAATGTATAAGTTAACATTTTTTAAATTCAATATACAGTCGATGATGCGTCGGTAAATATATTCATATCTACAAAAATATGGTCGGTATTCAATCGATAAGTTATATTTAAAAAGGAATTTTTCAGTAATATATTAGTAACTACTTGATGTTTTCACAATCTATTGGTAATTTATATGCAAACAATAAATATTCCACCGTTACTTGATAATTCATCAGCAAATTAAAAGAAATTATAAAAAGTTAAATTTTATAATTATTACATAATAAAATAATGAAATAACATACCGTTAAAAATATATATAGAAATAAAAACATATATAAAAATAAAAATACATATAAAAATAAATCATATATAATATTAATAAAATTATTCAAATAAATAAAATGCACAAATAATGTTTAAAAAAACTAAGGGGGATGGGGAGGTCGATGTGGAGTAGCTGAATCTTCAGAGGTGGAAATAAAGGGTAAGAATCGTAGAAAATCCAATTATGCTTGGACATCCTCTCTCTGCATCTAATCTCATAATACATGCTCACGCTCACATGTTTGTGCCTCCAACTCTCTCTATTATACTTGGAACCGCTCCTTATACGTCTACTCTTGATTCATAAGTTGCTTTTAAAGGGCTTCCTTTAATTGCTCTACTTCTTGATATAATGCTGAAGATGAAGAGTTAGCCTTAGAGACGTACTAAGATCCCAGCCTATACACCTTCCTCTTCCTCTTTTCACCAACAATTGCAATGAATGGTTGAGTCTTATCAATAGGCTCACTTGTCTATGATTATTGATCCTGTATGTGATGCTATAAAGTGGTCCCGTGAAAAAAAAGATGTTAAAAAAGCAGTTAAGCAAGCAAGAGTACAATCTTTAGAGTGTTTGTATGAAAAATTTGGAACAAAGGAAGAAGAAAAAACTATTTATAAATTGGCTAAAATAAATGAAAGAAAATGTCGATATTTGAATGAAGTTAAGTGCATCAAAGATGAAAAGAATAGAGTTTTGGTTCAAGAACAAGATATCAAGGAAAGATAGAGAAGTCATTTTAAGGGGCTTCTTAATAGTAACAGTAATAAAGACATTGAGGGTTTAGATGATATAGTGAAGAAAAATGTGAAGTATATTAGATGGATTGGGTTCTTTGAAGTAAAGTAAGCTTTAAACAGAATGAAAATTGGTAAAGTATGTGGACTGAATGGAATACCCATTGAGGTATGGAAAGGTTTTAGGAGATATAGGAGTTGTGTGATTGACGAATTTATTTAATAAGATGCTAAGTAAAAAGGAAATGCCTAATGAATGGAAAGAAAATAGTTAATATATATTTTTAAGAATAAATGAGATATTCAAAATTGCTCAAATTACAAAGGTATTAAGCTTATGAGCCACACCTCAAAATTATGGGAGAAAGTGATGGAACACTGTTTACATTTGGATACTTGTATCTCCCTAAAGCAATTTGGTTTTATGCCTGGTCGATCCACTATGGAAGTTATCTTTCTTATTAGAGATGTGATGAAAAAGTATAAAGAGATGAAGAAAAATTTATATATGGTTTTCATTGACTTAGAGAAGGCTTATGATAGAATTTCTAAAGAAGTTTTATAGTGGATCCTAGAGCATAGGAGGATTTCTATAAAATATATCCAAGTCTTGAAGGATATGTATGATGGAGCTATTATTAGTGTCCGTACTATTGGAGAGAATACTGAGAATTTTTCTGTTTCTATTGTGTTACATCAAGATTCAACTTTGAGCCCTTATATATTTACCTTGGTCATGGATGAGGTAATAAGATTTATACAAGATGATATCCCTTGGTGTATGATATTTGCAGATGATATTGTATTAATAGATGAAACTCAAGCAGGTATAAGTCAAAAGTTATGGAGAAATACTTTGGAATCAAAGGGTTTTAAGCTAAGTAGAACTAAGCTTGAGTAAATGCATTATAGATTTAATAACAAAAATGCAGAAGGAGACGAAGTTATTTTAGATAGAGTAGTAGTATCTTATAGTACACATTTTAAATAACTTAGTTCTATTATTTAAGAGGATTGATGTTGTAAAGAAGATGTAAGTCACAAGATTAAAGCAGGTTGATAAAGTGAATGAGTGCTACAAGAGTGTTATGTAAAACATAAACCTAGAGATGTATCTGTCAGAAAAATTGAACTTGTTAACATAGAAATAGCTATAAGAGGCAAAAGTAAATCTAAATTAAATTGGACAAAAGTGGTATAAAATGATTTTATTGTTTTAAATTTATCAAAAGATGTAGTATTAAATTGAATCTAGTGGAAAAAAAATCGATATAGCCAACCCCAATTAACATGAGATTAAGGTTTTATTGTTGTATAATAAATATATCATATAGAAAAACTAAAAGTGAATATTTAAATATATAAACTTACATATACATCTACTTTTTAAAAAAACTTACATATACATCTCATGAGTGCTCATCAATAAATGTGTATATGTCGTGATTTTTTTGCTATGTGAAATATAGACCCAGAGATAAGAGAGCATAGATTGAGATAATTTGGTTATGTGAAACGTAAATCTAGGGATGTATCGGTAAAAAAAACTAAACTTGTTAACATAGAAATAGCTACAAGAGGCAAAAGTAGACCTAAATTAACTTGGACAAAAGTGGTATAAAATGATCTTATTGTTTTAAATTTATCAAAAGAGGTAGTCTTAAATTGAATCTAGTAAAGAAGAAGAATCAATATAGTCGATCCCAATTAACATGGGATTAAGGCTTTATTGTTGTATAATAAATATATCATTTAGAAAAACTAAAAGTGAATATTAAAATATATAAACTTACATATACATCTACTTTTCAAAAAAACTTACATATACATCTCATGAGTGCTCATCAATAAATGTGTATATGTCGTGATTTTTTGTATAAGTATGACATCTTGTGCTTCATTAGGGGCAGTTTCGATTGCTCTGCCCAGTAAATTAATATAAAAAATTAATGTATATTAGTAAAAAAATAATTATTACAACAAAAGATAAAAAAAAATAAAACTAAATTATACTTACCGGGCATTGGACATGCTCATAATGTGTTATGTTGTCTCCTATATTTATAGATGAGTTTACACATTTATATTGTGCAACCTGTTATAAGCAACCACCTCAGAATGAACCCGACCCTTTGGAGCTGTTCAATGCGCCTAAAGGGCAGCTCATAAATCGTCATTAATAAACTTAGTTAATATAAAAATGAAAACGCAAAAATTCCTATAGCCTTGATTTCTTTAATCATATCGCTGTAGTGAACAACAACCTTCTTCTTGAAGGTAATTCTGACTAGGGAGTCAATCACTAGTAAAAAAATTTAAATAAACCAAAATATTTTAAATATTACTCATTGCTTAAATATTCAAAATACCAATCTTTGATTTCTTTGGAGATTGACTTCAATTAATTTTTATCGCCTCCATCTTCTTATGCATTATCTTCCTAATTTTATGCTATGAACCAAATGGTTCAATTAATATGCATAATAGAATATGATACATAGTTGATCCTCTAAAATTCAAAAAATTGTCACAAATTCATGAGCGATGATGAGTTAGACAAGACTGATGAGTCTTCTAAAAACCCAAAGAATCTTGCTAGAATGAGCATATTTTATAGGCCTAACAACTTAAAAAAGTCCATAAAATGCATATTTTCTCAGATCATATATATTCTTTTTTTTTTGTCGCTTAGTACAATGAGTAATGTATTTGTTTCAAATCTATCTCTAATTAGGTTTGGGAAATTTTCGAGCCTAGCTGATAGATGACTTGGCAAGCTTTGATTATTTGCTTCTAAAATCTAAAACTCGCCATTTTAGGCATTAAAAAATCCTATTCTATCACAAAAACACATCGTTTTAGATCTTATTTTGTTTTGCTAACTAAAAAATGCACCTTTTTATTTTCAATAACTACTGAAAATTCATGTCTTTGCAAGATCAAACTCAAGAATTTCCCAACCCAAAAAGTCATTCTCTATTGACTCAAAATCAACAAGAAATCTAGCAAGAACAAAGCCAAAATCCAGAGAATAATTACTTGTTGCAATTTAGGAACACGGTGTAGGCAAAACCATGTTTTTGAAACCCTAAGTATTGCTCAGCCAAATGGATATACTCAGACGTCGGCTGGTCATTATGCCACTCTCTCACTCACATTCTCTTCTGTTGTTGTCAAATTAAAAAGGAATAACAAAAAATAAGAATACATGCACAAATAAAATGGTGGAGAGAAAAGTGGAGAAGTTAACATACCATTGTAGATTCAAGCGTTGAGGCCATTAGTGGGGATAATTACTAAATTATGAGAGAAGTCTCAAAAATTACTGAAATGTGGGACTTCTTTCAAATCTTAGTATATTATGGGAGTCAAAAGGTCAAATCAAAAGTCACACTTTCGGTTTGACCAAACCGCAACTTTGAGTTATGGTTTGGTGCAAATATTTTTTTTAAAAAATATTATATCGCCAAACCACAACTCAAAGTTGCAGTTTGGTGCAATTTTTTTTAATTTGATATCAAGCCACAACTCAAAGTTATGGTTTGGTGTTTGGCTGATGAAATTTTTGATATTAATTAAAAATCACTATACATAGCATCAAACTTAAAATACTACTATATTAATTAGACCCCATATATATAACACCAAACCTAAAATACTACTATATTAATTAAAAATTTTAAATTTTTACTTAATTATCAAAAAATCAAATTTTTATATAAAATACTACTAACTTAATTAAAAAATTAAAATTTTAGCTATAATTAACATAAATAACCTAATTATCATAAAAATTTTATATAAAATCTAATTTTACTTTAATATATTAAAAATTAAAATTTTAACTTTAATTAATAAGAAACTCTAATTTTTACTTAAAATACTGTTAGATTGATTAAAAAATTAAATTATTTGACCTAAAAATAAAAAAAAATTCTAATTTTCTCCTAAAAAATTAATTTATATCATTCATTATCAAAAAACTTAAATTTTTTTTTTCTAAAATACCACTATATTAGTTTAAAAAAATTATAGAGACAAATTATAGTGGTATTTTAGGAATAAAATTTGAATGTTTGATAATGAGTGATATAAATTAATTTTTGAAGAAAATTAAAAATTTTTATTTTTAGGTTAAAAAAATTAATTTTTTAAACTAATTTATTAGTATTTTAGGTAAAAATTAGAGTTCTTTGTTAATTAGGGTTAAAATTTTAATTTTTTATATATTAGAGTAAAATTAGATTTTATATGAAAATTTTATAATAATTAGGTAATTTATGTTAATTAGGGTTAAATTTTTAATTTTTAATTAGGTTAGTGGTATTTTATATAAAAATTAAATTTTTTGATAATTAGGTAAAAAATTTAATTTTTAATTAATATAGTGATATTTTAGATTTGGTACTATATATAGAGTCTAATTAATATAATGACATTTTAGATTTGATATTATATAGTATTGTTTAATTAATATCAAAAATCTCATCAGCTAAATACCAAACAGCAACTCAAAATTACAGTTTGGTGCTTTATATAATTTTTAAAAAAATTTTATACCAAACTGCAATTTTAAATTACGGTTTAGTGATATAATATATATTTTTAAAATTTTTATACTAAACCGTAATTTAAAATTACAGTTTAGTATGAAAATATATGAAATAATAATAAACGGAAATTAAATATCATTAAGCAGCGACACAACCCGCTGCATCAAGGTTTACAGCATCAATAGCACAGACAGGAACATAATCTAAACAAATAACAGTATTCTGTAATGACAATGCCCATTGCGCTAGCAAATGGGCAACTCAATTGCACTCTCTACGACTGAAATTAAAGCATACAGATTGAAAAGCAAAACTAATAGAATTGATGTCTGCAATTAGCAAACCCAAGGGAGAAAAGTTTTGTTCAGCTACTCATAACGCCGTTGCTAGCAACTGATAATCAGTGTCAGCCTGAAGTTCAAAAAACCCACCATTTTTTGCCAAAGTTAAACCAAATAGCATAGCTTTTGCTTCCGCCAGTTCCACCTGCATGGTTCCATCAAGACGTGTAGCAGCAGCCAGTAACACTTTCCCTTTGTCATCACGCACAAGAGCTCCCAAACCAGTTTTACATAAATTTGCACAAATAGATGCATCAATGTTTAGCTTGTAAACACCCTCATTTGGTGGACTTCATTGAGCATGTGATGGTAGTATTGTTTTGTCTACATTACGAAAGCCATCTTGAAAATCACTTGACAAATTTCTGGCCAGATTTATAACGTCAGTTACTGCCATCATTTTAGCTTCATGTAGGAGCTGATTGCGGCAGAACCACATAGGCTAGAGGAGTATGGCACAGAATTCAAGATCCTCCTTGCACAACACTTCTTTTAATTTAGAGAAAAAGTGGAGACAGTCTGATACCTGGAGTTTGTCGACAAGCAGACCCAAAGGAGAAGCTAGCCAAACTGCACGAGCCCATGAACAGTCCTTGAAGACATGAACCAAAGTTTCTTTCTCTTCTCCACAACGGCAGCAGGTATCATCTAAATGTAATCCCTTTCGAAGCAGAGATGATGAGCAGGGAAGGATATCTCGAAACAACCTCCACATGAAGTTTTGAATCTTAGGCGGGATTCTCAACTTCCAAACAACTTTCCATATGTCAGAATCATAGGGATTATTGGAGGTAGAGGGAGCATCTGAGCAGAAGATAGCCTGGGCTGCATAATAGCCCGATTTAACAGTGTATTGTCCATTTCTTGTTGGCAACCAGTAAAGGGAGTCATTTGGCAGACGAAAACTGAGTGGAATTTTATTGATCATTTCAATCTCGAAGGGCAGGAAAATTTCCTTCAGCAGACTCGAATTCCAACAGTACGCTTGATAATCAATAAGGTCACATACCTTAGCATTTTTTGGCAGCAATGGTGGCACTAGTGGGCACCTAAGAGAGGCATCTAACAGCCAGTTGGCCTTCCAGATTTTCACATCCTGACCATTCCCTATCCTCCATGGCAAACCTGACTCCAATACCTTTTTTGCAGACAGAATGCTTCTCCAGAGGAAACTTGGTTGGAAGCCTATCGTTGCTTGTATAAAATTCGAACGAGGGTAATACTTGATAATATTTGAGAGAAGTCTCATATTTTAGTAATTTTCTGAGATTTCTCCCATAATTTAATAATTATCCCCCGTTAGTGCAGCTGGGTTAACTCGGATATCAATTGAAGAATGAAGCAACAGATAAATAGTTTTCTCACTGAGTCTGAAGCCAATTTCAATCAAGCCGCCATGAGTTTGTCGCCGCTACCACCAATGTGTTACGCCGAGAATTGTTCTTTTGCAAACTTAAACGCCCAAAGTCATATGGGTGAGTGTGTGCTCTGCTCTGTCTATATAAAGCACCTTCCCTCAAGCCGACTAAAGAAAACCCATCATCAAGAGTCCAAGATTTACGAACTCAAATATTCTTTCTCTTTCTGTTTCTTTGTGTAATTTTGGGGATTAAATTATAATTTGCACAAATTACATTCAAACCCATAATTATAGTTGTAATAATCTTTGATTTTCAATTAATACGATTAGATTTTGGATGAAATTATTGGATTGAATTGTTTGGTTACTTCCATTAACGTTAACGTAAAATCCTTATTTGTACAGAATGAAAAGGCTGCGGCGGCGGCGGCACCGATGGCAACGGCAGAAAAAAATTGATTATTGAAGGTTTGAGAAACTGAGAAAAATATTTATGGTCAAAATCGATTTTGGCCTTTTGAAATGTAATTTAAGATTTACAACGTCTATATAGAATTAGAAGAAGAAGAAGTGCATGAGAAGAAGAGAAATACAGATATAGAGATGCGTGCAAGGAACTTGCTTTCGAATAATTATACAATGAAACCGTTGTATTACAACAAGCCAATCGAATATCAACATGTGGCAATGTTGTAATATAACAAGCCAATCGAATGTAAAACATTGCCACATGTGGCTTCGAATGTAAAACATTCGATTGGCTTGTTGTATTACAACATTGCCACATGTTGATATTCGATTGGCTTGTTGTAATAAACGGTTTTATTGTATAATTATTCCTTTCTTTGACTCTTCAATCTTTCTTTTTTAGTTTTTTTGCTATGTGACATGCTTCGATTGATCTGTGGATGCAATCTTGATGAAATCGGGATTGGTTAGAGGATTTTAGTTTTTTTTTTTTATTTTCTTTTGTTCTTTAAACTGTTCTTTGAAAAAAAAAATCTTGCTACTTTTATCGTGATATATTTTGGTTTTTGATCTGGTTTAGACTGAGTGTAGTTTGATGTTTAGTTTCTAAAACGATGAGTTTTAGTGAAAGTTAAAGAAAAAGAAAAGTAAAACGATGTGTTTTTTAGTTTTTTCAACTAAAGAATCCGAGCACACCACATCATGTCACGTAGGTTCGGAATTTTTTCAAAGTAAAACTGTGATAAATATGATAAACATTGCTAACTTCTTGCACTAACTGACAAAAAAAAATGTTAAGTTTAAACTAAGAAAATGCTTATTTTAAGAGATTATTTGGGGGGTTAAACCTATAATTTAACTGTTTCACCTTAGATTTATAGTGGTTCACAATATGTATTATTTACTGCAGAGAATACAATATGCCAAAACTAAATCAGATGTCATCGCAAAGGATGATGGGACTTCTGTTCCAAGAGAAAACCAAAAAAAAAGGCACGAGGAAAAATGTGAGTTCATAAATACATATTCATTTGAAGCAGTAATTTTGAAGTTTCTATGCTTTTCTTTTTCATTAATGAAAGAACAATGATATGCTTACGCCGAGAATTCTTGTATGTATCATCTTTTTTCAAAATAATAAATAAAATGACCTTATAATAGAACTTTGATTTATTTTTTCAATTGAATTCTAGTTAATTATACTTTTCAATTTTGTGAATTTAATTAATTCAGTTATTAATTTTGTTAAAGTAAAAAAAAATAATTATACAATGAAAGAGTTTAATTAGCAGGAGTCATATTCTATTTAATTAATATGATTTATCATATTCTTATATTTTTTGTGCAGTTAAAAATATTAATATTTATTTATTTTATATATTATCATTATTAGAATAATGAGACGAATAAAATATAAAAAATCTAAATATTTGTTGCTACATATACCTCTTAAAAAGATTTTGGCATCACACACCCTACTTTTAATTTAAAGAGAATACTTCAATTCTTCAAATATCTAATATAGAGGGTGTTTCTCAAAACTTAAAAGCTGGTCAAAACTGATTATAAGCAGTTTTTAGATTATAAGTTGTTTATTTAAGTGTTTCTGAAAACTTAAATAGTAGATTATAATCTGATTTTAATCAGTTTTTTAAAAGTTGGGTTTTGCTACTTTTTTTTAAGCACTTATTTTTTAAGCAGTTTTGACCAAGTAAAAGACCATATTATCCCTACCTAATCTTCAATATTTCAAATTTGCCTACCATATACACTTTAGTTCCCATCAAATAAATTTTATTATTATTATTATTATTATTAAATAAATTTTATTATTATTATTATTATTATTATTATTGCAAAATAAATTTTGAATTGACATTTAAAAAATTATTTTTATACAATAAATAAACTCATGGACAGTTTGGTCATTTTGACAGTTTCTGCAATTAAAAACTGATTATAAGCTGATTTTACATAAACACTTAACTGATTATAAACTGATTATTAACTAGTTTACAGAAATGCTTAACTGCTTATTTTTAATCTGATTATAATCTAAAAATCACTTATTCACAATAAGCTGAAAAGCTCCAGTTTTGAGAAACACCCTCATAGTATATAGTAATACCTACAAATTGGAAATCTCATAATTTAGGCTTCAGATTACGTCCTAGAGCATTAATACTTTTAACACCAACTTAAGTAAAGGAATTCAATATTCCTTGAATATAACAGCATCTATATATATATGAAGATTGAATGTGCATATGATTATATTGCTACATCAAAATAACAAGTTTAGAGAAAATGGAGTCAAAGAGTGGTGTACAAGATCAATCAAAATTCCCAATCATCATAGCAATTATGGGTCCTTCAACTAATAAAAAGAGTGAAATAGCTGCAAAATTAGCTACGTTTCTTCAATATCCTCTTATTGACGAAGCTGATGTTATCTTAGCCCTTCAAAATTCCATCCCAGCCCCTTCCATTGATGACTTGCCTTTCAAAACTCTTAGCCAAATTTCTTCAACTCAGCTGAGTCTGAAGCTTAATGTTATCGTTAATACTGTTCTCTCAGAGCATACCCATTTTATACATTTACAGCAGTTAGCAAGTTCCAAAGGAGCTTGTTTGATCATTATTCAATGTGATAATGCCTTTGATCATTATGACATTGGGCATCTACAAAGCTAAACATCGACACTAACAAGCCATTTGTTGTAAAAGAATTTGCCCCTACAATGCTACATCTTGTAGAATTTCCTCAAGGTAAACCATCAGAACAACTTCCTCAAGTTAATAATATTATAAATAATAGATTTCTTACAGAAGGGCATGCACACGAGTTTAATTTTATTGAAGAGCCAAAACATGATTATGAGAAACTTGTTTGTAATTGTTGCAAAAAACAGCTTCTTGGCTCAACCTATCAATGCGTTGTATGTGATGAGTTCAACTTTCATGAAATATGTGCGAAGTCACCTAACCCATTTTCGCAAGATCTTAGGGAGAGTTGCCCTTCATATTTAAGAAATAATCCACCTGAATATAGCTTTCCTAAGAGGCAAAACTGCCAACTTTGTGAAGAGTTTTGTGACTCCTGCAATGATTGCTTGCTTCAAACCCATATCGAATGTGGATTTACCTACCATTTTTGAATATAAGAGCCATTCACATCCACTTAATTTTGTTATAATGCCATTTTGGTTCAATTACAAGTATTTATGTTTCGTTTGTAATAAGTTTGGAGAGTCAATTAGCTATAAATGTTATCCATGTAATCTTGATTTTCATATTGATTGTGTGTTACTTGAGATTTATGCAATTGAAAATGAGTTTAGAGATTTCACCAACCGCGCTGAAGCTAAACTTCAAACAGCATCAAATCTTGATGTAAATGATGTATCTAGTAATTACATCAAGCGTGCTATAGCTAAACTTCCATCAAGTATTGTGCCAAAACTGCAAAAGAAAGTCAAATCAGTCATGAATCTACCTCAAATTGGGCGTGAGGGCTTCAAGGTGTTGGATGAGTACGACAATCGAATAAAACTGCGAAACAAAGGCAAATGATGAATACTTCAATCGAGATAAAACGGCGAAACAAAGGCAGATGATGAATGAATACTTCGCTCAAAAGAAGGATGAGTACTTCAATCGAGCTAAAACTGCGAAAGGAAGGCAAAGATGCATCTATGATTTTATCAACCGTGATAGAGAATGACCATGTATGTAAAGTTAAGAACAAATGTCTCAAATTCATCTATTCTCAAAAGTTGTCTCCAAATTTGTCCTTCTAACTTCCCACAAGCAACATATTTTTAAATTTTATTTACATAATTGAGAAAGTAATCATGAGAACAAACCGCTTTATCAGCTTCTTTTTTTTTTACTCGATCCTTTCGTGAGACTTATTTTAAATTACTTGTGTATCTTACAAAACGTTACTCACAATTTAAAATAAATTATATATAAAAGATTTATAATTTGATTATAAAAATGTACCGGCTTAACGGTAGAATTAATTACAAAAAATTTTTGTCACAAATTACCAAAGAATTAACATATAATTAACTGACGGTTTACTGACTATAAATTTTTATCAGCAAACTAACTTTGTTTATAAATATAGCGTCCAAATTTGCTGTGATTGAATAGCGATTGATTTTAGTGAAAAAAATAGTGACAGATTTACGACAAAAAAATTAGCAATGGAAAATCCATCACTGAAATAAAATTTATTAAAATAATAATAAAGAAAAAAATTTACCTGCATATTTTATTTCTGTCGCCAAAAGTATATGTTTTAACCATCCACCTAAACTTTTTTAATTCTGCCCATAAAATAAAAATTTTTACCAATAGATTAAGGTTTCTCAATAAAAGTTTCATAAAAACAGACTCCAAACACCCACAAGCAGTTGCCGCTCATAACTGTTTTAGAGGGTGTTTGGCTCAGCTTAAAAAATTAGCTTATAATTTGAATTTATAATTTTAAATAGTTATATATTTATTTTAAATATTCATAAATGATTAATAAATATCTAATATATTTAACAAAAAATAATTTATAAGTATTTTTATTGTTAAAATAATTAAAAAAAATATGAAGTTATATTATTAAGAATATTATTAAAATAAATAAAAATAATATAATAAATTATTCGGTCAAACTAATTTATAAATCAAATATTTATAAGTACTAAAATAATAAGTTAGTATTCTCAAATTATTTTTTTTAACTTATAAATTTTTAAAATTATTTGAATAAAATCATCAATTTAATTTTAGTACTTAAATTAACTTATATACTAAGCCAAACACGCTTTTCGTTGATTGCATCCGCGCCATCGGAGGCATATGATTGTTGCATTACCCCCCGCCAACCGCTCACCATATGCTCGTTAGCTGGTAGCGTTGCAGCTGTTAGCTCGTCGCAAGTGCATCGTTTTTTCTTTCTATTTTATTTATTTTTTAATTTGATTATTTGTTGATTTTTTTTCAATTTGAATTTTTGCAATATAATAATACGTTTATGTATATATTATATTGAATTTTCAAAAAAATAAATTAACAAATACAGTATAAAGTAATATAATATTTCATAAAATATTTGAAATAATTAATAAAATAAATATATAACAATTAATAAATATATAATAAATAAATATAATAGCAATTAAAAATAGAATAGTAATTTATAAAATAATTATTTAAATAAAATGATTATTAAAACAAAATTAAGAATTTTGTAATATATAATTAATAATTAAAATAAAATCATAACAAAATGAAAATAATAAATATAAAAAATATATAATAATATTATTTATTTTATATAACTAAATTATGATATAAATATATATAATTATGTTAATTATATATATGTGTGTGTGTGTGTGTGTGTGTAATTAACATAATTATATATATTTTATGTTAATTATCCTTTGAGAAGAATTTTCATTTTTACCCATTCAAACATAGCAAAGATATGAATTTGGTCTTAAACAAATCTTCAAACCATCACAACACAACCCGCTTTTAGCAAGAATTTCTTACAAACCCTTAGCGCCGATCCCCCTCTTATCTTGCTAAGGAAAACAACAAAATGGAAAATCTCTGATTGAATTAATGAATCAGTTGTTACACAAAGATGGTACTATGTACACGTGAACCAGCTGAATGAAAGACAACAAAAACAAAAGAGAGAGAGAGAGAGAGAGAAAGTACAGCTGTAGCTAATTCTATTTAACTATCTGATAAATATCGTTTGACTTGATTTCCAGCATGAACAATAGTTTCATCATATCTCTCTTTCTTTATTCACAACCAGCGTTCTGAGTAAAGGAGGTAGAGAACAATTCTATATTGATGTTGTAAATAGTTCTGATACAACAGATAGCTTATATACACTGTATACCTTAGTTAATGTAACTAATAGATAAGATAAGTATAGAAATGCAAATTTAAATATAAACCCGAGATTTATATTATCTCCTTATACACCCCCGCAAGATGGCAGACCGCGAGATAATGCCAATCTTGGAACACAATCTGTCAAAATCCCAAGTCGATAGGGCCTTGGTTAATACATCTGCAATCTGTTCTTTGGATGGAACATGAGCTACACGAAGTTTTCCTTCTTGTACTTGAGTCCTCACAAAGTGATAATCTACAGCTACATGCTTCATTCATGAGTGTTGAACCGGATTAGCAACAACATAGGTTGCACTTAGGTTGTCACAGTAAATCACCAGTATTGTAGACAAATCAACATGTAATTCTTGAAGCAAATTAGATACCCATGTTAATTCTGCAGATGAATTAGCAACAGACTTATATTCGGCCTCCGTTGATGATCTTGCCACTGTTCTTTGCTTTTTGGAAGACCATACAACTGGATTTCTGCCCAGAAAAATAACATGTGCACTTGTGGATGTATGATCATCACAATTCCCTGCCCAATCAGCATCGGAAAACGCATGTAAAACACAAGGTGAATCTTTATGTATGAATAAACCTTTGTCAAAGCTCCCATGAAGATACCGCAATAGCCTTTTCGCTGCATTCCAATGATTAACAGTCGGCCTAGATGTAAACTGTGATAACTTATTTACTGTAAAAGCGATGTATGGCTGAGTGAGTAATAAATATTGAAGTTTCCCAACTATTGTTCTATACTTGGCAACATCTTGAAAGTGAGCAGCATCATCTAGACGCAAAGATGTGGAAGTGGACATAGGTTTAGTAACAGGTTTAGAACCTTCCATCTGCGCAGCCTCAAGCAATTCTCTAACATAATTCTGTTGAGACAAAAACAATCCTGCACTTGTGCGAGTAACTTCAACTCCGAGAAAGAAATTCAAGTCTCCTAAGTCCTTGATTGAAAATCGAGACTTGAACTTGTTTATAAAGCTTTCTACATGATCAGCCTTGTTCCCAGTAATTATGATATCATCAACGTATATGAGAATATAAATCACCATTCCATGCTTTGAAAAAATAAAGAGACATGTATTTGATTGAGATTGAACAAAATGATATGAAATCAAGAAGTCTTTCAATTCAGTGTACCAAGCACGTAGTGCTTGCTTGAGGCCATATAAAGATTTGTGTAACTTACATACAAAGCCAGGTTTTTTATCATCAATATATCCCGGTGGTTGCTCCATAAAAACGGTTTCAGACAATCTCGCATGCAAGAATGCATTATTAACATCAATTTGCCGTAACGGCCAATCACATGAAACAGCAAGTGATAAGATAATTCTGGCTGTAGCATGTTTTGCAACCGGACTAAAAATTTGGTCATAGTCCATACCTGGTCTTTGTGTAAAACCTCGCTCAACCAATCTAGCTTTTATATCGTACCGGATTTCCTTCAGAATCATACTTAATACGATAAAGCCATTTGCAGCTCACCACATTTGAAGCATGTTGAGAAGGAACTAATGTCCGTGTATGCTGCCTCATTAGTGCATTATACTCCTCATCCATAGCAGTCCTCCATCTGGGATCTTTGAGAGCTTGTGCTACTGTTTTGGGAACAAATAATTTTGTATTTTGAACTGCTTCAGCTGCAAGACACAATTTGTTAATAGGCTTAGAAATGTTGTTCTTGCTTCGAGTGACCATGGGATGAGTGGACTGAGATGGAGGCAGCAATGACATAGCAGCAAGAGGAGAAGTATTGTGCAAAAATTATGTACTTGGCTATTGTAAAATTCTATTTTCAGAGACAGATTGTGCAGATTCTGCACTTCCCTGGCCCGATGCAGCTAAGGTGGAAGACCCAACTTCAGTTGTCTGTAAATTCATTGGCACGCTAGAATCTTCTGAGGGAAGGGCAGTCCGTGTTTGTGCACTTGTAGCCGAACCTGCAGAAATATTTACTGGAAGAGGCAACACATAATGAAGTGGTGACCATTCACTAAGAGAAGAGGAATCTGGACGGTTAGAGTTAGATTCAAGACCAGAATATGGAAATGAATTTTCCATAAAGTCAACATGACGGGACATAAATAAACGATTTGTAGACATCTCAAGACACTTATAGGCACTTTGATTGGATGAGTAACTAACAAACAAGCATGGAGATGATCGTTGCTGTAATTTGTGTGTGTTATAGGGACGAAGCCAGGGATAGCAAAGACACCCAAAGACACGAAGTTTTCTATAATTTGGAGCATAACCATACAATCTATAAAACGGAGAATCATATTGAAGTACAGGAGTAGGCATACGATTGATCAAATAAGCAGCAGTAAGAAAAGCATCCGACCAAAAACTTAATGGCAAACAAGCAAGATGAAGCATTGTTAAACCAGTTTCAACAATGTGCCTATGACGACGTTCAGCAACAGCATTATGTTCAGGGGTATATGGTGGAGTTAAGAAATGAGTTATACCATTGTCTTGAAAGAACGATTTTAAATGAATAAATTCACCCCCATTATCCGAATAAACAGATATTATTTGATGTTTAAAGAATTTTTCCACATCCTTTTTGAACGAAGGAAACACAATAGACACATCGGATTTCTTTCAAAGAGGAAACAACCAAATATATTTTGTAAAATGATCAACTAAAATCAAATAATAACAAAATCCATCTTGAGAAACAATTGGAGCAAGACCCCATACATCACAATAAATAAGTTCTAAAGGTGCACTACTTTTGACAGAAGACTCAGAAAATGGAACTTTATGCATCTTATTGCATTTACAAGAATCACAAAAAAACTTGGAATCAAACGAAACAGAACATTCAGACAAATTCTTTATAACTTGACGCAAAATGGGAGTAGAGGGATGACCGAGACGACGATGCCAAAGCTGTTGAGAAGTACTAACAGTATGAGACACAATAGGAGATGACATCAGATGGCTAGGTGGCCACTCATACACGCCATCTTTAGGTTGCCCCTCCGCCAAAAGAGTCCCCGTGCGCAAATCCTTCACAAAGAACGAAAATGGGTTAAATGAAACAGAATTGATAAACAGAAATGAGGTTCTTTTGTATAGCCGGTACACAAAGAACATTATGTAAATGAAGTTGCCGTAGAGGAGTTGTAAAGGAAACTGAACCAGTGTGCATAATCGGGTGGCTAGTCCCATCTCCAAGCATAACATCCTTAGTTCCATCATATTCTGAATGCATAGACAAGTTCTGCACATCCTGAGTTACATGATGATTCACACCTAAATCAAGAAGCCATTTCGTGTTGTCACCCAGACCAGGTTGTTGATGTTTAGCATAATTAACCTGCGGCTTTGAGGAAGATGAAGTCAAATTTGATGCAAAAAGCCAAGGACAAACTTTCTTAAACTTAAAACATTGCTTTAACATGTGTCCAGGACGATTGCAAAATTGACAAACAACTGAAGATTTGTTATTAGAAGATGAATTCCCATTGAAATTTCGAGTGTTTCCACTGAAATTTTGCTGCTGTGAAGAACTATAACCAGTACGCCTACCACCAGCAGTTTTATTATTAACATAATTGACAGATACCTGAGTGGAGACCGCTGTTGATTCTCGAAGAATCTGATTTTCAACATCTGTCAGCTTCTCATGCAGTTCTTCAAATGAAATCAGAGTCTCACGAGCCCGTAATGCTGCTGCAATTTCTTTATATTCAGCAGGCAAGCCATGGAATATATATAAAGCCAACTCAGACATGGGAACTGTAACACCAGCGGACTCCAGCTGAACTGAGATTACTCGAGCTTTCTGTAAAAACTTAGTGACAGATGATGATCCCTTTTTCATCATTAAAAGCTGCTCACGTAGACTCATGATTCAACTTTGAGATGGTTTTGCATACATAGATGCCAAGGATTGCCAAACATCATATGATGTTTTCTCCCCAATCACAAAAGCCACAACTTCAGGAGATAGAGATGCAACTAATGCGCTTCTAATCAGCTGATCTTGTCGAAACCACTGAACATCATCCAGATTTTGACGAGTAGGTTTTGTTTCTACATAATGCAGAAAGTCATATCCAACCAGCAATGAGTACCATTGGGTATGCCAAATCTGATAATTTGAGGGTGAGAGTTTAATCGGTGCCTGTGCAGAGGCATTGAATGAAATGAGTTGTTTTGATGAAGTCATATGAATAGTGGCAGAGGGTGAAGATAACACATTGGTTGGTGTAGATTCATTAGTTGAATCGGTGATATTAGCCATTGATCGGCAGGGAAAAAAATTAAATAAATAAATAAAGAACCCTAGATGTTGGGCTCTGATACCATAAAGGAGGTAGAGAACAATTCTATATTGATGTTGTAAATAGTTCTGATACAACAGATAGCTTATATACACTATATACCTTAGCTAATGTAACTAATAGATAAGATAAGTATAGAAATACAAATTTAAATATAAACCCGAGATTTATATTATCTCCTTATACTGAGGCCAAGCTGCTGCTCCTTTTCTCTCTCTTTTTATATTTTAGTTCTCCTTTTCCATTTTATTTTCTTCTTCTTCTTTTTAGTTTTTGCAATTAAATGTTTTTATGTGTGTTTTTCTCCTAGATCTTGCCTTTTTAAGGCCTCTTTGGCTCTCCTTATCCATGGTTGAAGGCTTTTGCTTCTTAGATCTGGGTTTTTGGAGTGGAAATCAAATGAAAGAATCAAGAGAATCAATATTCACCTAGCTATCAATGGTTTTTATGGAGTAAAAACTCTCCCACTGGAAGCTTCTCTGGTTTATTTCTAGAGAAGAGGTTTTGTTGACATCCCTCATCTTGGATGGACGATTAAAGCTCCCTAAGCATTTGCCCCTTTTGTGGGTGCTTTGTTTTTTCTTCCCTCAAATTGTTTTTTCACATTTGAGGATGTATGGGAATGAAGGTACGACTGATAGGGATATACTATTAACCATGCAAATGTAATAGTATAGTTTTGATGTTTTTCTATTAACAATATTTATTTATATTTAATTAAAAAAAATTGCATTAAATAAATAGTTTTTCAGTATATCATTAATAATTGTGATTAGTACATTTTGTATGTATCTGATTGGACCAAGTAGAGAATGGATGTTTTATACTGACTTTTAAAACATATTCTCTAGGACATTAGAAATAAGATTTGTGTTCTTAATCTTGATTTAATTAATATGAGCAAATATACATTGTCTTGTGCTTTGATTCATTAAAGAGTGAGTTTCATTTAATGGAATAATATTTCTCGGTGAGTTGAGCAAAGACATTTTATATTTGTGAAATATTAAGTTAATGATAGAATCCATGTTTTGGTTTAGAGATTGATGATGCACTTTAAGTAAGCTTATAAGGTTTCATAGTGAAAACCCTACAGGTGGATTTTTAACCAGCACATGAAATAAGTTAAGCGACAATTTTAAAGATATATTGTTATTTAAATAAATTGTCAGTAATTTATTTAATGTAGCAGCATATGTAATCTTAACATGGGGAACATGAATATTATGTTATGGAATAGTAAAATTAATAAGGAGTTCGATCATGAATTTTTAGTGGAATAATTTATGATTAATTATAATAAGAATATACTGGTCCTGTATGTGGTCTTATTATAATTAGTACCCTTGTTAATTTTATTCCTGCGGTCCCTGTTGTGCCTAGATTATTTGGAATGTATACGGTTGTTTTATTTTAAATTTAAAAATATTATCTTCCCATTCAAGAGATATTTTTAAGGAATTTAAAATAGAATAAAACTCTAAGAGATAAAAGGAGAGTTGGACGTACAATTTCTCCTCACTCAGAAAACTATTCCAAAGAGAATAATCGAGGAACACAACAGAAGATCGTGGGTGACTTCAAGATCTCAGGAAAGAAGACTGGTGAACGATTCTGCGCTTTAAGAGGTCAGTTTGATTGATTAATTCAATGTTTAGTTTGCCTCATACGTGTTTCGATGTGGGTTGTTTCCGCTTTATACCCGCTCCCTGCAATTTGTATCAGAGCCTTTCGAAACCGTACGAAGGTGGCTATTTTAATCATGTTTTCGATTGATTGTTTGTATCATTCAGTGGCTACATGATTTGTTGAGGTTTGATTGTTTTTGTTTCATTTTAGTCTGTCAATTTTCGGTTTCAATGAATTACAAAGGATCTATTGAATTTGTTGGATATTGATTAAAACGAATTAATAAAAACAAAAAGAAAGAAAATAAATTTTTTTTTCTGTGTTTGTCGAAACAGTAATGAAGAAATTAAATATATATATATATATACTTGTTTTTTTTCTGGATTTTGCGTCGAAGAACACAGTAGCAGTATATTTTTTTTTGAATTAATTTTGATATTTTTTTGGCTATTGATAATTGTTATCAATTATAAAAAAAAATTCTGAGTTCTTGAAATTGAAGAACACAGAAGCAGTTTTTTTTTAATTAATTTTGATTTTTTTTTGGCTATTAATAATTGTTATCAATTATAAAAAAAAAAATTTCTGAGTTCTTGAAATTGAAGAACACAGAAGCAGTATTTTTTTTGAATTAATTTTGATATTTTTTTTTGCTATTGATAATTGTTATCAATTATATAAAAAATAATTCTGAGTTCTTGAAATTGAAGAACACAGAAGCAGTATTTTTTTTTGAATTAATTTTGATATTTTGTTTTGGGATATTGATAATTGTTACCAATTTAAAAAAAAAAAAACTTGAGTTTTCTGGCGTTCATGGAAGCTTGAAGGAAAGCCAGGCAGTGGCTTGGGTTTTTCCACGAAGAAGAAGCTGCTGCCTTGGCAAATTTCCTTTTTGACCCTTCAAGTTTTAAGTTTTTACAAACAGACCTAGAAATTTTCAGTTTTTTTTCAATCTGACCTAGAAAGTTTCAGGTTTTACAAACAGACCCAGTTTTTTTTTGTTTTTGCAGAATAGCCCAGGTTATTCCTGTTTCTTGCAATACAGCCCAGAAAATTTTATTATTTTGCAAAATGATCCTAAAAAATTTTAATTTTGCAAATTGGCTTTATAATTAAATATAATTAAAATTTTAATTATGTTTAATTATATTTAATTATATATATTAAAATTATTTATGAGTGTTTTATTACATGCTAGTTGTGATTATTTGCATTTCTTCCCCATCGGAAGATGTTATGTTTGAATGTAATCACTGAACTAGTATAGTATTGTCTGTATTTATTTATCTCTCTATCTGAGAAAATTTATTAGTGACATGAACTAGATGTAATATTTTCTCACATATTAATATTTAAGAGGCATGTTTTCTCCCATCGATTGGTACATGTCAGTCTTATCTTACTATTATATGCATAGCATGTGATTGGTTGTATCCTCCCATCGAGATTACTATTTATGAATGTTGGTTAAAATGCATGTTTGAATTTTGGTATCATTGTTGTCATGCAATTTTGATTTAAATTCAGTGTTTATTATTGTATTATTAATGATATACTGAATTTGTTTAATGTTTTTTTTAGAAATGGCATCATTCAGTCCCTTAACTAACATCCTTACTCAGAACAAACTTGAGGGTCCAAACTATGTTGACTGGAAAAGAAATTTGGACATTTTGCTTACTGCTGAGGAGTACAAGTTTGTGCTCACTGAAGTATGTCCTGAAAAATCCGGTGAGGGTGCCTCTGAGGAGGCTACCATAGCTTACTATAAATGGGTTAAGGCTGATGAGATGGCGCGATGTTACATTTTGGCATCTATGTCAAATGTTTTTCAACATCAGCATCAGAAGATGGATACTGCTTTTGATATCTTAAAGAATCTCAAGGAGATGTTTGGAGACCAAACTAGTGCAGCCAAGCAGAATGCACTGAGGGAGATTCTTACTTCTAAAATGGAGCAAGGAACTCCTGTTAGAACTCATGTCTTGAAGATGATGAGTCTTCTGAATGACATGGAAGTTCTAGGTGTTGAGGTTGACAAGGCAACTCAGGTTGAGATGGTCTTGAACACTCTGCCAGCCAGTTTTCAGCAGTTTCGTTTGAACTGCAACATGAATAAGATGGATTTTACTCTATCTAAGCTGCTGAATGAGCTGGTAGCTGCTGAGACTATTATTAAGCAAGGAGCCGCACCTATTGTGCTTAATGTTGAGCGAGGTTCTTCATCTGCTCAAAATAAGGGTAAGAAGAAGAAAAATGCTCAAAAGCCTAAGACAAATGGTGCAGCTGCTAATGCTAATGGTGCTGTGAAAAAGCCTAAGGGTAAGTGTTTTCACTGCAAGCAAAAGGGTCACTGGAAGCAGCAATGTCCAACTTGGATAGCCAAGAAAAAGCAAGGTATGTCACTTTTTTATTTACTAGTTGTTGAAACTTGCTTAGCGGTATTGACTACACTCCAATGGTGTGTAGATTCAGGAGCCACTAATCATGTCTGCAATTCTTTGTAGGGGTTTCAGATAACACGCCAGCTAAATGAAGGAGAAGTGAGCATTTTTCTGGGTGACGGCACTGAGGTTGCAGTTTTAGCTATAGGAAATTTTAGTTTGAATTTTGAGAATAATAGAACATTGGTTTTGAAGGATGTTTTGTATGTTCCTTCCATTAGAAGGAATTTGATTTCTGTTTCTAGTTTGAGCAAGAATGGATATTCTATTTGTTTTAATGAATTTTATGATAATTCTGTCGTTATCAAAGTTAGAAAACAAATAATACGTTCTGGCTCTTTAATTGATGATCTTTTTATTCTCAAAGTTTCACCAGAACTGCAACTTTCTAATTCTGAGGTTAATAACTTTGATATCGTTGTACCATTAAAAAGAAAACGTCCTATTGAGTTTAGCTATACTTATCTTTGGCATTTGAGGCTTGGTCATATTAACTTAGATAGGATTACTAGGTTGGTCAAAGATGGACCATTGAGTTCATTGAAAGTGGAGGCACTACCAACTTGTGAATCCTATTTAGAAGGTAAAATGACTAAGAGGCTTTTTCCCTTAAAGGGTAATAGAGCCAATGATGTTCTTGAGTTAATTCATTCTGATTTGTGTGGCCCAATGAGTGTCCAAGCTAGGGGTGGTTTTGAGTATTTAGTGACTTTCACAGATGACTACTCAAGATATGGATATATTTACCTGTTGCGCCGTAAGTCTGAATGCTTTGAGAAATTCAAAGAATTCAAGGTAGAAACAGAGAAGCGACATGGAAAGTATATTAAGTCATTACGGTCTGACCATGGTGGCGAATACCTCTCTAGGGAATTCATTGATTATTTATCAGAACAAGGAATTACCTCACAATTGTCTGCACCTGGTATGCCACAACAGAATGGTGTAGCAGAAAGAAGAAATAGGACGCTTATGGAAATGGTTAGATCAATGATGAGTTATTCAGATTTGCCTATTTCGTTTTGGGGCTATGCCATAGAAACAGCAGCATATATTTTGAATTTGGCTCCATCTAAGTCGGTACCTAAAACTCCTACAGAACTGTGGACTGGGCGAAAGCCAAGTCTAAGACATGTTCTGATGTGGGGTTGCCCAGCCCATGTGCTGAAAGGGAAAGCAGATAAGTTGGAATCAAAAACAGACTTGTGCTTCTTTATTGGATATCATAGAGGAACAAAAGGAGGTTTATTTTATAGTTCAAAAGATAAAAAGGTCATTGTTAGCACCAATGCACATTATCTTGAGGAAGACTATATTAGAAACCATATTCCCAAAAGCCAATTAGCCTTGTATGAATTGAGAGGAGAAAACATACCAACTAGAACCTTTCCATTAGAATATCAACCTGAACCATCCATGGTCGGAGCTGACATTCCATTACCTCGTCGTAGTGGGAGAAATGTTAGTGCACTAGAAGATCAATATCCACCAGAGCATTTAGCGCATAACATTCCACTACAGCCCGAAAGTAGTGAGAGTAATGTTGGAGCTACAGTGGCGGCTGATGATCCTAATGTACATGAGCAAGATGTTGGAGCCTCTGACATTTCATTGCCTGTTGCTAATGAAGGACATGTTCAGGCTCCAGAACATGACCAGGATGCAATACCACCAGTCATAGACCTGCCGGCGTTACAGCCACAGCAAGATGAAGGTGTGATTGTAGAGCCTGTAGTACTTCGTCGTAGTGGGAGAATTAGACGAACCCCGGTTCGATATACACTTTTGGGAGAAGCTTTTGATAGAATCCCTGAAGAAGTGAATACCGAACCAGCTTGTTACGATGAAGCACTACAAGATAAAGATGCTGATAAGTGGCTTATAGCTATGAAATCTGAGATGGAGTCTATGTACTCTAATCAAGTCTGGGAACTTGTAGAACCACCTGAAGGGGTTAAACCCATTGGATGTAAGTGGATCTATAAGAAAAAGAGGGGTATAGACGGTAAAGTACAAACTTATAAAGCAAGGCTTGTTGCAAAAGGGTTTGCTCAGAAAGAAGGGATCGATTATAAGGAAACTTTTTTGCCAGTAGCCATGCTCAAGTCTATTAGAACTCTTCTATCCATTGTAGCTCATTTTGATTATGAGATTTGGCAAATGGATGTCAAGACAGCTTTTCTAAATGGAAGTCTTGATGAATGCATCTATATGAAGCAACCAAAGGGTTTCATAACTAGTGGACAAGAAAATTTGCTATGCAAATTAAATAGGTCCATTTATGGCCTTAAACAAGCATCTAGGTCATGGAATACTTGTTTTGATCAGACGATCAAAACTTTTGGTTTTGATCAGTGTCATGATGAGTCTTGTGTGTATAAGAAGTGGAATGGTAGTAAGGTTGTGTTTCTAGTACTATATGTGGATGATATTCCACTTATAGGGAATTGTGTAGGTATGTTGACTTCTGTCAAAGACTGGCTATCTCAGCATTTTGATATGAAGGACTTGGGAGAAGCTGCTCATATTCTTGGGATCAAGCTTATGCGAGATCTCAAGAGAAGAATGATTGGCTTATCACAAGCACTTTATATTGATATTATTCTTGCTCATTTCAACATGCAGGATTCCAAGAAGGGTTTTCTTCCCTTCAGACATGGAATCACTCTATCTAAGGATCAATGTCCTAAGACACCTGAAGAGATAGAGAGCATGAAGGCAGTTCCTTATGCTTCTGCAGTTGGAAGCCTCATGTATGTCGTGTTATGTACTAAACCTGATATTTGTTTTGCTGTTGGCATGGTTAGCAGATTTCAGTCTAATCCTGGGCGGGAACATTGGACTGCGGTGAAACATATAATCAAGTACTTAAAAAGAACTAGAGATTATATGTTAGTCTACCAGTCTGCAGATCTTATACCCATAGGGTATACAGATTCAGATTTTCAGTCTGATAGAGACTCTCGGAAGTCTACCTCAGGAAATGTTTTTGTCTTGGGAGGTGGACCCATAAGTTAGAGGAGTATTAAGCAAACTTGTGCTGCTGACTCCACCATGGAAGCTGAATATGTAGCAGCCTCTGAGGCTGCTAAGGAAGCTGTATGGCTTAGAAACTTCCTAATGGATCTAGGTGTAGTTCCTTCAGTGCAATCGCCTATTACACTTTATTGTGATAATAGCGGGGCAGTTGCGAACTCAAAGGAGCCACGGAGCCATAAAAGGGAAAAACACATTGAGCGGAAGTATCACTTGATACGAGACATAGTTCAAAGAGGTGATGTGGTAGTGACAAAGATTGCATCGGAAAACAACCTGGCAGATCCTTTTACAAAGAGCTTACCAGCAAAGACTTTTGACAGTCATGTAGAAGGAATGAGAGTTAGAATAATTGATGCATGGTTATAAGTCTAAGTGGGAGATTGATAGGGATATACTATTAACCATGCAAATGTAATAGTATAGTTTTGATGTTTTCCTATTAACAATTATTTATTTATATTTAATTAAAAAATTGCATTAAATAAATAGTTTTTCAGTATATCATTAATGATTATGATTAGTACATTTTGTATGTATCTGATTGGACCAAGTAGAGAATGGATGTTTTATATTGACTTTTAAAACATATTCTCTAGGACATTAGAAATAAGATTTGTGTTCTTAATCTTGATTTAATTAATATGAGCAAATATACATTGTCTTGTGCTTTGATTCATTAAAGAGTGAGTTTCATTTAATGGAATAATATTTCTCGGTGAGTTGAGCAAAGGCATTTTATATTTGTGAAATATTAAGTTAATGATAGAATCCATGTCTTGGTTTAGAGATTGATGATGCACTTTAAGTAAGCTTATAAGGTTTCATAGTGTAAACCCTGCAGGTGGATTTTTAATCCAGCACATGAAATAAGTTAAGCGACAATTTTAAAGATATATTGTTATTTAAATAAATTGTCAGTAATTTATTTAATGTAGCAGCATCTGTAATCTTAACATGGGGAACATGAATATTATGTTATGGAATGGTAAAATTAATAAGGAGTACGATCATGAATTTTTAGTGGAATAATTTATGATTAATTATAATAAGAATATACTTGTCCTGTATGTGGTCTTATTATAATTAGTAGCCTTGTTAATTTTATTCCTGCGGTCCCTGTTGTGCCTAGATTATTTGGAATGTATACGGTTGTTTAATTTTAAATTTAAAAATATTATCTTCCCATTCAAGAGATATTTTTAACGAATTTAAAATAGAATAAAACTCTAAGAGATAAAAGGAGAGTTGGACGTACAGTTTCTCCACACTCAGAAAACTATTCCAAAGAGAATAATCGAGGAACACAACAGAAGATCGTGGGTGACTTCAAGATCTCAGAAAAGAAGACTGGTGAACGATTCTGCGCTTCAAGAGGTCATTTTGATTGATTAATTCAATGTTTAGTTTGCCTCATACGTGTTTCGATGTGGGTTGTTTCAGCTTTATACCCGCTCCCTGCAACGACTGTGCTACAAGATTCAATTCGGTTTAAGTCTACATTTTTCTTTAATTTGTATAGCATTACCTTGCGTAAGTATATTCTGCTTGTATTTTAGGCCTCATTGCTTCTTTTATCTATGACCATTGATATATGAGTTTGGCTGCTTAGAGTAATATGTGTGCCTTTCATGGCTGTGATTGCACTTTTCTTAGTGCTTTAGAGCCTCCCAAGGATACTTGGTGTATCCCACCCTTTTATGAAATTAATTAATCTTTTATTGCTCAAAAAAACAAAAAAGAATTTACCCTTGAACTAATTTTAGATGCAAATACACTAGAGTTTCTATAAAACAACCATTTTGACTCCTCTGTTAACGAAACAAATAATGGCATTGTATGAAAGTAGGGCTGTAAATGAGCCAAGCTACTCGAGCTCAGCTTGAGTCTCGGCTCAGTAAAAGCTCGTTCAGGCTCGAGCTCGTTTAAAAATAAACCGAGCTCAAGCTGCTCGTTTACTAAATGAGCCGAGCCCAAACTCATAGATACTCGGCTCGTTAGGCTCGCGAGCTGGCTCATTTAAGAAGCTCGCGAGCTCTAGCTCGTTTATTAAGTTATATTAAAAAATATATTATATATATATATTAGTATATTATATTTATTAATTTTACTATTAGTCATATATTTTTAATAATTTATATCACAAATTATAATAATTATTAATATATAATTAATATAAGAAAAATTGTATTGTATATATGATATAATTGATACTTAAGATTAATTATATATATTGTATATAAGATAAAATGATTAATGTTATAAAGTTGATTATAGTTAATATACCAACATCAATATAAAATGATATTATATATATATATATATACATTCTATACATAGTACGATAAACTATACAATATATATACTACTTAATATATGCTATATTATTTTCTATAATATTTGATAAAAATAAAGCATATATATGTAAAAATAAAGTATATATATACCATATATATATTATATGTGATACATGTATATATTATATTATATATTATATATGCATGCTTTACACTATATATACTATATATTATATGTAGAATATGTACATGTTATGTACTACAATATTATATATATATATTATGTATTATATGGGCTATATATATATTACTGATTATTTTCATTATACACTATAATATATTGGATATTATTATTTTTACTATATATAATATATATATACACCATATATATATTATAATATGAATAGTATATCTAGTGTAAAGCATATATATGTATTATATTTTATTTTTACCATATATATATTAAATACTATATATTATATGTAGTATATGTATATTAAGCACTATATATTATATGTGTACAGTAAAAATAATAATATACAATATATAAAGCTATGCTAAATGATATATTATATGTATACAGTAAAAATAATAATATACAATATATAGAGCAATGCTAAATGGTAGTATATAATATATATATATATATACTATAATATAAATACTACTTAATATATAATATACTATTTTTCACTATAATATATATGGTAAAAAAATATAATATATATATATTAATATATATATTTAATAATAATAATATAGATATTAAAAGAAAAATAATAGTAGAAATTTTACTAATTATTTTAAATTTAATTTTTTTAGTATACCAAAAATTTTGTTTAATTTCTGATCCAAAACCAAGAAACCCTAAAATGATGTTATATATATATATATATATATAAATAATACAATAAACTTTATAATATATATACTACTTAAAATATGCTATATTATTTTCTATAATATTTGATAAAAATAAAACATATATATGTAAAAATAAAGTATATATATACCATATATATATTATATGTGATACATGTATATGCTATATTATATATAATATATATATACACCATATATATTATAATATAAATAGTACATTTAGTGTAAAGCATATATATGTATTATATTTTATTTTTACCATATATATATATTAAGTACTATATATTATATATAGTATATGTATATTAAACACTATATATTATATGTATACAGTAAAAATAATAATATACAATACATAGAAAAATGTTAAATGATAGTATATAATGTATACATATGTATACTATAATATAAATACTACTTAATATATAATATATTATTTTAACTATAATATATATGATAAAATAAAATATAATACATATATATTTTTAACAATAATATATAATAGGTATAATTTAATTAATTTTTTTAAATTTAATATTTTTAATATAAAATAAATTTTTTGGTCCAAAAATAAAAAAACCCTAAAAGAGATCCTATTTACACTCTCTTTCTCTTTACACCCCTTTCCCCATTGTCGTCACCTCTCCTTTTCTTTCTCACAATTTCGCTATCTCGCTATCTGTCTCAGTGTCTCTGCATCACTCTCTGTTTCTATCTCACCCTCTCCATCACAGCTGCTTCAACCAACAATTTGAACCATCTTTATCGCAGCTCTCATATCAAGCTCGAGTCTCACCATCTGGCTCTGTTTCGTTCTCAGTCTTAGTCTTTGTCTCTGTCTCGCACGGGATTAACACAACAGGTCGACGAGGGAGCTCCGATCACCATCTCGCTCTCTGTTTCTCTCACTGCTCTCTGTATCTGTCTCTGTCTCGATCTGTGTCTCTGTCTCGCAAGGCAAACAAGGGAGCTCCGACCACAAAGATTCACCTGTTTCGCTCACTGCCTTGCTCTCTGTCTCGATCTTTGTCTCTGTCTCGCAAGCCATTCACACAGCAGGCCAACGAGGGAGCTCCGACCACCATCTCGCTCTCTATTTCTCTCACTGCCTCTGTATCTGTCTCTGTCTCTGTCTCATAAGACATTCACACAGTAGGCCGATGAGGGAGCTCCAACCACCGGCCACCGACAAGACCATGGCAGCCTCTCACTCTCAGGTTGTTCATTTATTTTTTTTTAATTTCAATATAATTTAATGCTGAGATGTTCAATGAAATGTGACATGTGATGCTTAGATAAATGATAATGTGATGTTGTGATGCTTAGATGCTTATATAACATATATAACATTCTATCATTTCAGACTATGTGCTTCTATGTGCTATGTGAGCGAATATTATTGAATCAAAACTTTTACATGAGAGACAAAGGGCAAAGATGCACACCGTACTAGTCATCCCAACATGTGAGTGATGTAACTCATAAATCCTAAGTGATTTTGGTCTCTTTGGCTGAGTATGTTGAAACATATACTTCTCCTGTAAAAGAAAAGGACAAGAGCATCAACAAAAATAAGATCACAGAGATAGGGTCAAGAAAATAGAGTCGCTCAACAGAGTTTGCAATCTTAGTCATTTTAGAAAAATCAAATGCAACAAACATTTATTAGTTCATTACAGAAAAAGAATTGAAAAAGTTCCATACAGCTTCAAGTATTAGCACATGGATCATAATGTTTAAAATAGGATACAGCTAGTAAACTTTTGATATTAATGTTTATTGATAAGAAAAGAAAATAATCAGTAAGATATTTTTCATCCGTCTTTACGTTTAGAAACGACTCTTTAGAAAGTCAATTAAGATCCTTACCAAGTCCGTGACTCAATTTCAATATGTGGAAGAGAGCCTTAACATTACTCACTTCAAAGCAATTAACCTTGTTATAGAAAACCTTGATCTCACAACAAACCAAAAAAAGAGAAAAAACCTCTCTTAACAAGAACAAAATTCTCAACTATTTTTATTAATTAATCAACCATCAAAAATCCCCTGACATTCTGAAAATAAAAAAATATTTATAGGTTACAAAATTAAACCCTAACCCTAATCATAAAAGGAAAACAAATCCTAACCAAATAAGGAAACTAAATTAAACTAAAATTCATTCATAATCTTTGAAGCCAATTTACAATATGATACAGCTCGAATCTAGATTGGACTCTTCATAGTAATCGTAGATTTAGAAGTATAAATGAATTTAGAATTTTGAATCACTCGATTTGAATTTTAGAAACTCAAGTTATAGCTTTTTGAAATAAACTGGTTAATACATAAATCATGTTTCAGTCTAAATTTTAATTTAGTTTTTAGGTCTGATTTTGAGTAGCTATTTGGAGGTCCAAACGAATTCGAATTTGCGCAAATAAGCCCATTCTAAAAAGCTTAAGATGTCTTTAAAAACTTCATAAGTAATGTCACACCCCATTCTCTTAAGCCATAGGGTGAACTTATCTCATAAATTACTATACTATTAATTTTTATAAAAATATCACTCACAATTTATTTCCTTAGTATACTGCTTACACATACAATAATAATATCCAATAATTTCTAACACTTAAAAATAATACATATTTAATTATTGTTCAACATAAAAATATAATTACTTTTTAAACAAATCCAAACGATACTTATGTTAGCTCGACTTTTACTATACACTGATCGGAGTAAGAGTAGAGGTGATCTACTGGTCTATTCTCCAACGGTATCTGAAATGATTATAATAAGGGGGGTTAGTCCAACTACTCAGTGAGAAGATAATTATATAACAAAGGGGAACAAATAAGTTTTTCTTATATACTTACTAATTAAATTTATACTACTGCATAATAATTTAAGAACATAAATTCACCATATTATGTAATAAATTTTCATCATATTTTTATTTATTTATTTACACTCAATATATATAGTCCATAGAAAAATATAATATCTTAGGCGTAAGTAAATATATATTTACTGACACTCTAAGGGTAAAACATGGCATCTTGGGCGCAGTGATGACGCATGACAGCACCAAGAGCAAATAAACATGGTCATACACATATGCAGAGCTGCCCCCAAAGGGCGACCACCTGATATACGCCCCAAAGGCTATATGTATACCAAGTGCTATCCCAAAGACAATATCATATCATAATCCGTCAATTCCTTTAACATCCCGTCATCATAGGTATCTCTATTAGAAAACATATAATGAGTGTATATAAAAAAATTTATTTAACTGTATCAATAAATAATTTTCATACCATAATTCAAACATTAACATACCATTATTTGTTCCCATTTTTTTTATATATTCATAAATATTATTTTACCTTTCTAAATTATTTTATAAAAATTTATTTTAACAAATAACAATTTAATAAATCATATATACATAATAAAAATTACCGATACTATATAATTACCCACTCACCTTATTCGATAGCTCAACTTATTTAATCGACCGGTCTCTCTCTATGTTCTATAATTGCAGTAGAATCCAAACCTAAAATGATATAAAAATAAAAATTTACTAAAATATTATCTAGGATTTATTATTTCTATTAGTTAGATAATATGAAAAGAAAACGTAGAAATGATTCCTAAAATTCTAACGAATTTTCAGCGAAGTTTCGGCATAACTCGGTCATTCCCAAAAATTTTAAAATTAATACTCCAATTAGTATTACACAATTATCAACCCAAAAACTTATCAAATATTTCAATAATATTTTTAACAACTTAACATAATTTGCATGTCTAAATTTGTTAAGTATTTATATTATTATTATTTTTTTATACATCTATATTATATTATTTTAGTTTCTTTAATTTAATAGTTTAATAATATTTATTTTATTAATTAATTTATGTAATTATGTTTTAAATAGTATCTACTTTAATTTTCTATTTTCTTTTGTACTATTTTCTTATAATATTCCATATATTGTAAAATAGTAATAATAATAGCATTAATAATAACAATAATGATATTAATTGTATTTCTTTATACATTATTCAATTAATTCATTTTATTAGAATAATTATTTATTTATGTCTAATTTAATCATAATAACTTATATTAAATTTACTAATAATTATATTAATAACCATATATATAATTTACTTTCATCTTAATATTTTACTTTTATTTTTCTAATAACTACTTATAACAAAATCAATAACTTTAACAATAAAGATGATATTAATATTATGTATATAGTTAAAATAATTATTTAATTACTATTATTTTACATTTAACAATTTATATTAAATTTAATACTAAATAATATTAGTAATAATAATTATAATTATAATACTAGTTATTGAAATACATTTATATAAAAATTAAAATAATAACTTTAATATTTAATAGTTATAATTGTGGTAAAATAATGATAATAATAATACTTGTACTAAAATCAATAATTACTAATAAATATAATAATTTTAATAATACATTATTACTACAACAATAATATTAATATTTAATAACTAATTTAACATAAATTCATAAATTATAAAATTTAACTTATTTTAATCCTAATTAATTTTTTTTAAAGTTAATATTCATATACACATACTTATTTCTATTTTAATTATCATTTATTAATTCAATAAATCAACAACTATATTAACAATTTATAATTCATAAATATTAATTATTTTAAAATTTTAAAACAATTAATTATCAATTTATTGATTTATAAATATATAATATAAGAAATTTTCTATAATTTATTGGTAAATATTCACAACCTAAATATTTAATTAATTTAATCATACTATATTTTAAATTTAAGTTTTCATTCTAATTACTTAATTTATTTAGTCATTAAGTAATTAATATCTATGACTAATAATTTTTTTTAAACAAATGATTAATCTAAATTAAATAAAAATTCTACTAATTAATCAAATTAATAAAATTTAATCTAACTCATTAATTACTAATTAAATTTTAATTTATTAATTATAATTCTTAATTAATTATAATTATTATTATTATTCTAAATAAATTATATATATAATTTAATTTTTTTAATTTAATTTATTTAGGTTACTATTCATCAAATTTCTAAATACATACACTAAATTAGCAAATGAGGTGTCAAATTAAAGCTTATAAAATGAGGGTTCCAAAAATACCCAGATCGCCGAAAAATATCGTCGAAAAGTGGCCGAAATAGTGATCAAAAAATTTCACCGGCAAGAACTTTGACCGGCGCGTGACGGCTGCTCCGGCGTCGGTTGGGGGTGATTCCGGCGGCGTTTGGCTCGAATTTGGGCGGCACAGATGGTGGTCTGGCACGTGTCACTGTTTGAACGACGGTCGGCTGTAAATCTGAAGAACTCTTTCTCTCTCTCTCTATCTCTCTCTCTCTCTCTCTCTCTCTCTCTCTCTCCCGTCTCTGTTCTCTGTTTCTTTCTTTCTTTCTTTCTTTTCTTTTCTTTTCTTTTCTTTTCTTTTATGTTAGTTTATAATATAATAATTATTTTTTTATTTATATATTTTTTAATTGCCCATCTACTAACAAGTAGGTGGGCACGTTTTTATTATTAATTTTTTTTAATAAAAACAAGATATTACAAGTAATGCCTTCTCATTATAAAGCTCTAAGACCATCTCCAACGCTGCGCTATTCTTTAGAATAGCGCAGCGATTTCATTCCAACACTGCGCTATTGCTGCGCTAATTTGAATATTTGCTACAGTGGTGCGCCATATATGGCGCACCACTGTAGCAACGCCAATTTTTTTTATTGTTTTTTTTACTGTTTTATTAATGAATTTTTATTATTAATGTTTAAATAATATATTTTTATATTTAATGTATTATTATTTATGTCTAATATATGTATTTATTTCATTTATTAGATCCTAATTTTTTTAATTTATATAATATATTGTATTATTAATTTATTTTATATTTTTAATAATTATAAAAATTTAATTTGTATTAATATAATATTAAATATATGTAGTATTTATAATAAATTATTTATTTAGGATTTTTTTGTATAGAAATAGTGATATTATATATATATATATATTATAATTAAATAAAATACATTAATAGGAAAAATAACAAGCAATACACATCATTAACTTAATTAAAAACACAGCATAATAAAAAAAGTACTAAAAAACATAAATGTTTTTTAATAATGTAATATGTATGTGTGTATTTTATTAATTTGTACTTTTTTAATAATGTAATATGTATGTGTGTATTTTATTTTTAATTTGCTAATTAATGTATGTTTTTAATTAATGTTTGGTTAATGCATTTTTATTATTAATGTTTAATTAATATATTTTTATATTTAATGTATTATTATTTATGTTCAATATATGTATTTATTTCATTTATTAATTAAATTACTTAATATTTAATGTTGGATGAAAACGTGAAATATATAAAGATATGGGGTTAATATATAAAATGATAGGAAATTTTTGTAGTGAAATTAATAAATAAAGTTAAAGATAAAAATTAATATAATATTAATGAGAGAGAAGAATATAAAAAAATATTTTTTTTTGTTGTTAAAAATGATGTAAATGGTTAGAGATGATATTACACTATTTTAGTATTTTACACTAAAATGGTACAAAAAAAATAGTACAAACAGTTGAAAATGGCCTAACATCTTCAAATTGTGCCTAAAAGCTTCAATGGTCAACTCCACCCTAATATGAAATTACAAAATATATATCCCTTTTAAGTCCTTTCACATCTAGTACTTCTATAATTAACATTTTAGCCCTTAATTCAGCCTCTTATTTAATTTTGGGTCTTCAAAGGTTCTTTTCATGAGTTTATGGCCCATGCTTTGGTCAATATCCTAAAGACGAATTACAGAATAAAATAATAAATGCAAAAATTGATGGTTTAATAGCACGACACATATGCAGACACTATGCATCCACAAAGGCACTGATCCGTTATCATATCATATAGGCTTGAATTATTATCTAATATATTGATCCTAAATGACTTATATTTTGCCTTCAAATATAAGGCACGTCAACTTTCAGTGACACATATGGCAACTGATGTGAAAATTCTATCTAAATTTGTCATCAAATGGTATTTAATATTATTAATTTTTTTCCCGTTTTGTCCATATCATATCTAACCAAATTTTTTAAAAAATTATGAACATCATAATTTTTCCTATTTTAAAACTTTTCTTTTACAATAACAGACAAGAAATTGGCTCGTATCGGCTCAACTTGCAACACTCTTGTTATTGCACAAATACTAAAAGATTTTAATTTCTTTTTTTTCAAAAAAAAAATTAGCATAGCAAAATAAGTTCCAAATATTTTTTAAGTTTTTACTTTTATTTTTTATATTTTTTATATATTTCATTTGATTTATTATTTATTTATTTTCTTTTTATTATTATATTTGTAATTATAATAAATAATATTGTCTTTATTTTTCTCATAATTGTTTCTCACTCTCTTCCTTATTTTTTTACCACTGATTATTTTTAATGTAGTTTATTTTAGTATTTTATGTGTATTGATTATTTCTTATATAATTTGTTGTGTTGTTTAATTTTGATTTTTTTTGTTATTAGATTTTTTTTTTGTTATTTGTTTGTTAGGTAATTTTTTTGTTTGATTTGTATCATTTGGCTGTTGTATGAATTTTTTTGTGTTTTTAGTAATATTTTAGGTTAATATTTTTTATTGTTTTGGTATTTTTAACTTCTTTTTATTTTTTTCAAATTAATTATTATTTTTATTTGAATTTTGGAGAAACTATAATTTTGTTTTAATTTATGATAGGATTTTTTAATTTAATTTTTTGTTAGGGTTTTGTTTTAATTTCAATTACTTTAATTGTTTTAATTTAATTTTTGTTTAGGTTTATTATTTGACTAGGTTTTATTTTTTAATTTATTTTATTTAGTTTTATGCTGGTTTATTCAATTTTTTGTTAGTTTTATTTTTTAAATGTTGTTATTTAAATTTATTTAGATTTAATTTTGTAACTTTTATGATTTAATTTTTATTTTATTTGCTTAAAATTATTTAAGCTTTGAAATTAATATATATATGTTAAGTAAAAATACATGCTACATCGCGCGATATATTTTTTTAATATATTACTAAAATAGATAACACTGATATAATATTGTATTATGTGCTATAATACTAATATTTTTTAAATTGTAAAATAAATTATTATTTATTTGAATAGGTAAATTAATTAATTGTTACGTATATTTATTTTGAGAGTTAAAATAAAATTAGAATATCATATTTAATACTGATAATAATTAGTTATTATCTAACAATATAATTTAAACTTTTTAACAAATTAATAGGATATTTATCTAATTTTAATCTAATATTTAGTTATTTATATAATAATATAAATTAATTTTTAAAATATTAAAATTATTATTATTTGGAGAGTTCAAATAGAATTATGATATCCATAATGATAATAATTAGTTATTAAATATTATATAAAAAAACCCTTACTCCTTACCCTTCTCCAATTTTTAAGTATTTGATTCTTTTGTTATTGTAAACTAATATTTTTGTTCTCATTTATATTCACATCATCATACAAAGAATAAACATAAATGTTCTAAATTCAACCAATTTACGCTAGAAATTTTCAATACAACTCATAAAATATTCAAAAGGATAGCTTGAGAAGGTAAATGATTTATATTTTTATTTCAAGATCATGCCCGCATGAGGATATTTTTTATACGTTTCAATAAGTGTATACCTTTTTCTTTTCATAAAAGTCAGTTATACGATATTTGAACAATTTATTTTTATGTTGATTAGCTTTGTTAAAAAATTTTGAAATATTAAAATTATAATATGTGAAATATACTAAATTTCAATAAGGTTAATTCTATAAATAACATTTATTATTATAAGATGCTAATTCTATAATCTTTAAATCAATTGCTAAATGAGAAAAAATATTTATAATTATCATTTTTTTTACTTAAAATTATTATAGGATTTCAATATTATTATTATATGTATACATTAATTAAAATTACATGAAGCATCGCGTGAGTACTATTGTAGTATTATACTAAAATGACTGTTGCTAATACAATAATATGTCACATCTCATCGTGACACATATTTTAATTTCTTAAAATTTAAAATTAAATTATTATTTATTATAATAAATATTTATTTGGAGAGTTTAAATAAAATTAGAATATTTTGTTTGATATTGATAAAAATTAGTTAATATTTAATAATATAAATTAATTTTTATATTAAATTAAAAATAAATTAAAAATATTGAAAAAATAAGTACGAATAAATTGAAAAATAATTGGATTTTGTTACAACAATTATATTATATTATCAATGCCATGGAAAAGAAAACATCGATTTAGAATCCTTTGATAATTTTTGTTAGTATTGTATCCTAAGCCAATGAGATGTACACATATTAGCACATTCAATAAAATAAATGATGAATTTCATTATCACGTGCGTGTTTATATAATTAAAGTTTCATAAATAGATCATTTAACTTTATATCATCAAGTATGTGACTTAATAGTAAAAGCTTAAAATGATATGAATTCGTTTTTAAATTATCTATAGTCGATCATCATTGATGGAACGATAATGAATAAAGACTAATATGTTGTTTGACTGATGATTACGTTTTATTAATGATAAATATGGGATATTAAGCCAAAATATAAGTATATATTAAAGAATATTGTACTAGATAGACCCACAATGAGAATACTATATGGATTAAAGTCATAACTGATTCTCATCACAACAGTGTTATATAGTGATATGAAATCACTATAGTTTCCTACATGAAGAGTTTGTGTTTTAACATAATTTTATTTTATCTTTAATTGTATTTAATAAAGATTATTGCTGGACATTTAATGTGTCATGAAGAGGGATATAAATGATTTAGATAGGATTTGCTCCTCTCATATCTTGAGATGGATATCTCTAGGCCTTTTGATAAGTAAGACTAAAAAATATATATAGCCATGCTCAAATAAATTAATAAGAGTTATTAATATTATTTGTTAGGAAAGTCTACTTGGGAATTAAAAAACTTTGATCAATTAATATGAGAATGACGCATTCCATGCCTTATGATTGATTTAAGATATCATATAACAAAAGGACTATATGTATAATTGTGAATTAAAGTTAGTTGGATCTCTGATCTTTACTAAATTTGGATAGTCATAATTTCTTGTTAGAAGTCACTTATAAATTATAAACTTAAAGTAATTGTTTAAGCACATTGTCAATATTAAGTGAACATATAGGGTCACACACATAAATTGAATCAAATAGGCATAATTAATTTGAGTTCTTTTATGCATTCTTGAAAATATTATGAAAATTAAAATATTTTATTTCTGTAATGAAATATTAAAAAAAAAGTTCAAGAATACATTCTTATTTTCCTTAATAATAGTTAAGGAAATCTAATGGGGTGTGAATGTAAATATACATATATATACATATTATGTTTACAAAAGGATTTTGGAGAAATTTGAATTTACCTATATATTAGATATATATAAATATTTTATTAATTATTTAGGATAATTAATAAAATTAAAATTTGAAATGAATTGGGATTAACCCTAACCCTAACATATTCTCTTAAGAAGTACATATATATATATATATTATATTTCCTTGTTAGAACTACATTTTTTTTCGAGAAAAGTATTAAGAAAAACTCATACAGTTTTAAAAAGAGTCTTCAGCAATTATGGGTGTTTGTGTATAACAACATTTGGTGATCCGTTCTTTTGCCGGAAAGAAAAAGATTGAATTTCGCTTTAAGATGTAAAACAATTTAACCCTTCCTTCGATTTAATTGAAAAACACAGATCCTCGAGTGTTTTCATAGATTATATTTATTCCATTACTATTATTTTTGTATGATATCCATGGAAACCTAATAATTTTATATTTTTTTTAAAAATAGTAATATATAATAATTGTCAAAAAAAAATATAATTTCTATTAGTTTTATTTGAGAGTTTTTAATTACAATTTCACTTTATTATATATTTAAACCAAATTATTCCTTTTAAAAGTTGACAACAATAAATTTATCCTTTTTATTATTATTTATATATGATAAAGTTTTTAAAAAAATAAAAGTTATCCATATAGTGTCACATATAGGGTTTATTCTATAAAGTGTTTAATTACAATATACGACATATCATTATTTTAACCTTGTCATATATCTTAATTTCTTAATATTTTAAATTAAATTTCATATTTATTCTATAATAGATACTTATTTAGAGAGTTCAAATAGAATTAAAATATTATATTTTATATTTATTTAAAGAGTTCATATAAAATTATAATATCCTATTTGATAAAAAATCTTAACTATTACGTTGTTATCTTATTTTTTCACAATACTATTCAGTTTTAAAACCACAATACTATTGTTTAATCACTACTCTATTGTTCAATTGATGTGTAGGTAATATAGCATATTTTTTATATTTTTACTTATATTTTTTATATTTTTCCTATATTTCATTTAGTCTATTATTTATTTTATTTTGTTTGATTTCAATGCAATTTTTTATAGTATTTTTTATATGTGATTATTTTTTAATAATTTATTGAATTGTTTGATTTTTGAATTTTTTTGCTATTTTTTGTTATGTAATTTTTTGTGTTGATTTTATATTATTTGGTTGTTACATGATTTTTTTTGTGTGTAATTCTTCGTAATGTTTTGAGTTGATTTTTTAGTTATTTATTTTTTTTGGTATTTTTTTGCTTTTTTAGTTTTTTTGAATTAATGTTTATATATGTAATGCATGAGATATGTTAGATGAGTTATTGCAAAATGGCTATTGCAATGGTAATATGTATAATGTATAAAATGTGAACATGCTAAAAATAATTGAAAAATATGAGAGATGAACAATTTGACAAGATATGAAAAAGAAAATGTGGAAACTAAGAAAGAAAGAGTAAATGTGATGGAATTAAGAAATGTGATAAAGAGATGAAAATGTGAAAGAATAATATGTTATTGTGTGTTTGTAACATGTACAATTACTTATCCAGTACTGTAGAGATTGATTTTGCATGCATTAATAGACCTGAGCAGAGCTAGATTTTGACATGAGCAGAGCTAGGTCATAAGATTGAAATTGAAAATGGACTCGAGCAGAGCTGAGTCGTGAAATTTATATTGTAATTGGACTTAGTAATTGTATAGGGGTTATTGGCCTAATGTATATGTGAATGTGTGTGATTATGGGTTGGATATATATATATATATATATATATATAATGAATGGATTATAAATTAAATGTGGCTATATTGATATTGGAAATTACATTATGAAGGAAAAGTATTTTAATGTATATATATACATTATTTTTAAATATGTACTACTAAATTATAGACTTAGCGCGATTGTATGAATCACGCAGATAATAAAGTTGCTGATCAAAGGAATCCGGGTTATGGTTGATATCTGGAGATTTAGGGTGCCACATGACTAATAATGTCAACCGCATACATGTAAAATTATGGTTATTATTATGTATTCTAGTTTATATATAATAATACTTAACTCTTGTTTACTAAGTAAAGAATTGAGAATACTTAACTCTTGTTTACTAAGTAAAGAATTGAGATTATGGTATATATGTTTGTATATATAAATATAATTAAGATAAATAATTTGAATGTATTTTGAATTTATTTTGGAGAATTGAAAAGAATTGTGAAAACTAGAACATTGGGAGTGTTAAATTTTTATTTACAGGTTGAGATGTTTGATTTTGGGACTATTGAAAGTACATACAAAACTCTGACAAATTTTTCTTATATATTTTCTTTTGATAAATTTGTATTTTTAATAATTAATTATTCACAAATATAAGTTACTTTACCTATTAAATTATCTTTTTAAGATCAAACTACTTTAGTTAAAATTAAGAAAAATACTTTAATGCTAAGGAGAATAATATTCTTATATTTTGCATATGTATTTTACATACTCATGATGTTTGTACTATATGTATATATGGTATAAATATGTTACGACTTTACCCCTATATTTTTATATTTTATACTAAATAAATACTTTAGTAATTTGTCGTGACTCGGTGTGACTCAATAAATTTATATTTATAAGTTAAAGAAAAAGAATATGAGTTTAGATGGCTATATAGTTAAATTGAAAGTTTAAGGAGTATAGTAACTAAATGTTATAAGTTCAGGAGTTATGTATGTATTTAGCCTTTTTAATATTTTTAATATTTTATTTGGTCTATTATTTATTTTTTTATTTATTTTTATTTGATTATGATGTTTGCAATTATGATAGAGATGATTGTTATTTACTATTTATCTTTATATTATTAATTGCATCCTAGTTGGTTTATCATTGATTGAAGTGGAAAATAAAATAATACAATTTTTCTTAATATTATAATATATAAGACAACCAACTAATTGAATAGAAATACAAAAATAGAAATTATAAGCAAATTATAAAATACAATAAAAACATTATCTATCAAGTAACTTAAGGAACTATATATTAAGCAAACACTTATTAATAAGTTTAAATTAATCGTTAAAAAGAAAAAATATTTATTTTGTTTATAAGGTGATCATACAATTAAAAGTATTATTAAATGAACACTTATTAATATATTTAAATCAATTATTGAAGGAAAAATATTTATAATCAATATTTTTAAAATATTTTGGTATGAGAAAATAATTGCTTCCTTAAAATTATTGTAAACTTTAAAATTAATATATATTAGTACATAAACCTAAAAATACCCCTAATATCGTGCGAGATTTTTTTTAGTTTTTATATATTTTGATACATTAAGTAATGTATATCTTTGAAAGTAAGATATCATTTAAATTGAAAATTAAAAAGTAAATATTTTTGAATGAAAAAATAAATATTTTAAAAATATTTTTATTTTTGAAATATTTACGAAGAAATCCAAAACTTAGATCAAATTGGAGTATGGACTACCCGCTAATATATCTCCAAACATTCAATATTACCATACCTAACGAAATTATAAAATTAGTTATGTTTATCCTCACATACGAATAATTTTCTTTTATTTCTAAATTTATCTTTTTGTTTTCATAAAAATTAAATTATTAAAAAAAATTAAGAATTGAAGACATAGAAATATAATATGTTTATGTAATTTAATTTAAAAGGTATATACATGAAATTTGACACTAAGTTTGTGATGTTGTCTCCATTGATTATCATATTAAAATTTTCTTAAAGGGTAGTGGTATAATAGTTTTTGCTTTTAATACTAATTTGACACTAAGTTTGTGATGTCCCTCCGAGTATTAAGTTAATGCATCTCTAGAATGAAGGCTTAGAGTAATTGTGTGAAAACAGTCTCGTACCAAGAGATGTCTCATGAACTTATATTAATTGAGTTATTATCTTAGGACACATAGCTGCTATTCAGAATAAGTTTGATTTACAATGGTGTTGGTGTGTCTGCAAGTTCGAGTGTCAACCTAAGCATCGTCTCCATTTCATGTTTTTTGAAGGTGTCAAGAAAAAGAATCCATGTGTTTAAGAATTGCTTAATGGAGGCGTCGGAGTGTACTCTTTTTTGAACAAGCTACAAGTCGCCTGGCGGTGAAGTAAGTTGATTAAATTTTAACTTGAATTTTTTAACTATTTTAAAATTTTATTTTAAATACACACATACACAAACATATATATACATATTTTTTTTTAGGAAAGAGGATATTTTTAAGAATTCATCATTTTGATAACAATAAATGAGGCCAGTTGAGTTGCCAGAAAGTTATAAACAAATGATTGACAATAAGATATCAAAGCTGGTAAAAGGGTTATTGACCCGCTCTACAAGAACTATTCTCCGAATAATATCATCTACTAAAAAAATGAAGTTAATATTTTAAAACCCATATGAAATGTAAATACAACTACAAAATGAACACAAATTATATGTTAAAAAGCCATGGAAAAACTGACCTCACTTTAAAGGACAAAATGCAATCCTAAAGCAATTAATCGGTCTGAACATAGCTAGAACATCATTAGAGAATAGACTATGCATCGCATTGGCGTGTCCTATGAAACCCACAAACAGAACTAATCATAAAGCATCTTACAACTTTCTATAGTTCCACCCAAGATTAATTCTAGCAGCCCTAACAATAATAAAAATCTATTTAGGAAAAAAAGGGGGGTTAATTTATTTTTATTTCCGAAACTCTCTTAGAGGCAAAAGAGAGCATTCTATAGCTCCACCCAAGATTAATTCTAGCAGCCCTAACAATAATAAAAATTTATTTAGGAAAAAAGAAGGGGGGGGGGGGGGGTTAATTTATTTTTATTTCCGAAACTCTCTTAGAGGCAAACGAGAGTTCCAAGATCGTTAATTTGTATCAACAGGAACAAAATAAACTTGCCCTCAATTCAAAGAGAATTCCAAATTTAAGTACAACTTATACGGGAGGTTAGTGGGATAAAATTGGCTTGTTCTGTTCCACTAAGCTCTTCAAATTCACACTACATCAACAACAACAATTAACTACAAAATTCATATATTCACACATACAGACACACATATTGTACATTTCAAACAATGCGAACTCCAACACCAAGATGATAAGAGGGTTTATTTAGTTTGATATTTCTAAAAAACAAAAACAAAAATTGATGGCAACCCAATTTATCATTCAAAAAAAATAACTATAAAAATTAAGAAGCATGACTGGTAGAGTAGGAAAAAGCTTGAAAAAAAATTGAAGGCTCGGTATCCTCTTTGATAGAGCTAGGAGTAGCAACGAGTTGGGTACCCTCAAAAATTGTCATATCTAAACACGAACCCATTTAAAATTAAATTACCTCATACCCATCCCAAACATGTTTCAAACATATTTAACACTACTTGTTTACTATCAGTACCTATTTAACAACTCGTTTATGTATAAAAATTTAAAAATATTATAAAATTAAAATTAAAATAATTAATAATTATAAATAAAAATTTAATACTTGCATAATTTTATTAAAATAATATCATAATACATAACTCCATAATTAAAATAAATTTTAATAAATAAATAATTAAAATTTAATAAAATAAAATTAATATATATAATCGAATTCAAGATAATAAGTATCCAAAGATATATAACTAAACCCAACTCAATCTTTTATGAGTAATAAAAACATTACTTATATCCATACTAATATATTTATAAACTACCTATAACTCATATAAATGGATATGGATGGATTAAGTACCTAAAAATATTTGATTTATTGCTATTTCTAGACAGAGCAGTCACCGCCATCAGCTATTTTGGAGGTGAAAATTGGTCCATTACACTACACCAGGGTTGTTGCTCGACATACAAACCAAAAAAAAATCCAAACCCTAACTTTAATCTATGATGAATATTCTCCACATATGATGGCATTGGAGAGAGAGCTCGAGTGACAAAAAGTTGAGTGAGAAAAAGAGAAAACAAATCTATATACAAAGCAAAACGTCAAAATGACGTAGTTTTGACTTAATATTTAGCAACAGTTATAACCATTGCAAATATATCAGAGTCGTTATTTTATATTCATAACTTGTAACTGATAAAACTGTCACGTAATTATATAAAATTTCATTAAATAAATTCATTTTTATTGACGATTAAGTCATCACAGTAATAGAAATATCATAATGATTTTTATCAATTGCTGCGAAAAAGGTCATTAATTATCTTATTTTTTGTAGTGATCAAGCGATGCTTGTGAAATAATATTGGAGATAAATATTAAATAAGCACTCTTTGTGAATCTAATTTTTTAAAGTTAGACTCTATCCAAGAAATTCTATATGGTATATCACTAGGACACAATCCAAGTTATGCATGGAGAAGCTTGCTTCAATCTTGATGGCTAATTGAGAAAGGTGTGAGATGGAAAGTTGAAAATAGTAAGAAAAATTCAAATGTGGAGTGAAATATCTTCCATATTAGAATAGATTTGATCACCATGTATTTAATTATATGAAGAGATCATAATTCTTGAACTAATATGAATTAAGAACTGGAAATAAACTCCATCTATTTTCCATTTGAATTTTCACAAATTCTATTTATCTCATTAATTAAATCTTATGAAATATTTCTCTTTTATGAATAGAAAGTTTTAAAAGAAATATTTTTACAAAGTTCTCTATAAACTTATAAAAAGAGAATCATATTTCATACTCACAGAAACAGGTTTGTTCTTTAATTTAATTATTTTAATTACATTCTAAATTAATAATATGATATTTTAAACTAATAAGTTATTTTATTGAATAAATACAGTTAAATAATCTTGAAATCATGAATTTATAAAATCATCTTGATTTAGTTATATATATATATTGGATAAATTAATTAGACTAACATAAATTCGTATTGTTAATGATAATTATATATTCATTCAAATAGTGATCATATACCTTTAAGTTTTGGCTTTCTAAGCAACCGAGACAATGAAATTTCTCTCTCTCTCTCTCTAAAGCAAAAGCCGATTTTTTTTTTCACTTTTTGCAACACCAACAAGAGTATGGTTTAATTCTTGTTTGTTTTGATTTTTATTTTTTATAGTATGATTTTTTATGGTAATCTCACATATTGAAAGCCATAAATTATTAAACCACCAATTAAGTAATTTTTCATGATTTTATTATTTTATTTTTCAAATAATTTTTTAACACCAAATATATACTAATAAATAATTTATCATCTCCATAGCATATTAAATTCTTAAAAATATTATTAAATTAAATTAAATAATTTTATTTAACCATACTATATTATAACATCTTTCAAACATAATAAATATTATTTTTAATATCATACCATATTATATTATATATTGTTATACTATACTGCAAGTCATCAGAACAAAACCTGAATGGAGAATAAACAGTGGAGTAATTGTCTTTGTCCACGCTATTCAATTAGCGTGGCGTCAAAATCTAGAGGATATTCAGATTTTATTAGATTTAGAAAGTATGTGGTAATTGGGATCTATCACACTGTGGAATTTGGGTTGGTAAGGATTTGAAATTTTGAGAAGAGAAGATCCACTTTGCTTAGCTTTCTTTGAATTTCTATTTTCCTATAACTAAATTTAATTAATTACTATTTGCCTCAAATTATAACTTATCCCAATCATTTGATTTAATTATAACATTAAATTCTTCACACACTTAATTTGAAACTTCATTTTAATCAACAGTTTGCAATGAGTTGTTTCTAAAAATTATTATGTTAACTTTTTATTTTAAATATTTTAATTTCCTAATTTTTTTCTAAAAACATATTTATTATTAATTTTGAATTGTTTGCTTACAACATGCTGTATAGTTTTTTTTTTCACATAATGAAGAGGAAATTAAATTTAAATGCGTTTTCAAGTCAAATATATTTTAGTCATTAAATTTTATTTATATTCTATATATATTTTTGTGTTTGCTGTTGATATAGTGGCAAAATTATAGGGTACTGAGTGATTCATGTATCCCTTTCATCCACGCCAAGAATCCCCAGCAAGTAATAATAGTAACAGATAAGTTATTCATAAAAATTATTTTATCTATATCTAAATTCATTTAATTTTTAAATTATTTAAATCTATTTAAACTTGACTATAATTGTTGAAAAAATCGGGTAATTTTTCCTCAAACTACAACTAGTGAATTGCACTGATTCGGTAATTTCCAAGAAAGACTACTGAATAGTCTCCTTAGACAAAATTACCATTCCAAATAAATTTCCAGGAAAGGCTGGAGGGGTCACAAATGGTCCCTCTTAAAACCCAGTCTCCTAGACAGAACTTACTTGCACAGTATATTATCACAACCTAAACCTGTGTATATATGAATAGTACCGTACACATGAATAGTAAAATACACCCAAATAAATAGTATAATACACTACAAATAAACCCGACAAATAAATATTGAATACTATACTAATACAGAAAAGAAACAAAATAAATGCGGAATAAATAAAAGAGACAAGGAAAGAACACACCCGGAAATTTGATTACGGAGTTCGGCTAAATATGCCTACGTCTCCGAGCACCACTTGAGGCAGCCTGCTCTTATTAATTTGGGAAGAGAAGACCAAAATTTACAATATACAAATTTTTAAAAATGTATACTAATTTTTGGGATACAAATAAGTTGGAAGGGATGAGTTATTTATAAGGCAATTAACTCACCCCTAACTTTAAAACTTCCGATGTGGGATTGCAACAAATTAAGCCACACCAACCAAAGCTATTAATTTTGACAAATCTCCACCTTGGCATAATTTCTAATCCCACTAAATGTAAACATTCTTCATCTTCCCAATCAAACAAAACAGTCTTCGTAGTGCTTCCAATTTGCGCCTTCAGGCGCCAACTCAAATGTGCAGGATATTGACCAAGTCTAAACAATTTTTAAACTTGACTTTTGCCACCACCTTGGTCATCATATCTGCAGGATTCTCCATAGTCCGAATCTTCTGGAGAAGTATCTCCTCTTCTTCGAGAATTTTCCGCACAAAGTGATAGCGAACATCAATGTGCTTCGTTCTTGCATGAAAAACTTGGTTTTTTGCTAAGTGAATAGCACTCTGACTGTCACAATACACCTCAAGATGTTTCTGACCAACTCCCAAGTCTCTTAGCAATCCTTGAAGCCAAATTGCCTCTTTTACAGCCTCTGTAATTGCCATATACTCTGCCTCTGTTGTAGACAAAGCCACTGTTGACTGCAAAGTAGACTTCCAACTAACTGGCGCCTTAGCTAAAGTGAATAAGTAGCCAGTTGTAGATCGTCGCTTATCCAAGTCACCTGCATAGTCAGAATCACAATATCCAACTACGCATTGACCAAGTGATTCATCCCGCTCAAACACTAAGCCAACATCTACAGTACCTTGAATATACTGTAGAATCCATTTCACAGCTTGCCAATGAACTTTGCCAGGATCATGCATATATCTACTCACAACACCAACTGCCTGTGAAATATCGGGTCTCGTACACACCATTGCATACATCAAGCTTCCAATTGCATTAGCATATGGGACTTTCGCCATGTATTCTCGTTCTTCATCTGTCTTTGGAGATAACTGGCTGCTAAGCTTCAAATGAGGAGCAAGCGGAGTACTTACAGGTTTTGTATCTTCATTCATACCAAAACGTTGTAATACCTTCTTCAAATACTGCTTCTATGTCAGCCAAAACTTGCCTCTATGTCTATCCCTGCTTATCTCCATGCCGAGAATCTTCTTGGCTTCTCCCAAATCCTTCATCTCAAACTCTTCACTCAACTGAGCCTTCATTTTATCAATTTCAATTTGGCTCTTGGATGCTATTAACATATCATCAACATACAAGAGTAGATAGATGTAGGACCCATCTTGAAGCCTGCGCAAATACACACAGTGATCGTATTTGCTTCTTGTGTACTTCTGACCCATCATAAACTTGTCAAATCGTTTGTACCATTGCCTCGGTGATTGCTTCAATCCGTATAATGATTTGTTCAGTTTACAAACCCAATTTTCTTTACCAGCAACTTTGAATCCATCTGGTTGAGACATATAGATTTTCTCCTTCAAGTCACCGTGTAGAAACGCGGTCTTCACATCAAGTTGAGCTAGCTCCAAATTTAACTGTGCTACCAAGGCCAACAAAATTCTAATTGAGGAATGTTTAACAGCTGGAGAAAATACCTCATTATAATCAACTCCCTCCTTCTGAGCATAGCCTTTAGCTACCAATCTTGCCTTGTATCGAACATCATTCTTGATAGGAAATCCTTCTTTCTTTGCAAATACCCATTTGCATCCAATTGCTTTCTTGCCTTTTGGTAACTGTGTCAACTTCCACGTCTTGCTCTTCTCAAGAGATTGCATCTCTTCTCTCATTGCATCTTTCCATCTACCATTTTCTGAGTTTCGGATGGCTTCAGGAAAGGTGGATGGAACTTCATCAACAACTGGAAGTGCATAGGCCACCATGTCAACAAAACGAGCAGGTTTCTAAATTTCTCGTCTTGTCCTTCTAACAGCAATTGACTCTGACTGCTGTTGAGATTCTTGGGTCGGAATCTCTTCCTCATCTGACTCTGCTTTTGCCATAGGAGAGTCACTCATAGTACTTTTTGCTGGGCTCACCATTATCTGTTCAAACTCCACCTGCTTCGGCGTACACTCCACCTGCTGCGGAGTACCATCAGTTCCTTCTTGAGTTACCTTATGCAACATGGAAGATTCATCAAAGGTAACATCCCTGCTGATGATGGTCTTCTTTGCCTCTAGACACCAAAGACGATATCCCTTAACTCCAGCATTGAAGCCCATAAAGAGAGCCTTCTTTGCTCGTGGATCCAACTTTGATTCATTTACATGATAATATGCAGTAGAACAAAAAACATGCAAAGAATCATAATTTGTTGGAGGTTTCCCAGACCATACCTCTAAAGGAGTCTTGCAATCTATTGCAGATGACGGCAAGTGATTAACGAGATGTTGAGCATATGTCACAGCCTCAGCCCAAAACTTTCTGCCTAACCAAGCATTAGACAGCATGCAACGAACTTTCTCCACTAATGTCTTGTTCATACGCTCCGACACCCCATTTTGTTGTAGTGTTTTTCTGACAGTAAAGTGCCGAACTATGCCAAATTCTTGGCATGCCTCCAGGAATGGATCACTCTTGTATTCTCCACCATTGTCTGTTCGGAGTACTTTGATCTTTCTACCAGTCTGGTTCTCAACCTGAGCTTTCCATTTAAGAAAAACTCCAAGCACTTCATCTTTCTTCTTCATAGTAAACACCCATACTCTTCTAAAAAAATCATCAATAAAAGTGACAAAGTAATGCCTACCTCCAAGAGATGGAGTCTTGGCAGGTCCCCACACATCTGAGTGCACATAATCCAAAATACCCTTGGTATCATGAATGGCAGTGCCAAATTTCACTCTTCTTTGTTTTCCCAAAACACAATGCTCACAAAATTCTAATTTTCAAGTCTTCGTACCTTTCAACAATCCTTGCTTGGCAAGAATTTGCAAGGATTTTTCACCAGCATGTCCCAAACGCATATGCCACAGCTTTGTTGCCTCTGAATCCTTCTTGCTACTAGACGTTGCAGTCGCTACTGTCCCAACCACTGTACTACCTTGGTAGTAATACATATTATTCTTCCTCACGCCTTTCAACATCACAAGTGCTCCCGAAGTTGCTTTAAGAATTCCATCTCGCATCATCACAACTAGGCCTTTTGACTCTAAGGCCCCCAAAGAGATGAGATTCTTCTTCAAATTCTGAACATACCGTACATCTTTCAGAATTCTTGTGGATCCATCATGATTCTGCAGCTTGATTGAACCTATCCCAGCTGTTTTACATGGATTGTCATTTCCCATGTAAACAACTCCACCATCACATTCTTCAAAATCAAAGAACCACTCCCGGATAGTCTCGGTAATAAACATTTTACACATATTATGTTAACACTACCGTGTTTAAATGTAAATGGCAATATAGTAGTGAATGTTTTATACATTCTAGCATAACACTAAATTGTTTAATATAACACTGAATTGTTTACATGTACATAACCTTGTATGTTTTACATTTCATTTATATGTATTCCATATAAATTAAACATGGGATTGGTATATAATGACTGTGTATGATATTAAGTTAATCTATATGGTTGTTCTCGCAGTACCATGGATTCAGAAGCAACAAGTACACCCTTCAGTAGTCGTTCCCCAAATATTATTGATAAAGAAGGAAATGTTGATAGCCTAGGAGCATTTAGCAGATCCATCAAGCATTTTATTAGATTCTACAAAAGGAGGAGAAATGATCCTAAATCTACTGGAAAGGGTAAGAAAAAATTAGAGAAGACATAAAGAAGATAAGAAATGAAATACTATTTATTAATGACAAAGATGACTAAGATATATAATAATTGTAAGAAATGAAATACTATTCATTAATGACAAAGATGGCTCGAATTGATAAATTCTGTCTCCTTGCACCTAGTTCATAGTACAAGGATAGATGAGCTCATATTTAAGTTCGGAGATGCATTGGTCCATCTTGGTTGTTTCGAATTTTGCTTGTTAATGGGGTTAAGCTATTCAGGCAACGAAGATCTTATAGGCGGGGATTGTGCAACTTGCAAAAAGTTATGATAGATCAAGTCATGAGGAATTGTTAGAGGCATTTAGAGTCTATCAGGACATTTAAGATCAAGTAAAATTAGGGGTTGCCTACCTAGTGGATAACCTCATATTGGGCAAATCCCCTAAAGGCAATGTGGACAACATAATTCTCACAACCGTCGATGATGTTGCTGCATTTAATAATGTGGGCTTAGGGAAAACTTAGCTAGAAGCTTTTGTATCCTAAAATAAACCAGGCTCTATCCAAAGAAAATCGTAGAAGATTGAGGGTGGCTATTCATTGCCTGGGCTTTATGAAGTGTTATCAATATTTGGATTGGAAGTTATTCCACAATTGGATAAAGTTTGCGTACACAGAGTTAGATCCGATGGTTTCCCTCGGGCAGCCAATTGACATATTGGATTCAAGCATGGTTACAGAGATCTGTATGACAGGATTTTCAAGAAGGTGATAACCAATTTGCAATAAAGTATTCTGTATTTTGTTGTTACATATAGTTAATTTTTTTATAAATAATACAAAAATAATTTTAAAAATTAAAATTATAATAATAATAATAAATAAGTAATGAAAATTTTAAAATTAATAAATTTAATGTTTAGTGTTAAAAAATTCAAATTGAATGAGAAAAAAACAGAAAATTGATGCAAATAAAGGGTTTTACGTGCTTAATTGACTGTGAAGTCATTTTTCATATCACATCAGCAAAAAATAATTATATAGATAGAAAAAAATAAATTCAAAAGACTATATAGTTAATAAAAAAATTATAAAAAATAAAATGATAAATTTTGTCAAACATGAAAAGGTCATAGATGTGATAATTTTTTTTTTTGATAAATTAATTAGACTAACATGAAGTCGTACTGTCGATGATAATTATATATTCATTAAAATAGTGATCATATACATTTATGTTTTGGCTTTCTAAGCAGCCAAGACAATGAAATTTCTCTCTTTTTTTTAAAAAAAAAAAAAAAGCCGATAATTTTTTAACTTTTTGCAACACAAAGAAGAGAATAAAAGGAGAAGAGACAATAGAGTTAGTTGTCTTTGCCACGCTCTTCAAATCTCGTGGAGTCAAAATCTAGAGGATATTCAGATTTTATTAGAATCTTAGAAAGTATGTGATAGGTGGGACCCATCATAGTGTAGAATTTGGGTTGGTAAGGGTTTGAAATTTTGAAAAGAAAAGATCAACTTTGCTTAGAATTCTTTGAATTTCTATTTTCCTGTAACTATAATTAATTAATTACTCTTCTCCTAAAATTATAACATATCTGGATCATTTGATTCAATTATATAATAGTGAAGTTCTTTACACACTCTAATTTGTAACTTCATTTTTGAGTTGTTTCTACAAATTATTATGCTAACTTATATTTTAAATATTTTAATTTCCTAATTTTTTTCTAAATAAATATATTAAACCTGTAAAATATTAAAATGGCAAACAAAATAAATAAATTTGAGAAAATATCTCTATATATTCTATGTAGAAAAATATTAGACATAAATATAATTTAAATTGTGAATGTCATATATAACGAGCACAAAAAAATACAAAAATAATTATTTAATTATTTAATCTTTTAATAGATATTCTTTTGTATTTTTTAATAATAAATTGTATTATAATTGAATTTAAATTGTCAAAATAATTATATCAAAATATGAAATTTTTGAAATCTAACTAATTCTGGTGCAAACAACATGACTCAATCATAATTCAATTAAGAAATTTAAAATTTTTTAAATATACACTTTTGCTTTAAATTTACAAAATTAATATATAAAAATTTAATATCTTCTCACTTAGTTTCAATAAGATATATATTACGATAGTATTTTTTAAAACTTAGTACATTTCTTCAGGATCTACTTAAATTTAACGAATTATCCATATATAATTTTATTCAAAGTCGTCAATTACATTTGTAAAATCAAATATTATAAAAAAAAAGGGGCAGCTCGGTGCACGAATGCTCCCGCAATGAGCCGGGTCCGGGGAAGGGTCGGACTCATTGGGTATTTGTACACGGTCTTCACTTGTAATTAATTGCAAGAGGCCGTTTCCACGACTCGAACACGTGACCTCAGGTCACACGGCGTTAACACTTATCGTTGCGTCAATCAAATATTATATTAATATTAATTTTAGCAAATGTTAACTATAATAAATATTGTTTATCATGAAGAATTATGGAAGCTGTATTAATATATCTTTTTGTAGGACTGTCGTCGAGTCGAACTGAGCTTTGACAAATTCAGCTTGGCTCGACCCTTAAAACTCGAGCTCGAGCTCAGTTTATACAAATTTTATTAAGTTCAAGCTCGACTACTCGACTCGATTCGTATTTAACTCATTATTATGTTTATCGAGCTGAACTCGAGCTCGAGCTCAAGTTTATACACATATATAGCAAAAAAAAAATATGAATAAATATAATTTCTTCTTTGAGCAGAACTTCCACCTTCAATATGAATAATATATTATTCTCTGACTCATATAACTAGTGTTGAATTAATATTAAGATTAAAAAACTGCCGTTCCAAAAAAAAATTATCATCTCAAATATTCTATTAAAAAATTATAAATATTTTACAATAATTTTCACATTTTATAATAACATGTAAAAATTCATTTTAGAACTTCTAATTAACATTTCAAAATGATATTTTCCTCCAGAATAATTCAAATAGCAATTCCAAACAACTAAAAAGAAATAAAAATAAAATAAAATAGAGTAAAATTAAAATAATAATAATAATAATAAGTAAAAGAAAAAAAATACACCAGGAGCTAGGTGCGACAACGATGGCAACTTGATATCTGCCGGATTGACGATGGTGATCCAAAACTTGTTGTGAAAATGGTGACTTGATATTAGCTAGGTTGGCAATGGTGATCTACATTTGGCCGTGAATACAGTCAAAAGGATGAGTTTTGCGATAAAGATGACGGTAAGATGGTGGTGGGTTGGCGATGATCGATAGTGATGGTGGTGGATGGTGATGAATATGATTTAGCAGTAGCGGAACCAAGTGGGGTCGTGTGGGGTAGGACGACCCCCCTGGCTGGCCGACTGGAAGCTAGTATATGTAAGTCGGAAGCATGACTTTCCTCTCCTCTGGCCGCCCGCTGCAACAGATCCCTCCTTGTCGCTGCAACGGTAGAAATCCCCCCCCCCCCTCGGTCATTAATTCTGCCACTGTGATTTAAGCTAAATGAAGGTTAAGAGGTGGCTGCCTAAACAGATCTAGTTGGATTTTAGGGTTTTCAATACTATTTATAGCAAAACCAAACGACACAATTTTAGTGAAAAGAACAAAATGAAAAAAAAAATTGAAATATGTAAAAACTAATTAAATAATAAAATTGAAATCAACACAGGCATGACTCGTGAGGCGTGCATCATTTGGCTCCTATGCTAGCCCATTTTGGCTATTAATACTTAATAATATATTTATTTTATTTTATTTTATTTTTCTTCTCGAAAATATTTATTTTATTTTTTTAAGATAATATAATATTAATACTTAATGATGTATTTTTATTTTTATTTAAATTTTATTCTTACTTTATTAAAATCTTAAAACTAATTATACCTTAATTTGTATTTATTAGTATTAGTATTAAATATCTTAATTTACTTTTTTAAATTAATATAAATTTTTAAAGGATAGAACTAATAATAAAATCAATAAATATATATAATAACATTTATAAAAAATTACATATCTTATTATTATTTAATAATTATGATTACTTGATAAAAAATAATTAATAAAAATAAAAATAAAAATATATCTTATTATGATTTAATAGTTATAATTACTTGATAATTGACTATTGAGCTACGTAATTAACATAATAATTACTAATATTATATTTATTGATAGATAACTTATTGATGAGGATGACTATATCATGATTATTTTCAATAGTTTATACAAGATATTATTAAACTTATTCTTATATCATAACTGATATAACTAATTATATCTATTATTAAATTATATTTTATTTGTACTAATATTAATATATTGATTTAGAAATAAAATAAATATATTGATTTTAATTATATAATTAACACTATATTTCAGTGATAGATAACTAATTGATGATGATCAATATTAATACTAAATTTAATATTATATGAATATTCTATTATATTTATTTATTAAAAATATATTAAAAATTAGTAACTATTTGAGTAATTAGTAACTATATAATATTATTATATTCATAATGCATAGTTAGTCATATCATACAAGAGACATGGTACTAAAAAATATAATTTAAGATATAAATTCTTAAACAATAGGACTAATAGTAAAATTAATAAATATAATTAATATATATTTAAAAAATATATATTTTAATATGACTTAATAGTTATGATTACTTAATAAAAATTAATAAAATTAAAACTTAATCAAAGCAAAATATTATTTTAGTTTTAAAGCTTAAATTGATAACTATCAATTAAAACATAAGTTTAACAAATAATATTGTTAATAATGTTACGTCATTTTCATTTTCAATAGATCATAAGAGGTATTATCAAACTTATTTTATATATATGAATATTAATATTAGTTATTATGAATATATATGTATCTAACTATTAATACTTAATATATTTTCATGAATATTTTTTTATAGTTATTGTTAGTAAGAATATGTTAAATATAATAGTATATGAATATTTTTTTATATTTATTTATTAAAAGTTTATTAATTAGTAGCTATTAATCAGTAATTATATAATATTATTATATTCATAATACATAATTAACCATATCACTTAAGAGACATAGTACTAGTAAATATAATTTGAGCTATAAGTTCTTTAAAAAGATAAGGCTAATAGTAAAATTAATAAATATAATATACTAATATATATAAAAAATATATTTTTTAATATGATCTAATAAATGAGCTATCTTTTAAGTTTAGCTCATGAGCTTATTAAATAAGCCAGCTCACAACTCTGACGAGCTGAGTACCTCTGAGCTTAGGCTTGGCTCATTTAATAAATAAGCAGTTTGAGCTCAGCTTGTTTTTAAACAAGCTCGAACTTGAATGAGCTTTTACCGAGTCGAGACCTAAGCGGAGCTCGAGTAGCTTGACTCATTTACAGCTATGACTTTTTGGCACTTTTGCTTTCAGAGTTGGTAGGAAAAAAAAATTCACCCAGACTCTTTTTATCAAGATCTCATCCATGGTCTTGAAAAAAAAATATCATATTTATTTCAGGGAATGATGTCAAATCAGTTGGATGAGTTTGATAATTTTTCATCAAAAGTTAAAAATTTTATTTAGCTACAAATAAATAAGAAATTAGTTTAGAATATTTTGTAAATCTATGCTCTTAATATTATTACTGTAAAAGCACATTTAAGATGTAAAAAATTTAATATTCTTCAAAAATATTGTAATAAATCCTTAATAATAAGATAATCAATTTTTAAATTCTCTTTGAATAATCAAAAGTAAAATTATTATTTTTACGTGATCCTGTGAAGATATTTGATTTTCTTTTCAAAATATCTTTAAGATTCACAATATCAAGGTGATCTCATTATCGAGTACCCTTAACAGATATTTTTTTTTAAAATATCAACGTAATAAATTAAAATTTTATGAGATTTAATAATGCAAATATATCAAATTTAAATAAAATTTATAAATTAAATAAATTACAGAGCTACTAAACAAATGGGGACTAGTTTAAATATCATAACTCTAAAATTGTAAATGATCATATTAAATCACGGTAAATATTAACTTATTTACCAACATCACTTCAATATACAAATATTTAATCATAGTTTTATTATTCTTTTGTTTTTATATATTAAATTTAAATTAATTTTTAACTTTGGAAAGCAACAATAAATAAATAACTTAATGACCTAAACTATAATTAGATAAAAGAATTAAATTACCATATATAAAGTTACAGAAAACAAATTTAATATTGATAAGTGAACTGAATTGACAAAACTAAAATTTATAGGATGAAACTTTAATTTTTTATTTCAAAAATTACTTCTTCCTTAAGGTTCCCTCCCCTTTATCCTTTGTTCAATTTTTTTTTTATTATGAGTTCTTAAACTCGTATCTTTGATAAAAACTTAGAAAAATTTTATGGTTACTATATTAAAAAATAATTAAATAATTATTAATAATAAATACTTTGATTTATGATAAATTTTTAATAAATAAAATAAAAATTCTTTTGTAGACTAAAAAACTAAATCTTTCTATATTCACTATTATAACTTATAGAGATTATCATGTTGATAACGTATCGTAAATATAAAAAAAATAATAAAATAGAAACATAAAAAATTTATTTGTTATGAATTATGTCTGATACACCACTCATAATTATTATACAAATGAAATGTTTTAAACACTTAATTTGCAAGTTATTTTTAATCAACAATTTGCAATGAGTTGTTTCTAAAAATTATTATGTTAACTTATATTTTAATTTCCTATTTTTTTCTAAAAAAATATATTCATTTTTAATTTTGGATTGTTTGCTTATATCATGCTTTATAGGTTTTTTTATAATGAATATTGAAATTAAATTTAAATATATTTTCAAGTCAAATATATTTTAATCGTTTAGGTTTTATTTCCATATTTGTTTTTGTGTTTGCTATTGAAATTTTATAAGATTGGAGCTACAATGCTCATATTGTGTTTGTTTTTTCTTTTTAATTAATGACTGATTTGGGTGCATATTTATTTATTTATCTTTTGATATGAGGAAGAAGTTGAATTTAAATTTATTGCCCAATATATATTATATACATACACTTGTCCAATCTATATTATTCAATTAAAAAAAATACATTATGGTTATATTAGGCTTGTTAGTTGGGATGCTATCAACATATTATAAGGAAAATTGATAAAAATTAAATTTTACATTGACTTAGTTTTTTTTTTTTTTTTTTTTGTCTTCTTATGTTATATTTGAAAAAATAGGTGCTTTTGGCGGTGTGGGTATAATTTGATTTCTAATAAAATTTCTTTTTATACTTTTCAATCCTGAAGAGAACTTTAGTATTATTGAACAAAAATTCATTGATTTACTGAAATTCATGATGACTATACCACTCATTTGTATAAGTTATTAAAAAAAATTATTAAAATCAATAGACAAGTATTAAAATTCAATTATATAAAATTAATTAAATAATAGTAAAATTTATATCTCTATTATATTTACGTGTTTAAAGAAAAAAAATATTATAAGATTGGAGCTATAATGCTCATATTGTGTTAGTTTTTTCTTTTTAATAAATGATAGTTTTGGTGGGTACATATTTGTTTATTTATTTTTAATATGAGGAAGAAATTAAATTTAAATTTATTGCCCAATTTACTTATATGCATTAATAAAATTATTCAATTTTAAAAAATATACTATGGTTATATTAGGCTTTTTAGGAGGGACGCAATGAACAAATTATAAGGCAAATTTATGAGTAATAAGTCAAATTAATTTTAAATTATCTTTAAACTGAAACCCATCAAAATAATGTGAAATCAATAATTTTGGATTATTTGATTTCTTGAAAAGTATAAGTTTGATTTTAATCAAATTAAATTTTATATTGAGTTTAAATTTGAGTTAGTTGCTTTTTGGCTTCTTATGTCAATAATAGGTGCTTTTGCATTTATTCCGAACTTATTTTACTAATTACTTTTCTTTTTTTTTTTTAAAAAAAAAATTAATATCTTACAATATATATGCGATCATAACTTATTTCTAATTGTGAGCGAATTTAAGTTTTTTTTTTTAATTTTTTAAAGTGTATAAAGATTTTATATATAGCTAGAAAAGATTTTTTGTGATACTGTGGGTATTTTTACTTCATATATATATATATATATATACTAATTTTAAAATTGATAATAATTTTAAGCAAATAATTATTTTCTCAAATTAAAATACTTCAAATTAATTATCATAAATATTTTTCGTATATAATATTAACATAATATTATCTATAAATTTGACAATTTTCAATTCAAATGTAAAAATTTCAAAAAAACAAATTAAAATTTTAATTTTGAAAATTTTAATCTTGTGATAGAGATAAAGTGAAATTATTTATGAATAAGTTACTAATATTTTAAAATAAATTTCTTAGGACCATAGAGCAAGTGCCTCCATTGTAAAATTGCCCTTTCTTTTCCCTCAATGCTAGAAAAAATAAAATAAAATCCTCATACTCTTTAACATAAATCACTATTATGTATACCTTTTTCTACTAATTGTTAGGTGGATTTGTCCAGTAGACAAATAATTAATTTTTTTTGCGAGTGAAATGGAAAAAAAATCATACAAAATAAGTAATGGTTTAGTATAAATGCCCCAACGAGTCCGCCCTTCTGAGCTTGTGTAACGTTCCATCACATTAATGCTCCCACGCGGGTCACAGGCTCGCGTCACCGAGCCGAGCGCCATCCCTAGCAATTAACCTCAATTATAAAGGCTTAAAGTTTTTATCATTTAACCGATGTGGGATTTGGAACTCATTGTTCCTTCTGTACAGTATTAGCATTAAAGCGAAAAACTACCATACCACTACCCTTTTAAAAAAAAATTAATATAATAATCAATGGAGAGAACATCACAAACTTAGTGTCAGATTTCCTGTCTATCAACCTTTTGAATTAAATTCCATAAATTTGATTATATTTTTGATGTCTTCAATACTTAATGTTTTTTAATAATTTTATAAAAATAAAAAAATATTTTTTCATATGTGAGGATAAACATAACTAATTTGATAATTTCGTTCGGTATAATAATATTGAGTGTTTGGAGATGCATTAACGGGTAGTTCATATATAGATGACTCCATATCCTAATTTGATTTACCTTCAAAAAAAAATCCTAATTTGATTAAAGTTTAGAATTTTTTCCTAAATATTTCAAAAAAAAAATACACGTTTAAAAAATATTTATTTTTTCATTCAAAAATATTTACTTTTTAATTTTCAATTTAAACGATATTTCACTTTCAAAGATATACAATACTTAGTATTATTGAAATATATAAAAATTATAGAATATTTTGAAAAAAAAAATTAAAAAGTAACATATAGTATAATTTTTTAAAAAAGTTATTAAATTTGGATATTTGTCTTTCTATGAGACAATGTATATACTTATTAGCGGTATGGGTATGGTAATGAATTCTCTTATTTTTTTTTTCCTAATTTGATTTCTAATAAAAATTTAATTTTAGACTCTTCAATCCTGAAGAGAACTTCAGTATTATTGACCAAAAATTCATTGATGTATTGAAATTCATCTAAGAAATGAATAGTAGTTGCGAGCGTCTTCAACACTAGAACTGATTAATTAAAAGTTAGGAAGAATTATCTTTACATCAAGGATCAATCCAAAGAATTGAAACTGAAATTATCTCTTCAACTAACTTTATTTTTATTCATATTTTTTAATTTATTTGAGTTATTTAATTTATAAGTTTTAATTTTCAATTTTGATTTAATTTTAATTCTTAAGCATAAGCCCCCTTTATTTAATTTTCATTCTAATTTTATTTTGATTTTCAAAAGAAATTTAATTAAGTAGTCAATTTTCTATAGATTCGTCCTTATTCACCGTTATTATAATTTATCTAATTTAAAGAATATGAATTTGATTTTGATAGTTTCAACACTCATAAAGTTTTGATGCAATTTTCAGAGAATTTATATTAACTTTTTTTATTTTTTTTATTACCATGTCTTTTATAGCTATCACTTTATATCAATTTGGATACAAGAGAGAAATTCTAAATTAGGTAAATATGTATTCTCTTGAATCCAAAATTTATGAACTAATTACTTGGGTGCAAAATATAGTTATAGATAACATGCAACAAGTTAGAGTTTATAAAAATTGTGTATAGATGGGATGTTCTATACTTTAAAAAGATCAACCACAATGGAATTATAACTCATACTTTAATGCTTATAATTCAAAGTGGTGAGATTATCCAAACTTCAACTATGGAGTGCAGCTGTCAAATTTTTAATAATTTCAGTCATGATTACCTCAACAACAACCACCACCACGACCAACACCAGATATTCCTCTAGACGAAATGTTTAAATTATTCATAACTAACACTCAAGAATTTCAACAAGAGAAAAGAGTAATCATTCAAAATTTAAAGAGCCAAATTAGTCAACTAGCAACGTCTATAAGCGAGCTGAATTCTCAACGCTTAGGCAAAGAAACAAAATCTAAAGCTATAATTCAATTTGCCAAGCTCGATTCTAACCAGCCCAAGCCATTGGTGATTCAACATTCTTTTCCTCAAAGATTTTCCCATATTAAGAAGGAAAAAGAGGAGGAATAAAATTTTTAAATTTTTTTGTAAGGTTGAGATAAATATTCTTTTTTTTATACTATTAAAAAAGTATCTCAACATGTTAAGTTTTTAAAAGAACTGTGCACCAACAAAAAAGAAACTCGGTGGTAATGAAAAAGTAAGTATGAGAGAAAGTGTTTCTGCTATAATTCAAAAAAAAATTATCTCTTAAGTATAAAGACCAAGGTATATTTGTTATTTCTTGTAAAATAAGTAATTTATGCATAAAAAGAGCTATGTGTGATTTAGGAACATCAATAAATATTATGACATTATCTATTTATTTATATTTACGTGTTGGTCCTATAAAGAAAAATTTTATCATAATTCAATTAGCTGATAAGTTGATTATTTATCCTGACGGAATTTTCGAGAATGTCTTAGTTCAAGTAAGCGAATTAATTTTTTCTGCTAATTTTTATATAGTTTATATAGAGAATGATAAATCTTCTAACTCTTCTAAATCATGAAGACATTTCCTTCATACAACTAAGACAAAAGTAGATATGCATGATAGTACACTCGTTATAAAATTTGATAAAAAATTGTTAAATTTAATATTTATAAGAATATAAAATGTCATAGTGATGTATCTTATGGTGTAGATATTGTGAATAAAAAAAATTTTAAATTGACCAATAATGATGAGTTGAATAATAATATGGACAATCTAAAAGTAGATTTTGTTAATAATAAAGAATTGCAAAATTTAGTGTATGAAAGAGAAGCTCTCAAATTTTTGAAAAATAAAATTTCAATTCTTGAATTACTTATTTCTCATATAAAATATTTACCTTCTTTTATTGTGCAGATGGCAAAATATGAAGTAACAAACTTTAGTATTACCATAAAAAGTATCTGATGCGCCCAATACTAAAGAGATTAATTTGGAATATTTACTATAACATAAGGATAATGATTAGTTAAATACTTTAAACAAATGCGCTTGTTGGGAGGTAACCCAACTTTCTTAAATTTTTATATATTTTTTTCTTTCTATCCTCTTTAATGTTTTGTTTTGTTTAGATTTTAATTTGTTTTATTTTTAACATTATTTTTAAGTTTGTTTAAATCCTTATTTTTTTATTTTAATTTACCTTATTTTTTATTTTTTGACTCTTAGATTCTTTATTTTTTAAAATTTTTCTTTTTTCTTTCTCTTTTCTTTTTTATTATTTATTATCTTATTCCTCAGGAATTACTGTTGCAATATTCTTTTCAAGTTTGATTCAGTACAAATATTGAGATGGTAACTCAGTGATTCGACTCATTAAATTTTATTCAATTGAAGGGCGAACGGACTTAGCCTTGTCCAAGGCTTGATATGGCAGCTGATCATTTTATCGAACTATCCTTAATGAGCTTAAAACTCTATTTACCTATCTTTTTCTTTTTTTTATAACCACCACAAACACTCTCCAGCTCTTTCTCGTTCAAAAATCCACAAATTCATCTCTCTCACTCACCCACCTTCATACTTACTCAAACCTCTCTTTTGCAAACACTTATTTTCCTTCTTACCCATCTTTTTCTCTAATATCCACATCAAAGTTAGAAGAAAAATGAGCGAGTCTAGAATTCAAAAAGAAAAATACCTCCTCCACCAATAAAAAAATTAGATTTGAATGGGCATTTGAAGTTTGATTTGCAAGAGCAATAAAGAAAAATTTGTATACTAATATATGTGGAATTTCAAATCATTCCAAGTCCAATTGTTCCAAGAGATAAAAAATTGTTTAGAAAGCAAAAAAAAATGTTGCACCGAATATTACACAATCTACAGATGTTGGTTCTCCCTTTTCCACAATATAAATTCAATTACAATGGATATAAGAAAGAATAGACTAGCTGAAAGCTAATGACACTCAAATAACAACTAAACTCATAAGGATGGAACAATTGATAATAAGTATAGCAAAAGATTTAGGAGTCTGACTTCCCCCAGCAACACTGACATGCTCTCGTCGTTACCCTTCCTTTAAAGAATTTCAAAGGAGTATTTGTTCTTAATTTTTCTTTTATGTATGTTCTTATATTAAGGACAATTCAAGATTTAAATGTGGGGGAGGGATATTTAATAATGGTGTCCTAATATTTTAAATGTTTTTGAATATATGATTCTTTTAATGAAAGTTTGGTGAAAATTTTGAAAATTTTTGAGAAATTTCTTAAACTTTGCTACTGATCTTCCTATTGCTTTATGATTTTTAACCAAAAATCTCATTTTTATCTTTGAAATTATTCGAATGTGATATTTTTAATTTGAAATTGCTATGGCAGTCCTAAACTAATAATTCTTGGTTGATTTTTATCATTTCACCTGATGCGAACTATCATAGTTAATACATATTATTTATATTAAATGTTTAAGTATGTTATATCTTGCGATGTATCTATCTAATCAATTTAATTAGTTGGAAACACATAGTTGGACTCACTTAGTTTGTCTTGATTTATTTTTGAAATTTAAATTGTGATATGTGTTGAGAACCAAATGAATAAACAAATAAAAGAGCTTAAAAAGTTCAAAAATAAATAACATACTTCGCTAGTCAAAAGGCCGTGAATAGAGTTAGTAGCCACTTAAAATTGTGACCAATTAAGTAACTAGTACTAATATCACAAATGTTCTTCACATCAAAAGATTGGTAATATTTCAGGCAAGCATTAAAGGGTGCTTAAAAAATAAAAAAAAAATTAGATTCTTAACTCAAGTCTTTTTATATATATAGTTCTACCTCGATGGATTGAGTATCGACTTTTATATGTGACGCCTAGTAATTAATCATCATCAAAGCTGGGTAAGATTCTTAAGATTTTATATTTATAATGTTTATCATTTTGGTTGCTCAATACTTGTGAAATGGTGAAAAACTTACTTTATTAGTTTTCTTTTTTTGTTTTAGCTGCCATTTAATTTAAATTATTAAAATATTACATATTGAATTGTGATTGATGAATGTGGGGATGGTGGTTTGAAATTGTAAAATGTTTGAAGGTAAACACAGTTTAAGTGTGAGAGAATTCGATAACAAGTAAAATATTTTCATATTTGATGTATTATTTAGGCTTGTTATTAAATGATTTTATTAATTTTGGTATGTTTTTATGGAAGAAATAACTTAAAAGAGTAAAGAGGATCAAATGGTAAAAATTGAGCTTATTGAGGAAAAACATGAAGAAAATTGTTAGAAAAGGTCATGAGCATTAGTCTTGGAAAAGGCTGGCACTAGAATCGGATCTGATGTGAAAAGGAATGTTACGACAGCTAGAAATCTTTATCTTTTTGGTGTGTTTGAGTTACGAATTTTAGCAGATATCAAGAGATATTATTGTTAATAGATGGATATTATTTAGGGATATTGATTTTTATTTTTTTTATTTTTTATCTCCTAATTAGAATTAAAATAGAAAACTTTTCGGAGTGAGGATTTAAATAGCCAAAGGGGCAAAAACCGTAGATGACTCTGATTGAGGACTTTTAGTCCAGACTTTTATCCATTATTTTTGTAGGTTTATTTTATTTTGAGTTTTTCTTCATTCAATTCATGAACAACTAATTTTCAAGCGGTTGAAGGAGTAATTGAAGTTTTAATTTACCAAAAGATTGGGAGATCTAAATAATTTCTCTCTTCTCTTTTAATTTTTAGTATTTATATATTTTCTGCTGATTAATCACATTATTGGTTTGATATTTGTTCAAAAAGAATCCATTGTTTATTTAATTTAATAATATATCACCAATCAAAATAGTTGAATCCGTAATTTTTTTTTGTTATTTTGATAACTAGCGGTAATCATGTGTAACACAAAAAAATATATATAATCTAATTAAATAAATCTTGCACTTGTATTTATTGGTTAGAATTTGGTGCTTCTGATACTTAAAGATGTTAGTAATTAGATTGTAAGGGTATTCTTATAGAATATGCTATTGACAATAATTAATTAGAAAATATTTTCTAGTTAATTTAAAATCTAAGAAATGATTGGTAGTTGCGAGCATCTCTAACACTAGAACTGATTTATTGAAAGTTGGAAAAAATTATCTTTGTATCAAGGATCAATCTACAGAATTGAAACTGAAATTATCCCTTTAACTGAATTTATTTCTATTGATATTTTTCAATTTATTTTAGTTTTTATTTAATTTATAAGTTTTAATTTTCAATTTTCATTTAATTTTAATTCTTAATCATAAACTCCATTTATTTAATTTTCATTCTAGTTTTATTTTGGTTTTCAAAAGAAATTTAATTAAATAGTTAATTCCCTATATATTCGATCTTATTCACTACTATTACAATTTATCTAGTTTAAAGAATAAGAATTTAATTTTGGTGTTTTCGACACCCATCAAGCTCATCCTAAGTTTGACCTAAAATGTATATGTATATCTACCCTCATAGAAAAAAGGGAATGCCCACCTTATGTTTCACCTATGATGCTTATGTAAGCTTATACAAATGGGATAAGGGAAGGCTTATCCTTGATTTAACCTAAGGCATCTATGCAAACCTACTCTAACGGGGTAAGGGGAATACCCATTCTAGGTTTAACCTAAGATGACTATGTAAACCTATTCTAATGAGGTAAAGGGAAGGTCTACCTTAAGTTTAACCTAAGACGTCTATGTAAGCATATCCTAATGGGGGTAAGGGAAGACCCATCTTAGGTTTGACCTAAAACGTTTTTGTAAACATGCCCTAATGAGGTAAGTGAAGATCTATTCTAGGTTTTAACCTAAAATATCTATACAAACCTACTTAAATGGGAGCAAAAAAGGCCCATCCTAAAGTTGTCCTAGGATGTATATGTAAACCTATGTTGCCAAAGCTTACATGGGCTTATAGATCATAGGAAATTGCTTCACCAATCTGCCATTACAATGCCTCTTTGTAGTTGGTCGTCTGGTATGACGTCTTTGTTTGTACTGCCAAATGATTTCAAGACTTACACTAATTGTTCTATGACGATATCGTCATCTTGGTTACTAAATAGAGAATCAAGTTCTAGGGTCCTCACCTAGGATGCATCTTAAAGCTGGACTCTAGAGCTTTAACCTAGAATGATTTTAAAGTATGACGCTAAGTTTCTCACCTAGAATTGATTTGAAGGTTGAATCCTAAGATACGGACCTTGAATATAACTTAATGTTGGGTTGTATGATATTAAATTAGAATTGGTTTGAAAGTTTGATTCTAGAGGTTCTTACCTAGAATGATGCTAAAGGATACCCTAGGTTAGATCTAGGCATGTTTAAAAATGAGGATTAGGTACCTTAACACCTACATCTTTGGTTGATAATAAACGAGATCCAGGAAGATGTCCCCTGGATTCAGGGGATAGTTATTTGACTAGAATTTTTCTTTGTGCTTATCTATTTATTTGTTGGTGACAAAGTTATAGGGCTAGTAGTATGATATTAGGCTTTATTTGAGTATGCATGACTGATGATAAGTTCAATTTGGTTAAGTCAGAGAGACTTTGGTGAAGTTGCAATCATGTTAGCAACTATGGCTTCCAATATAAGGGATTTGGCTATGGTTGAATTTGGATTGGGTTAATTTTGCCCTAGAAGGCTTGGCTTTAGGTTTGAATTACTTCAAAGGACTTTTCCTCAAGTTTGATTTGCTATAGAGGGTTTAGTCTTAAGTTTAACCTATTTTGAAGGGCTTGGGCTTAATCTATTTTAAAGGGCTTGTCCTTTAACTTGTCTTAGAGGTCTTGACCTCTAGTATAATTTATTTTGGAGAGCTTCAGCTAAACCTATTTTGAACTACTTGTCCTTTAACTTATCTTGGAGGGCTAAGTCTCTTGTTTGATTTATTTTGGAGATCTTAGTCTCAGGTTTGACTCTTTTTAATTGTAGAATGAGTTAGCTGATTAAGCTACAAAACTTTGGCTTAGTTAAGCATGCAAGTTGTGGTCTGTTTAACTTAGATAGACTATGGTTTGCTAATCCAGGAAGAATTTAATTTTTTCAGATGGGCTTCAGTCAGGTTTGGAGCTGCTTGGTTTTAAAGGCTAATAAATTAATAAATTATTAATTGAATAATATGATATTTTCAATTAATAATATGACATGTTAAAGTAATAAATTATTTTATTGAATAAATACAAATAAATAATCTTGAAAGAATGAGTTTGTAAAATCATCTTGATTTAATTATAATTTTTTGGATAGATTAATTAGACTAACGTAAATTTGTATTGTTAATGGTAATTATGTATTCATTAAAATAATGATCATGTAACTTTAACTTTTGGCTTTCTATGCAACCGAAACAGTGAAATTTCCTCCTTTTTTTTAAAGCAAAAGCCCATGGTTTTTTCACTTTTTGCAACACAAAGAAGAGAGAAATCGGCGAAGAGACTACGGAGTTGTCTTTGTCCACGCTCTTCAAATCCCGTGGAGTCAAAATCCAGAGGATATTCAAATTTTATTAAAATCTCAGAGAGCCTGTGGTAAGTGCGACCCATCAAACTGTGAAATCTGGGTTGGTAAGGATCCACTTTGCTTAGTATTCTTTGAATTTCTATTTTTGTATAACTATAATTATTTTAATTACTCTTCGTTTTTCTGATACTGAGATGGTAAAATTGTATTTATCAAGAACCAAAAGATTAAAAATTCAATATGGTGAAGTATTATGCCATACACCACAATTTTACTCTGAAAGTGCTGCTCTAAAGAAGAGGAAAGGCGAAAATAATTTTTTAAATAGTTTATGACAACTAAAGAAACTCACTCTAGAATGATGTTATTCCACTTTTTAGCACAGATCTAACTTAGTGCTTCCCTCATTCTCATGGCTTCTGCATGAATTGCACTATGAGTTCCTTCTATATACCCTCCAAATCAGTGGCGTAGCCAGGATTTTAGATAAGGGGGTCCAATTCAACTTAAATACTAAACATTAAAAATATCAAATTATAAAAGAAATAAAAAAAATTCCAGATTATAAACTACAAAAAAATAATAATTTCAATTTAACTTCATACTACTTTTCTCAAAAAAAAAAAACTTCATACTACAAAATCAAATTAAACATTTCAAATTTATAATGTCCTCAAGTATTCAAGCCAATTTCTTAATTCATTATTTTTCAAATTTCAATTCATTTTAGCAAGATAAAAAAATTGCAACAAAATAAATATGAGATTAAAAGTAAGTGGTGTACCTATTCTTAACTTGTTGCCGCTGCCTTGCTGGTGCCAATCGGTGAAAGAATGAAATTGAAAAAGGAAGAAACTGTTATCTGAAAAAAAAAAGGAATTAACGAAGAAGAAACATGAGAAAGAAGAGAAAGAGTCACAATTAAGTTATTCTTGTTTGTTTGTAATGGGCAGAGTCATTGACAAATCTTGTTTGTTTGTAATGGGCTTGATTAAAAGGCCCAGTTTTAAAGATTGGAAAAAAAAGGATGAAAAATGTTGGGAGCGTGAATCGAAGTTGCGTGCTCTCACATAGTAAGGCCAAGCTGTTCCATCTCAACCAATGTAATATTCATTCTCAAATATACCTAAAAATTTTTATTTTTAACTGAGGGGGAACAGGACCCCATGGGACCCCCTTTATCTCCGCCTCTGCTCCAAATTGTCTCAAATAATTTCCTATGCGTCGCTTACCTTGGCAGGAGGGAGCAGCATATCAACATTAAACTTTAACCAACCCTCATTTGGTTTACTCCAAGTCGATGAAGAAGCGTTATGTGCACCCATATAATTACTCTTCTCCTCCAACTATAACTTAATTATCTCAATCATTTGATTCAATTATAACAGCTAAGTTCTTTAAACACCCTAATTTGTAACTCCATTTTAATCAACAGTTTGCAATGAGTTGTTTCTAAAAATTATTTTGTTAACTTATATTTTAAATATTTTAATTTCCTAAATTTTTTTCTAAAAAGATAATTATTATTAATTTTGAATTTTTTGCTTATATCATGCTTTATATATATATATTATAATGAAGATGGAAATTAAAATTAAATGTATTTTCAAGTCAAAAGTATTTTAATCATTAAATTATATTTCCGTATTTGTTTTTGTGTTTGCTATTGGCATATTATATGATTGGAGCTACAATTGTCATATTGTGTTTGTTTTTTCTTTTTAATTAATGACTGTTTTGGCTGGTGCATATTTATTTATTTATCTTTTGATATGAGGAAGAAATTGAATTTAAATTTATTGCACAGCAGTTGACTGCGGATTCAAGTTGATTTTAATAATACTCATCCTTTTTCTCAAAAATTTTACATGCCTAATTTTATACTAATACTATATAATTATGTCTAAAAGATAACTATATAAAAAAAATCAACAAATATACGTCTCATTTATCTCTTCTTGTTTTACAATCCAACATCACTATATAATTACAAAAAAGAAAATCGAGCAGAAGAAATTAAAAGAAAAGAAAAGAAAAGATCCACATTAATACAAGAAAATAGTAAATATTTCTTCTTCACTGCCTATTTTCTTTTTCTCTTCCTTAAAAAATCTCAACAAATAAAAAAGAAAAATCAACATCAATAAAATAAGTAAAAGAAAAATAAAGAACAAATTAAAAGAAAATTTCAAAAAAAAAGTTCAATCCATCAATAATTAATGATGAACATAAACTTATGGTTAAATTATATGGCTAATTTATGATTTTCTTATAATAATAGATTCTTGGCTATTATTAATTTTGAGGAGAGAATATATTGTTAGTACTCATTTCATTCCAGTAAAATTATCATTTTCAACTTATGCGCGTCAATCAAAACATCATTAAATTTTTTTAATAGACAAAATTATTTTAAATAAATTAAAATATTATTTATTAATTCATTGATATTAAAATTATTATACCATAACTTTATTAATTAATTAATTATAATATAATTAAAAAAATTAATTACTTTTTTAAAAGGATAATATTTTATTATAAAAGTGATAATTTAATTAGGACGGATATAGTAAATTTTTAATTGATATAGTTATTGTTGCATTTACTCTTGAGCTTTTTTTTACCCTTAAAAATATTATTATATTTTTCTTTATGGATAGTTTTTTTAAAAAAAAATTTATGAACATATGACCATATAATACTTAAAATATAATAATTATTAATTATTCATCATTTTAGTATATTATAATTTTAAAATTCAAAGAAAATAAATAGTGTATCCAATTGATTGTTTTTTCTAGATCCCACTGATTTAACTTCTCACAACAACTACTGATTTTTAGCTATTAATTAATTGTTGTTGATTGTTTTGGGAAACTTATCATTAGCTGTTAACTTGTTGCTGTTAATACTTTTATTGATTATTAATAATAATTTAAATATTATTTTTAATAAGATAATTTAGAATTTTTATTTAAATTTGCAGTTATTTCATAAAAAATACATGGAAACATTTGTACATAATTGTCTAACAACTACTCAACAAGTAACAATTATTACTGTATGATAAAAAAAACAATTATTACTGAAGAAATAGAAGAAATTATATGATATATAATTTTTTAAAATTTTATTTTTATTATATTTTTAAGTTATAAAAATACTATTTTTTATATTTTTATGGCATATATTAAAAATATATTTAATATATATAAAAAATAAACTTAACATATATTAAAAATAAACCGTATTTTTATAAATTTTTTGGTATACATATTTTTATAATATTTTTATTTTTTTAATTATTTTTATAAATTCTTTTAAAAAAATAACTACATAAATTTTATACTGATTTAAAAAACCCAAAACTTAACCTTTAGGTCAAAAAGTTTACCTAAACATTCAAGTCACATATTCTTTTAAAAAAATTATTATCTTATTATATTTTACGTTTATTTAACTTTTTTTTATTAAAATTATTTTAAGACTTCCAAATTTCACTTGTAGTTATTACAAAAATTAGTTGATATTGATTTAATTATTTTTTTTATAAGAATTGAAAAGAGTACATGTAATTATATCCATAGAATACTGTGAGAATAACGAGAATAAAATATAGTATTTTTTAGCTTTGTTATAAATTTAGATAGATAGTTAACGAAAGTATATAAACAAATTACACAATTTTTAAAAATGGTTAATTGATTTTTAAAATTTTAATAATTTATAGTATTCAAAAAGATATAATTTTAGTTTTATTTAGTTTCATAATTTTTAGTTTTATTGATCAGTTTCAATAATGTTCAAAAAATATAAGAAAATTTTAAAAAGTTACTACTTAATTAGTGGCCTAATAATTTCGACTATTGCCAGTAACGTCAGTCACATATCTCTCTAAAATATTAATTAACTTACACCAACTTGCCATATTATATGTGAGGCGATGGGCCAAACATGAAATAAATATTAGTGTTTTTTTTATGTGTAAATAAATATTATAAATTGAGCATTAATTTAATTTATGGGGTAACATATTTTTCTGTTCATTAATTAGAATTTAATATTTAGATTAATATTTATGCTTAATCTGCAAACTGCACTTTTAAAGACTTTTTTTGAACGATCACTTCTAAACACTCCTGATGAGTGAATTTAATTTTTTATATATATTAAAATTTTAGATTTTCATTTTTGCTATCTTCTTTTTTTTTTTTAAATATCAAGTAATATCTCACTTTTATACTCACGTTTCTTTGGTTCCAAATATTTTTTTTATTTTTCTTTTCAGCGTTTGGAGCATTTAAAAAATTAGTCATTAAAATAAATTTTTCTAAATAAAAAATTAAATTGGAAAATGATTTTATTATTTATTGGCCTAATTTAGATTTGAAAAATATTAAATTTTTGAAAAGCTTCATCCTTTTTTTTTGGTCAATAAAAAGCTTCATCCATTTGGCCTGCAATTTCTTTGGTAATTACAGTTTGCATCGGTTTAGCGATTAGCTGACTAATGTTGTCAGTGACCACCTAATTATATATATATATATATACACACATTTATATCATGAAATATTTAAAAAGCTTTAGGGTGAAGATACTTATGTCCCACAAAAGCACTAAACACATTCTAAAAATATTTTTTTAAAAATATTCTTAAGAAAAATTATATTAGAAGATATGCAAATCCCATTTTAAACTCTAAAACTACTTCAATCCAATTCACTTTTTTAATTATTATTATTTTACTTTTCTACTCTCAAATATTTTTTGCCATCCACTCTAATAGTTCCGCATTCTTTTATTATTTAAAACTAAAGCATAAAAAAAAAATTTTGAGTTTATTGAAGAGTCTAAAGTAAATATTTAATGGTTTAAAATAATTTACATAAAAACTTAGATGGTGTTGAAATTTATTTTGTTAAGCCAAAAATAGTTACAAAATTAAATATGTATAATTATATATTATTAAATATCTAATTTGTTTATCAAATAGTGATTGAACAAAAATAAATACTCAACTATATATAGTTCAATGAATTATAACTAAATTTTGACTCTAATTCTATGTTCATTTGAAAGATAATACAATATTAGTTTTATACAATTTTATCTCATTGAATAGAACTATTATGCATCATCATCCTACTAAACAGAATACATTAAAAATATTGGTTTGATGCGACATATACAATAATATTTTAGGCAATATTTTTAAATTGGATTGAATATTGAATTAAATTGATAAATGATTCATAGTTCAACCGGTTCAACTGGGTTTATTCAGATTTAATAATATAATAATATTATTAATTTTTATTTATAGATATTAATAAAAAAAATACAAATTCATTGAAATTTTAAAATAAAAATTTAAAATATTTAAAATATATTTTATAAATTCAAAAATATCGCATATTAAATTTAATACATATAAAAAAATAAATCTAAAACTTTTTCTCTGATTTTTATTTTTAAAAAGACCTTAAAAACTAAAAAACCGATTTGGTCCGGTTCAAACTATTTTGGTCTGATCAATCAATTTTGACCAATTTGATTAGTTTTTTAAAATCTAGTTTTCAATGTTTTTAAATTGGATTAATCTCTAGTTTTCAATTTAACTGATTCGATCAGCCATCCATTCCAGCTTTAAAAATACTGATTTTAGCCCATATATTAAGCCATCTTGATCATTTTCATCACCAACTTTTTTTTAATGTAATTTTGAACCTATTATACAATTTGCTATCCTCCTATTTTTTCTTTCTTTTTTATTTTGTTATGGGGCCAATCCTTCCGCATGTGTATACAAAAGCATTAGATCTAATGATTGCATTAACTAACTAACGATAGAAAATCAAAACTTATTATAAGGTCTTTGGAAAAAAAAAAATAAGAAGATGATGAATTTGCTGAATGATCTCTGCTTCTTTATTTGTTGAGAGAAAAATAATGAGAGAAAGGAAAAAAAATGTGAAGATGAAACTTATTAGGTATAATGGGTGAGATATATAAATAAATATTAGTTATAATAAAATAAAGGGTATTAATATCTTTTGGTACGATATAGTAAAGTTAAATTTTAAATTTTATAATAGGAGTATATTAATAAATTAAAGCGTGTTTAGTATTTTTATAGAGTGCAAATATCCCTACCCAAAGCTTTATAAAAATATTAGCAGGTACTTTTTTTTATTTACCAAATAATTTTAAAGATTGCAGTTAAATTAAAAAATTTTCACCGATTTGGAATATTAGTTAAATAAAAATAACAATTAATTTAAGTATTATAATAAAATAACAAAAAATTCTTTTAAAACATAATTAAATTATTTTTCAGAAAATTAATTATTAATTAATATTAGAGGTTGGACGATAGATACATTTTAAAAAAAAAATAGTGAATGCTATCAAATTTCTAATGTTGTATTAAATAATTTTAACACAATATATTATTGGCATTAATTAAAACTTGGACCTTGCTAAATGGATTAATAGAAAATAAATCAACACAAACCAGTAGTGTTTTATTAGTAATTTTAAGCATTTTTAAGGTGATATTGATAGTTTTATTTTATTATATAGGCTACTGTATACTTAAAAAATTTTCATTGTCTCTCTTCAATTGATATTTAAATTTCATTCACTTTCTTCAAGTAAAGTTAAAATTTTCATTATCAATCTTTAATTTACATTCAAATTTCACTTTCTCTCTTGCACATTTTCCCTCCTTAATTTTGAATAATTAATATGCTAAAACATTACCACATTAGGTAATTGAATTGTTTAATTAATTGATTAGTGATATATTAAGGTTAAAATTAAATTTATAAAATCCTAACATATTTCACGAGTTTATTATATATTTGGTATTAAAGTCGTAATTGGTATAAAAATACAACTAAGAAAAGACTATACTGAAAAGAATGTAAAGTTGGCCTTATATTTGTGCACACTTTATTTGGAAATTACTATTGGACTGAATAAATTAACAATGTCCATGATAAGTATGAAATGGTGACTTTTATATGTATGAAAATTTGGCAAATTAGGCTAAAATGGTGATGTCATTCAAGTGAAAGATAAGAGCTATTTTTGTTATAAGATTTGTCTCCCTTCTCACTAATTATTAGTTGCCATCAATGGGAAATCAGAATTTAATTAAGGAGATTAAAATTTTAAAATAAAAAAATTACTTTTAATATAGAAATTTATTACAAATAAATTTTAAAAAAAATAAATAAAAATAATTATTTTAACATTATAGTTGTACAACAACTAATTTGTACTCTTAATTTAACAATAATTGAGTGGTAATAATTATATTATATGAGTCTGCATCTAATACTTGATAATTATATGTTAATGATTTAAAATGATATTTTTTATATTTAATTTTAGTGAATTTATGCCATAAAATTAATATCATATTTTTCTTTTTTTATAATTAGCAATAAAAGTTTTACAGTATAAACATTATTTTTTTAAAATATAAATTTATACTCATTAAATTTATAAACTTAAATAAAATTCATACATAGTATTATAAAAATTTAAATATTTAGGGATAAATTTTAAAACACAAATATTTTTCATTTTTAGATTGAGATAAATTAAAAATAAATTTATGACTAATGGATAAAAATTTTGTAGCAAAATAAATAATGTAATATAATTAATAATAAATTCTTGCCAAATAAAAAAGTATTTAAGTATTTTTATTTAATTAAGAAAATTATTTAGAGATGAGCAATAATATCATTAATATAAAATTAAAATAATATAATTATTTATTATAATTATTTTTTAATATTTATAAAGAAAAAAATACTCCAAATACCTTATTAATAATATATTTATTTATTTATTTTCGAAAAAAAAAATATATATTTATTTATTTATTAGGGGTCCATCAACCACCCAAAATCCCTTCTAATCGGTCATATAAGAGAAAAGAAGGAAAAAAAAAAAGGCTAAAAGTGAGAAAAAAGAGCATAAAAAGAGAAAAGTAGTCCTTCATTCCTTGAAAAAAAAAAGATGTTTGTTTTCAAGTTTCACTCTCAACAATCAAAAAATGGGAAGAAAACATGTATCCTGGTGTAAAAACGAAATTCATGAATTACTTACTCAACGTGATTGGGAATTAGATTTCAATATTAATTAAAGAGAGAGTGAAAACATATAATGAAATTTAACTATTAATTGAAAGAAAATAAATGCCTCATAAGAGTACAATTATTAACCAAATAAAAAAATCAATATCATTCTAAAAGAAATTTAAAATTATTAATATATAACTTTATTTATCTTGACTGACTGATTTCCTAAACATTTTTCTTAAAAATTTTTACTCATGTTTATAATTGTTTAATTAACAATAATATAATTGACCGTAACATAAAAGGCCAAATCAACGCCAACCGAACCAACTAACCAACCACAACCAGCTCTCCGGAGAAAGATACACCCAAAAATTAATTTTTTACTTTACCAGCATAACTGCAACTGAAATCCCACACTCACCCTTAGCTACTAACTTACACGCGCTCTCTTTTCTCCCACTTCCCCGCCTCAATCATACATTTCCCACGCGCGTGACGCGTTTGTATTTCCTCCAAAACCCTCACCGAACCCCTCGGCCCTCTCTAATATAAAATCACAACTCAGGTCTACTTTCTCTCCCGCGATTGAACACCAACTTCCATTTCTCTTCCACCAGCACAGCTGCCGAAATGGCCACCTCCGCCACCAACCTCCGAACAACATCTCTCAAAAACAGTATCTCTTCTCTCTCTCTTTCTTCTACCAACAAACTCTCCGCCGGCTTTTCTCTTTCTTTCCGCCAGCCCCGCCGCAAACTCCGCTTCATAGTCCTCTCTGCCTCTCTCGACGCTAAGCCAACCGTGCTTGTCGCCGAGAAGCTCGGAGAAGCGGGGCTTAATCTGCTAAAAGAATTTGCCAACGTGGATTGTTCTTATAATCTCTCACCTGAGGAACTATGCACCAAGATCTCGCTTTGTGATGCTCTAATTGTAAGGAGTGGGACTAAAGTGAATCGCGATGTGTTTGAATCTTCTGCTGGGAGATTGAAGGTTGTTGGGAGAGCTGGTGTTGGAATTGATAATGTGGATCTGGCTGCTGCAACAGAGCATGGCTGTTTGGTTGTTAATGCTCCTACGGCTAATACTGTTGCGGCAGCGGAACATGGGATCGCGCTTTTGGCTGCTATGGCGAGAAATGTTGCTCAAGCTGATGCGTCTGTTAAGGCTGGTTAGTGATGGTTCTTTCTGTTGAAATTATGATCTGTTTTATTTTGAGCTTACATGGTTGGTGTTGACTCTACTGCTTCAATGGTGATTTCCATGTATGATTTGTGTTATTTTTTTTTTAACATTTTAGAAGTAATTTGAATGAGATTTGGGGTTTATTATTATGTGTTTTTATAAAAATTTGAGATCTGGTGGTTATAATGATATGGTTTTTGGGTTTTAGAAGGGTTTAATGATTTGATTTTATCAAGTGCTGAGTTCTGCTCTTGATGCAACAATATTGTTTTATTTTTGGTATAAAACTGTTATATGAATAACATTTTACAGGGAATAGGGTTTGTTTATTGCTCATAAGCGCTTATTTATAAGTAATTTTGGGTAATCTAGGGAAGTGGCAAAGGAACAAATATGTGGGTGTCTCACTTGTTGGGAAAACACTTGCTGTGATGGGTTTTGGAAAGGTTGGGTCAGAAGTTGCTCGCCGCGCCAAGGGGCTTGGTATGCATGTAATTGCTCATGATCCATATGCCCCAGCAGATCGGGCTCGTGCTATTGGTGTCGAGCTTGTGAGCTTTGATGAAGCCATAGCATCTGCAGATTTCATCTCCTTGCACATGCCCCTTACTCCTGCTACATCAAAGATTCTTAATGATGAAACTTTTGCAAAGATGAAGAAAGGTGTTAGAATTGTCAATGTTGCTCGTGGTGGGGTGATTGATGAAGAAGCTCTGGTCAGGGCTTTGGATGCTGGAATTGTTGCTCAAGCAGCACTTGATGTTTTCACAGAGGAGCCCCCACCGAAAGACAGTAAGTTGGTGCAACACGAGAGGGTGACTGTAACCCCACATCTTGGTGCTAGTACAGTGGAAGCTCAGGTATATTTACTAAAAAGCAATACAATTGATGCTTCATTCTTTCTCTTGTTGTGATATCAAGAAACCTTTTTGTATGATGTGCAGGAAGGAGTGGCTATTGAAATTGCTGAAGCTGTCGTTGGAGCCTTGAAAGGTGAACTTGCTGCAACTGCAGTCAATGCTCCGATGGTTCCTGCTGAGGTATTGTCAAACATCTTGGTCATCTCTTATCAGCTTGATTGCCAAGTTTCTACTTCATAAATCTGGAGTGATGATGAGATAATGCAGAATGAATCATTAACCTTATCAGTGTTATTCTTTTTTTGCAGGTTCTGACAGAGCTGAAGCCTTTTGTTTTGCTTGCTGAGAAACTTGGGAGGTTGGCAGTTCAGCTTGTAGCAGGAGGCAGTGGTGTGAAAACTGTGAAAGTGACTTATGGCTCTGCTAGAGCTCCAGATGACCTTGATACCAGGCTGCTCCGTGCTATGATTACCAAGGGTCTCATTGAGCCCATATCAAGTGTTTTTGTGAACTTGGTTAATGCTGACTTCACTGCTAAAGAGAGAGGATTAAAAATAGCTGAAGAACGCATTACTCTGGATGGCTCACCTGAGAGCCCACTTGACTTTATCCAGGTTCAAATTGCTAATGTTGAATCAAAGTTTGCCAGTGCCATATCAGAGACCGGGGAGATTAAGGTTGAGGGACGGGTGAAGGATGGAATTCCCCATCTAACGAAGGTTGGATCTTTTGAGGTGGATGTGAGCTTGGAAGGTAGCATTATACTCTGTCGACAGGTTGACCAGCCAGGAATGATTGGTAGGGTGGGAAGCATACTGGGAGGAGAGAATGTGAATGTCAGCTTTATGAGTGTTGGAAGAATTGCTCCGCGAAAGCAAGCTGTTATGGCAATTGGAGTTGATGATCAACCCAAGAAAGAAACTTTGAAAAAGATTGGAGATATCCCAGCCATTGAAGAGTTTGTTTTCCTCAAGTTGTAGTGTGGGATCATCACTTTTTATTCTTCATCTCGCTCTTGTTTTTCCTTATTTTTGTAGTTTTACTTCATTTCAGGGATGCGGGTATCATTACTTCCATTTTAGCGCCCGATTTTGATTTGAGTTGTTTGTGATGGGTTTTGGGTAGGAAAATGAATAATTATGATTTTGAGATAAGAGTGTACTTTATTGATGTACCATTTGCCTCTATTTCATATTTCCTTGCAGCTTATTCTTGAGTGTGCAACTGGCTCTCCTTTATAAGTGATTACATATACAAGTTGCTCAGTGGATGTTCGGCCGTTGACTAGTTTAAATTCTTCTTTAGCTTTTTAATTGGAGCCCAACATCTTAATTACTTCTATCATCTTTGAACTTTTTCCTTATTTCATTAAAATAATTATATTTTATTTTGTAAAAATAAAATTCAAACTTTTAATTATATCTCAATAAGATGCTGGAGATTTATCACATCACATTATTTCATTATTTTCACATTACATTACATAGTCTCAAAAATTTTATTGGAATAATATTAAAAATTTATAGTTTTTATTTTTTACAAAATAAAGTTAAAAAATTTTAATGGAATAAAAGTAAAAGATTAGAGACAATAAAAGTAAAAAATCAGAGGCTGTTAGTATAATTAATCCGAGTCTAACTTGTTAATTTTTTACTATACTGGCTAAATTCAACCTTATTAAACCCCTGGATTGGATATTTTAAAATGAGGCAAAATGGTAATTTGAATAACGAAAAAAGTTATGAATTATTTGGATTTTTTTTTTGTAAAAAACAAAGCAAATTGGATCATGACTTAATATAATGAATTGTTCTAAAAATATATATGTATGATATTATTATTAATATTTTTAAATTAAAAAAGAAAATAAATAAAATGTAAAAAAATTATTGATTTATTTATTTTAAATTATGTTTTAAAGTCATTAACTCACATAAAGTCATTAACTCACATTTATTTTAAATTATGTTTTAATACTTAATTTTTAGATAAAAATTTCATATTATTTATCTTGTTAATATTTAGATAAAAATTACATATTATTTATCTTTTTAATCAACTCATATTTATTTTAAATTATTTTTTAATACTTAATTTTAATATAAAATTTCAAAAACTTAAAAATTATAAATAGATTGGTAAGTGGTGTAGATAATTTTAAAAAATTATTTTTATATATTAATGACTTTATATGAATAAATTAAATAAAAAATAACATTATAAAATAATTAATTAATTAGATAAATAAATTTGATACAATTTACCTATTTTCTCTTTTAAATTTTCTTATATTTTTTATTGTTAAATATTATAGTTGGTGATTCATATATTTATAATAGTTTAAAAATATTGATAATGTTGTATTAAAAATTCATTATGACTTTATGTGAATAAATTAAATAAATAAATAATATTATAAAATAAATAAATAAATAGATAAATAAAAAATAAATTTTGATATATTTTACTTATTTTTTTAAATTCTCATTTTTTGTTATTAAATATTGTGGTTGGTGATCTAAACATTTATATTAGTTTAAAAATATTAATAATAATATCACACATGAATAATAATTCGCTATAAAACTTTGAGAACCAATTAGATATTGAAAAAATATTTTAGAATTATATTTATATTTTTTAAAATCTTTAAATAATAGATTTCATATAATGTCACGTCATTAAAAATAAACACACAACCTAACTTCTGCAGAATTTAATTTGCTCTGTTCTTTACAAAAGAAAAAAAAATCACAAATGGATTAAAAACCTTTAGAATCCAAAAATTTTTATACCTTTTCCTTTTGAGAAAAAAAAAAAGGCAAAGAATGATATCATCTCGGGGTGTATCCACTGGACGGTGTTTTAGTATAATAATGTAATCTTTGTTGTTTCATTTGCATAAAGACAGCAACAGAGTCCATACATGCATTTTGCATTTTCTTGTGGGAAGAGGAAGACATCACTTGCACTTCAAGTTATTGGTGATCCATCCTAATCATAGACGCAAAGCTCACATGTAAAGGCAAGGAAAAGTTTGCAAATCCACAATCACTTGCAATGAATTCTCTACTTCGACCATTGCATGGAAGCAATTTGTTTTTTTTTTTATCGTCTCCAGGGTAAAGTGTACTGCAGTTGATTGTTAAATGCTGTACTCAGTAGATCAATAGCCAACTATCAGCATTTGGTTGCATATTTGTATACAGAGTAAGATCTATTTCTTGAATGATCATGTTCTACACAACATTACATTCATCCACAAAAAAGATCATGCTCATATTCTTGCAGCAGCATGCAGTAAAATGTTCAAATGTTCCCCTTGTACGTCTATACATTTACTACAGATAAAGAACTGAGATTTCTGTTCAAGAAAAATCTCCTTCAAAGCAAACATCTAACAAAGAACAGAAGAACGCCGTGTAACATTCTACCCCAAATTCTCAGTCTAGGCCTATTTTTTATTACACAACAAGGGCCATGCCAACATCTCAGCTTAAATTGTTGGAGAGAGGAAACAAAGAATGTTTTCCGAACTTATGTTCTTACCAGTCTATCAAAATTTAATCACTATTTAATTCTACTTCTATATTCTCAGAAAAACTATTTCTACATCACCCAAGGTCTTTGCCACTCGCATTTTCTAGCCGGATTAGTCTTTCATGGATCGCTTTATCCTAGCTTATATTCAATTAAACATTGACTTCTTGGCGCCATAGTTTATGAACCTGAGAGGAATGGAACCTCTGCTAGTGTTGTGGGTAGAGAGATGTTAAGGTTATGAGCAGCTAAGTAAGCAGCAATACCAGCAGCATAACCAGCAAAAGCAAAACCGCTCACCTGAAAAATAAACCCAAGTTAAAACAACAGGAAAAAGATGGTGTTGATGAAAGAAAAAGATTATTTTGTGACAGGACATGCCTTCCGCAAGTACCAGAAGAAGTCCACCTTTTCCATCCCCATAAATGCAACTCCAGCAGCAGAGCCAATGACTAGCATGGAACCACCAGTACCAGCACAGTATGCAATTAACTGCCAAAAGTCAGAATCCTTCGGAAAAGCAGTAAGATCATACATTCCCATTGTTGCTGCAACCAGTGGTACATTATCAATAATTGCTGACACCACCCCTACTGCACTTGCAACAAGTTCAACGTTTGGAATATGAGCATCAAGGTAATTCGCCAATTCACGGAGAAGCCCTGCTGCCTCCAGGCTAGGAAAAAGAAAACAAATCAAATTTGCTGTGATCAACTTGTATTCTTAAAAAATAATAATAATGACAATAAAAGCTGAAAAAAGAAAACAACTTCAACTACTGACAGCAGTATAAATTTCCCTCTCTTCTCTAGACAAGATAAAACATGGAGAAGGCTGGAACAGTCAAATGTTATTTATTTTTTTGATATCTGCATGTTTAGGCCAAGACAGTCCCTCGCTTATATCAAAATCAAGAGGTCAGATATCAATTAAAAAGGTTTCTGTTACTTATTTAAAGAAATGAAATTGAAGACAAACTTAGAAGCAGCCTTGGCAGAGACTTCTTTCAACTATCGAACTGGGCCAGAGTTTGATGGTAAGCATTAACAGAGCCCAGCCATGATCATTAAAAATTGCTGATAACTGGGATGCGTAGCCTATCCACAAGCCCACAACGGCACAACTGACTAGCTCAACATACAAGGTTTAGTATGCAGTTGTTTACCATACCCCCTAAAAATTGATTGAAAAAAAAAATCACTTAATGTATATGAAAAACACAACCAGAGTTAGCTATGAGAGATTCAAAGGATCAATGCCTTGTGAATTGATAAGCTATGGACTTCAATGAAGGGCGCAGACTAAGTCCTGTCACCAATTAAACTAAGAAAACTCTTTAAGCATTTGTGTCTATACCTGCTAACAGAAAGAAGGATTCCAAGGAAAAAAAGGGCCCCTTGAGTATCAATTCGTGATAGAGCCTGCGGTACTTTCAACTTTTGCCTTTCTGATTCACCATAATGAATTGCATCTGTAAGAATCCAAAGAACTCCAAGACCCAAGAGCATGCCCATATATGGAGGCAATCCAGTTAAGGCCTTGAACACTGGAACAAAAACTAAAGCTCCAATACCCACACAGAAAACAAGTTGCCCACGAGGAGCCATTCGTTCAGATGCCAAAACATTAGGAGATTCCTGTTCCTTTCCATTAACTTCACTGCATGGGAGAAGAGCATATCACTTCACCAATAAAGTTAAACCAAAAACTTTCAGGGCTTTAATTCCTCTTTTGGAAATGCAGGAAGAGTACCTAGTGAGGGACATAAGAGCCAATGGAACTGCTAGAGAAACAGCTGAAGGCACTAGCAAATTCTACAAGCAAAAAAGAACATGTATTAAATAAAAAAAATAACATTGAAGTAGCATTTCATCAGAGACAGTCAACTTTTCAAATAAAAAAAATGAACTTTCAACTTTCAAGCTTTAAACATGAATAACATGGGCCGACCCTGCAATCAGTTGCATAAAATTCAGGTGCTTCTTCACTCTGGAAATGTATTAACTATAAACTGTTTTCATTAGCTAAGAGCATGATTTAGCATTTCTTTCTGAGGAATTAACAGCGCCACTGAAGAGGCTGAAACTAAAATCTGACTGCTAACATGCTATTTCTCTTATCTTTCTCTCTTTGTCTCACTCACTCACACACACACACATGCACATGACAAGTGCAGAATTAGGGATGAATTCCACAGATCTTAAGGAAATCTCAGAATAAATATCATATGCTTATGCAATTCAATGAACCTGACCACCTAGCACAGCACTTATCTTATGCTTGTTATAGGTGAACCGAAATATATATATATTCACCAAGTATACTTCTCGGTATTGAATTTGTCTTATAAAAATACTGTCAGAAAATACTTAGTGAAGAGTAAAAAGCAAAAAAATGTGTTTGAACCAAGTGGTGCCTGAGTAACTAAAAATGTAGTTTCTGGACAAACAAGCATGAGTATAATTATACAAAAGTGGATGCCTTCCTCAGAAAGATGAGAGGACCTTCATTGTCGGCAATGTGGATATCTGACCATGTATCCAAAGCATTGTAGTTGTAACATCACCAATGGGAGTCCATGCACCACCTGCGTTTGCTGCAATCACAACAACAGCTCCTAGAAGCCTGTGAAATAACTCCATTAGTGCAAATGCTAATTTTGAGATGATTATTATTTATTTTTTATATTGTGAAAGATATTTTTTTTTCTGAAAAATATTGAAAGCTTATAAAATATAACAGAATTTCACTAGAATCTTACACTTTCAATAGGTTACAAACAAAAAAGAATCTGCAATGCCTTTAGTATTAGAGGAATCTCTTGCTATGAGGTGGTGAAACTCTACTTTTTTATGGTATTAATATACAGCTATGTTCAAGCTCTAACACCTCCCATTTGTTTCTTCCATATGATCATGTAAATGATTCTTTATGTTCATAGAAAAAAAAAAGCTATTTTCACATATGCAATTTCAACTGGTAAAATAAACTAATTTCAAAAAGCAGATACATTGACAGATACACATTACACAATTTGTTCCTTGTCTCCGCTGACTTTGCAAACAAATAAAATATCACTTTACTTCTGAAAATTCATTGTCTAATTGTTAATGAATTATATAATTTCAACTTCACTATTAAGTGCCATGAAAATATCACAGGTTTTTATGACATGCTTTAGAAAAATATATCTAAAGAATAAATTGGCCAAAATTCTAATGGTAAATCTTACATTATGTTTTTATAGTAGCATAAATTCAAACCAAAAAGATTTCTATTTTAGTTCAAGTCATTCAAGAGCTGGTAAAGAAGAAACCTAAAGAAAAAGTGGAAGCAAAGATAATAAAATTGCTGGCGGCAAGATTAAAGAACCTGAAATATCCGAAGGATTTTTCCAGGGTCACTACCTCAAAGGAGGCACTTGCCAGCATTGCCCCCATCATGGATCTATCAATCCAAACATCCTAACAGTTTTTCATAATATTTCGTGAGCATGTTATACTAACCATCTCAAAGAGAAGAAATCTCAATTTTCTAATGATTGTAAAATCATAAAAATAGCTAGTGTTTACCTAGTTTAAACAAACTATGAAAATATTTTCAACAATTCAAGACAAGATGAGAGATGAAATATCATCCAATTTTAAACAAAGCTTCTCATGAGATAAATTTGTACAGTTTTTTAGTGCATACTTGCGATACTCTGATGGAGGTACTAGTTTCCTCAACAAAGAAACCATAACAATGGTAGATGTCAAGTTGTCGAGGACTGAACTAAGGAAAAATGTCACAAAGCCAATCTGCAATATCCCAAAACTGCTGTCAAACACCGTTGATTGGAAAGAAAAAGTAATGCAAGAACAGTAAGGATGATACAGTGGTCTTAGAATCAGAAAGATTGTCATAATTCTCTTTGAAGAAAGCATAATCATAATGAGAAAAATGAATGACACACTCAGACACACCAAAAAAACATACTATGATTAAGCAAGAATTACAAAACAAATAACCGTAACATTTTCTAATTTTGAGACTTAACTGTGAAGAAGTGGGAACAGTACGCTTATATATAGAGGAAGGACCAGAGTGATGTCATGCTTTTGACATTTTAATTATCAAGGATAAAGCATCACTGCACTTGGCTCATCGAACTGACCAAACAAGAAAGAACAGGACAGTAGTGCATAAATTCCCACACGAAATCCTTTAAAAGATTATGGCTAGGCTAATCAAGACTCATCTCTTAAAAAGAAAGCTATCAGTCTTTAGATAAAGGCTCGTTTGGTTAGGATTTAAATGCATTCAGCAGAATCTTTTGGTGTTTATGTACAGTCATGCGATCCCCATTCTCTATTGGAAATTTCCACAGCTTCTCTAGATGCTAACCAAACTAAATATCAGCACCAATAGTCTAAATATAATATACCACACCAATTTAATATTTTGCTGTAAGTTAATATACCAAACATGTGAAAGAAAGGACTTGTGAATACAGCCATGGCAGCAGAATAGAGCACTAACCACCCAAAGCAAAGCCCGGGGCTTTCGAGTGGTAATATTGTCAGTGACCAGCTTAAATCCTTGATGAGCATCTACAATCTCAACAATAGTCATTGCACCAAGCAAGAAAAACACAATCTCACTGACTTCTGCAGAAGCATGTGTCAACTCCGAAACAGCTATATCAGTTGAAGGTGCCTGCTCAAGAAGTGAAAGGCCAAAATTTACAACAGTGTACAGATATGGACTATTTAAAAGAGATTCAACCATTGCAGTTGATATAGATTTAATAGAAGTAACTACAATAGCACAGTTGATCATTAACGCCACCGAAAATTTGTGCAGAAAACAAAAATTACAACTATCCTCAATGATGGCAACAATAGGTAAAAGCCAATATAATAATCATAAAATGCTAATAGATAAAAGCCAATATAATAATCATAAAATGCTAATAGATAAAAGCCAATATAATAATCATAAAATACTACACTTACCAACAGATTATAGCTTCAGAGAAAACTGTCAGCTGCAAATATGGTACATTTAGAAAAGGAGCAGAAATCAGGCCCCAATCTGTATTGTGTTAAATATTATATGATTTTTGAGCCAAATGCCGAGCACTTATGATTGTTTTATGAGATATCGAGATGGACACACTTTAGGCGTAATAATTTTGGTGAAGAGGAGACGCTCTACTTGTATTGGCAGGGTCAGGATTTATGATACTAAATACTAATGCACATTTACAAAGCTTTAATGGTAAAATATGCAATTACAAGGAAGTGATTATCGAACCGCAGTGCCATAAGTTGCTTCCAGACGCTACTCTATCAATTTATAGATCTCCAAGAATAGCCAACTAGACTAATTGCAGAAATTATTTCGACCAATCAGAACTGTACAGTCCCACAAGGTAATGCCGCTGGACATGATGAGCAAAAATTACTGGGGAAAAGAACAAATCCATCCACACATGTTACTGGACCTTCTTTATGATTCTGTTCTATTTAAGCATTTAAGTCAAAAACAATCGATCAATGAACAAGTTTAGCTGCTAATGCAGTATCATTCAAACTTGTAAAATGACACTCCTGGATGGAGAACATAAGATACCAAATAATAAAAGCTTTTAATGCTGCAAATTGTAACTTTTGCTCAAGCTAGAAGACAGAAACCAAGAGTAAGAAGTAGGAATATGCCAAGAAATTCATGGAAACCAGAAAGTGAAATTTTAATTCAAGCAATATCAGTTCTGTGGCCCGTATGAAAACATACTACATCAGTCATCCATGCAAGGAAATTTGAGGAAAGTAGAAAGTGATATTTCAATTCAAGCATCTTTGTCCTATGTTCTGATGAATATGTGATGCATGAATCACCGTTGAAAAATGTAACAATAATTTTGAAGCCAAATTAGATATGACTAATAATTGTAAAGCAGCAAATATGAATCTTACCCCAATGCTGCGTACAACCCATAAGCTGACAGCCATCAACAATCCTACTCCACTTTTATTGAAAGCTAAAGATTCTTCAAAAATTATGCCTGCATATCCTATTGCAAAGAGTAATGCCATAGCAAGATCCTGTATAGGCAAACTTCATTGAATCAACCATCAAATACCAGTTCATATAGCTAGTTCATATAGCTAGGCAAGTAAGCATTTGATATACTATCAAATCACATAATTCTTTTGCACAAAAGAGATAAACCTGATTGGCTGCAACCCAGGAGTGGTTAATTGCTATAGCCCCTGTTGCAGCTGCTGCAAAAACTGCAAGAGCTTTTACCAAATCAGTCTTGGGCTGGTAAGCAGCTTCGAAATCTTGTGAACTGGTTTCATCAAGTGAACATAAAGGATCACATGACCTAGCTTCTGGCACCAGCTCCTGATTATATGCTAAGAGTTAATAAGAATTGCAACCAATAGCAAGGACAAAGAAAGATAAACAATGGACACTAACAGCATCCATAATAACTAAATGGAAATGTGTATCGCTTATCATTACACTAGTTCTATAAAACAAGACGAAACTTAAACTTATGACACAGTTCACAATTTTAAAACCCTTTGAACAATTTGGAGAAAATCCCAACTTGACTTCCAACAATGAATCGGCATTTTTTTTAAAAAAAAAAAGAAGATAACTAATTCCGTAGATATAAGAGGAACCAGTCTTCATATTCATGTAGATAATTCAGATTAGTAATCCAAAATGTCGTATGGCAAATAATTAGTTTTCCCGGTGCCAAAACATTATCTTAAACTGAAAGCACTTCATTTAAACAAAACCAAATTCACGCACTTGTAAAAATCTATTAACCCCATTCCACAAGTAGCAAACAAGCAAATGGGTACTCTTAAAAGTGGAGCTTTATACAAAATAAATGACAGAAAAGAACCTGAAGCTGTTTTTCAGTATTCGGTAGTTGAGCTTGTCCCTGAGTTGAAGAAGAGGACGAGTCTCTAGCTTTATCTTCCGCTCTAGCTAGCAGGCCATTGCGAAGCAATCTTGAACCTTTGAATCTATGCAGAGATGAGCCTAAACAAGCCTGAGAAGGAAGTGAGGATAGATAAACGGGAGATGGAAAGTGGATAGTGTGTTTCTTGAATTGGTTCAGTGGGTGTAACCCAATTGAGAGGGTTGCCATTGCAGCTGGGTTTTTGAAGAAGAAAGTTAGGGGATTGAACTAACGATTGCTTTTGCTGAACAAGTTTAACAGATTGAGCAGTTTTTGGAAGATAAAAATGGAAAAATGGCTATTCCCAGAGCGTCATTGAGACGGAGAAGTGACTTTAGCCGTCAATCTTTTAATCCTTGCTTTTGTCCACATCAGAATCCAAATGTATAAATCAAAACTTTCATTACCAAATATATTTCTTGTTGAAGTGAAAAAATCCAATTTTTTTATAATAAAATCTCAACCGTAACAATTTAAGAGCTGAAATTATTCTAATTCAAAACATAGTACTGTATTTTGAATTTTTTTTAAGGTAAAATAAAATTTTATTAGGAAATGAAATAATATATTTATAAGGTACTAATAAAATTATGTAATTTTAAAGTATACAAGTTGCACATAACTAAGAAAGTTTTTTTTTTTGAACTCCGTAAATTTTTTCTATGTAAATAGAGAATAATAATAATAATGAAATACTCATTCTATCTATCATTTATAATCACCTTTTAAATTAGAAGAATATCTCCATTAGAGAATAATAAATAATCTCTATTAGAAAATAATAGATAAATTTTATTGGAAAAAAATAAATTTCTATTAGAGAAAAATAAATCTCTATTGAAAGAGGACATAAAATTTTTAAATAAAGAAAAATAATACTCCATAATAAAATTTAATTTTCATTTAGTTTTATTATAAAAGGCAAAGCAATACAAAATAAGAGTAAATATTAAATTTTAAATATATATTGAATTAAAAATTATTTTAAAAATAAATTAAGTAATAAAATATACACAAAACTGAAAAAAGAAGATATTAAATCAAGACAAAGAAAAATAGATAAACTGATGACAATCTCACTCTCAAATTAAAAAAGAGAAAAAATTTATGAAAATTATTATATTTTGAATTTTTGATATAAAAAATAAATTTTATTTTAAAAAGTGTTGAAGAAAAAGAATATTTACAATTTTATAAAAATTTTGAATAAATTAAATTATCCTATTCTTTCCTAAAATAAATTTTATTTTTTTAAAATAACTCTTTTCCCACTGCCGTCTGTAAAAAAATATTTTATTTTTATTTTTATTTTTTTAAATTTTATTATTCAATAAAAATATTTTAATAAAATAATAAAAAATTATATTTTAAATTATATTTTCAACGTATAAAATAAATTAATTTTTATGAAAGAAAAATTTTAATTTTGATTATAAATAATAAATAAATACTCATAAAAATAATATTAAAAATAAAATTTATTAAATTTATTTTTAAATAAATTTTATATATTATAAATATATAAAATTAAATTAAAAAATATTAATTTCGTTATGTAAATATTGCGCGTATGTAATATAGATATTATAGATAATTGATATATTATGTGGATGATATATATTCATTGTGAATGTTGTGAGTATGTTATATATAGATGTTATATAGATGCTGTGTAAATATAAAAATATTAAATATTAAATATATTATGTAGATTTTGATAGATATTATGTGTATATTTATTTGATATTTAAAAATATTATAAGTGGTGTAAATGTTTGATAAATGTTATATGTACAATATGTATTTATGAAGGTAAGATATTAAAAAAATATTTTTAAATAAAAATAAAAAAAAATAGAAGGCGCCTCATTACAAAAATGAAAGAAAAACTAAACCAAATTGAATTTCTGTAAATAGGGTAATTTTCTAAAAAATAGTAAAAAAAATTAATGTTTAACTATTAAATTAAAATGTGTAATATTATTTAATCTTTCAAATTTATTAATTAAATAACAAATTTTTATTTTAGAAATATAATCCAGACACGGTGTGCGTGTCAGTATACCTGACCCATATATGTCTGGTCATCTTCAACTGTCACCAGAAAAAAGAGATAAAAAGAAATAAACAGAGGGGTGTTGCTGCCACACAAATTTCTCTAACCTAAAACAATGGCAGTAGCTCAAGTTTCTGCTTCACTCTCCCTCTACGTTCATGGTACTTTTTCTCTCTATCTATCTCTCTTTATTGTTCAGGTTCTACTATTACATGGATTTAATTTTTTAAGTTTTTTTAGTGAAAAATCATGTTACAGATGCTTGTGCTGTTAACTCTGCGAGAAAAGCCCACCTCGCTGTTTCTCGATTACCCACTTCGACTTTTGCCAAAAGTGGAACCACCTTTGCCACTGGCTTTCCTCTCCGTAAGATATTATTTATTATATTCAATTCTTCTTTTGTTATTCATCATATGAAGTATTACTATATTTCTTCAATTATTCATTAATGGTAAATTTTTGTTAATTACTACATGAATTGATGTTAATTGAATCTCATGGGTGAAATTGATTAGATTGAATGATTGCTGTCAAATTTTAATCTGTTTATAGTGTAATAAGAGAAATGTACATTGGGAATTAGGTGATAAGGATTGTACAGATACATACTTAGCTATTGCATAACTTATAGTTATCTCTTGTAACTGCCTCTAAGTCTTGTACAAACTTATATATATACTGTATCATAATGAGATAATAATACAATAGAATTCTCTCAAATCTAGTCTTCTATATGGTATCAGAGCCGTAGTGCTAAACGGCAGATTGATTCTTCTTTCTCTTCCTTCTATCCATTTTTCTTCTGATTAACCTCTTCTCTTTCTCAAATCAATATGTCTACTGAATCATTGATTGTTTCTTCAACCAATAGTGTTCTTTCATCTTCGAGCAGTCCCTCTATTTCATCATCTGTTGCTCCAATTCAAATCCCTAATATTACTCAATTCATTACTGTCAAATTGACTTCAAGTAATTACATTCTGTGGGAAGCTCAAATCCTACCTCTGCTTCATGGATACCGTCTGGCAGGCCACGTTAATGGCACAATTGTACCTCCTCCGCAACAGTTACCAACTGGAGAACCAAATCCAGCGTACACCGATTGGTTTTGTCAAGACCAGCTAGTTAAGAGCTGGATTAATTGCTCATGTACTGAATCAATAATGAATCAGATTGTGCGTTGCCCGACTGCAAAAGCGGCTTGGGATAAATTGGCTATGATTTTTTCAACGGGCGCTAAGACACAGGTACAGCAGTTACGCAGGCAATTGAAACACTTGTCTTGTGGCACAGACTCAATTGATACTTACATGAGGAAAGCGCGATTTATATCTGATCAACTCAGTGCTTTGAATAGTTCTGTTCCTGATGATTTATTGGTGTGTGATGTACTTGAAGGTCTTGGGTCAGATTATCGACCGTTCAAAAGAGCCATTGAAGCACGAAACTCTCCTGTTAGTTTCGATGAATTATATGCTTTGCTTCTTAGTGAGGAAACTCAACTTAAGTTTGATTCGATGCAAATCACTTCTTCCATAATGCCAACTGCGCATTACATTAACAGTGGCCATGGTGGGAGAAGCAATTCTGGTCGTGGTGGTCGGACTGGGCGTGGCCGTGGGAATCAAGGACGAGGAACAGGAAACTATTATTCTTCATCCGACAATACCAGCCGAGATAACACTTCCAGCAGTGGATTAATATGCTATAACTGTAGTGGCCATGGTTATCTATCTAGACAGTGTCCTTCGCCTCGACCTCCTCAGGCTCATCATGCTCAAACTGAACCAAATTCATCCTTAAACTGGACAGTGGATTCGGGTGCAAACTATCATCTAGTCGCCAATCCAGAAAACATCACTCGTCCTACACCTGTGGCTGATACTACCGCAATTACTATTGCTGATGGTAAAACCCTTCCTGTTCTTTCTCGGGGTTCATCTACTGCATCTATTAATAGTCATACTTTTGTGTTTGATGATATTCTTTATTCACCATCTGTTGCAAAAAATTTGTTATCTGTTTCAGCTTTTACCTCACAAAATAACGCGTCTATTGAATTCTTTCCTGATTCTTATTTTGTCAAGGATATCCCCACGAGGCAGATGTTATACAAAGGCCAGAGTAAGGATGGGCTTTATTTATTTCCTATGCAAGATGTTCGGTCGTTTTCTCCTAGAGCTTTCCCAGCAACAGTTACTTTATGGCATGAACGTTTAGGTCATGCTAATATTCGTCTTGTTAAGCATGTTCTTCGGAATAATAATATTTTTGTTGATTCCAATAAACAGTTTGAATTTTTTCATGCTTGTAATGTGAGTAAATCACATAAATTGCCTTTTCCTGATTCTGTTTATCATGCTAAACAACCTCTTGAGTTGATTTGTTCTGATGTATGGGGATCCTCACCTATTGTTTCTGTTGATGGATACCGCTATTATGTGATTTTTTATGACCATTTCAGCATGTATTCTTGGCTATATTTTTTAAAACAAAAATCTGATGTGTTTCATGTATTTGTTCAATTTCGCACCTTGGTTGAGAAATATTTTGGTCTTCCTATAAAAAATTTTCAGTCTGATTGGGGGGGTGAGTTTCAATCTTTGACAAAATACTTGAGAGAAAATGGGATTTCACAGCTTGTTTCATGTTCTCATACGCCTGAGCAAAATGGGTGCGCAGAGAGAAAACACAGACACATTGCTGAATTAGGTCGTTCATTATTACACCATGGTTCTGTTCCTTATTCATACTGGACCTATGCTTTTAATGCTGCAGTATATACTATCAATCGACTACCCTCTCCCAACATTGGAAATAAAATACCGTTTGAAGTCTTGTTTTCTCAAAAACCAAATTTTGATGAGTTACGTGTCTTCGGGTCATTATGTTATCCTTGGCTCAAACCTTATTCGTCGCATAAACTAGTACCAAAATCTGCCAAATGTGTGTTTCTATGATACAGTAAAATTCACAAAGGATACATATGTCTTGATATAGCTACAAAACGCATTTTTATCTCACGACATGTTCTATTTTCTGAACAGGCGTTCCCCTTCAAGCGACTAGATGATACAAATACACGAAGTTCTGAACAGTTCATGCCCACGTCCATACCTCTACCTCCTATTCCTATGTCCAGTAATCAGCTTGGGATTTTGGGCCAAGTACCACAACGTAGCGTTAATACTGTTGGTCATTCACAAAATGCAGAAGTTGCCAATTCAATACAACCCGCCTCACATGAGAACTTGACATTTCCATCAAACCCACCAATTGAGCCCAATCCGGTCCATCAGCCTTCTACTCCAATACGTCCCGTTTCACTTATTCCACCAGAAACACTCTCGCCCTCACCAGTAGAAACGGTACAATCCCCAGCAGAAGCTTCACTACCATTGTCACCCGTTCCTGTTCCTCCACTCAAAACTCACCGTATGATAACAAGACAGCAAACCGGTTCTTTGAAGCCTACAATTCCATGGTCTCCACAGTCTCATCATGCTGCACTTTCTGAAATTTCAATTCCCACTTGCTATACACAAGCTGTAAAAAATTCTTCTTGGCGAGATGCAATGATACAAGAATTAAATGCCTTGATTCAAACAGGCACGTGGGAATTAGTTCCTCGCTCACAGGCTCAAAATGTTGTTGGCTGCAAGTGGGTCTTTCGGGTTAAGCAGAAATCAGATGGGAGTATTGAGAGGTATAAAGCTCGGCTCGTAGCGAAAGGCTTTCATCAACGACCGGGGATAGATTACTTTGAGACTTTCTCGCCAGTAGTAAAACAACTACTATTCGGGTTATCTTGTCCATTGCTATTTGTAGAGATTGGTTGATTAAGCAACTTGATGTCTCAAATGCCTTCCTCCATGGTGATTTAGAGGATGGGGTTTTCATGGAACAACCACCCGGGTTCCAAGATACACAGAAACCAAATCATGTTTGTAGACTTCGTCGGTCTTTGTATGGTCTTCGGCAGGCTCCACGCCAATGGTACAAAAGACTTCACTCAACCTTACTCATGGTTTTAGAGTGTCTCCTGCGGATCCATCATTATTTCACTTTGCTAAAGGTAACATTACAATTTTTGCCTTAGTATATGTGGACGGTATTATTCTGACAGGTTCTAGTTCAAAAGCAATATAGCAGTTAATTGAATCTCTCAAGTCCGAATTTATGCTTAAAGATTTGGGAAAACTTGAATATTTTTTGGGCATGGAAGCAACTTGGACAGCTGCTGGACTTTTGCTCACTCAGCAAAAGTATATAATGGATCTCCTACATAAGGCTAAAATGGCAGATTGCAAAAGTCTTTCAACTCCTATGTCTTCAAAAGCTGAATTGTTCAGAGACGAAATTAATCTATTTTCAGATCCTACGTTGTATCGTAGTATCATGGGTGGACTTCAATATCTTGGTCTCACAAGACCAGAAGTTTGTTTTGCAGTTCATAAAGCCTCTCAATATTTGCAAGCCCCTACTGAAGGAAATTGGTGTTCATTGAAAAGGATTTTAACGTATTTGAAGGGAACCATTAGTCATGGTCTCCTTATTCAAAAATCTTTGCATACTACCTTAAACATCTACACCGACGTAGACTGGGCAAGTAATCTGTCTAACCGAAAATCTACCACGGGTTATGCCATTTTTATGGGACGTAATCTCATTTCTTGGAATTCAAAGAAGCAGCAAACAGTTGCACGGTCCTCAACTGAGGCCGAATATAGAGCTGTTGGTCTTGCTGCAACAGAACTAACGTGGATACAAGCACTTTTACGAGACATTGGTTTTCAATCGAAACAAACACCAAATTTATGGTGTGACAATATTGGAGCAACATATCTCTCCGCTAACCCAATTTTCCATGCACGGACAAAACATTTGGAAGTAGATTTTCATTTTGTTCGTGATAAAGTTCAGAAAAAGGAGCTTCAAGTACAGTTTATTTGTTCCAAAGATCAATTAGCAGACATACTTACCAAGCCTCTTCCAAAAACAAGACATCGAGTTCTCATGTACCATTTATCAATTCGGTCTTTTTCCAAAGAAACACGAATTGAGGGGGCATGATAAGGATTGTACAAATACATACTTAGCTATTGCATAACTTATAGTTATCTCTTGTAACTGCCTCTAAGTCTTGTACAAACTTATATATATACTGTATCATAATGAGATAATAATACAGTAGAATTCTCTCAAATCTAGTCTTCTATATTAGGTAGCTTGTTTAGGTTCCTCATATCCTTTAAAACTTTCGAGATTAGAAATTTTTGGTTCAGGCCTCCTATCTTTTGGGTTTTCATTTTTCACCAATTTAGTGAAAGTTATTGAAAGGGGAGGATTAGCCTTACTGCATAGCTAACGCTGCTCCGATCTACCTGATCTCCGTATATATATATATATGTATGTATGTATGTATATTTAAAGGGAAACTTGCATTTTGTCTTCCTTTGTGGATGTCAATTGAATTTAATGTGTCTTGAAATTGGTTAGATTAAAGGTTATAATGCAACAAGGGGAATGTACGTTGCCATTTGCCAATTTGTCCTAACTTGGTTAGCATCCTAACTCATTTTAGAGTTGGGGAGTCGGCGTCTAGGATCATGTCCTTCAGGATTTTTACTAATTAGTGTGTGTTGGTGGTAGCACACCAAAATTGAAAAATAAAAATAAAGAAAGTCAAAAATGCAAGGTGCCTAACAATGAAGAAATTGTCAAAAATGTGAGGTGAAAATGGGAGGTGCCTAATTTAGCCTAATTTTCACCTAATTTAGTTTGACAATTTATTTGCATTTGAAGCCTATAAATAGGCTCATTCTCTCCATTTGTAAATACACCAAGCAAACACAAAATATAGCTTAAGGAGAGCTATAGGTTAAATACCAAATATTTTATATTAGGAATTAGAGAATCAATCTCTTGGAGTTCCTTGGAGTATAAATATTTGGGGGTTGTTTTGTGGGTGTCGGTTAGAAAAATATTTTGTAATTTGTGGTTGTAACAATTTGCCGCATAGTGAATATTTTTCTTGGTTGTCGTTAGACAACGACCGTGGTTTTTTCTCCATTCGGGAGTTTTCCACGTTAAATCATTGTGTTTTATTCTCTTTAATTTCTCAATTGTTATTTTATTTTCTCATTTATTCCTGCTTAAAGACGGTCCGAGGGGCGGGAAAATAGCGATTTTCCCAACAAGTGGTATCAGAGCTTAGGTGTTATAATTTTTTGTCAAAAATCTTAGTATGCTCTGTGGTTGCAGCTTGGTCTGATCTTCCACATCAGAAAAGATTTTTGTTAAAAATTATTTTTGTTTTTAAGCTGGTGGAGCTTTGGAAAAGGTGGAGCCGTTTTGCTTTGGTGTGCTTGAGTATTGGTGGTGAGATAAATAATTACATGTCGAGGTAAATTCTGTCAAACGACACGAATTTAGTCTAAGGCAAGTGGATTTTAAGTGAGACCTTTGTGACTCCTCCTCTTACCTGGGAATTTACCTGGTGTAATATTTATTTCTGGTCCTTTATTAAGCACAAAGTAAGCATGTCGGCAATGAGATGCGAGATTGAGAAATTTGATGGGAGAATGAATTTTGCACTGTGGCAAGTGCAAGTCAAAGACGTGTTGATACAGTCTGGACTACATAAGGTTTTGCAGGGTAAACCAGTCAGCGGAAGAAATTCAGAAAAAGGCGGTGGCAGTGGAGACTCAGAAAAATCCAAGATTAGTGACGAAGAATGGGAGGAGCTGGATATCAAGGCGGCAAGTCAAATTCGCATGTGTCTAGCAAAAAATGTTCTTGCTAATGTGCTTGGATTGTCCACGACAAAGGAGCTGTGGGAGAAACTGGAAGAATTGTATCAGGGAAAAAATATATCCAACAGGTTATATTTGAAAGAGCAATTTCATACGTTGAAAATGGCGGAAGGTACAAAGCTGTCCGATCACCTGAGTGTCCTCAATGGTATTATCTCTGAATTAGAAACTCTTGGAGTGAAAACCGAAGATGAAGATAAAGCTCTCCGGCTCATCCTGTCACTTCCTTCAACATATGAGCACATGAAGCCTGTTCTGAAATATGGTAGTAAGGAAGTGGTGTATGCGGATGTGGTTAGTAAGCTCATTACTGAGGAGAGAAGACTGAATGAAATGGAAAATAAATCTTATGAGAATTCAGCTTTATCTGTCGGTATCAGGAAAAAGAATAAAGGCTCCGGAAAGAGGAAGGTTGTCTGCTGGGGGTGTGGTCAAACTGGACACGTGAGGAAGGATTGCCCGAACGGTGGAGCTAATTCGGCTAGAAGCTCTAACGTTGTTGCTGCCAATGTGATCTCCTGTGGCGAAGGAGATGATGAGTTGTCTCTGTAGTTGAGAGAAGTGTGTCCTCATGGCATGATTGCTACCCGTTGAGATGCCATGGAGGAGGACTGATTATTGGTAGCTGGTCCACGGAAATGCGCGCTGCATTGGTTGACAGTTGATGCAAGGTGCGTGGTGGAAAAATTATGTCGATAGCTAATGAACTCTCGGAAAGTCAACAGGAGGGTTGCACCATAAACTATTAGCGGGATCCGACATGGCCGATGAAAAATTCTTGGAGTTGGCGAAATAATTCCAAGTGTCGATACTCTTTTATGGTGGAGTATGTTAATTCTTGACGTTAAGAATTATAATTGTCGGTAACAGACAATGTTGTGTTTTTATTTTTCAAGGTGGAGATTGTTGGTGGTAGCACACCAAAATTGAAAAATAAAAATAAAGAAAGTCAAAAATGCAAGGTGCCTAACAATGAAGAAATTGTCAAAAATGTGAGGTGAAAATGGGAGGTGCCTAATTTAGCCTAATTTTCACCTAATTTAGTTTGACAATTTATTTGCATTTGAAGCCTATAAATAGGCTCATTCTCTCCATTTGTAAATACACCAAGCAAACACAAAATATAGCTTAAGGAGAGCTATAGGTTAAATACCAAATATTTTATATTAGGAATTAGAGAATCAATCTCTTGGAGTTCCTTGGAGTATAAATATTTGGGGGTTGTTTTGTGGGTGTCGGTTAGAAAAATATTTTGTAATTTGTGGTTGTAACAATTTGCCGCATAGTGAATATTTTTCTTGGTTGTCGTTAGACAACGACCGTGGTTTTTTCTCCATTCGGGAGTTTTCCACGTTAAATCATTGTGTTTTATTCTCTTTAATTTCTCAATTGTTATTTTATTTTCTCATTTATTCCTGCTTAAAGACGGTCCGAGGGGCGGGAAAATAGCGATTTTCCCAACAGTGTGCTCTGGTTAATATTGACCTCCTTACAGAGATAAAAAGCAAAAGAGATGTATATTTTTCCTCATGTATGCTACCTCAATAATTTTTTTTTTAAAAAAAAAAGGTTTAATCATGAAGAGGGTAAAATTTACTAATAGAAGCATACTTGGTGTTAACAACGTCAACATGAAATTAGCAGGGATTAGAAGTCAGGATAATTTACTTGTCTGTCTCAATGTCTCATCTTTTCTACCTCAAATACTATTTTGTTGGTGAATGGCAATACCCTGAAATGTTTCTTAATTCTTCTTCTACAGATTATTCATATCTGTTTGTCCTGAATCCTTGTTTCTATTTTATGATCCAGTACACACCTGGTTCCATTCTAATCATTTTGATAATAATTCTTTGCAAGTTATGGTAATTGTGTTGTCAATTTCTTTACTTCCCTACATTTGTTATCCATGACAATGCAAGTGACTGTGGCTAGAGCTGAAAATTTACTTAATTAACTCAGCCATCCCCGTGTCTTTCACATCTGAGCTTTGACTTTTGAACACATACTTCACTGGAGTTCATGAGACGCAATATGGTCTTCATCAATCTATCAAGGGTCAATAATAAACTTTATATCATTTGAATATAAGTGCAGCAAGAAGAAGATCATCTGAACATAAGTGAATTTTCATCCCAGTTTCCTGCTGTATTTTGCTCCAAAAGAACATACATACTTTTGAACTACTTGCAATTGTACTTTTGAACTATTGAAGTGAGGATTTTATATATTTTCTTTTTAATTTTTGACAAAGGCTTAATACATTTATTACCTCCTTCAACTTGACAACTTTGGCCATTTTGCCCTCTGTACTATTCGAGTAACAATTTCCCCCAAACTTGATTTTTACATAACAAATTGACCTATTCTTTAATATACCCAAAATTTTAATGGCACTCGAGTTACAAACACCATGAAATCAGAAATTGCGACCGTCCCCTCTCTAATTCCGGTTTACAAACAGAAATTCTGGCAAAAAAATTGAAATTTCCAATCGTGAAGATTCCAGCAAAAATATTAGATTTTTAGATAGAAATTATGATTCAAAACACAAATTTTGAATCAGATTTTTAGACAAAAAATTGTTATTTTCCGGCGCCCATCATTGAAAATTCCGGCAAAAATTTTTGTTAATGGTTTAAGGGTATTATTATAATTTTATAGTATATGTTAAGAATTTCTTAAGTTATTAGAGGGTATTTTTAACATTTTACAATGTAAATCTGCTCTTTAAATCAATTTCATGCACTCCTAAAAAGTGAATTACAAACATTTTGCCAATTCAGCAATTAGAAGTCAATTTGTTATAAAAAAAAAAGTTATATTTGAGGGACAAAATGGTTACTCGAATAGCACAGGGGGCAAAATGACCAAAGCTGTCAAGTTCGAGTGGCAATGAATCTATTAAGCCTTTGGCAAATAACGACCCTAAGATGTGCTTTGCATATTTAATAATTAATACAATAAGAGCTAATACCCGCTTTCGTTTCTAGTAATATCAAGAACTCCTCGTCAGAGAAAGCAGGCAAGCATAACATCATTAGTTTCTATAAGATGTGAACAAAGTACCAGAAAAGGCAGCAGTTTGGATGTATGGCTAGGGCGGTTTGCAATGGTTGGCTTTGCAGTTGCAATCACTGTTGAAATAGCCACAGGCAAAGGTCTTCTGGAGGTATGTTCAAGATTATGAATTTTGATGTCTGAGCTAATTAACAACTGTCAATTCCATGCATGAATTTTATTTTGAGAATTAGTCTGGTTTTCTGTGTTGGTGACTTATGGTACGACTTAGATATACTAAGTCCGGTTTACTGTCTTAGTGACTTATGGTACAACTTAGATATACTAAGTACAAAAAGATTTGAAGCTTTTAATACAAAGCTGAGTATACTAAATTTAGATACATTGGCTGATGATAAAGATTGGTCTGGTAACTCTGTTACCCCATTAAATTTTGAAGTGAAATGTTTTGGGTTTCCACTCCTAGTGTCCAATACTAATATAAGTCAAAACTAATAAGTATGATTATTTTAGTTTTTGTTATGAAAGTTGAGGCTTTAATGAGCTATTCATCAATATGAATTGCAGCCAGAGTATATCATTGCAATTCTTGTTTACTTTCAATACTTTGGAGTGCCTCAATCTTTGGGGCTTCTCCAAGGATCTTGGAATTTTTACTATTGTTGTATATGGGTGCTGATTTTTTTTTTCCTGATGGTCCTACAATTTATTTTGGACAGATATAATGCCGCTGTAATAGAAAGTGGTTTTCATTTTTGGCTCCCTCTTTTGTCAAACCTTTTCTCACTCATGGTTGTTGAACTTATTAGTACTTAGTTCTATGATCAAAATCATTCAACTTTGATTTTATTTTAATAAGATCATTTTTTCTATATTTTGATAGAATTTCATTGATACTTTTGGTGTGATAACCAATTAGAATTTCTACAACTAAAAATAGGTTTTAGGACTTTTTCTCTTAATAGGTATATAAAAAGTTGCAGTAAGCCTATAGAATTTTGGTCATGAGGATATTATTTAAAAAATGTGCTTAAGTTATTTTGCTGATATAAAATCTGTTGAAATTCAATAGCAATTTAAATTACCATTGGTGAAAAGTCCTGGTAGTTGAAGAGATTAAACTTAAAATGGTCACTTGTAAGATATATTTTTTTTAATTGATGCGTGTGTTATGGGAGGAAAGGAGTAATGCAACTAGCCCCAAAGAGTTTGGGGTTGAGATTTTGTTGGGTTAAATAGAGTAGAAGGTATTGTAGTTGGAGTGTGAAATTTCATTATCTCTTTTCTCCTCTTTATTATTCATTCATTCTCACACGGAAACAAAAAAGTGGACTTATTCTCTCTTCCTGCATCAACGTTGAAGGAAGTAAAAAAAGATGGATAATTTAGTTCCCATGCTTACTGTGTTTTCTCTTCCCTTACACATGGAAAGAGGCACACATTATGCATTGGCACATCATAATCTATAGTCAGTTGTGAGTATGTTACCAGATGTATGTTCATTTTCACATTGCAGAATTTTGGGCTTACAACCCCTCTGCCTACGGTGGCCTTGGCAGTAACCGGATTGGTGGGTGTTTTGACAGCTGTTTTCATCTTCCAGTCTGCCTCCAAGAATTGACCACAGGTCTTGGTTCACTGTCTGTAAAGTTTGTGATTCAAAAGATTTCTAAGGTTATATTTTTGTTCATTTCTAATTGTAATTTGTCAATGCCATTAGTGGAGCAACACTTGATAATGTACAACTGATGGAAAATATAATTTATAAGAACCCTGTCCTTTTGATGGTTCTTTTTGCCTTTAAATTTTACTGTACTATATTGGTTTAATAGTTACTTTTATTTCTCTTGTCTCGATACTGGAAATCCTTATTATATGTGCTTAAATAGTCTTTAACAGTGACAGTTGATTAGCTATGAAAATAAATTTCTGATACTGTTTGGAGTATATAGGAATTTGTTTAGACCAATTTCTAGACAAAGATATTTTGCAGACAATGATCTTGTAGCGAACAACCTTATTGTAATATAAATATGTATATACATATATATCTTTGTATACCACTTTATATATATATATATATATATTCTCAGTGCTTCTGTTTATTCTTGTCTGACTGAATTATATTTTGTTCAGCTTCCAGGCAGCAAGTAAACAGAACATAGGCTATCTCCACTAACTTGACAATTATTGTTCTATTTAAATGAAAGTAACCACTGATAGAAACAGGAGCAAGAAAACAGATAAAACATCATTCCTTACTTCTTTAGAATTTATTCTCCTTTCCTTTTTCATGTGAAAATGCATAACTGCTGTTTAATTAAATCATAAGGGTTCTCTTTTGCCATACTCTTGTTGCTTTTAATACTGCTCTTTTTATGCGTATTCTTTATATGCACTGAACATACATTCCTCAGGTGCAGGTTGTTAACTTTCTCTTTCTGTTTTCTTCCATGATTAATAAGTAAGTTTGTTGAGTTTTAAGTAATTGTGGTATGGGCTTGGTCATATCCCGGCTTGCAAAGAGGTTCCTTTCAAAGAGTAGAGTCAGGATTTTGATGGTGGGGCTTGATTCATCTGGGAAGACAACCATTTTATTCAAGCTGAAGCTGGGAGAAATTGTTACAACCATTCCTACAATTGGTAACTAAACCCTGATAAACCATTCAAAGAGTAAAGGACTCAGATGCATGAAAGTTGCTTGTTATTGATTCAATGTTTTAGGATTCATTGTACTTCTTTGTTGTTTATTTAGTCCTATATAAAACTATCAAGAGTTATTATTTAATCTGGTTTAATTATGCAAATATGATTTCGTCATTTAATTTTAGTCCTTTGTCTTTTAATATTAGATTGCGCTTTAGTCCTTAAAATGTTATCATTTTAATCCCTAAATTAAAACACTATATATATTCAAAATCTTGTATTTGTTTGTTGCTTGAAGTATGTGGACTCAAATTGTTAATTCTGAATCAGTAGAAAGTAAAATGTATATGAAAGAAAAATTCAGGGTGTTTTTTTAATTGATTATTCGTTTGTTTAAATATGGATCAGGTTTCAATGTGGAGATAGTGGAGTACAAAAACATTAGCTTCAGTTTATGGGATGTAGGAGGACAACAAAAGGTAATAAACTTTTTGTAACGTTTTTTCTTGCTTTTGTACTTAATATTTTCTGGAAAATTGAACTGATTAAAGGGAATATGCAAAATTGTAAGCTTTTATTCTTATTTGCAGCTAAAATGTACCTTTTCCAATCTGATGCAATACAGATTAGGCCTTTGTGGAAACATTTCTTTCAGGATGTTAAGGGAATAATCTTTGTCGTAGATAGCAATGACAGAGAAAGAATCTCAGAGGCACGAAATGAACTGCATCGGATGTTAGGTGATGTTAGTAGTGTCTACATTTGTTCTTGTCTTGATACTTTATTAGGTGGCCAGTTTCTTGGAGATTCTTCAAATATTACTGCTATTTTAGTAAATCTAGTTAGTTGTATGCTTGAGAATACCTTCTAAATGGAATAGAAATTAGCATCTAAATCTAAACAAATCCTTTTCCAAGTTATCTTTAATTATAAATAGAATTTTGTTGATCATATTACAAATTATGCTTATAAATAAATATCATTTCAAGATAAATTCAAATTATTCAATGAATTCCATTTCTAATTCCACAGTGAACCAAAGTGATGAAGTTCTTTTGCTTTCCATTCAACTTGTAATGTATTGAAATCATCACCTTTCACAAATATTTTTGCAGAACAAACTAAGGGATGCAGCACTACTTGTCTTTGCTAACAAGCAGGACTTTCCAGATGCTATGCGTATCAATGAGATTGCTGATAAACTTGGGCTACATGCTCTTCATAAACGTAGCTGGTAAACAGTAGCCTTTTTGAATTTCTTTTTTTTTCCAACCATAGAGTTATATTCATATACTGTTTCTATACTGGATTGTAACTAAATTTGGAGGTTGGAATGGGGGTGACTTCAAAATGCTGTGAAAGAAATTTAGTAAGTCGATGTTCTCATATGCTAATGGTTCATAGAATAAGAAGAGGAAAGAGAACAAAAAAGATTTTGAAAAAAAAATGTAGCTCTATTTTCTTATAATATAGTTTGAGATGCTTAAAATTTTATTAAAAAAGAGGGAACAATTTGAGAGTCTGGAAAAGCTTATGATAATAGCATTGAGGTCTTTGCTCAATAATACTGGAGTTATTTCTAAGACAGTGAAGTGACAAGCTTGAATCTAGTTGGAGCTCAATTAGTTGTAAAGAAAGGAAGCATTTTAATGATAATGTGGATTGATGAGTTGGATGAAATTTCTTATGGCAGGTACATACAGAGTTGCTCTGCCATGCTTGGAAATGGATTGTACGAGTGTCTAGATTGGCTAGCCAGCCTGCAGTTGCATAATGTGTGATTCTTCTTTTCTTTTTGGTTTCTGTTACAGAACTAATCAACATAACTTTCCAAAGGCAGCAGCAGCAGCAGCAGCATATATATATAATGGTCAAAACATATAATTTTACAGCATAATTGATCAACTCTAGATAGAGTAGCTCATACATAAATGGAGTTTTTAGGGAAAGGATTAAATAATTATCCATTAATTATGTTTCTTTTATATATAGTTGGCCAAGGTACTATCTATCATGACTACTCATGAGCTTGCACAAGCTAAATTTATAATGCTGTAATTGAAACTCATCAAGATATCATTATGCTATTTTAGGCAAAATATTATAACCCTTCTTAACCTCTACAACGCACACACACACGCACACACACGCACAAGAAAAAGTAACAGAAGAAAAGGGGGATCATGCAGCAAAGCAATCATGATCAACGGCTCCAATTAATTTGTGTGGGAGTGCGTAGGAAAAAAACACTGCCATAAATCTGTTATTATATGATAATTTTTTTATAGAAACAAAAGTTCTTATCACTCACGGCACCTTATTTGCAACAAAAGTTTTTATCATAAAATTTAAATTATTAGTTATATCAATGAGAATAAAAGAACTTGTAATAAAAAATTTAAATTTTTTTGACAATTTAACCTAAATCATCACAAATGTAATTCATAGTTATAAAATATGTATGTGATATGTAATTCATAGTTAAATTTATCACTCTAATATTAATAATAAAATCATGAAATTTATAAATTATCACTAAATTTTGCAAGATTTTTTTTTATTATTCATTAACGTTTCTTTTTATTTGAGTTGAAAAATTATAAAGATAAATAATAAGAGTTAATCATAAGTTTTTATTTTTAAACTTTTTAACTTTGGAACTTTTACAAAAAGCTCAAAAGTGTTCAGGAGCTAGTGAGGCATCATTTAGTACTACATTAAAGAAAAGAAACATATCTAATAAAAAATAAATAAAGAAAAGAAACATGTGAAAGCATCACCCAATACATAGCTAAATGCAACAATGGAATATAATAGTGGAAGAGAATCCATACCAACAATTTTAAGTAGGTTATATATATATATATAAGAAAATATTTTTTTTTTATAAATTACATATACGGAGAGAGAAAATATCCAGAAAATTCAAACTCGAAATTTAGATAAAAGCAACACACACTTTTCACCATCAGGTTATTTTCTTATAACCATCTAGGTGGTTATAATAAAATAATTTTAAGTAGTTAAAAGATGAGCATCAGGAGCTTACGTGTGCACTGATCTCATTTGCCATGTTGTGTGCGCATCTGATTGACAATGGGGGTGAAGAATTCCTGTTTCCGTGGGAATTTGTCTTGAGTGGGACTAGGATTTCTAAAGAATTTTTTTTCATTGGCCGGAGTAGGGAGGAGAGGGGAAATAAACTCTCCACCTTGTGAGGACCCATATATATCAAATAATATTTAATATTTCAATTCTAAAATCAAATAACCTAAATAAAAAATATATAAAATCATTCTACATAAAAAATTTGTATAATTAAAAATATTTTATAATATTATTATTTGTTGCAGGCTAAGACTGAATTTGCTGGAGTAATATAAAATTATAATCAATGCAAAGTAATTAGGAGTAATATATATCATATTTTTTTTATATACGAAAATCATCATGGTTTTATTAAACTAAGGCTTATTAACGTTTTAATTAAAAAAAAAGTAAAAGAAAATAGGATTCATGCAGAAAATCCCCATTTGCAGGGATTCCCTATAGGCGAAGATGAGACTTAATATATTTTTTATTTGCAGGCGAGAACAGAAATGAGAAATTTTCATCAAAGCAAGGACAGATGTGAATTGTCCTTGCGCTGTTGCCATCCCTATAAATCAATTATATATGAAGAATATCATAATGAAATGTGACGAAACATATTAAAGAATTAAAATGCTTTGCTAAATGACAAAAAATAAATTATCCATCACATGATCATTAAATAAGTGGATATTTAACCTCAAACAATCTAATTAATTTTATATGTGGATTTCAATACTTACGCTTTATTTGGACATCAGGAAGCATGTTATAATTATATATGATATAATATATTATAGTATAATATTAAAAATAATATTTATTATGTTTGAAAAGATAATATGATATAATATGATTAAATAAAAATATTTTTATTTAATTTGATGGCATTTTAAAAATTTTAATATGTTACGAAGATGAAAAATTATTTTTTAGTATATATTTGCAGGGATGTTCATGATACCCGCTAGCCCAAGCAACCTGACCCAGTTGGATTAAAATATGTTAGGGTTGGACCTCGAGCTAATTTTTAAAATTTTATAAATTTTGGACAGGGTTTCAGGCATGAAGAAATTCTATTCAGGCTAGCCCGACCCTAAATATATATTATTTTTTTGAAAAAAAATATTATATATAAAAAATAATAATATACTATAAAAAATATTTTTTATAATATATAATATAATTTATATTATATATTATATATTATACAATATAAAATAAACATACATACTGCATGTATATGCACTATGTAAAAATTAAAAAAAATAAAAATAAAAATAAAAATAAATAAAAAAATTTAGGCCCTCCGTTTGCCCGAGTGGCCCGTGAGGCACTGGCCACTTGGGCACAGGTTGGGCTTTAGGCCATAAAATAAAGTTTGTGTAATATTCAGGGTGGGCTTTGGGCAGGGGCTAAACCCGGCCCGTATACAACTCTATATAATTGGTATCTAAAAAATTTTAATTTGAATATTTTTTAAAAAAAATTATAAAACCATAGAAAATTACCAAATTGATAGTTTGAAAATCTATGATTTTCAAAACATGAGATTAGCATAGAAAATTATACCATAGAAGATAGTAGTCAAAACAAATAAGAATTAAACAAACCGTACCATACCATATAAAATCGTGATAAACTTTGAAACAAACAAGCCCTTATTGACTTATATATCTAAAAATGTATATTCTATTATTATTATTATTATTATTATTACTACTATTATTATTATTATTATTATATGTGGATGACTACTTAGTTAGATTAACTTTATATTATCTAGATTATAGTTGTAATATTCTAAGTATATATTATTATGTCAAACCTACTTACACCTCTATATAAACTCATCTTGGATGGCATATATAAAACAACTTATAAGAAATAAGAATACTCGTATGTTCTACATATTTCTTTATATTTACAATATGTTATTAACATGGTAATCTCTACAAGTTATTATAGTAAATGAAGAAAGATTTAGTTATTCTAATCTACAAGAGAAGAGAATTTATATTTTATCTTTTAAGAATTCATCATGAATCAAAGTATGCTTTTTGTTAGTAATTATTTAATTTTTTTAATATAGTAACTATGAAATTTTTCTAAGTTTCTATAAAGATACAAATTTAAAATTCATAATTAAAAAAAATAGAGAAAAAAATAAATTTTTGAATGAATGAGAAAAGGGAAAATCTTAGGGAAGAAGTGATTTTTGAAAAAATTACAGTTTCATCCCTAAAGTTTTAGTTTTGTCAATTCGGTTCACTTGTTAATATTATAATGGCAAATAAAATAATATTTATTATAATTTGATATGATTAATTATAATTTTAGAGTTATGATATTTAAACTCTAATTATAATTTTTAGTCCTTACTTGTTTAATAGCTCTGTAATCTATCTAATTTGTGATTTTTATTTAAATTTTGTATATTTATAATGTTAAATCTTATAAAACTTGAATTTATTACCCTTGATATTTTTTAAAAAAATTATCTATTATGGGTACTTAAAAGTGAGATTTACATCGATATTGTGAATCTTAGATATATTATGAAAAGAAAATCAAGCATCTCGACAAAATCGCTTAAAAGTAATAATTTTTCTTTTTAATTATTTATACGATAAATTAAAATTGATTATATAATTTTTTGGTGAATATTAAACTTTTCAAACCTTGAATGTGCTTATACAATAACAATATTGAGAGTATAGATTTATAAAATATTATAAACTAATGTCTTAATTACTTGTAGTTAAATAAAATTTTTAGCTTTTGCTAAAAAATTATCAAACACTTCCAACTGACTTAATTTCATTCCCTAAAGTGAATGTGATATTTTTTAAGACCATGGATAAGATTTTAATAAAAAAAAGATCGTTGCAGAAATTTTTTTTCCTACAAATTCTGAAAGCCAAAAGTGCTAAAAAAAAATCTTTATTGGCACAACTCTCATAATTTTTTATGATCAGAAAATTTTTGTTATAGTTAACGTTAGCTGCAATTAGTATTAATATGATATTTGGTTCTACAAATATAGTTAAAGACTCCAGAAAAATTCATTTTATATTTTAAATTTAAGCAAAATTATATATCAATAATTCATTGTATTTAAGTAGATCCCGAAAACTACTAAGTTTTAAAGAATATATTATAATAAATATCATATTGAAATAAAGTGAGAGAGATATTGAATTTTTATATATTAACTCTACAAATTTAAATTAAAAGTTCATATTTAAGAAATTTCAAATTTCTTACTTGGATATACTTTACAAAAAATGAAGATAGTTGAGTTACATTGTTTGCACCATAAGTTCTTAGATAAAAAAAATTATATTTTGACATAATTGTCTTGACCATCTAAATTTAGCTATAATGCGATATATTGTTGAAAATGCAAACGAATATCTATTAAAAGATAAAAAAAATTAGATAATTATTTATGTGTGTAAAGATTGAAAGATGTTTTTTGTATATTGTATTTTCTGCAAGTATTACATGTGATATATATATATAGAGTAGATAAGCATAGGCATTAGAAACATAGTAGATGTACACTAGGACTTTATGAAGGGGATTTCAGAGCTTGCTAAACCCTTTTCTTATACTTTGATTGGATTTTTTTGGATCGGGAAGACCAAATATGAAGGGGTTAAGAAAGGCTATGGATTTGATAGGCTTTAAAGGGGATTATCTTTTAGGCTTGATTGATGATAAACACGTCCTGATCAAGTTTGCCATTGAGGAAGATTTCTTGCGGTTTTGGTTACGGCAATTATGGTATTTCAATGGATTTGCAATGCGTGTTTTTAAGTGGACTCCTTATTTTCATTCTGATGTGGATTGCCCGTTGTTTCCTGCATGGATTACATTGGAGGGGCTGCCAGTTCATTTTTTCAATCAAAAGGCTATGTTTCCGATAGCTCAGCTTATTGGTAAGCCATTGAAGCTAGATTCTGCTACTTCCTCATTAATCCGACCTTCTGCTGCCCGTATATGTGTCGAAGTAGATTTATCCCATGAATTGATTGATAGGGTGTGGATACAAAATGGCAAAACTGGTTTTTTCCAACCAATTATTTATAAGAATTTGCCAAAATATTGTTCCAGCTGCTGTAAGATGGGGCATGCTACAGCTACCTGTACAGTTCACGAAGATTTTCATCAACATAATTCAGTTCCTGGACCTGCTAAAAATTCAGAACCAGTTGAGCATGTTAAACCGGTAAAGAAAGTATGGGTGCCTAAACTGAGTTCACAAACTGAAAAACAAAGACTGGGCGAACCAAATTCAAATGAAAATATTTCTAGCTCTTTGCATGATACTGTTCCAGTGGACCAACCATTGATTGATTCTTGTCCTCTTTTGCATGAAAAGAATAAGGATCACGTGGAAACTCAGCCAATAACGATTCCACCCGCTAATGTGCTGAATGCAGATACTATGCCCCCTGTTTTAGCTTGTGTTGGTGATGAGCCTCGAGCTGTTACTAATTTTAATTTGGCTGTTTCAGATTCTGAAAAGGATAGTGATACTCGTGATACTGAAACTTTGGACAAATTCTCTGATGGAGAAATACCTGCTGAGGCAGATTTGAATACAAATACTAATGCTGATGGATTTATTCCTGTGGCTCCTCGTGCTCGTGGACGACCATCGAAAAAAGGTCAGAAAATTAAATCTAAAGATGCCTTGATCACTAATTCCCTTGCTACTCATAATAACTCATCACAATGAATATTATTTTTTAGAATGTGTGTGGTGTTGCGTCTTCACAAAATCATCTTCATAAATTATGTTTGGTTCATAATATTGGATTGTTGATTATTATAGAACCTATGGCTATTGCTAGTAAGGCAAATTTTTTTGCGATTAAGCTTGGTTTAGATAATGTGCATGCCTCCTATGATAATAAGATGTGGATTATGTGGAAGGATCACCTTTTTAGTATGTCTATTTTTAAGGATGATGGACAGCTTTTATCTTGTTCAGTGTTTTCTCGTCCAGATGTTTTGATTTTTGTTTATCAGTCGTGTATGGGTTACATTCTAGAGCTGCCCGTGAAAGTTTATGGTCTAGTCTGGTTTCTTATTCTAATTCTTGCACTAAGCCATGGATTGTTGGGGGTGACTTTAACACAGTTAAGTATCCTTCAGAATATAAAGGAAGTGGTTCTCCAGATTTACAGGCTATGCAGGATTTTATTGATTGTACTGATGAATGCAGTTTAATGGATATCCCATTTCAGGGGGCTGATTTCTCCTGGATTGGTGTTAGATCTAATGGTCGGGTTTGGGAGAGATTAGACAGGCTCTTGGATAATGTTACTTTTTTTTTATGGCTTTGATTCTGTTGGGTATCGACATTTGGGGAAGTTGTCTTCGGATCATTCGCCTATGTTGTTGGAATGTCAGATTGTTGATACAGCCGGGCCTAAATATTTTAAATTTCAGCACATTTGGCTTTCAGATGTCTCGTTTCTTCCTATGGTTAAGCGACAATGGACGTCCAGTTTTTCTGGGGGAGGAATGCAGGGTTTGTTTCACAAGTTGCAAAGTTTGAAAAAAGCAATTCGGGAATGGAATCGGGCTTCTTTTGGGCATTTGTTCAATAACATTGAAAAAACTGAGAAAGATGCTCAAGAGGCAGAGCTTGTGTACATTGATGATCCATCTTCGACTAATTTAACTTCTTGACAGGATACGCAAGCAACATTAGCCATGAAACTGAAATTGGAAGAAACTTTTTGGAAACAAAAATCCCATATTTCCTGGATTGCTGATGGAGATTGTAACACTCGGTTTTATCATAATTATGTCAAGATGTGAAGAAAGGTGAATCGCATTGTCTCTATTAGAGCTGCTGATGGGTCTCGCATTTCGGATCAGGAATCTATTGGTTTGGAAGCTGTTAATCATTTCAGGGATTTATTTTGTAGTAATGATGATTTTGATCTGGATCAGGTTTCTCATATGTTGGAAGTCATTCCTACAATTGTTTCGTCTCAGGATAATGATGGTCTTGAAGCAATTCCTGGCGATTTGGAGATTAAAAATGCGGTCTGGCATCTTAATCCTAATAGTGCTCCGGGACCTGATGGTTTTGACGGTTATTTTTTTCGACAATGTTGGGACATTGTTTGTTGGGATGTCTGCAGTGCTGTCAAGGAATTTTTCTTGGGTCTTCCGATACCGCAGGCTTTTAGCAGTGCACAGATTGTGCTCATTCCTAAGGTTGAGAACCCTTCCAGCTTTTCTCAATACCGTCCAATTTGTCTAGCCACGTTTATAAGCAAGGTTTGTACCAGAATTTTGGCTAACAGAATGGCACCACTTCTGCAGAATTTAATATCCCCTGAACAGGCAGGCTTTTTAAAAGGGAGTTCAATTCACTCTCAGATTATGCTGGCTAATGAAATGATATATGATATGGATAAGAATACGAGAGGCCATAATTTAGCCATTAAACTTGATATGGCTAAAGCTTTTGACAGGGTGTCATGGGATTTTTTACAGGGAGTGCTTAATAAGTTTGGTTTTTCAGGGCGTGTTATTCAGCTGATTATCAGGAACCTTACTTCTACTCGCCTTTCTGTTATGGTTAATGGGGGTGTGCTTTGGGTTTTTTCAACCAACTCGGGGAGTTAAGCAGGGTGATCCGTTGTCTCCACTTTTGTTTATCTTGGCTTCTGAAGCATTCTCTCGGGATCTTACTGCTTTGATTTATCAAGGGAAAATTACTCCATATAAAACTAATAGGCACTGTCCTATTGTTTCTCATCTTGCTTTTGCAGATAATCTGTTAGTTTTTATAAATGGGGATGCGAGGTCAATTAAAAATTTCTCTCGGTTCTTGACTTCTTACCAGATTACCTCGGGACAACTTGTGAATTTTGACAAAAGTGCTTTTTATTGCTCAGAAAAGGCTAGTAATGCTACCATTAAGAAGTATGAGGACCTGCTTTCTATTAAAAGAAGCTCTTTGCCTTTCACCTATCTTGGTACGCCGATTTACCATGGCATAAACCGTGCTACTCACTGCAAGGATCTTCTTAAAAAAATTGATGTTAAACTTCAAGGTTGGTTGAAGAAATTTCTTACTCCAGGTGGTCGACTTGTTCTCATTCGTCATGTCCTGAGTTCAATTCCCCTTCATACGATGGGAGCCATGCTCTTGCCTAAATCCATAATTGCAATTATTGAAAGGCGATTTGCGAAGTTTTTTTGGAGTGGCAATTCAGCTGAACTAAAGCATCATTGGGTTAGATACATTAAATTTTTATTCCCTACTTCGGAAGGGGGTTTGGAAATTCGTTCCATAGCAGCTATTCAACATGCGTACTCCATTAAACAATTATGGATTTATTTGTCGAAGGATTCCTTGTGGGCTACTTTCATGCGTCGAAAATATCATCGACAGGGCAACATGAGCTACATCCAAACAGATTCATGTGCCTAGAAGCGTATTTGCCATACATATTCGGCTTATGAGGACAACTTTGAGGTAACTGATAATTCTGTTGTTTGGAAAGAGAGTGGTAATGGACAGTTTACTTTCTCTTCGGCTTATAATCTGGTTCGTCCAAAGAGAAGCACAATTATATCACGGCAAACTTTGTGGGATTCTGTAGTTCCATTGAAGCTTTCAGTCCTATCTTGGAAAATTCTTCATAATGCACTACCACTACCAGCTTTGTTACAGCGTTTGGGTATCTCCCTTGCAGCTGTCTGCCCCTTTTGTTTGGCGGCCTCACTTTCTGTTGACCATATTTTTCATAGCTGCGTTCCTATAAGGAAGATCTGGAAATATTATGCTGCTTCACTCCTTCCTCTTCGGCATGGAGGTTCAGAGACTCTATCTTTAGGGCAAGAACTCTCAATCTGGTGGCTTAATGCAGGTAAGTCAGTTAAGGGAAGGCTTTGTAAACTGGTTCCCCAGGTTATTCTCTATAATACATGGAATGCTTATTGTCGTTGTGTTTGGGGCTCTGAGAAATTCTTTCCCCACAGTGTTGAATTACAAATTTACAAGTTCATTTTCAGTTGGGGAGTAGCTCTTGCGGGAGATTGTTTCGCCGCCCCTCTTTCGTGTTTTGCATATCATTTGCCTTCTGTTTTCGGGCGTCGGAAACCACGCCCTAAGCTGGTTGCATGGAGTAAGCCCTCTAATCATTGTTTTAAACTAAATGTTGATGCCTCATTTTCTTTGCATACTGTTTCCGGAGGCGCTGTCCTTCATGACTCAGAAAGCTATGTTATCGCTGCTGGAGCTTTCTTGATCAAGGCGAGGAACGTTTTGGAGGCTGAATTGACAGCCTTGGTTCATGCGCTTGAATGGGTGAATGCAACTGGCTATGCTTTTGTTCAGGTGGAGGTAGATTCTTTAGAGCTAGTTCAGTTGATGTCTTCAGTCTCTGATGTGTCACCGCAATTTAAGAGAGTAAGGGCTCTTTTGTCTTCAAATTTTCACTCTATTTCTCATGTTCATAGGGAGGTAAATCAAGTTGCACATTTTTAAGCCTATTACAGTAGATTGAATGGTGTTTCTAGGTGGTTTTTATCTTTTAACTCTTTGCCAAATTACATTAAAGGGGTTGTATTGACTGATAGTATGGGTCTTCCATACATTAGATTTAATTAATAAAATCTACGGTGGTACCGTCCACCTTTACCAAAAAAAAAACTAAAGATAAGATTGGGTCTTATCTCTTAACACCCTCCGTCAAGCTGATGGCGCATAGGAGAGAAGCCGAAGCTTGCTACAATATCAATCAATGGCCAGTCGTCCCAATGACTTTGTGAAGATGTTAGCGATTTGGTCATCACTGGAGATGAATTTAATTTGAATACTATGTTTCTGAACTTGTTCGCGAACAAAGTGATAGTCTAAGGCAATATGTTTGGTGCGTGCATGGAAAACAAGATTGACATTGAGATATATAGCACCTATATTATCGAAACCATAATGTGGTAGGTGTCGATGATAGGTAACCCAACTCGGAAAGCAATGACTAAAGCCACATTATTTTAGTTGTTGTGTTTGCTAGCGCCTTGTATTCGCTTTCAGAAGAAGATTGGGCAATGGTCGGTTGTTTCTTTGCCACCCAAGAGATGAGATTTGATCATAAATAAATAGCAAAAGCCATTTATAGATCGTCTATTGTCTAGACAACCTGCCCAATCCCTATCTGAAAATGCCTGCAAATCAAGATTAGAGTCAACAGTATAGTCCCAAATGTTTGGTATGTTAGAGATAGCGCAACAAATGTTTGACAGCTTTCCAATGGTCCACAGTTGGCGAGTGCGTGAACTGGTAGAGTTTATTAACATTGAAGGTGATGTCTGGTTGCATGAGAATGATACGTTGTAAAGACTATTTAACAATAAAGAACAACATCTTGAAAAGGGTCACCATATGTTTTAGTCAAAGGAGGAGCATACTGCATGGGTGTATAACAAGGCCTGCAATTTGTCATATTCGCTTGAGAAAGTAAATCATTAATATATTTGCTTTGAGTAAGGAGCAGACAACGGGGCAAATGTTTAGCTTCAACACCCAAGAAATAATGAATAGAGCCCAAGTCTCTCATAGGAAATGTAGTGGCAAGACGTTCAAGAAACCAGTCAATTTGTTGTGGAGAGGACCCAGTGACCAATATATCATTGACGTAAATAAGTATAAGTAATTTGGTGGAGCCTTCGATTTTGATGAATAAAGGGCAATCAACCTTAGAAGAAATGAAGCCGAGACCTAAAAGAAACTCTGACAATTTTTGAAACCACTTCCGAGGGGCCTGTTTAAGCCCATGCAAAGATCTGTGCAATTTACAAACAAAGTCAGGGTTAATGGTATCCAAAAAACCTTTAGGCTGCTCCATGTATATTTCAGTGTCCAATAGCCCATGAAGAAATGCATTTGATATGTATAACTATCTTGTTTGCCATCTGTGAGTTGTTGCCAAGGCCAAGACTATCCTAATGGTTGTAGTTTTCATCATTGGACTGAATATTTCGGTATAGTCAATTCCTTCCTCTTGTGCGTATCCTCTGGCAACCAAGCGGACTTTGTACCACTCAATAAGTCCATCAGCTTTTCCCTTGATCCTTAATATCCATTTATTACCAATGATATTTTTGTCAGGAGGGCAAGGAACCAAGGTCCATGTATTAGTGGACAAGAGAGCATCAATCTCTTTGGCCATAGCATCACGCCATTCACTCAAGGGTCAAGCTTGCGTATAAGTGTTTGGCTCATTTTGAAGAAAGAAGGAGGCTGGTTTTGTGGTAGCCAAATGTGCATAACATTTTTTTTATAAAAGTGGAGGGTCAGAGCTGCATTATATGTGTGCATTGTGGGTCTGTTTGGTGGTTGGGTGCAGATGAGATATGCAAAGTATTATCATGAGATGGATCATAATCTGAAAGGTCAATAATAAGTTTTAAACTAGGTGGGGATAGATGAGATTAAACTTTGGTGGTTAAAGGTGATTTAGATAAAATATGATTGGGATTGGGATTGGATAGTGGAGTAGATTTGATGGATAAGGGTGAAGATGAGTGAGTTGGGTTAATGTAAGAAGTGGGGATGAGGTAGGAGAGAGAGATGAGGGTAATAGTGAAGAGGTAGAAATTGAGTGGGAAAGGGTGGTGGGAATAGGACTAGAAGGATAAGAGTTCATATTTGAAGGAGAAGTAGAGGCCAAATGAGAGTCAACCACAGAGAGCCAAGGCAATGAAGCTGGTGGTGCCAAATTTTCATGAGAAGCAGATGTAGGATAAGGAAAGAGATTAGTGTCAAACTTTACATGTCTTGCCAAATAAATTCTTCATGTTTTAAAATCCAAACATTGATATACACTATGAGATGTACTTTGACCCAAATAAATACATGGTGTTGTATGAAAAGAAAATTTATGTCTTTGATATGGTCGCAATAATGCAAATACAACACTTCCAAAAGGTTTGAGTACTAAATAATTGGGTTCTTTATTGTAAAGTGAAAAATATGGGGATTTATTCTTGGTTACAGATGAAGACATATTATTAATTAATATGGCACTCATGTTAAAAGCAAAATTCCAATATTGAAGAGGAATATGTGAGTAAGCAAGTAAAGTGAAGCCTGTGTCAACCAAATGTCGAATTTTTATTTCAGATGTTCCATTTTGCTCATGAGTAAATGGACATGCATTACAATGAATAATTTCAACTTGTTGAAAATACTTATTTAATTTTTGATACTCTCCTCCCCAATCAGAATGAAATGATTTTATTTTTCGATTGAACTGACGCTCAATATAAGATTGAAAGTGAAGAAAAATAGAATAAACATCACTTTTATTTTCGAGAAAGAAAACCCAAGTGTAACAGGTAAAATCATCAATAAACAAAATAAAATAGCGATGGCCTAAACAAGAGAGCACTGGAGTAGGACCCCAAACATCAAAAAAATTTATTTCAAAGGGCGTTATGCTCTTATGCTCAATTGATGCTAAGGGAATACTAGATAATTTTCCTAAGGAACATGATGAACATGGATTAAAAACAAAACTAGAACATGGTAAATTATGATCTTTAATAATCTTAGAGACAGTTCGCTTATTAGGATGACCCGTACGTACGTGCCACTCATGAAAGGTTTGCAATTCAACAACATTGACAAGTTTCTGAGGTGGATGTAGGCAATAAAGGCCATGTTCACTTGGTCCTCCAAGAAGCTCCTTCTTGGTTTTTCTATCCTTTACAACAAAGAAAGTTAGGTGAAAATCAAAATAACAGTTATTATTGGATATAAATTTTTGAACGGATATTAAATTTTTAACAATGGAAGGAACATGTAAAACATTGGTTAAATGTAAGGGACCAGTACTAGAATGAAGTGAAGTATTACCAATGTGAGAGTTTGAAAAACCTAGTCCATTACCTACTTGAATTTGGTCACCATCTTTATAATCACTAGCAATAGGAAGAGTGAAAAAATCAGGAGTGAGAGGAAAGTTGGCACCAGTGTCAGTGTACCAAATAGGTTGTTGATTACTAGTAGAATCATATTGTTGTTTTTGTTGCCCCAAACTGTTTGCTGCGACTGCTGGTTTGAAGGAAGCAGTTGAATAATAAGCTTGTGGTGAATATTGAGATGAATAGGAATTCTGCCTAGGCTGATAATGACGACGACAATGATCAATTGTATGATTTTTCAAGCCACATATTTGACAAGGACCTCTTGAGCAACGATTATTGTAATTATAATTGAAATTGGAGAATTAAGGACACTGAACCAAACTGTTGATTGGCATTAAGAGCAAGGCAGTATTGGAATTCGGCCTAATAGCCACATTAGCAATTGGTAATTCTTAAGTACCTTTAAGTAGATTTCAAACACGACAAGTTGGTCGTGAAGTTCATAGAATAGAACTGGATCATGTCTGAGATTGAGAGCAATTATGATGCTATGGAATTAAGCACCAATATTTCTATAAATTATTGCATTAAAATCAGCAAATGAGAGTGTTCTTCCTGCATCACTGAGTTGATCTACTAGCCCCTTAGCTTGTTGCAAATATTCAAAGACAGAGAGATTATTCTTTTTGAATTCTTAAAGTTCAATATGAAGCTGGAGCTGAAGATTTTATGAAATTGATCCAAAAGCATTAGCTAAAGCTTTCCAAACCTCTTGTGAGAAATTTAAACCAATAACATAAGAAAATAAATCTTCGGTGAGTGAGGATAACATCTAAGAATGCAACATTTGATCCTTTCGAAACCATAATTCATACTCAAGATTGGTGATTTGTCATGTAGGATCTGTAGAGGAAGCAATAGTCTTGGGTGGAGGTGGATTAGATCCATCAATAAGGCCATTTAAAATTTGATAGTTGAGTAAAGAAATGAACTAAGCCTTCCAGTCTAGATAGTTTTTGGTTGTAAGTTTTACAGCAAAAGAATCTTAAGTAGAATAAGTGATTAAAGTGGTGTTTGTAACTGGAACAAGTTGATTATTGGTATTCATTATTTATTTAGAGGCTTTGATACCATGTAAAGATTGAAAGATGTTTTTTGTATATTGTATTTTCTACAAGTATTACATGTGATATATGTGTATATATATATATCATGTACAAGAAGAAGATTATGATAAACAAAGGCATTAGAAACGTAGTAGATGAACTCTAGGATTTTATGAACTTGATAACTATGATAACTAAAGAAAATATTGGGTCTTATCTCTTAACACTGTGCTCATTATATTAATTGAGAGACTTTCATAGTCTAAATTATATTTGAGTCTAATATTTTTTTGGGAATAATACATGGAGGTATTTTCTAATCTAATTCATCTATCTTATTTGTTATTTTAATATTTTACATTTTCAATATATGCTTCAACTCATTGGTTACATGTTTGTTTATTTTCAACTTATAATTTTTTTTCATAATTATTCTATTAAGACAGTTTATCTGGATAATGTATATGAGTTCACTTGAAAAGTATTTTATGATTATTATATATTAATATGAATTATCATTAAACATTTTGTACATTTTATTGTCTATATTCATACTCACTGTGATTTAGTTGAATCATTATTTATTAAGCTTTTTTGATCAATTATTATTCATCTGCTTACAAAATCAAAACTTCATTTATCTGCTTGGATATTTGTTTGGATACATATTATTGTTTATATTGCACCTTTAATTTTCTTGGATAATATATTTTATCTAGAATTTGTGATATTAATTTTTTTTGTTGTTGCATTGTATATGTTCTTATTGCATCCTTTTAAAGAAATTAAATGGGTTATCAATGCTATCTTAATATCTATATAGGTTTTGATTACCTGCATGTTATTAGATGTTTTGGACCTTTAATGAGAAATTTTTTAGAGCAAAATTTTTATATTATTAATTTGATGAATCAAGTTTTCTATTATTAGGGGAAGATAAATGAATATAGCTAAAACACAATAGATTAATTAAAATATATCAATATTGTTCATTTTTGATATATGCATAAATTAATGTGAACTTAAAGTTCAAAAAATAATTTATTTGCATAATAAATTAGTTGCTAGATATCTTTATAGAAACTAAAGATCACTAAATAATATATTTTAATTGCTAATGCTCCTAAAAGAATGATGGTCCCTGCAGAACATCCTATGAATGTGATACTAAATAAATCTCACATATGCTAGAAGCATGGAAGACCTATTGATTCTAAAATATTGTTCTTTGAAAGAAGGAAAAAAGAATAATTTCAAAATGACACTTTTGAAAAAGTCAAAAGCAACTAAGATCAACAATTGTATATTTCTAAAGAACTAACTTCAGAAGTAGTTTCGATGCCAAAAAATTTTGAGATGTCATTATAAACTAGAAATATGTGAGAAATGGATGAAATTATTATTGATAATATGTTTGCATATGCAATTGCAGTTGAAATTATCGAAATATACTTGAGCCTAAAATATTTAAAAATTTTAACGTCGAAATGATTGGCGAAAGTGGAAAGAAGTAATTCAGGTTGAGCTAAATTCATTTGCTAAACATATAATATTTGGATCAGTCATCCAAACACTAGAATATGTCAGACCCATGGGGTATTGTATATAAAAAATGAATCAAATGAGATTATGAAAAGAATATATTTCCTCTATTATGAGTGCAATTACTCTTAAATTTGGTTTGGTAGCCCCTAAAGGGTTCGGCATAAATTATAAAAACTTACTCATATGGCTAATAAGAGAAATGAGTTAAATAAAATTGTGAGATATAAGGCATGACTTGTGGCATAAGAATTCTCACAAAGACCTAATATAGATTATTGATGAGACATATTTTCCTATCACATATGCTATTATCTTTAGATTTTTTTAGCCTCTGAAGGGGGTTAACATATATTTGATTAATGTTGTGATAGATTACTTAAATGGTTCATTAAATAATAACATATAGATGAAAATCCCTAAAGGATTCAAGATGTTTAAAGCATATAATACCTTGATAAATATATTATATTGAGCATCAAAGATCCTAGTATAAGTTAAAACAATTTAAGCGGGTGTGTTATAATCACCTATATGAATACTTAAAGAAAATGAATATAAAAATAATTTCATTTTCTCTTGCATTTTTATTTAGAAGATAAATTTTGAATTTGCTATAGTTACAATTTACGTCAATGATTTGAACATGGTGGAGATTTTAGAAGACATCTTAATTACTGTTATAAGTTAAAGTGTTGTCCCTTGTTGGCAACCTAGAGGGGGGTGACTAGGTTGTTTTAGATGATTAAGGGTGAAATTTAAAATTACTTGAATATGTTAAGAATTAGGGAAGAAAGAAAAAATAACACAAATAATTTATAGTGGTTTGAATTCAATAATCTATGTCCACTCTTCAATAAACAAGTTGAGTATTTCACTATTTATGAGCTTTTATAAGTTTAACCCTAACTTGGAGTTTTTACAAGCTCACACTGAACTTTACAAGGTTTGAGATTTTTTCACAACTTAACAAGAGTTTTTAACCCAAGGATTACTCTTCTCACCTAGTGTTTTTAAGCTCATACCAAACTTACAATAATAGTGTTTAATGCTCACATACAACACTCAAAAATAATAAATAAAAATTTAAATAAAAGGCAAATTGAGAATTAAAATTGCAAGAGTTTAGCTATTAATTTCTTAAAAGTTATAATAAATGAGGTTTGGTGTGATATTTATAGTCATCTTCTACTCAAAGAGTCGTTGGAGTTGAATTGAGGAAGATCAAAGCTTCACTAACCAAAATCTCTTACATTTAATGCTGTCAAAGGCTCTTCACTATCACATGCCTTGGGCTATGGTCATGAGATATGTTTAGCAGTCATATTGCACTCTAGCACGGTCTTGTACTGTGCCTACTGGCTAGTTCAGTGGCACTGACATTCGGCGGGAATCATTCTGTACCTCCCTATATGAACTTTATGGTTACTATTCTTCTGTTGTGATCACGAAATTCATAAGTTGACTTTTTTTTAAATTTAACCTTCACAGTGGCTGCCTTTCATTTGTGCAAAGAATTTTCACCAAAAGCTCTGACCATTTTAAATGGTGTAGTAGGGCCATATTGAAATCGAGTTGAGGGAAGGTCTCTCTAGCCAAGCGAAGATTGACCATGAACCTTTCTACCAAAATTGCCTTTAGCTCTCTCACAGTCTCTACAATTGTAATGCAGTCATAAAATTACTCTAGCGCCTGTTAGAGCTTGTCGTACCTCTGACCGCAAACCCTTATGTGTCTTGAATAAATTTTTGTTCCTAGGAAATGATCACACCAGGCTTGTAGCAGTCATGCCTTTTGGTGTAGCGATGGAACTTGAGACCGCAAACCCTATTGTGTGATTATGAAGCTCTTAAGAGCCATGCCATGGTCGCTCAAGGCATGGGATGATCGTAACATTGTTGATTCTCATAACACTTGAAAATGCTTAAGTCTTGAGGCAAAATCATTTATAACAAGAATTAAATCCTTTTAATTTTGGTGCAAAAGAACAAAATAGAGTTATGTGCCAAGGACATGGCTAACACAAGAATTTGAAATGAAGAATCTTGGAAAAATAAAATTTTATCTTGAATTTCAAGTTGAATATCTGTCAAATAGAATTTTTACCTATCAAGCATCACATATCGAAAAAGTCTTGAAATAATTTTATATGGATAAATCTTATCTATTAAACACTCTAATGATTGTTTATTCTTTCGACATAAAAGGAGATCATTTTCACCAATAAGAAGATAATGAAGAGATTTTTTTAGTCTTAAAGTATCATATTTCAGTGTAATAGGAGCGCTTTTATATTTCAGTAAAGAGATATTACTTTTGCAGTTAACTTGCTAGTAAGGTTTAGTTTTGCACCAACTAAAAGACATTGAAATAGAATGAAATATGTTTTATGCTATCTATGTGACACATCTGATATGAGTTTATTTTTTTTTAAAAGAAATAAAATGTGAATTAGTAGGATATGTCGATGCTGAATATCTTTCTGATTCTCAAAAAGCTTAGTCTCAAATAGGTTATGTCTTCACATATAATAATATTAATATTTAATGACGATCTGTGAAGCAAATAATTACTGCTACTTTATCAAATCATTCAAAGTTATTAACCATTCATGAAACTAGTCGTGAATATGTACTGTTAACAACCATAATCAAATATATTAGAGGAGCTTGTAGATTACTTATAGAAAGCAACAAACTAATAATCTTACATAAAGATAATGCAATATATATTGCACAAATCAAAAGAGATTACATAAAATGTTACAATACCAAACATATATCACCAAAGTTCTTTTATACTTAAGTCATGAAAAAAGGCAAATTGATATTTGCAAAGTTCACTCAAGTGACATTCTATAAAATTTATTCACGACGACATTACTGATATCAATTTTTAAAAGATTACATAATATTGAAATATATTCACTTAAAATATATCTTAGTTAAATATATTTTTTTAGTGAAAATTATCTATAAATATTGTACTATTTTTTCTTCGTTAAGTTTTTAACCCACTAAATTTTTCTTAATAAGATTTTAATGAGTCATATTCATTGAAGTATGGAAAGTATTATGAAATATATGTGGATAATTACTTAGTTAAATTAACTTTATCTTATCTATATTATAGTTATAATCTTTTAATTATATATTATTATCTCAATTCTACTTACACCTCTATATTAATCCACCACGAGTGGTGTATATGATACAACCTACAGAAAATAAAAATCTTCATATTTCTCCGTCCATTTCTTTATATTTACAACAATTATTGTTATATTTGATATTTTCGTTTCTCTTAGATGAATTTGATTAAGAAAAAATTTAATTTTCAAATATTCCGAACTTATTTTTCTTTTTCTTTTTTACTATACTATTACTACTTACTAGGACCATATTATAAGCATCGAGGGAAATAAAGGAAAAACAAATATAGGGCAGCTGCAAAAGTGCTATTCCGCCAAGGAATCCAATTTGCCCTCCCACTTGCATTGCTAAGCATATAATCATTCACTCACCTCGCAATATTTTCCCAGCATTTCTGTACTATTGATTCTACTCCAACATCATCTGTAAAATCATAAAAGGGCTTTGGTGTCACTGATTGCCCCGTTAACTAGGAAACTAAAAGCTCACTCTCGAGACTCCATAATTCAAAATTTTATGCTGAATTTTAAACATATAAGAGCTTCATCATTAATACATTAGAGTCTCCATGCCAAGTGCTTTCTGCTGGAAAATAACTGATTACAGGTACATCATCATAAAGATCTAATTAACCCAAAAAAAAAAATCTAACATGCATTCTCATAAAAGATGATTAACAAGTCAACCAAAATTTGATGTATCCTCTGCAAAAACCAAAATTTGATGTATCCTCTGCAAAAACATCTCTACTCTGTTACATCCAAATCTAGGAAAAGTTAATGCTATGACATTAGAAATCCATTGATTGAGATTCATTTGATTTCGGTACTTTAGATTTTTTCAGATTTTTTCCCCTTCACTTTCTTCTCTCCATTTTTGCTCAATTTTTTCTTAGGTTTCTCATCCACAACAGGTTGTGTGCTCAGCAAATGTTGATGGATGGCTTCGAAAGGATCTGACTTGAAAGCAGGATGGTTAAGAACAGTACTCAGTTGCTTTGCTTCCTTCAATCTGATAAGAATCAATAGTTATGCAAAAACAATTCAACTACAATAATGTACAGTATCAAGATGAAAAATCATGGACTTAAAAGCACTCACATTAGTTTTTGTCTAGATTTACAATTCAGTTTAAACTCAGCGGCAGGAGTTGGCTGTTTAGGAACATTCAACTCGGGAAGGAACTCTATAAGTGAGGACAGATCATATGCTTTCAATTTCTTCTGTCGCCTTCGAAGCTTCTTTTTCTGAATAAACACGAATAAATTGCTTAGCTTATTTATTGGACTATATATAAAGAGAATTCCAGCAAGGTGGTAAAAGGACTGACATTCCACAACAGATAGAAACACTAATCAGACAAAAATGCATCAAACCAAGGATGTACAGTAAAAATAAGAGTATACAAAACTATTAAGATTCTAGGGAAAAGGAATTCCTGCTTCAGAACTGCTGGATATCCCCAAATGCCTTTAAACAATAGCAAGTTCAACAAAAGGTGACATCTGGCACTTTAGGCCTTCATCAGATTTACATATCATGACGTTTATTTATCATTTCTTTTTTACATTCTTCATTTTCAGATAAAATACTTTTAATATATTTTCCAAAATGACTTCAAATAAGTTTGGCCTAATTTAATGAAATGGTTTATGCACGATATTGTTAATCATTTGAAACTTCAGTCCGATTTTTTATTGTTAAACTTGAGTATAAAAAATAGAACATAGTGAAGGACTATGGGTGGAAAAAAAGCTGCCCTTCATCTGATGTTTTTGGGACCTCTGAGCACTAAATTACTTCTTTAAAAAAATGCTCAATGACTCCAACCATCAATTCATAGCAAACATTATCCAGATCCAAACTGCATTAAGCATCACATTCCCTTTGAGGAATTTTGGTAAGAAAAGCAAGGACAGATTAGATTTTAAATCATTGAATTAGAATGAATAGAAGGTAAGAAAACATGAAAAGTATTACGTTTTAATGTTTAAAAACAATATAACTCAAGAAGGGACATCCAGTATTTTGTTTGATGACCAAACTATTATGCAAAAAAACTAATCAATAAAACTAACACATGTTAAGTTATAACACATGAACAACAACATTAATAGGATGATTGACACAATAAGAATGATCTTTTACATATGTGTGTGTTTGTATGCTCGTACAGAATTTATACAAATTCACAAGCAAGCACAAAGTGGGTGATTGAAAAAGAGGAAAATCTTTCTTGTGTTGAGTGCTTTTTTACATAGTTGAGAGACTACCAACCAAAGAAAGGGCAAGGAAAAAGCTAAAATGAATGAACAAAACATGAGAGATAATGGGGTTTTTGTGCATAAAATAATGTATATTTTAGGGTTGCATTATTTCAATATGGGAAAAGAAAAAATTTATTAAATATAGGCAAGAGATAATGTTAGTTACATCACTTCTTTAAAACTAAAAATGAAATTTGACAACAGAACATATTCATCTCATTGTGTCAAACGTTATAAGCAGAACAAAAAGGAATTGCTCTTTTGAATTCAACAAACAAATAACTAAGAACAGTTCATGGACAATCAGCGCCATACAACCTAGTGAATTTTACATCGTAAAATATTCTACTATATCTAATATCAACACCCCAATTAACACTTGTTTCAAAGTCAAGATCCGTATAACTCAGATTGCAACATAATTATCAAGATTCAAGTCCAATTTAAATCGAAACTATTATTCTTATCAAATAAATAAAGATAAATAGGTGAAAAAGGACGATTCCTACCTTAGTAATGGACTTTTGGGCATTCAATTTGGTAACTGTATCTCTAACCTCTGTATAAATTTCAATCACGAAATAAAATTGTCATCAGAAACCCATTAGAGATAAACACCCAAAATGCTGCATCTCTAATTCCACGAGCCACAAACAACAATGCATATATTTACAAAAAGAAAATTTGATAAATTGAATACAATAAGAAATATATAAACAATGTTAAAATAAGAAGGTAGAAACCAACTGGCATAAAACTGAAGCTTCTTCTCAAATTTGCGGTCTGCTTTAGACTCAGAATCTTGTCTGGAAAAAAAAAGTCGATTAAAAAAGCAAAATTTATGATAAATTATGAGGAGATGCAAGCAATTAGAGTACCTTGACTTTTCCATGCTTAAAGAGCAATTTTCTCGGTATCTTTTAGAAACTTTGGATGTCAATTTCGAACCAATTATTAAGACTATTAACCCAAATCAGCAAATCAGAAAAGGAGAGACGTCAGACGTCAGGTTCCTGTCTTCGTTACCGGAAGTCGCTTTGTTTCCGTCGGTGGTGAGGCCAGATGACTTGGCCGACACCGAGGGAGAAAAAGAGAGGGTGTTGAAAGAAACAGCGGATGAGCCAAGGAGAGGATTATCAAAATGATGTCGTTTAGATTTTTTTTTTTTATGTTGTGAAATTATTGCTGTGTTCTTTAGAAAATAATTCATGCCGGCAAAAAAAATCTCAATTAACTTAGGATGTGTTTGTTTTTATGGTAGATTTTTTATTTTTATTTTTTAAAATAAAAAACTGTTGATAGTTTTTATTTTTTATTTTTTAAAATTTTTTTATATTGTTAAAAACTATATATCATAATTATTAAAGTTTTAATTATTAAAAAATAAAGAAATAAAAAATTTTAAAAATAATGTCAAAAAATAATTTTTAGAATAAAAAAATAACTTTATTGATATAAAATGTCATATATAAAAAAAATTTATTGATATATAATATCTTCTCAAAATTAAAACTCTCAAAATCATATTTTATAAATTATATATTTAATCTAAAATACTTTTTATTTAATTAAAAAAATTTAAAACTTGATGATATTATCAAATACTTTTTGATTTTTTAATCATTTTTTAAAAAAAGGCTAAAATAAAAAAATAAAAACTAAACACACCTTTATTTTATTATTATTTTATTGTAATGTAAGAAAATTTATAATTTATTAAATTATAAAATTACTTAAATTTATAAAATATCATACCTTTTCAGTTTTCACTTATTGTTATTAGATTATATATATTAAAAAAAAGGTGATGCTAAACAGTTTTCAAGCTAATCATCAAATCAAATTGATCTAAATTCAATTAGTAAATTTAATTTAATTAATTAGTACTATTTTTAGTAAAAAAAAATAGGAGTACTATTCAATTAAATTTTTGATACATTTTTAAAGACGTTGTTTTTCTAGATTTCATAAATCTGATAATGCATATTGTTAAAAAAAAAAATCTGATAATGCGTGTCTAAATATTATTAATTTTTACATATACATTGCTTTGTTATATTATTAATATATATATATATATACAGTGGCTATTTATAGCAACTTGTTGGTGCCATACCGACCTAATCTAGATCTACAATACTTGTAATTTTTTTATATTAAACTATGTTAATTTAAAAAATTATTTATATCATAGTCATATTAAAATTTAAAAAATAATAATCTAATATAATTTATTGGCCCATATATAACTGTGTCATATCATAATGTGCTAGATTATGTGGTATCATATTAATAAATGAGCTTACCAAATTCTTTTTGTATAAATTTTCCAATTATTTTTTTCAAATAAATTATAGATAGAAATTGATAAAAAAAATAAAACAAGATATATAATAACACAAATTAAACTATAATTACACAAATTAAATTATAATACAAATTAAACTAAATAATACAAATAAAATAAATTAAACTATAATAACACAAATAATAATTAAATTAAACAAAAAAATTAAAAACTATATTAATTATTATGAAAAAGCAAAAAAATATTGAATAATTCTGTTTTAGTATATGAAAACATATAATAATTTGTTTAAAATTTTAACTTAATTTTAAATATGAGTAAAAAAGAATTAATTTTTTATCAGTAGAATTAATTTTTTATAAATACAAAAAAAAATTTATCGATAAATATGTTTATAATTAAAGTTTTATTTAACATTTCAAATGTTTTATTTTATAAAATTAATTTAGATAGTATGTATACTTAATTTGAAAGATTATTCACATGTTAAGGCATGATCTAATGGCAAAGTGCAATTTTCTGGATAAATAAACCTAAGATCTATTTTTCCTTCTCCAATTTTATTTATATATTTTATTTAAAATTATTCGGATAATGTTGGGTTGTCTGTCTGTCAGTGCTGGGCCATTTGTTGTGTCGTGCTAGGCCGACCTAATAGGCCAAGCGCTCTAAATCTAGCCCGGCTTGGGATATTTATGTCAGGCTACATTCTCGAATCACGCCTGACGCTTGGACTGTGCCCAGTGCAACCCAGATCTAGTTGAGCTGGGCCACTGAGCCCAATTGCCGTCTATAATAGTGCAAGACTTATTAATAGAAAATAAACCTCTACTAACTTGAGCTCCTGTTTTGCCCCTATATATGTACTAAAATTGTCTAATATTCATAAATTTTGTTTATTTTCCATTTTATTCTTAACTTTTTAACTTTTGAGACAAAACTTGTGATTTTACTCTATTGTTTCCATTCCTTATGATAGAGGATTTTTGTTTGAATAAGACTTTTTTTAAATTTTATTTTTGTTTTTTTTTTTCTGATCAGTGTGCTACTTTGTGTTGCAAAATACCACACAGCTTATTACTATTCACTTTTACAATATTGAATTCATTTTATGTAACATCCTTAATTTTTAAAAATTAAATTAAATAAATTAAAATTAAATTAAATAAATTATTTAAATGAAAAATTGAATGTTTAGAAATGATGATATTGGATGTATATGTGAAATATACATGAAACATACATAATATATACAAAGTTAACTAAAAGTCAAAAATCAAATATTAAATGGCATTTTTATAAATATACTTTGAAAATTAAAATTATTTAAATAATTCAAATTAATTTATTTTTGTATGGAAGAGAAAAATTATTATTTTTTAAATTAATTAATTAAAAATATAATAAAATAATAATATATATAAGAACAAAAATGAAAGTGGAAAGAAAAAGAAATTAAAATTTGGTCTTCTTCTTCTTCTTCTTCCTCGATTTTCCATAGCCAAGAACCCAAGCTTTTTACTTCTTTCAAACTCCATTAATTGAAGGATTTCAAGGTTTCAAGTGGAATTTTTAGTGATTTTTACCATAAAAAGTAAGTTCTCTAACTTTTTTTTTTCCAAATCCATAGTTATTGAATATGTTGAGATTGAGTTTTTGGAATAGCATGATTTAATAGCTTAATTAGATATGAATAAAGTTATTTTGAATAGTTAATAATGATTTTAAGGTTTGATTGAAGAAATGGTTAAGGTTGAGTGAAGTCTGGTGAAGAGAGAGAATTTAGGATTATAAAACTTTTGAGTTTGTGAAATCATGAGATTTAATTATGCAATTTGGCTCTAAATATGTTATTTTGATGCAAAAATAAGAATTTTAAAGTCAAATGATGAATTTGGTTAAGTTTGGATAGAGTTTGGGTGAGGAAGTGTTGATTTAGGGTTTTGGAAAGTGAATTTTCAAAGAATGGTGAATTGTTTCATTTTAATGTTTAAAGTATGTTGTTTAATAATATTAGTGATGGAAATAAGCTTGGAATAATAATTGGAATGAGTTAAAAAGAAAAATCTCCAATGGTAAAGGTTATGCCATTTTAGGATTTTGTACTAAAGCATGTATTTAACTAATGTAATTGGTTTAAAGATATTAAAATATGTTTGTAATGATATAAATAAACTTAAAATACTAATTTAAATGGGTTAACATTGATTTGCTAAGTTAAAATGAGGTAAGGCTAAATTTTGAGGTTTTGATTAGAATGGTGTTTAATTAAGGTTTGATGTTGAAAATACCTTAAAATGTGATATTAAATGATTATTTTTAATCACATTTGATTTAGGCATTAAGAAAAGATAATTTGCCCAATCATAGTGTTGAAGGGCAACTTGAAAGAGAAGGTTAGAGGGTGATTTTGAGTTTGTTTTTGTGTGCTTTATAAGATATATACAAATTCTTGATAAATGTGGCACAATTACATTACAATTGAGCTTAACACATTTTGGATGAAAATATGTGTTAAGCTACTTGATACATTGAACATTCATGAACATGGTGCTATGACATATTGTTATGTATGCATTATATGCATTATGAAAAGTCATTGTTAATGGTTAAATTGAATAAAATGCAGTTTATATGTTAATGATATGAAAATAATCCAAAATATTTGGGTAATATATTTTTAATGTGAAATGTGATGCACTGAGATGAATTGATGAAATATGATGAATTAAGGTAAATTGACATTGATATGAATGAGAAAAAGAAAAAAAATTAAAAATGATGCAATGTGATAAAAAAATGAGAAAATGAAGCAATGTGAGAAAAATGAGAAAAATAAGGCAATGTACTTAATTGATAATGTGAAAATGAGAAAATGTGCCTAGTTGATTATGAAAAAAAAAGAGAAAAAGTTGAATATAAAAAATATGAATTATTTGTGTGCCTAGTATGTTATTCAATTTTTAAAGTTCTGTGTTTGATGGCATGCTTATGAAGTTATCATCATTATTTATCTTCGGAGCTAGACGTTATGCGTCACTAATACATGATTTGCCTTCAGGGCTAGATGCTTGGCGTTACTGTGATATGATTTGCCTTCGAGACTAGATTTTGAGCATTACTTTTATTTGCCTTCGGGACTAAACACTTGATATCAATTTGGACCAAAATAGTAACTCTGGGATTTAACTGACATATTAGATCTTTTGGGCTCATGTTTGTTTTTGTTCTTATGTGAATTGTAAAATGATTAAAGAATGTGTTTTAAGATGAAATTGAGTGTTACATTGTGAAACATCATGTAAAAGCACTTTGCATTGGCATTGTTTTATAATTTTATTGTTATCAAAATTTGTATCGCTAAGTTTTTTGCTTAACGGGATTGTAACTCATTGCACAGGTAACATGGAAGATTCGGTAGAGCCGGAAAGTTCTATTAGACCTAGTCGGGTCTAGGCTTGTGTTTATTTAGTTTGAAGTGTTTTTGGGTATATTAAGATTAAAGCCATTTGCCAGCATGTACATATTTGATATTATAATACATTTTGATATTGTGTATATTATGTTATATTTTTAAAGTATATATATATAAATATATGTATATAAAAATATTTTGAGAAAATGTGAAGAAATTGAGAAGTTGAGGTGAAAATGTATGATTTATTTTGTTGGAAGTGTATCTTATGCATGTTGGATAATTGTTGAAAATTTGAGATGTCCAAATTACAGACAAAACTCTAGCGAATTTTTTTCATAAATTTTCTAATAAAATGCTTATTTTGAAACCTATAATTAAAAAAATATATTTTATTATTATTTAAATATAAATTTTTAAGTATGTGAAATCCTACATTTAAAATGTAAAATTTTTTATTTTTATTGGATTGTGATATCTTTATACCATATATACATATTTTATATATACTGTATATGTATTATATATATATATAAGGTATAAAGGTGTTATATTTTATAGAATACTGGAATGATTCTCTCGTTTCGCTTCAAAAATATACATATATTTTTTTTATAAGATAATCTTAGTTATTTAGTTACACAAAAAAAAATAATTAAAATATATTATAACAAGTAAGAGTAAAATTAAAAAGTAAATAAAAATATAAAAAGTAAGTGTCAAAATCATATATAATTATAACATTATATGAAGTGTAATTGGATGTCAAGACAAATTTATAGATTGGTCAATAAGTTATATAGTCATAACAATAGATGTTTCAATTTCATAATTGATAATACACTCGAAACAGAGGTAAATATTATATAATAAGTTTTATATTATAAGTTATACTAATTAAATCAATTACATGTACAATTTATAATTAATAATTATCATAATATGTAAATATAAATATTAATTTTAATTTTAATATAAAATATGAATTCATGTCATTATATATAAATGTGTATATATTTTTTTATTTATATGTCAATAACACTATTTAAAATTTATTCTAGATGTCTATAAAATTTATTTTTATCTCTTAATTACTTTTTTTTTTAAATTTATGTCTTATTAAAACTAGCTTACATGAATATAAGTCTATAACGATCTATCTTTAAAGACTTTCAATATAAAATTAATAATAACATTATGATTATTAAAATTATTTTTAAATTTAAAAAATGAAAATCTTAATTTATTATATTACACTAATAAGAAGATCAACACTTAATTGTTAAATTTCTCTTGAAAAATATTAAGAGATATTATCTATTATTCAATTCATAAAACTAAAAAACTAAAAAAAAAATTATAATTTAGAGGCAAAATGAAAAAAAGATAAGCAAAATCATTGTTCATCTACAATGATTTTGCTTCTCTTTTAAATTATAAAATAGATTTCTCATCTTTATGCCTAATAACAATTTGTCGCTTTCCATTTTATCATTTATTTCATTTTTCCTAAATATTATTATATATTTTATATATAATTCAGATGAATAATTTACCATTTAAATTTAAATTAAATGAGTGAACAATAAAAAAGTTTCTTTTCCCAACAATATTATATAAAAAGCACATATTAATATAAATATAAAAAAATTGTTACACAACCTCAATTAAATCTAAAATTAATTTTTACAACGTCAATTTTAATTATTTATATTAACCCATTCATTAATTTATCAAAATAATATCAAATATAAAATTCAATGTTGAAGTCCGAGTCTTAATTATTTAGGTCAATAAATTACTTAAGGAGTTGATATATTAAAAATATAAATAAATAATTAGAATTTTCATATGATGATAGAATAATTTAAAATTTTTTAAAATAATTTTATGAATTCGAGCCATCTTATTAACAAATCAAAATTACGTATGTACTTTTAATTTAAGTGACTTTTAAAAGTAGAAGAGTAACATTTTAATTTTTAATTTTCTTTCACTATTAATATACTAATTTTTAATTTTAAATAATAAAATTTAAAATTATTGTTTATATTTAACTTTAATTTTAAAACTTAAAAAAATTAATGAATGTTGCAAAATATTTATCTAAAAAATTACTAAACACATTATTATTTTAAAAAACTTTAAATGCATTTGAATTTTTTATTTTTTATTTTAAATTTTATATTAGTATTGTGTTGAACTTACTAAAATTTTAAATGTTAGATTATTATTATGTTTAAAAGTTTATATATCTAATCAGAATTTTGAAGTTATAATCTTATATTTTTAATTTAATTTTGATATTTATTAATTTCAAAAAATAAAAATTATAAAATACATAATTAATTTGAAAATTAATATTTTTTTTCGCTTAATTCATAAAAAAATATTTGTACTTGTTAAAAAGTTCTATTAGTTTCTTCTACTTTGCGAATGTCTTATTACACATATGTAATAGCTTAAAGTGTTATTAATATGTCACATCTTCTTTGTGTATTACATGCACAAATGGACTCCACTCTTCATCTAATTTCCAGCATTCTCTATCAGTTTTCTCTACATTTCTCCTCAGCCTCAGATACTCAAAAATAACTACAAACAAGAATAAAACAAATACTCAACATGTACATCAAAATAATTAATTTCATAGATATGCAAAATAATTTTATCAACCTTTAGCTTTTGTTCATTCAAAAATTGAAGTTGATGAAGATTGATGGAGTTGCTACATTTGCATTAAAAGACAAAATAACAAAATAATCAAAAGATAAAATATGCGAATCCCTAATAACCAACAAAAAAAATTAATTTTCCGTTTTCTACTCAACAAATGCCCAAAACAATAATAATAAAAAAAAAAAAAAAAAACAGAATTATAATCAAAGGAATTCACTGAGGCAAATTATCAAACACTTCAATAGCATTTGAGAATGAGAAAAATGAATGATATTATAAATTCAATGACAATCTAAAAAAAATCAATGGCAAAAAATTATAAAAGAAACATATAATTAAAGATGGAATTTCATCACACCTGTCCACTTAAATCATCCTAGTAATTATGTATTTGATTAAACATCCAAATAGAATTTTAAAAATCCCTTAAAAAAGTTTTAAAAATTAATCTGAAATAACATATAAAAGATAAACGGGTTTAGATTGAAATTACCACAGTAGAAAGAAAAAAAGAAAGAAGAAGAGATTCAAATACATACGCCAATTCTTTATTCAACTCAACAACATCTTGATAGCTAGCTTTCTTACTTTAAAGGGATACTCTCTGAAAAAAATGAATTCTTGAATTCTAAATCAGTGATGATTGACAATGATTTGGAGAGAAAAAAGAATGGCATTTTAAAATGAGAAAAAAAAAAGATGAAGCTTATTTTTAGAAGAGAGACCAAAAACAGAGGGAAATTTCAGTTTGAAATGAGGACAAACGTACTTCATGCGTGTCTCAAATTTTCATATTTCGCTCTTTCAATCTAGTTTAGTAAAGGGCATACTATTAGTTTTGACCCTATGGGCCAAGTGGGTCCAACCCATATATATTAGGTTAAAACGAATATATATATATATATATATATATAAAAGGATGTTTTTTGGTTGCTATGTGTAATAGTTGGGGCCGTCGTTCTACTGCAAGGAAAATCAAAGAAATTGATTTCTTGTTGCTTCTTGGAGCACACGAACAAAGAAGAAAAAGGGCCAAGGTTTCTAAGCTTTTTTCTTGGTCTTTTATTTTGATAGACTTCATCAAAAATTTTAAGTAGGTTTTGGATCAATCTTGAAATGTTATTCTCTAGCTTGTTAGTGTGATCATTCAAGAATGATTGAGATTTGCTAGAGGAATATTTATATATTTTTCTATTATTGGTGATGTCAAGTGTGGATTACTTGAAAATATTTTATATTTATTTTCTTTGATAGTGGATTTGACTCAGAGTTTGACCGGTGATTGTTTCTCTCTGTATTGGAGATAGGGTTATACATGAGTTAAACTATTCGAACTCGCCTTGAGTATCGGCTCCGTAAAAGCTTATTTAGACTTGAGCTTATTTAAAAACAAGCCGAGCTTAAGCTGCTCACTTATTAAATGAGCTAAGCCAAAATTAAGAGATACTCGATTCGTTACTCATTTAGGAAGCTTGTAAACTTGATAAGCAAGTTAGCTCATTTATTAAAAGAAGTAATTTTTATATTATGCAATACGTATTATCTTAATTAATAAATTTTAATTTTTTACTAAATTAGTAAATTTTTAATTGGTAGTTATTAGTATTGTATCTAATAATAAAATAGTATTATACTTGATTTGATTAAGTTTAAATAAGAAATTCTATTAAATTTTTTTCATAAAACATTTTACCTATTTTTAATAAAACAATCATAACTAATGTTTTACATGCTCATAAAAAAATTTAATTATTTTATATTTTACTTCTTTTAATTAAACTTTGCTAAGATTTTTTTTATCAAAAATTTAACTCTCTTGTAAATTAATTAAAATAATATTTTAAATTAAAATAATATTTTAACTATCTTTCATAAATTAATTATAATAATTAACTCTTAAAAAATATAGTTTTGCACATATTATATTTATAAAGATAATTTTGAACTTATACATGGTAATTATTATTATTCATATTATTATTAGTGCTATATATTAAACTTAATTATGTTATATTTTTTTACTAAACTCATATCATGTAAAATTTCACTAATATTTTTTGACTTTTTTAAAAAGCAATACCGCATAGGAAATATAATTTTTTTCAACCAAAGAATATAAATTATCTCTTTTGAAAATGTAATTGATTAGAAATTTAAAAAAATATATTAAATGTATAAATAAAATAATTATTTTGATAAAGTATTCAATAATAATAGTTAAAATAAAAATAGTTTTGCTCATACATATCAATTTTTAGAATAAAATGCAAATATCAATTACATGTTTTTACATAATATTAAAATTTACTAAATTTTTAATAAATAAATATAAAAAAAATATTTATGCAATATTAAATTCATTTTTATTAGTATTGATATAAAAGAATATTCATTTATTATATTTATTTATTTATTAAAGTTTATTAAATATTAATGTTACAATATATATATATATATTTAATTTTTTCTAAAAATTGTTATACATGTGTAAAATAATTTGTTATTATTGCTATTGATAACATAAATTGGTTTCTGTTATTAATAATGTTTATTAGTGTTGTTGATGTTTAGGGTTATAACATACTCTCTTTGTCCCAAAAAAAAAATCTAATTTCTAGTTCACACAATTTAAGAAAAAGTAGTTATGTTTAGGGGTGTTCATTCAGCCCATTAACCCGATTAACCCGGCTCTATCCAAGCGTTTCGGGCGGGATTATTTAAAAATAGGGTGGGGTTTAGAATTTTAAAAATAAAAAATTTTAATTTTCAGGTCGGGCTTCAAGTTGGCTTAGAAATTGTCAGGCCAACCCTGCCCAACCCAAGTGTATATATACACACATAAATAAACCTAGCATTCATTTTGTTTGTTTGCCCGTAACTCTCCTTTTTGCTTAACTTCTCTCTTTGTTGTGAATCTCTTTACTGTCATAAACTCTCACTTTCTCAGTCTCACAAACTCTCGATCCATCAATTTTTCTTTGCCTCTCTGTGACTTTCGATCTCTTACTCTCATATATCTCTCGATGGCTTGATATTTCGACCATTGTCACTGTCTTGATCTCTCTAGATTCTCTGCCGTGCGAAGATGACGATGGTTGAAGACCGACGAAGATGACCATTTTTTATTTTTTGGTTTGTTGGGATTGTAGTTTCTAATATTTTTGGGATCATTTATCTCTGATTGTATTATTTATTGTAGTTTTTGATTTTGTTTTGTTTGAGATTCCATGTCTTTTTTATTGTTTTTATTTTTTGTTGGGATTTTAATTTTTGGTTTTTTTTTTCTTTCAGATCTGTGATTGGATCCCTTTTTTTGTTTGGGATCATATGTATCATGTATTCATGTATGCTTCATTTTTCCGTGTTTGCCTTTTTTTTCACTTTGTTTCTTTCAAACTTTTTGGATCTGAATGTTTCAATCTATGAAGTTTGCTTGTTTTTTACTTCATTTTTTTTTTCCAATTTTTCCAAATTTGGATGCTTCAACTTAGCTTATAATAATAATAATAATAATAATAATAATAATAATTTATATGTTGTTACTAATAATAATAATAATAATAATAATAATAATAATAATAAGTGTTATTAAAAAATAATAATAATAATAACTGTTGTAATAAGCCTTCAAAAAAAATGACTGCAATAACATTTGTTTGGCCCATTTTTAAATTTATTGGGCCCGAAAAACTCGATACAACCCTGTTGGGTGACCCTAAGCCCGAATGCATCTTTGCTCATGGGCCTAGGGCCGGGCCATGGGTCATTTATTAGAACTCGAGTTTAACTCGGGCCGGGTTGGGTTGGATTTTACCTATGCCCAAGTACACCCCTAGTTATGTTAGTTTAGTATAATTTTTTCTTATTTTTTCCTTATATACTCTTAACTTCATAAGTATACCATAATAAATAAGCCAAATAAAATAAGACTATTAATGACAATATAAATTATTCTCTATAAAACTTTTCATGTTTCTGTAAATTTGTGGAGGCAAAACTTATTTTACTTAAAATTTATTCAAATTTTCATATGGAATTTTTAAAGACTAAAGGTTAAATACTTTTTCTTTTTCAAAATAATAGAATTAATGTTAGTTGAATACTCCATTATTTAGGAAATTCAATTAACATTAATTATAGAAATAAAAGTTATATAAGGACATTGTAGTCAATTTAAAAGAGAACTATTTCTAAAAATAGAAATCAAACTATTATTTTGGAACACCTAAAAAGGAAAGTGGAGCTATTTTTTAGGACAAAGGGAGTGCTAATTTTTAATAAAATTAGCGTCATAGAACAACATTGCTCAAATCTAACCTAACAATAAACATAAAATTGCATGTTTTGATTTAGGTTAATATTGTGTATATTTTTTTCATCTGTCTTTTCATCTTCCAGCTGCCTTCCTATCCTCATTCTTTTATATCTCCTCTCTCACTGTCACACGCTCTCAACTCTCATCCTTAGTAGGCTTTCGTACTCGATTTCTCAAGCACAACACACATTGGCTTCTCTTGCTCTCCCTCTCAGTCTCAGGTATTTTTTTTTCAGTTTTTAAAAATTTTCATTTTGATTATTTTTGTTTGGCTTTTAGTTTTTGATTTTTTTTTAATTTTTTTGTTTAAAATTTCTTCATTTTTTATTTATATTCCTCTTTTTCAAATTTCTTTCAAAATTTTAATTTCTACTCCCTTTTAATTGAATTTTTGTGTTTTTTTGTTCTTGATATATGTACATCTTCAAGCCTGCTCACTATCACCTACAATATCACCATTGCCAACCTTGTAACAGAGCCGCCATTGTTGTTTGACCATTCCATGTTGTCAATGACATCACCATTGCTTTCTGATTATGTTTTATTCAGTGCATGCACTGGAATTAGTATTTGTTCAAATTAAAATTTTAAATACCATTTTATTTTGTAATTTTTTTTCTTTCTTTTAAGATGGATATTTTGAATTTGGTATCATTGTTTTGAATTTAATTTTTGTCTTTGTTTATTGAGATAAAGAGTTGAGCTTTTTTGCTAAGATATAGATTGGGACCGAGAGCTTAGATTGCCTACTGATATGTTGCTTTGGAGCTCGAACTAAGCTTGAGTCGGTCTAAGCTTCAAAGATCAAACCAAGCCGAGCTGAGCTTAAGATTTTCAAAGCTCGACTCGGCTCGTTTATAGCCTTGATTAGATAGATTTTTTCATGTTAAATCTTGTATCTCTTGTTTTTCGTGGTTGTTCTTTGCTTATTATTATTTTATTTAGATTATGCATTGATATTAATTGGCTTGAGATTAGTTTAATTCATATAATTAATTATTATTGATTAATGACCCAATAAGTGGTTTCAGAGCCTAGTTTGGGTGTGAAATTAATTATGTGAATTAGAATGGAGTAATTTGTAGGTTCAATGATTAAATTATCGGCTTTAAATTATTTAATTTGGAAGTCAAAGATGGAGGATCTTCTCTATTGTAAGGACCTATATGATCCTATAAAATTAGCATCTACTAAGCCAAGCGAGAAATCAGATGATGATTGGAAAAATTGCACGAGAAAACTACTGACACTATCTAGCAATGGGTAGATAATAACGTTGACTATCATATAAGCAAAGAAGTTAATGCATAGAAATTATGGTAAAAGTTAAAAAATATGTATGAGAGGAAAGGCGCTTATAATAAAGCTTTTATTATCAGAAAACTTTTGAATCTGAAGCTAAGGGATGGATGGTCAATTATAGAATACTTGAGTGAGTTTCAAGACTTGGTAAAGTAGTTAAACATCATGAAGATAATCCTAGATGATGAATTGCAGGAATTATTACTATTGAGTTCTTTGCTAGATAGTTAGGAGACCTTGGAGGCATCTCTTAATAACTCTGATCCAAGCGGTAATTTGTCTTTATCCTTGGTAAATGCCAATTTTTATAATGAGGAGATTAGAAGAAAGAATATGGGCATTAATACTTCACAGGCTCTTATCACAACCATAGAGAGCAGAGGTAAAATTAAAAGTAGAGGTCCTAAGGGGCATAATAAATTCAGAGGCAAGTCACAATCAAAAAGAAAATTTAATTATTACCACTGCAGGAAGGAGGGGCATATTAAATGAAATTGCAGGGCTTTGAAAAAGAATAAAATGATGAGAAAAACCAAAAAAAGGCGGATGATCAGAATACCACTACAATTGTAGTTGGTGATAATGAAGAGATGATTGTACTTTCCTTTGTTGGGGATCATAACAATGTTACTAATTTTGATATAGAGTAGGTTATTGATTCAATAGCATCCTACCATGTTACACCTAGGAGGGATGTCTTTATTGTGTACAAAGAAAGAAATTTTGATAGAGTAAAGATGGGTAACACCAGCTATGCAGATATAGTGAGTATTGGTGCTATTTGTATGCAGACAAAGTTTGAAGAATGTGCAACATGTGCCAGATTTGCACCTGAATTTAATTTTTACTCACGTTCTGGATCTAGATGGTTATTACAACATCTTTGATGATAAAAAGTCAAAACTCACTAAAAGTTCAATTGTAGTTGCTAGAGGTAGATTATACTACACACTTTATAAGACTCAAGTGAAAACCATCACCATTACCATCTTTATCCAGGTTAGGATATAGATATTTTGTATTGTTCATAGATCATTACAGACAGTTTACTTCGGTATTTGTTTTGCGCAATAAATATGATCTTACCAATATTGCAAAAGCCTTTGTCAATAAGATTGAGACGCAATTTGGAAAAATCATTAAAATTTTACGCTCTGATTCTAAAGGAGAATTTTCTTCTTCTCAACTAACCAATATTTTTCAAGGAAAAAGGAATTTTACATCAACTATCATGTCCTCATACTCTAGAGCAAAATGGAATTGTTGAAAGGAAGAATTGTCATGTTGTTGAAATTACCCGTGTTCTCTTACTTGAATCCCATGTTCCGCATAGTTTTTGGGTAGAAGCTATTTATACAGTTATTTTTCTTATCAATCAATAACCTACACCTGTGCTTAAACATAAAACTCTTTGGTTTGTCTATATAAGAAACTTCCTTGATACTCACATCTTAGAGTCTTTGGTTGTGTTTGCTTTGTCTTCTTACCTCCAAATGAACATATGGAATTATCTCCTAAAGCAGTAAAATGTATATTTTTGGGTTAAAGTGACAAAAATAAAGGATATATGTGTTGTGATTTTCAAGCAAAAAAGAATGCGCATTTCTCGTCATGTAACTTTCTTTGAGAATTTGTATTATTTTTCCTCTCACCCTGTGACTTCTAACTCCTCTTCTGATAAATTAGTTTCTTTCTTACCTTCATTTTCTGATAATAATTTTGAAAATAGTTCAAAAGATTTTTTTTTTAGGTTCAACAAAGAATGTACCATAAATGCCTCAACCTAATCATCATTCTGAAGGTCTAGAGTCTTTACAAACACTAGCCACATCTTCTCATTCTTCATCCCAACAACATCGCTCAACTCATTCTAATTTTGGACAACCTCCAAATCAGTATGGTTACTCTTCAGAACGTTATGGTTCTTTTGCTTACCTTAGTACTCTTGACTCCATTTCTATACCATCTACATATAAGCAAGCAGCAGATCATGCATGTTGAAAAAGTACCGTGGAAGATGAAATTTTTGCTTTTGAGGAAAATCACACTTGGGACATAGTTCCTGCACCACCTAATGTCTCTTTAATTAGTAGTAAATGGATTTATACTGTTAAACTCAAACCTGATGTCTCTCTTTATAGGTATAAGGCTAGATTAGTGGCTTAAAGATACACACAGGAGTATTGTATTGATTATGAAGAGACATTTTTTCCAATTGCAAAAGATAACCATAGTTAGAACTTTGTTAGTTATTGCATATGCCAAAAGGTTGACCTTGTACCAGATGGATGTCAATAATGCATTCTTACATGTTGACTTAAAAGAAACTATGTACATAAAGCCTCCACCAGGATATTGACTTCCTAATCTAAATTTGGTATGTAAACTTCACAAGTCTCTTTATGGACTCAAATAAGTCCCTCGTGCATGGTTTGAGAAATTCTCATCTATTATTAAACTAGCTAATTTTTGAAAAAGTTCTAATGATCACTCGTTATTTATTTCCTCTAATGGTATCATTGCTTTGCTAGTATGTGTCGATGATATGGTTATAACAGGTGATGATGATCAAGGTATCCACAAGTTAAAAGAATTCCTTCACTCCTCCTTCCATATGAAAGATCTTAGTAAATTGACTTATTTTTTGGGTTTAGAAGTTTTTCAGTTAGAAGATTGGGTACATCTCCATTAACGTAAGTATAATACATATTTGATCAAATTGGCCAACCTTAACAATAACCAATCTTGTGCTACACCAATGGAGCTCAATTAAAAATTAACTAAGGATATTGGTCCACCATTACCCGATCCTACTCTATATAGACAACTTGTTGGTAGCATCATATATCTTATAATTACACACCCTGACATTTCATATGTTATCCAAGTAGTGAGTCAATTTGTTTATGAACCTTGTAAATTACATCTCTTAGCACTTCATCAAATTATTCGATATCTTAACTCTATAATTGGTGGCTTTTGTTAATGTTGATTATGCCAGGTGTATTGATACATGACTTTCTACTACCGGTTGGTGTGTCTTCTTGGGATCAACAACTATTGCATAAAAGTGCAAAAAGCAAGACCGTGTTGCTAAATCTTCAATTGAAGCAGAATATCACCCATGTCATCAATTAATTCAGAAATAGTATGGCTTTATCGACTTCTTTTGGATTTTGGTGTTTCATCCAATCACCCTACATCTCTTTATGTTGATAACATCAGTGCTATTCACATACCACTAATCCAATTCACCATGAATGCATAAAACATAAGGTTGCTTACCATTATATTTGTATGCTTGTGCAAGATCAAACTCTTTAACTTCATCATGTGGCCTTTCAAGACCAAATTGTAAATTTGTTAACTGAATCCATGACTTATACTCATTTTAAGTATCTGGTTGACAAATTGATGCTTGTTGACACCTAGCATCAATTTGAGGGGAGGTGTTAGCTGTAATGCAAATGTAATACAACTTTAATACAATAAATTTAGGCAAATACATAGTCCTAATTTTTCCAAAATTCTAGCACATCAATAATCCCTTCAATCACGTTAATTTACTATTTTTTATATTTTACTTTCCATATATAGCTTCTTATTATATATATATATATATATGGGACAATGTATAGAATGAAGGACACATAATTACAAATCAACATTCTTTATATTTTAAAAATATTTGTTCTTTCTTATGATTATCAACATAAAGTCTCTTTTGGTAGTTTCCCTGAAATGAAAAATAATATACTTGAGTTAGTTTACTCTGATGTATGTGGTCCCATTGATGTGGAAACAGTAGGAGGTAGCAGATATTTTATTACTTTTATTAATGCTTCATGAAAGGTTTGGGTGTCTATTCTAAAAATAAAAGATCGGGTTCTTCAATGCTTTAAGCAGTTCCATGCAATGGCAGAAAGAGAGAAGGGGACATCCTTAAAGTATCTTTATAGTGACAATGGAGGTGAATACACATCAAAAGAGTTTGAAAATTACTACTTAGAGTAGAAAATCATACATGAGAAGACTATTCCTAATACTCCACAACATAATGGATTAGCTAAAAGGATAAACATAACCATCTTAGAGAATGTCAGATGTATGAAAATGGCTAAACTCCCTAAGCCATTTTGGGGTCAAGCATTTTATATTGCCTATTATTTGATGAATTTCTCTCTATCAGCTCCTTTGAATTTTGATATACTTGATAGAGTATGGTTTGGGAAAGATGCTTCTTACTCTCAATTGAAGGTATTTGGATGCAAGGCTTTTATGCATGTGCCTAAGGAGCATAGATAGAAACTTGATAATAGGGTTATTTCATGAATTTTTTTAGGTTATGGAGATGCAGATTTTGGATACAAGATATGGGATACAATGAATAAGAAAATCATCAGGTCCAGAAATGTAATCTTTTATGAATACAAGACCTTGTTGGACTTTAAGACATCATATAAGACTATAAGCAGTGAAGAAATTCTCCTTTCTATACTAATTTCTACTTCAATTAGAAATGCAACATATCAGAGAGAATTGCTTGAATAATATAATATTAATGATATGCTAGCACCAGTTGATGATGATGTTGAGTAGAGGGAGCAACTCTTTCCTCCTAATATTATATAAGAACCTCAAGTTAGAAGGTCTACTAGAGCACATCATCCATTTACTAGGTATTCCAATTCTGAGTGTGTAACAATTACTGAAGAGAGGGAGCCAGAAAGCTTCTGAAAAGTTTAAAATCATAAAGAGAATGCTTAGTGGATGAAAGCAATGCAGGAGGAGATGAGTTCTTTAAAGAAGAACAATACCTATGAGCTTGTTGAACTTCCAAAAGATAGAAAAACCTTGAATAACAAATTGGTATACAAGCTTAAGATGAATGAGAGAAGCTAGTGAAGTACAAAGCTCATTTCAAAGTAAAAGGCTTCAATCAGAAGAAAGGGGTTGATTTCGATGAGATCTTTTATCATGTTGTAAAGATGAGCTCCATTCAAGTGATTATTGGTTTGAATGCTAGCTTGAATCTTGAGCTTGAGTAGTCAGATGTGAAAATTGCATTTCTTTATACTGAATTAGAGTAAGAAATATATATGGAGCAACCATAGGAATTTGAAGTAAAAGGAACACATGGTTTGTAGGTTGAATAAGAGTATGTGTGGGTTGTTTCAAACTTCAAAATAGTGGTACAAAAAATTTGACACTTTCATAGTGAGTCATGGTTATACCAAAACATATTCAAATCATTTTTGTACTTTAAGACATTTCTAAATGGTAAATTGTCATTCTTTTACTATATATGGATGATATATTGATAGTAGGTTAAGAAGCTACAATAATTAGTGGATTGAAAAATGAGTAGTTTGGCTCCTATATGAAGGATTTGGGACCCGCACGACAAATTTTAAGCATGCGTATTACTCATGATAAGAAAGGTAAGAAGTTGTGGTTGTCACAAGAGAAGTTTGTTGAGTAAGTTCTAAGCATATTTAATATGAAGAATGCTAAAAAGGAAGAGGAAGAAATGACAATCAGTCCTTACTCCTCTACATTTAGGAGTTTGATGTATGTTATGGTTTGCTCTTAGCCATATATTGCTCATGTCGTTGGTTTGGTTAGTAGGTTTCTTTTGAATTCGGTAAAGATCACTGGAAGGTAGTGAAATGGATTCTTAAATATTTGGGAGGTACTTCTAAGATGTGCTTATACTTTGGAGGCTCAAAACTAATTTTAGAGGGATGTACATGTGTGGATATGGTAGGTGACCTTGATGGCAGAAAGTCGACTTCAGGTTATGTGTTTACTTTTACCAGAGGAGTTATATCATAGTAGTCTAAATTTTAAAAGTGTGATGCTCTATCCACAACTAAGGCAGAGTCTATAGCTATGACTGAAGCATATAAAGAGATTCTTTGGTTGAAAAGATTTCTTGAAGAGTTGGGTTTCAAGCATGTTGATTATGTGATGAATTATGATAGTGAAGCACTCTAGATTTGAACAAGAACGTCTCATAACACTGTCGGAGTAAGTATATTGATGTAAGATACTATTGGATTTTCGAAGTGGTGAATAATCAAGAGATGTTATTGAAGAAGATTCACTCTAAATAAAATTTAACTAACATGTTGACCAATGTGATGACTCATGATAAAAATTTATCATGCACCAAAATGGTGGGACTAAGTGGTAATTAAGCAATGGATGAGTAGATATCTTCCTATGGGCTGGAGGGGGAGATTGTTAGTTTTGACCTTATTGGGCAAGTTGTTCCAACACATAAATATTAAATTAAACCATAAATATAATAATATAAAAATATTTTTTTGGTTATTGTGTGTGATAGTTGGGGCCGCCGTTCAACAATAAGAAAAATCAAAGAAATTGATCTCTTATTGCTTCCTCAGCTACATGAACAAAGAAGAAAAAGGGCCAAGGTTTCTTAGCTTTTTTTTCTTGGTATTTTATTTTAATAGATTTCATCAAAGATTTCAAGTAGATTTTGGATAAATTTTGGAGGGTTATTCTCTAGTTTTTTTGTGTGATCATTTTAAGATAGATTGAGATTTGCTAGAAAGATATTTATGTATTTTCTTCATTATTGGTGATCTCAAGTGTGAATTACTTGAGAATATTTTATACTTGCTTTCTTTGATAGTATATTTTACCCAAAGTTTGGCTATGATTTTTTCCTCTACACTGGATGAGAATATTTTATACTTGCTTTCTTTATTTTTCGTGGTTGTTTGTTGCTTGCTATTATTTTATTTAGATTGTCCATTGATATTAATTGACTTGAGATTATTTTAATTTACACAATTAATTATTATTGATTAAGAACCCAACACATACACCTATTGAATGCTTTCAGTTTGATGTTCCTTTACCTGTTAAGCTCTATTGTGATAATCAAGCTGGAATTTACATCACGCAGAATCCAGTTTTCCATGATTATATGAAACATTTGGAGATTGATTGTTATTTGGTATGTGAGAAGTTTAAAAATAGCCTCGTACAATCAATTAATGTTCTCATTAATCTCTAGCTTGCTGACAATATTCTTACCAAGTTGGGCTTGCTTTAATTCTCGCAAGCTCAACTTGAGGGTAATGTAGAAATATTTATGTAATTAGTTATAGAGTTAGTTATGTAAGTAGTCAGTTGTAGAACTAGAAATTAGATGGGGGCAAAATTTCTAAGCAAAAAAAATACAGACAAATTAAAAGTAAAATTGAATATTTAATATTATAATAACATTTAGTTTTTATTATAAATTTCTATAAAAAAATTCTCTATCAAAATGTTATATTATTTATTAAATTTTAAAATTTTATTGAATTATTTACATCGCTTTTTATTTTAATTCTTGAATCTATTAATTTATTTATAATATTTTATTAAAAGTCAAAAAATTAATATCTAAAAATTTATTAATATATATAATTAAAAATGATATATTAAAAGTATATAATTTTATAAAAAGGTATATGAAAGGGGGTGGAAGGGGGGGAGAGAAGGGGTGAGGGTGTCCAGTACTTCACCTAATTTTGCCCATATATGAGTAGTTAGCTAAGGTAGTTGTCAGTTACAACAATTTGTATATACCATATAGCTATAGCTAGTATCATTACCAATACCATTATAAATTTTTATTCTACAATACACCATATTATTCATGCTTTCTTATTGCTTTATTTTCTACTTTTGTTTAATTAAACCGCAACTACATGTTATCCATAGAAGTTTTGCTAGGATCATTTTAAAATTTTAATTTAGGATAATACCAAAGATGCAATGATAAAATAGAGAAGACAATAAATTTAACATGGCTCGGCATAAGTCTACGTCTACGATCGAAGAAAAGAAAAATTCACTAATCAAGTTAGAGAGAGATACAAAAATTTAGGAAAGAAAATAACACTCAACCCCTTATCCCAAATTCATCCAAAGTGTTTACACAATTTCACATAATTATAAGTCACACTATGAGCATAAAACAAAGATACAAAGCACTCTTAATGAATTCTCTCTAATACACAAAGCTTATTCAAATATTGGACAAAAGCTAAAATATGATTGCACAAAAGGCCCCTTTAAAAACTTCTCATATAATACTTTTATTTATAATGTTACTCACCATTAATCTTAACTCAATAAGGGTCATTACTAAATTACAAATAACATTAAATAAGAATTCTAATTTATGTAGGGAATAATTCTCCACTCAATTGATGACTATTTTTCACAAACAAAATAGGAAAAAAAAACTATTCTTCCAAATCCCATTAGGGTCTGTTTGGATGAAGGCACTCTGAGGTTTAATAAAGTAGAGTAAGATAGAGTAGAGTATTGATTTTTATCATGTCTGGGAAGAAGCTATAGTATTTGAAGATTAAATGCATTTTGTTTGTTAAGTTGGAATGTATTATAAGGCAAGGTTACATATAAAATTGCAAATATATCCTTGTACAGTTTAAGTTTTATTTATCTTGAATAATATTAGTGTTATTATTTTTTTATTTTTTAAATAATGTAAATATTAATAAATCTTTAATAGTAATATATTATTTTTTAAATAAGATTAATATATATTTTTAAATTAATATTTTGTACAAACTACAAGTTTACAACCACACTAAATATTTTGCTTTATTTTTTTTATCAGACGATAGAGAAGTGTTAGTTGAGTAAAAATTAAATGTTTGGTTTAATAATTTTTTTTTTGGTTTAATAGTTAGTTGAAAGATAATGAAGAATAAATATGTAATTATGTTAAAAAAAGCCACGGGTAAAATTAGAATAAAATATATTGTACCTCCAATTTGGAGGTACACTAAAATGAAACAAAATCTTTAATTTTTAACTTTTCAAAAATCTCTATCTACCTTTCAATACTTTATTAAACCTTCAAATACCTCATCCCAAACACAATATAAACCTCTCTATACTATAAAACCTCTCACTATCTCCATCCAAACAACCCCTTAAGATTTTGAGGCACAATCCTAATAATCTCCACATTCACTCAAAATCTCACAATAATGTTATTGTCAACACAATCACTGTCTTGCTTCAAATTGAAGAATCACATAATCTTCAAATTCGCTAATTTTTTCAAATATTCAACGAATTAGTAGAATTTTTCTCCATCTTCTTTATTAAGTCTTTTAAGTCTTCAATAATTTTCTCCACCTCCTCTATTAAACTGCCAATAACTTTATCTTCTCATTATCGAATTTTTTCATAGCCATAAGTAATCTTAAACATTTAATGTAGCACTAATACCACTTGTTAGAATCGTTTCAAAAATTTAATTTGGGATAATACCAAAGATACAATGATAAAATAGAGAAGACAACAAATTTAAAGTGGTTTAGCGCAAGTCTACATCCACAGACGAAGAAGGAAAGAAAAATTCACTAATCAAATTAGAGAGAGATACATCAGGAAAGAAAATAACACTCAAACTCTTATTTCAAATTCACCGAAAGTATTCACATAATCTCATAGAATTTACAAGTCACACTGTGAGCTAAAAATAAAATCACATAGTACTTTTAACGAACCCTCTCTAATAATACATTAGACTTACTTAAATATTAGACAAAAGTTAAAACATGATTATACAAACGGCTCTTTTAAGAACTTCTCATATAATATTACTATTTATAATGTGACTCGCGGCTAACCCAACAATTTTTCCAAATTATTAACATGACATTTCCAATTGAAAAATCTTTATTACTGAAAGCAATGAAATATTTTTTATCACCAAATTTATTAGAAACGATAAAACAACAAAATATTAATATTTCTCATTGCTAATTTTAGATAATGAAATCTTTATGGGTAATATATACTAACAAGATATTTACTCATGAAAAAATTATAATTGTACACAACTCTAATTATGAACAAAATTTATGTATTTATTGATAAATTTATCCATTGATTAAATAGAATATTTCTTGTAGTAAATATCCAAGTTCTGAGTATTTTACTTACCAAATAGATGTTCAAGTGTTTCAAGTGTTATTAAATAATTTTGAGTACTAGTATTTAAAATGCAAACAAGTTGAGTTTATAAATTGAATGAAATTTTGTTAGATTTGTTCTTATTGGTTAATAACAACGGATATTAGCTACACTATTCTAAGAAAAATATAATATGTTTAGACTTATTTGTTTCTATTTATGTATATTTTTTATCTTTTAAGTTAAAGCATATTGAAAAAAAACTAGCGAGTATATAGATCGGTTGGTAAGAGATTGCTTTAACTTAATTATAGATCTCGAGTTTAAGTCCTAAATATATAACTGTATTAAATTTGGCCACCCCTGTAATTCTACGTGACTCGATTCTAAAAGAATGATTTACACAAAAAAAAAAAGTGAAAGGGTTAGGAGAAAGAAGGAGAAATAGTAGATGATGAATAGTTTTCTTCATTTTTCCTTTATTTTCTTCTGAGAAAAGTTTATTTTATTGTTTTGATAGATATTTTTGGACTTTATTTTATTTATACTTTTATGTTTATATGTATATTTCTTTTTCACAAATTGGTAAAATTCTTGAATGGAAAGTAATTTATAAGGTTGGAATTATATTTTATAATATTTTGACTTAGAATCAATTGTTTTGTAAATTTGAATTTAAATAAGACTTGAGCTCAATTACTTTCAGTTTTAAATAAAATTTCAGTATCACTCAATCATAGATTTATTAGTTAATTTAGAATTAATTTTAAAATGTAAACATAAACGTAAAAGTTTTTTTGGTTAAGTTAACATATATATATATATATATGTATATAAGTTTTTGACTTTTTCTACTGCTATGATTTTTTTCTTTTTGGGTACAGAAAGAACAAGGCAAAAAAAAGCACAGTAGAAAAATTGAATTATGCACCACCAAAAGTTGAGAAATGCACAAAGCAAAATCATATATGCAAGAGCGTACCACAAAAAAAAAGAAATAACCATATATGCGATCTTACTGTACTGGTTATACGTGCATTCAATTAATAAAAAATTATTAAAAAAATAATTATAGAATTTGCTGGATGGACATCCAATTTAGATAAATATTTCTCCCACCTTAATGAAGTTAGGTTTAATTTCATATCAACGATGTCGTTTTCCTTTGAATTCACAAAAAAAAAGAGCATAACGAGCTTTAGATTCTTTTGATTTGGGCAGCAGTGAATGACCAGAAGTGATGATGCCAATATCGCACTAACAAGAGCCGACAGACCTCCATACTTCATTATGTCTCTGACACTTGATCAGTTGAATTTCAGCAGCTTTAGTTTAATTATTTTGATGGTGGATCCAACACACCAAAACATTTCAACTCTTTCTGCGATGACATTTTCACCCGTTTCCCACTAGTCAAATCATTATTATCATTATTATTTTTCATATGCTAAAGTTCTTTGATAGAAAATAATAATTATTATTATAAGATTATGACTCTTTTACTATAAGAGATAATACTTAATTCCAGTAATATAGATTAAATATTAATGAAATTATTAATCCATATATAATTTCATCATATAATTGATTATAAATGCAAATGTGAGATACATTTATGATATAATATAAATACATAAATACCTTTATTTTTATAAAAAATTAGTTTATAACATATCTATGAGTGTTTAATATGATCTAAAAATATTTTTAAAAATTAAACTATTAGTGCTTTGTACCTTATATTTCTATAATTAAACTATCGTTATTTCATAACTTTTATCCAATAATATAATAATAGCTAAGCTCTAAAAATAAATTTATGTTAGAGCTCACAATTTAGTAGTGTTTAAATTTCCCTTCTTAATTAGGAAAAAAAAAATTCTTGTGATCGGTGAGCATTTTAGTATTGAAGTTTTAATTATTTCTTAAGAGTGTACTTTATTTTATAATATTATTTAATAACTTAAAATTTTTTTTATAAGTAATTTATTTGAAATTAATCTTAAAATTGAATTTTAATAAACTATAGTTAAAAAAACAAATCAGTTGCCTGGCTTTTCTAAGCGGATCATCTGAAAATGAATGGCGTAAGGTTTAATGTTTTCAGTAAAAATATTAATATTCAAATTCATTTTACATAGAGGACATTAGTTTACCACAAGGGGTTAATGAGGGACCCATAAATGTGAAACAATTTAATAAAATAGAAATTTGCATAAAATAAAACGTGGCCACTGAAGCTCTTTTCGGTTGTACTGTGATGGCCATTTAGTTTTTTTCATTTTTATCTTTTTCTATGATATTTTTATTTTTATTTTATTTAAAAATAATTTTTATAATATTATATAAATAATATACACATAATATCTGCTAAATATACATATAACATTTATCAAACAACTACTAAATATACATATAACATTTATCAAACAACTATAAAATTTTTTTAATATTTTTAAATTTTATATTCATAAAATATATACATAACATTCACATATCTACATAACACATACATAATATATACAATAAATACATAATATATACATAATATTTATCAAACATCTATAACATCTAAATAACATATACATACTAAACATATACATAATAAAATATCAACCAAATATCTCTACACAATATCTACATAATAAAATTAATATTTTTTAAACTTTATTTTTGATATCTACAATATGTAAATTTTATTTAAAAATAAATTAAATGATTTTTATTAATATATTTTTATTTTTTTTATTATTTTTGTGAGTTTTATTTATTATTAATAATCAAAATTAATTATAAAAATTAATGCATTTTATATATTGAAATCTAATTTAAAATATTAATTTTTATTATTTTATTGGAATATTTTTATTTAATAGTAAAATTTAAAAAAAGATAAAATTTAAAATAAAATATTAATTGTAGTGAGAGATGAAGTATTTTTGAAAAAAAAAACTTTTCTTAGTGAGGAACGAGGTACTTATAAACATTTGCTCCAACTTTTTTCAAAAATGTAAATATTTTTTTTGTATAGTAATTTTGAAAAAAAAATATTTTTCTAAGTAGTTTTGTAAATATCCCTTAATAAAAATTACATTGTAAAAAATTAATTTTAGTGTATCACAAATGTTATAAATTTATAATTAATAATATATATATATATATAAACGACTTAATACATTTACAACCCTTGTACTTAGAGAGTTTTGTCACTTTATTTCCTATACTTTTCGAGTAACTAGATAGCCTCTTGTACTTGATTTTTTGTTTATCCGAATGCCAATTCTTTTAACATAAATAGATAGACCTTAGCGTGTGACTTTCAGATGTACTGACAGTGCAACCAAGTAGATGCCATGCAAAATTAAAAAAAAACACATCAGAAATTTTATATTTTTTCCCAAATTGATTTGGGATAGATTAAATGTTCTTTTTTTGAAAAAAAAAACAAGCTTTGCAAATTCGTTGAAAAAAAATTATGAATAGGAAATTAAACCATCAAATCCTTTGAAAAAACTTTGCTTTTCTTTGGTTTCTAATGAAGAAGAAACTGGACCATCAAATTCTTCGAAAAAAAACTTTGCTTTTCTTCAGTTTCTAGACCCAGTCTTGATTCTTGATCAGTTTCTCTACAAATAGATTCCATTTTCCATGTTGGACTTTCTTCTTCTTCTTCTTCTTCTTCTTCTGCTTAGTACTTCATTTTTGCTCTGTTTCTTCCTTATCCAAAGATGAGCTTCAATAGTGGTGGTAATGTTAGTGAATTGAGAAAACCTTTAAAAATAAGACTAATCACTGTGGGTAGGAAAATGATGTTTCAAATATCATCAATAGTAAAGAAACAAAGATGCTAGAGAAGAAGAAGAACGGGCCACCTTTTCATTATTGGCTTTTTTTGTGGCTTTGTTTTTGCATGAAATAGGAAAGAAAAAAGAAACAAATTTTAGGGCACAAAATAAAAAAAAACACCCTTGAAATATTTTGTTTGTTTTTCTAGATTAGTGTTATTTTTTTTCAAGAAAAAGTTTTATTAGTTTAGAAAATATAGAAATTGAATTTCCATGTCCATGTTCTTGGGCCTTTTTACTACCTCTATCTCTTCTCTATTTTAGAAGCAAGAAAACAAAGTGAAAGCCAAAAAAAACCAAAGAAATTATTGTTAAGTGACTGTCCTTTATTTCTGCTACCAACATTTCTTCTCAAAAATCTCATCAATGGCAGTGGGTATTTCTCGGCCTGACCTGGACAAGGCATGCGTCTTGTGAGTTGCTTCATAATATTATTCTATTTCACTCAAAATTGTTGCAAGAATTTGATGGAACAAATTTTAGAAGTTAAGGATTTGATTTGCGAGAATTTGGAAGAAGAATAAGGATTTGGTGTGAAAAAATTAGGGATTTTGTAACCTAAAGATGGGAAAAAGAAAAAAAAAATAACACTTCACACGAGAATAAAAGCTTGCATTCACACAATATGCCACATTAGCACACAATGAACAGTTGAATAAGCAAAAAATCGAGTACACAGGGTTATATGTTTACTCAAAGAGTATAAAAGATAAAGTAATAAAAACATCAACATACAAGAGGCTATGGATATACTAAATATATATATATATATAGTAAATTTATTTAGTGTCATCATTAATGTAAACAAAAAACAAAATAAGATAGTAATATTTTTATGTCCTTAAAAATAGTTATATTTATGTTTTAATAGATTAAGAAAAATTAATTATTTTAATTAAAATAATAAAATTTATTGAGATTTTGCCTAATATATAACTTAATTAAAGGAGTAAATTTTATTTGATACACTCATATTTAACACAAAAGTGTAATCAATATTCTTTAAAAAATAATTATTTTCAATGCTTGGGGGAAAACTATGTACTAAAAAGGATGAAAGTGGATTGGGGTTTAGAAATCTTTATCGCTTTAACACAACAATGTTTAGAAAGCATGGTTGGATAATTATTTCTAATTCGAGCACTCTTCTATAAAGTAAAATATTTTTATGATAGTAATATTTTATATGCAGAATTGGGTCATAACCCAAGTAATGTATGGAGAGGCCTATTGCATTCCAAAGAATTGTTGTGTAGGAGATTAAGATGGAGTGTGGAGGATGGTAACAGTATATTAATGGGGAGAGATCCTTAGCTGCTTGTGGATAATCAATTTTTGATAACGAGTTAGTTGCCAATATAGGTGATGTATAGGCCGGTGTCCTATTTATTTGAAGAAGGAAATAAAAAAATGGAATGTTGGTGTAAATGAGTTATTTAATATAGCATAGGTTGAGGTCATTATCAATATACCATTGAGTAATATTGATGCTATGGACAAGATGATTTGACATTATAATAAGAAAAAGGTTTATAATCTATTAAGTCTGGATATTATCATGCTAGAAGATTAGTAACCCAAGAATACACCCTATAGTAATCTCATAATATAGTTTGAAAATTTTTATGGACTCTCTCGCTTCCACAAAAAATTAAAAATATGGTGTGGAGAGGACTCCATAATATACTACCTAATAAAGCAAGATTAAATAAAAAAAGGGAATTGATATAGATGAAGAATGCATACACTGTAGAGATAAGGAGGATTTAACTCATTCATTATTTGATTTTATGAAGGTGAAAGAGTGTTGGGATATGTGTGATAGCTCCTTTGATTTGCGAATAACAATGTAAGTTCATCTACTATAGGTAATCTTGCAGAGTTTAAAGCAAGAGAGAGTTGTTGAATTATGTGTATTGCTTATTGGAGATTGATTCAAATTTACAACTACGTGTTTTGACTGTGTCCCTTATTTTTTAGATATTTTCTTTATTATTTTTGGCAGATTATTAGTGGTGGAGCATTTTTTGATTTAGTGTCATATATTTCTCCTATTTTATTGCTTTTTTGTTGCCCTTTAAAGTCTATGTAAAGACATGAATAAAACCATTTGCGTATGAATTTTACAGCAAATATTTTGTGCATTTCTTTGCTATTTTTCACTTTATTACTTTGTTGATGTTTCATTCAGTTTATCAATATTAGTGTACTTGTTTCTCCAACATTTGTGGTATTAGAGCCAGGTTGCTACTACCCACCAAATATTTGATAAAAGGTTTATGAGAAAGCTTCCATGGCAATAAACGGGAATAGTGTGAATGTTACCCTACCCCTCATTCCCATCTTCAAAGGAGACTCTTATGAGTTTTGGAGTATCAAAATAATGACGTTGTTCAAGTCTCAAGATCTTTGGGACCTTGTGGAGAATGGGTATACTGATCCAGGTGAAGAAAATCGATTGAGAGAAAATAGGAAGAATGACTCAAAGGCATTGTTCTTCATCTAAAAAGCTATTCATAACTCTAATTGCAACTTCTTCTTTAGCAAAGAAAGCATGGGAGACATTGAAGAAGGAATATCAAGGCTCAAAAAAGGTAATTACGGTAAAACTTCAATCTTTGCGCTGTAATTTTGAAACTTTGTTTATGAAAAATAATCAATATGTGCAAGATTTTTCCATCTAGAGTGATAGGAATTGTCAGTTAAATGAGATCCTCTGGGGAGGAACTTTATGATCAAACTATTGTTGAGAAATTTTTAAGGAGTTTAACTCCTAAATTTGATCATGTAGTATCTACCATTGAGGAATCAAATGATCTTTCTAACTTTTAATTTGATGAACTAATGGGTTCTCTTTAAGCATATAAATCTAGATTGAGCAAATCACCTGAAAAAACTGAGGAGAAGGCATTTCAAGTGAAAGGGGACACATCTTCACAAAATTATGAGTAAAAAAATGCAGCAAATAGAGCTGGGTACCATAGTTGAGGCTGTGGTAGAGGAAGAAGCAATGGAAAAAAATTGAGAAACTAATCATGGGCATCCTTCAAATGATAAAAAAAAAACCACAACAAAAGTGGTGTTCAATGCCACTATTGCAAAAAGTTTGGGCATATGAAGGCCGAATGCTGGAAATGAGAAAAATGAGCAAGAAGTTTAGGCATATGAAGGCCGAATGCTGGAAATGAGAAAAATGAGCAAGTTATGTAGTAGAAGACAAAGAAGAAGAGGTGTTATTTATGGTCCATGAAGCTAAGCAAGCATATTCAATTGCAAATGAAATCTGGTACCTGGACAGTGGTTGTTCAAGTCACATGACAGGCATGAAATTAATGTTTAGGGAGCTGGATGAGTCTCAAAAAACAAAAGTAAGACTTGAAGACAATAAGGCACTTCAAGCTGAAGGTAAAGGCATAATTGTTGTCACTACTTGCTCTAGTAATGTCAAGCTTCTTTGAGATATATTCAATGTTCCTAGTTTGTCTCATAACTTGTTAAGTGTTCGTTAACTAATGGGTAATGGGTATTCGATGTTATTTGATTATTCCTCTTGCATTATTAGAGATAAAGAATTAAGGAAAATTATAATTAATGTTAAAATGACAGCAAATAAGATGTTTTCCTTAGAAATCTCTACCTCAGAAAGTCATGCTCTTGTTGCTAGTAATATGGAAAATGAGTCTATGTTGTGGCATTTACGATATGGCCATTTGAATGTCAAGGGATTGAAATCGTTGAGTGAAAAAAATATGGTTACGGGTTGCCTAAAATTGATTCTGTAGAACTGTGTGAAGGGTGTATTTATGGGAAACAAAGTAGAAAGTCATTTCCTATAGGAAAATCTTAAAGGGCTAACCATTATCTAGAAGTGGTACATACTGACTTATGTGGGCCTATAAATATAAAATCTCTTGGTGGTAGTAAATATTTTTTGTTATTTACTGATGATTTTAGTCGCATGAGTTGAGTGTACCTCTTGAAGTTTAAAACAGAAGCCTTTGAAAACTTTCGAAGTTTTAAAGCACCTGTTGAGAAGCAAAAAGGTCGTTGCATCAAGACTCTTTGAACAGACAGGGGTGGTAAGTTTTTATCTAATGAATTCAATGTTTTTTGTGAGGGAAATGGCATTCATAGGGATTTTACAACACCATATACGCCGAAACAAAATGGAGTGGTTGAACGAGAAAATTGCACAGTTGTAGAAATGACAAGAAGCTTGTTGCAAGCAAAGGGATTGCAAATGATTTTTGGGCAGAAGTAGTCATAACAACTATCTATTTACTTAATCTTTCACCAACAAAAGTTGTTCTAAATCAAACTCCTTATGAAGCTTGGACAGGAATAAAGCCATAGGTAAGCCACTTAAAAGTTTTCAGTTGTATTTCTTATGCTTTGATTGATTCACAATACCGATAAAAATTAGATGGCAAGTTTGAAAAATATATTTTTGTTGGATATTCATTGCAATCCAAAGCATATAAGTTATATAACCCTATAAGTGGCAAAGTTATTATAAGCAGGAATGTGGTGTTTAATGAAAGTTCAAGCTGGAAATGGGGTGAAACAGAAGGGGGTACAACAACTATAATGCCAGCAGAAGGTGAAGTTTCTCTAAGCATAGAAGTGGGTACATCATCTACAACTCCAACAACACCAAATACAAACGGCGGCTCCATATCTTTATCTCCAAGTAGAAGAGAATCACCAACCATTAGTGATTTATCTGAAACTTCACCAAGAAAGTTCAGATCTCTCAAGGAGGCATATGACTCTACACATACCTTGTTTGTAGTTGAGCCAACCAGCTTTGAAGAAGCAATTGAAGAGGATGTGTGGTGTAAGGCAATGAAAGAAGAGCTAGCTATAATAAACAAGAATGACACGTGGGAGCTGATGGATTTACCCAAAAAGAAAAATGCTATTAGGCTAAAATGGGTATTCAAAACTAAGTACCATGTTGATGGGAGTATTGAGAAGCCTAAGGCAAGGCTAGTAGTCAAAGGGTATGTATAAAACATATGGTGTGGACTATGAAGATACATTCTCTCCAGTGGCAAGGTTTGAAACGGTGAGAATTTTTTTGGCTTTTGCTGCTCATTTGAATCTGCCCATGTATTAGTTTGACATCAAATATGCATTTTTGAATGGATAGCTTTTAAAGGAAGTGTATGTCACTCAATCTGATGGGTTTATAATTAGTGGCAAAGAAGAGAAGGTCTACAAGTTGAGAAAGGCTCTCTATGGATTAAAGCAAGCACCTAAGGCATGGTACAACAAAATAGACACTTATTTTTGTTCAAATTTGTTTGTGAAAAGTGATAATGAACCTACTCTCTATTGAAAAAGGCAATGTACTGATTTTCTCATCTTTTTCCTTTATGTTGATGATATAATTTACATGGGCTCTTCTAAAGCTTTAATTGATGATTTCAAAGTTGGTATGATGAAGCAATTTAAGATGACAGATTTAGGCCTATTGCATTATTTTCTTGGTCTTGAAGTGTTACAAAAAGAGGATGGTATTTTTGTCTCTCAAATGAAGTATGCCACTGATTTGCTCAAATGATTTAATATGTCGAATTGTAAAGTAGTAGCAACTCCCATGAACTTAAATGACAAGTTGCAGGTTGAAGATGGTACTGATATGGCAAGTATCAAGTGTTTTAGAAGCTTGGTGGGTGGATTGATCTATTTAGCTCATACACGACTAGATATTGCATTTTCAGTTGATGTTATTTCTCAATATATGCAAAATCCTTCAAAGCATCATCTTGGTGTAGCAAAGAGAATGGGTACGCTACATAGCTAGAATAATTGATTATGGTATTTGGTATGTTGTAAAATCTGATTTTTGTTTGCTGAATTTTTCATATAGTGATTAGGCAGGATCGTTGGAGGATGGGAAGAGAACTTCAGGAAACATTTTTCACCTTGGGTCTGGAGAAGTCACTTGGAGTTCAAAGAAGCATGCAACCACTGCACTATCATCCTCGGAAGATGAATATGTTTCTACCACCTCAGCAGTTTTTCAAGCTTTGCGGCTTAGTCATTTACTTACTGACTTTAGGCAAGAATAAAAAAATGCAACTTATAATTTTTGTGACAACAAAGCTGCAATTGCAATGAGTGAAAACCCAACACTTCATGGAAGAACAAAGCACATCGACATTCGTCTTCATTTATTCATGAATTGGTTGCTAGCGGTCATATTCAACTTAAGTATTGTAACACCAATGAGCAAATTGCAGATATCTTCACAAAGTCACTTCCTTATGAGAAACATGCTTATTTTAGAAACAAGCTTGGAGTATGCAACTTTGAATCAAGGGGGAGTATCAAAGACTGATTCAAATTTACAATTATGTGCTTTGACTGTGTCCCTTATTTTGTTTAGATATTTTCTTTATTATTTTTGGTAGGTTGTTAGTAGTGGAGTATTTTCTGATTTAGTATCATATATGATAAGTCCGAGAGTTTGGAGGATTGTAGATCAGGTTCGATAAAGTGGCATATAAAGTTGAAAGAGACTAGTGAGCCCATGTTTGATCCAAATAAAGGAAATGGGTGCGCCTCTACTGAAAGCTTTAGCTTTTGGCAAAAATGGTTAGCGTTCTTTTTGGTTAAGTGTGCTGGTGCAAGGTCAGTACCGGGATGGGTAATCTCTTGGGAATTGCTTTGCCCAGCTGCATCATTTGGTATCAGAACCTATTTATCGGGTCTGGTACCACTACTCCAGGTTTGAGGAAGAACCTCCTTAAAGAGGGAGGAAATGATAAGTTCGAGGGTTTGGAGGGTTGTGGATCAGGTTCAACAAGGTGGCACATAAAGTTGAAAGAGACTAGTGAGCCCATGTTTGACCCAAATAAAAGAAAAGGGTGTGTCTCTACTGACAACTTAAGTTTTTAGTAGAAATTGTTAGCGTTTTTTCCGGTTAAGCATGCCGGTGCAGGGTCAGTACCAGGATGGGTGACCTCCTGAAAAGTGCTTGGCCCAGCCGCATCAATATATTTCTCCTATTTTGTTGCTTTTTAGTTACCTTGTAAAGTTTATTTAAAGACATGAATAAAACCATTTGCCTATGACAGCAGATATTTTGTGCATTTTCTCAACTATTTTTCACTCTATTACTTTGTATGTTGTTTCATTCAGTTTATCAATATTAGAGTACTTGTTTCTCCAACATTGCTATGGCAGATATGGAATGCTCGAAATGATAAGATTTGGAATAGCAGAGATGTTGTACCTAATAATATAAGATCTATAAAAATTTCATTCCTGGTGGCATAGAGAGCAATTCAAGGAGCACCTTCATTACTGGAACAAAATGCAGCACCTAACGTTAAATGGAGTAGAGGATGCAATTGCTTTTACTGGTTTTGGTAAAGGTGGCTATGGGGCTATTCTTTGGAACCCAAAAGTTGCATTTGTAGATGTTGTTTTAGGTGAGTTGAGGGGTTATTATGATGCAAATATGGCTAAGATTCTAACTTTGAGAGAAGTTTTGCAGTGGTTGGCTGCAAAAAGTATAGGTCTGTGTATTGTAGAGATGGACTCGCAGGTGGTTTGGTTTGCAATCTTTAGTGATCAAGTAAACAATTCTAAGTTTGGGTTGATTGCGAAAGAGTGCGAACAAATTTTGTCTTATCATATTAATTTTATCTGTAAGTGGGTTAGAAAGTGAGTGAATTCGGTTGCTTATACTATTGCAAGAGCATCAAACTATTATACTAGCCTTTGTTGGAGAGATATACCCCCATATTTTATTGCATCTTTGCTTGTTGTTGATAATGCTCTATAATAAAGATATTGATCTTTTGGATTTAAAAAAAATATTTTCAATCCTTAATTAATCCAATTGATATTAGTAATTATAAAATTACCAAAATATCATAAAAACTTCATTCTAAATCTTGAGTAATTATATATAGAAGTCGATGTTTTTAAAATCAAATCGGAACAGTCGGTTAAACTAGGTTAACTGAAAACCGAAGGTTGGTCCAATTTAAAAATATTGAAAATTTTGAAATTTTAAAAATCGATTAAAATTGTTCAGTCGGCGAAATCGTGTTGAACCGGACCAAAATGATTTTTTAATTTTAAGTTTTTTTGACTAAAAATTAGAGAAAAAAAATTTAGATTTATTTTTTATATATATTAGATTTAATATGTGATTTTTTGAATTGACATAGCACACTTTTATTATTTTAAAATTTTTATTTTTTTATTTTTTTTATTTTTTTATTATTATATTATTGAACCCAAGTCAACCCAGTTAAATTGATTGATCTATGAACCAATTATCAATTTAGTTTGACATTCAGTCCGATTTTAAAAATATTGATAAAAATTAAGAAAATATAGGATTTGTAGGATACCATATAATATATAATGTAGAAAAAGAAAAAAAGAAAAAATAATATTAATTGATATTTATTAAAAAAAATAACATATTTCTGTAACTTTAATTATAAAATTAGGAATTCAAAATATACCAGATTTATAAAGATAATAAATCGCTATTTATTTATATTAGATATTATTTGACATTTATTAAAAGAAAAAATAAGTATAACAAATTTTGTAGGTTTATATAAATTGAGAATCTAAAAGGTAAGAAATTTCGAAAAATAAGAAATAATTAATTATTATTTATTTTTATTTAATTCATCTATTAAATATTATCTCTTCAAATTCTCATTATAAAAATAGTTGAATGTATTTTTATTAAATATGCCTAAATGGAAACATTATGGAATATGTTTAAAAAAAATAAAGGGCTAATATGGATTTGAGTGATCTAATAAATAATAAATTGTTTAAGAAGTTAAAATATCTAAAGATAAATGTATGAATAATTATAACTCAAAAATGAAAATAATTAAGAAATTAATAATTAATATGTGAGAATTTTAAAATTTAAAAACTTTTATTTTATAAATATAGACATCCAAATATAAATTTTTTTAGCTCATACAATTATATGTACAATAATAATTAATTTAAATTGAAAGAAAATATTTGATTTTTCTTTGTTTCTTTTTTAATGGCTGCAATGATTGGTTTTGGTATTGCTAAAATGATGTAGATAATCTCTATTTTAGTTATATACAAATGAAAGATTTATATAGTGGACACGTGACAAAGATTAATTCAATATAGTTTATTGCTTTTTTAGTGGATAAGTAATTGTCTTTGTTACAGTTAATTTATTATATTTAATATGTAATAAGTTTATTATAAACTATATAATAAAATAATTTTTTAAATTATTTAATTATTTATTCATCTAATTTTTTTATTTTTTAATTTATTAATTTAATTTATTATCTATTTTATAATAAAAAAAATTATTAGTATCTAAAATTAATCATATTCATGATCAACTAAAAATATATAAGCGCATCACGTACGAGTTAATGATGAGTTATATAATAATGCCACTAATATATATTGGTTAATAACAGTAAATATTAAGTATGAATATATTAAAAATTAATAATATTGAGTATGTTTAAATAAAAAATCAAATAATTATAAACCAATAAAAAATATGAGTGCTTTTCAGGAATTGAAATAAAAAAAAAAAAACACATCTATGAAAATGCTTAGAGTCTATTAATTTACATTAATTATTAAGCTAATTAATGCAGTGATCAATAAATAGAAGGGCCAGTTTGTTTTTAATAATAAAAGCCATTAATTTTTTTGTCCCCTCATTGTCCCACTTTGATCAAGAAATCATACAAAACTAATAATTAATTTATTTTTCTAATAATAATTATTATAATTACATTAAACAATACTTTATGTAGGTGGTGAGTCCTTCTCTATTCTTATTTGGGGAAATTATTTTCATGCATATTTAAAAATTAATTTCCATAAATTTATCAATAAATTCCTTTTTATTTAATACTCTTTTAATCCAAAATTGATAAATTCATTTTTTATCTACTCCAAATTATAACCTATTTACCTTAAAATTAATTAGCATATTAAATTTTTATAATATTATTTATTAAATAAATTTTATAATAATAAAATAAATACAAATTTACATTTCAAGTACAAATAACTAATTTGTATATTATTGAAAGTTAAAAATAAAAATAAAAAGTGTAATAGTTTTGGACGGGGAATGATTTATAGTGTCTTGACTGCTTATGGAATAATTTACCGATATCGTTAACGATATAATTTTTTCGTAGTATTACCATTGCAAAGGGAAAATCGATCCTGAATATGGCAGGTGAGATGGGCCCTCAACGTGCGACTATTTTTATTTTATTTTGTTATGTAAAAAAATTAAAAATGTAACAAAAAAAAAAACAAAATCTGACACATTAAGATCTTGGTTTTCCTTTTCCACCAAAAGCTCGTTTACATATAGAATTAGGCTTTTGTGAAGGCGTACATAGCTGAGATGACCCTGGACATTCTTGTAGACAATTATCCCCTAAACTTCCGGCCACCGGGCCTTCACCTGCGAAAAATCCCGACGGTGGCTTTCCAATCAAGAAATTTCCATCCAAGAACAACCTTGTCAAACTCTTTTTTCGACTGTACTCTAATGGGATTGCGCCACGTAGCTTATTGTATCTCAATGACAACGACGACAGCAGTGGATACTCAGCGAAATTCACAGGGACGTTTCCCCCGATTTTGTTAAACCCGAGATCAACAGCTACGATGTCGCTGTTACCATTTGCAGGCTTTGCGATCTGTACACGTGTCAAACTGTTATTGGATAAATCTACTTGTTGAAGTGCAGGCAAGAGTAAGAACCACGATTCTAGTGATCCAGTGAATGAGTTTTCACTAAGTTCGACTACTTCTAACTGAGTTAACCCGTCAAAGGACGATTTTTGTAATGACCCAGATAACGAGTTGCTCTTCATAGCTAGTTCTAGTAAATTTGGAGGCAATTTTGGCAAAGATCCAGTTAATTTATTGTAACTGAGATCAATTATCCTTAAATTGAACATTGAATTCATATATTTTGGGAGATACCCAGACAAAAAATTATGTGAAAGGTCCAGAGATTCAATAGATTTAAGGTTTGTCAGAGAGTTAGGAACTGAGCCGGAGAACGAGTTGAAACGGAGAGTTAAAGTCTGGAGGTTGAAAAGAGAGGAAATGGAAGAAGGGATTGGGCCAAAAAAGTTGTTATCAGAGAGGTCAAGAATAGTGAGATTAGTGAGCTGGGAAATGAGGGGAGTGAGTTGGCCTGAATAACCAACCGGATCAAGAGTGAGTTGAGTGACTCGGGTTGAGTCAGAAGAACAAGTGACACCGCAGGTGAAGTGAGTCCGGCGAGGAAAAGCACAAGGATCGGAGGTGAAGTCCCAAGAGGCAAGACAAGACCATTTTGGGATTGAACTTGGCTTGATTGAAGCTTTAAAGGCTTTTAAAGCTGAAATGTCCCGAGGTGAAGTGAGAGCTAAAATTAGACAATTATTGGAGTTGAAAAAGAACAAGTGAATTAGGAGAAGGAGAAGAGTTCTGAACATTTTTAGCTGTTATTGGAGAAATTGGGGAATGAAAAATGGAGAATAATGAAGTTGAGGGAGTTTTTAATTTTGGGCGTGGGGTGGAGAGCACCAGAAGCATAGAGTTGGTGGTATTTGGTCAGATTCATACGCGTATGTATGTATGTATGTATAGAGTTCGATGTGAGCAAAGTCTTACAGGTTATATTTACACGTACAAATACGTTTGAAGATATTTTTTAGAGGAGGAGGTGGCCATATATATAAAAGGCTTCTTTCTGCATTCCATCTGCTTACCCATTTATTATATTACATATGATGAGATTTATGAATATAGATACCTCATTAATACAAATTAAACATTAATTACGCATTTAAACATCAGGATAAAACATGATTTGCTTTCAACGATTAGCCATGAAGAAAATTCAAAATATTTATAAACATAATTGAACTAGTCATTTTACTAATTGTATGAAGTAATAATGAGATTTGATCTATTTAATTAAATCATATCTAACTTAGATTTAAATTCAATTGTTAAAATTTGAATTTAAACTTCATTAACTTAAAATGTAAAATTGTTAAAATTTGAAGTTTAAATTATATTTAAGCTAAATTTAAATTCAATTGTTAAATTTTTGAAGTCTAAATTAGATCTAAAGTAATTTTGTATATAATGCATACCAAATTGATCATACTTTATATATAAATTATATATATATATATGCATTTTTTATACCTAATTGAACATATCTAGTAATATGCTTACATGAAAAAATTTAACTCTTACTTTAAGCCCAAGTGCTAATTAATATAATAGAATGCTTCAATTAGGAAATCTAAACTGGACATAAAATGTTACATTATTAACTTTTGAGTTTTAGTTACATCTAACTTAAATATGTACCTTTAATTTATATCCAATAATATACAAAATATATTAAAATCTCAAGTACAATATTGACGAAATCAATTTGCAACAAAATAAAAAAATCAGAATATTATATGTTTATATAATAAGATATTACTTATAATAGTGTTGGTCCAATCGTTTATAGTAAATATATATTAAAGGGAAATTATAAGTTAATTTTGATAATTTACAAGTTTATTTGACAAAATGTATAATAAAAAAAATGAACAAAAGCTTTCTAGCTTAAGATGTGTTTAGTTTTATATTTCTCAGTGCTATCTCGTTTCTTATTTGCTGTTTCTTTTTTATTTTTTCATTCTTTAAAATTTTGCAGATCTATAGAATTTTAAAAATAAAAAAAAAGTTTTGGGTTAATTTAATTTAGAGATGTTTTAATTAATTTTGCAAAACTTTTAAGTCATTGTTTGGTTATTGATTGGCTGGTTGGTGAAAAAATTGAACTGTATCCATGTTTGGTTTTTGGGGGAGTGAAGAAAAAAAATTGTTTTTTTTTTTCTTTTTTAAGGACATTGTATTCATTTTACACAAATTTTAACAATAAAAAAACAACATTGATCATATTAAACAGGAATTTTTCAATAAGAAATTAAAATTCATATATTTTATAAACATATATTGTATTTTTTTTAAATAAGAAGGCTATATATCAAACATAAATAATTAAATCTCTTGTTAGGTAGTTTTATTATTAATTAATTGTAATTTATGATAAATAATATTTTTATCATGTTTGAACAAATTATTTCACAAATTAAAGAACCCCTAATTACTGATTGGTATATGATAATTTTTTCCCAAAAAATATTAGATTCTGTCTCTTTAATTAAATAAAAAAGACTAACTTATAATATATAAGTAAAAGTTACTCATAAAACATTCCACCTTACTAATTAAAAAAAATTAAGATTCTTTTATTCTCAAATAAGAAAATTAAGATTCTTTTGCTTTTAAGAGTAAATTATGTTCAAAATAATTTTTTCATTTATAAATTTTCTAAATTTTAATACAATGGATATATACTTAATGATAGGAGTCATTTCATCATGACATGAAAATCATGAAATTTTTCTCCTTTCTTGCAAGATATATACAATTAACATATATTATTTTTGGGACAAAAAATTCAATAAATTAATTAATTAATTAATTAATTAATTTTCATCCATCCTTCGGCCAGTTGTATATTGCTTTCTAAAAGTTTTAAATAATATGTCTATGGCGTCTGTTTACAAGCACTTTGTCACTTTATTTATTAAATTGTTTTCTTGTTTTTTAAATGAATAACTAATAAGCGGCGCAGGTTTAGACCTGTTTTCATCAGCTGCAATTAAGCAGATATTGACTTTTGTCATTAGATCAACCACTTCCTTGCCAAAAGGGTAACTAATGAGAGAAAAAATATCAAAAATTTTAGTATGATTAAGGTAGTTAGCGATGGTTCAAAAAAAATTTAAGGTGGGTAGTGATGGTTCAAAAAAACATATTAAGGTAGTCAGTGAATAAAATGAAAATAATTTAAAAAGTTAGGTCATGGAAAGTATTTCTGAACAGAATGGTAGCATGTAATTTTACATATCGAATAATTATAAAATAATAAAAAAGGTATAAAAGGTAAGGAGAGAGTTGAAAATATGTAAAAATCCTTTCCTTATCCCTATTAGGAGTTTTCAACAAGCCCACTAGTCTAGTCAACCCAGCCCCATCCAAGTGATTTGGGCGGGTTTTTAAAATAAAAGACCGGGCTTTGGGTTATAGTTTCAGATTTTTATTAATTTTATGTTGAATTTTATATTAATCTTAAAATATCGGGTTAATCCTACCCAACCGACTCGGATATACTTACTATATAATAAAAAACCTAGTTTCTCTTATCCTTTTTCTTTTTATGTCTCTTTCTCTCCTCTCTTTTTTTTTTCCTCACGTTTGTTTCTTTCGTGTCCACCAAAACAAACAAGCTACAAGCTCTCTCTCTCTCTCTCTCTCTCTCTCTCACACACACACACACACACACTCACAACTTTTCTTTTTCTACTATCATTATCGCCATGCCAATATTGCTCCCACCTCGTCTCCGTTTCTTCTTCTACTCTCCATCTAGATAATCTCTATCTCATTCTTCTCACCATGCATCTCGATCTGTATTGTGTTATTTATTTTTTATTTTCTTTTTTAAAATTTTTTTGAATTATTTTCAATTTTCTTTCTTTGATTTTGTGGGTAAGATTTGGGGTTTAAATGTGTAAGTGAATATGTATTAAAAGAGAATGAAAGCCTATCTCTGGAGATATGTATGTGAAAGTGTATTGAAGAAGGAGAATGAAGTATGTATATTGAAATCTATATGTGTTTTGAAGGAGAATGATGGGTGTTCTTTTTGCAAAAAATATTATTTAATTTATATTTGTTTAATTTTTTGTCTATGGTTTTTAATGAATCATTGAATCTATTAATGGTTACATGTATTTGCTTTTTATGCTTTTTGTTTTTTTAATTTATTTATATTATGTAGCATATTTTTATTTTTTTTTAAAGAATTCTAATTTTGAACTCTGGTTGGCCTGTTAATAGGCCCATTAACCCAGCTAGCTTGGTCAACTCAAGTTGACCTGACTCACATGGGCCTAGGATCAAGCTGTGGGCTAAATATTTAGGTTTGAAACTTACTCAAGCCAGGCTCTGGCTCAAGTAAACCCCTAACTCTATTTTATAACACACTTATACTATATATATATATATATATATATATATAATACTTATACCATGTATAAGTAAAATACACATACAAATACAATAGTGTCACGGTTCTAGTCTTTCTAAAATTTTCATAATTATAAAAAAAATATTTTAATCCATAAAATATATTTTAATACATAAATACAATTTTTCACTCATAATTTAAATATCAAAATACATGTTTTAAAGAAAAATTTTTAGAAAAAATTCACCAGAATTTTGTCTGTAATTTTAATATTCCCAAAAATCAACAACCACAACTTGTATAAAAATTTCATTCCCAAAATATTATTTATAACTCATCCTCCAAATTACTACTTCATAAATTTAAATCCATATACACACTAATCGTATCCAAAAACATAACTAACACACATATTCTATGATCATAATTTAATACATATATACATATGTACAACCAACCCAAATCTTTAGAACAAACATAAGTTTTATAATTTAATATACACAATCCAAAATGCATAATACTACAACTATGCATGTATGCAGATGGCACCGTTGGTCTTGTGGCATCTCAGAATTCCAAATGTCACCCACGATCCAAATCTCTCTGACTAACCAGTTTCTTACCTGAGCGATTCATACAACCGCGTTAAGCCATATAGCTTAATGGTACATATTAATACAAAATTGCCAATTTAAATAGCTAAAATGCATACTTATACCCCCTTGTTTCTTTTAATGTTGTTTTCACAATTATTTCACTTGTTTTTTTTTTCATATATGTACATATATATATATCACACAACTTATCATAATAAGGTTCATATGCAATTATTACACAACCACATATACATACATTTAGCAAATCATTATCACATTACATGTAACATCCTCTGACAATTCTTATATAAAAACTATCAGAGAATGTTATTCTATATACTGTCCATGCTCCAATCAATTCTTATAAAACTCTCATCATAGATAAAAATTTTCAAATAATAATACAATCTGTATATCACAACACTTATAGATCCAACATTTAGACCAATTTCCAATATCTCCAATAATTCGAATAGAAATTATAAATCAGATAAACTTTATAAGTTCATCAAATCAAATAAATAAACAATACATTTCTTTCATGATACTCATTCACTAGAATCTCAAACTTCATTCTCTAAATACATATATCCTCTTATGTTTATAAATTTATACAATCTCTCAAATAGTCAAACTGAAGTATCTATATACATACACTTTATAACTTATGAATACAATAAACACAAGATCTTCATCTATTCTTAACTTGCTCCGATGTCCTGATACCTGCATGTCAGAAAATAATTCTAACACGCTAAGCAAAGCTTAGTGGTGCTTGTATACATATATTTTATCACTTAATATTAAAGAAATATACTTATGAAAATATAGTAATAACACTTAGTTTTAAGAAGTATTTCAATATATGAACTAATTTTAGTAACAAATCAACATACCATGCTGATTACACAAAATAATAGCTATCATTGTATAAAAGTTATCATATAATACAATACTTTCGGTATTGCAACTTGTCTCATTAAGAATCATTTTATTCAAGACTTGTTTTCTCATTTGATAACATTGTTCACAATACGCTTATTTTGTTTTTCCATAAGTCTTCCTTTTCACGTTCAAATATAGGATCATTTCATTGAATCTATACTTTTTCAGCACTTAATTTTTAGTACTATACTTTGGAGCACTTTGTATCTCACATCATTATATACACTTTCAATCATTTGATATACTTTGGAGCATTTTGTATCTCACAGCATTATATACACTTTCACTCATTTGATTAATTCAATACATTGAGCATAACATTTCCATTACATATATTAGAACTGTCACTTGTAAACATTAATATATATATTAACACTCACTTTTACACTGTAACATAATACTTCAATTTCAAGTAATTGACTTATATTATTATTTTACATTTCTTTCATTAGTCAGAACTATCATGTTCACATATATTTTCATTAATTATGCCCATACATACTAAACTTAGATCATAGGTTTGGATAACATGTTAGTGTAGCAATCTGAATGCCAGATCTCAAGCATTTATAATGGCAATTAAGCCCACTATCACTGATAACACAATGTGTCCATTAATGGCACGAGGTGCCTACTATCACTGTGGCTATCCATTCTTTGGTTAGTCATTCAATCCAAAGCTAAATATAAATTTAATATGATTTGGGCAATTCATTAATTTTGATGAACACTACATTGTTTATTTCATTTCATTGGTACTATACTCTTATCAACATTTGGTAGGATATATATGTGTGTCACGTATCTAAAGTTTATCACTCGTTTTCATACATTTAACACATCAACACAAAAGTATGGACTATACACATATTAGTCTCATGTCATTGATTAACACTTACTTGTTTATATAAACACTCACTTGTTTATATAAACACTTGTTTATTTCATTTCACTTGTTTATATCATTTCACTTGTTTAGATAATTTCACTTGTTTATATCATTTCACTTGTTTATATCGTTTCACTTGTTTAGATCATTTCACTTGTTTATATCATTTCACTTGTTTATATCTTTTCACTTGTTTATATCATGTCATTAGTACATTACTCTTAGCAACATTTAGTATGATATATCTATATTTGTCACTTATCTAAAGTTTCTCACTCTTTTTCATACATTTAACACATACACATGAATTCTCAATACAAAAGTATGAATTATTCACATATTGGTCTCATACTAGGCCCGTAGATCACAAAATACAAGCCAAAAATACTATTTAGGTCCCCACGGTCGTGGCATCACAACCCCACGACCGTAGGATATCAATTGAATCTGTCAAATTTTCTTTAAAGCCCCCACGGTCGTGGCCTTCAAGGGCCACGGTCGTGGCATTTAGAAACTGCTCTGTTTCATCGAATTTTTTGAAGACACAGTCACACTTTCAATCCCATGGTCTTGACCCTCATTTGCCACGACCGTGGTACCCATTTGCCACGATCGTGGAATTCATTTTGGGTCTGTTTCAGAGTAAACTCATGTATTCTGTACTTTTAACTTCAGTAAACACAAACATATTGAAGATCTAAGATAATAATGTATCAAACTCAATATTTTGACATAAAAAGAATTCATATCAAATACCTTCACTTAATTAAACTTTTAACCATTTCATATGGATAAAAACGTGATCAAACCCTTCACTTCTCATAAATATATCATTATACATAACACAATCAGTCAATTAAATCATTTAAACTCATAAAAATTCATATTTTTGCGAAGTAGAAATCAAAAGCACATACCTTGTTGATAATCACCACTTTTCCAACTTAATCTTAAGTTTTGATTCAAATCATGGAAAGAAGGAAGAAGAAAGAAGTGAAGATGGTGATGATGGCGTGGAGAGAAGAAGGAAATCAGAATTTTCCATACACTTACACATATACACACACATATATATATATATATATATAATATTTTTAATCTAGTGAGGGAATGCTCATAATAACTATGGTGCACCCTCATTCTTAACTGTTGATTTTAAATCGAGTTTTAATTTCGTAAAATAGTAAAAATACTCTTTTCAGTAAAGGTTTAAGATATACAATGTACTATTCTTTATGTATAGTATTTATCCACAATACTTGTGTCACTATACACTATCAATTTTTCATTATTAGTTAAAACGTTCATGTTTAACATCTTGACCATTACATTACATCACTGCCTCATCACAACATTTCTATCACAATACAAAATTCAACTCATCTCATCACTACCATAATTCAATAGTCAATCAAGCACTCAATATTCTCATTTAATTCATCTCATCATTTAATCATAATATTATCAATACTATACCAAATTTGACATCACATCACATTATACACAAATTGGACCCAACTACTCTCTACACAATTATCAAGTTTCAGAATAATTGATTTGGATTATATTTTATATATGTGACACCCAGTGTCTCGCCCAACATAATCTTATCATATACATGACCCAGCTCTGCTTAAGTCACGGCCCAGCTCTGCTCATGCTCATCATCATATACACCAATATCAATTTTCTGGAAGTAATAATGATGCAAAGTAATATACAACACATCACATTTTTCACAATTCTTACATTTCACATTTCGTACATTCGTTTTCAAGAATTCTCATACATCTTATGACCACACTACACTATGATCGCCATTACATATTATCCATTTTTATTCTGTTTCCCTTAATTTCACATCATTTCCTCAATCTCACTTATCATTTTCATATTTTTAGCTCATCAAATTACATTTTCATAAGTCACATTCACAATGTGACTCATTTTTTAAATTTTCTCATAATTCATAAATATTTTCATATTGGACATCATATCACATAACACAAACATATCTCACATGTATCTTATACAAACATCAATCTACATCGGACTATTGCCCAATGTGACACTCACCACATAACTATGCTACATTGCATAGATTATGTGATTTTCCATATTTTCAAGTACTTTACATACATAATGCCAAGCAACACTTAGCAAAATTTCAAGTAAATAAACATATGTACTAAGCTTTAATATGGCAATTCCACCATCCAAGCCTTAATTCTTCAATGTCCTTCCTCTGTTTGATTTTATAACCTCACATTTCTTAATCCTAAAGCATATTATGAATACAGATATCTCATTAGCATTCTATCCTAAGTCATTTTAATCAATTAAACAATAATTACAACCATTCTACTTTAAAAATCCACCAAAACCCTAATTGACCCTTACTACCTCTTTCAAACTACCACTTAACATATTCATTTTCGTCATTCAAGCTTATAATCATCAATAATACATCAATATAATATCATTTTAAACCATTTTTGCAATTATTGAAATATCCTACAAAAACTCAAGTTTCACATATCCATTCTATAAACTCTAAAATCATCATCCATGTCCATCTCAACAAATCAATATTAAATCATCATATACACATTCTAATCACTTCATAATTATCATCTTCCCCATTTAACAATCTTTTTCTTTCTCTAATCATTCCAAACATAATCTTAAAATTAAGTAAAAACAAGCTTAGAAGAAAGAATACTTACTTGAATGTAGATTTTTCTTCAAAATCTACTTGATTCCTTTGAAATTCTTGCAAAATTCTAAGTGTTTGAAGAAACAAAAATTTTCTTGGACAAAAAAAGAAGAAGAAGAAAGGAGGAGGAAGAAGAAGAAATATGTTTTATTTTTCTTCTTATTTTACTAACCACATATATTTATTTATTTAATTAAAAATTCTAATTTGCTTCTTCCACTCAAAATTAACTTAATTTTAAATTATTTAATTAATTTTTAGAATTTTCATCATTTTTCACTATCCAAAAATTATTTTGATTTTGAATTATTACTTATTTATTTATTTCCCATCTTCTATCCATAAATATATAATTATTAATTAATTTAAAGAATTTCAACCAATTAACTTATTTCTTTCTTTGACTTTTCTCTCTTCTCTTATTATTATTGTTGTTGTCGTTGTCGTTGTCATCATTTTTTCTAATATAATTTTATACTTGAAATATATGTGATGTATATTATATATATATATATGTTTTATATATCTTATATATATATATCAAATATATATAACATGTATATATTTCATATTTAATATATGTATATTTTATATTTCTATCTACCAATCATACTTAACTAATTCTTTATATTATTTACTCCAATGTATACTAAAATTGGGATGTTAGATATTTATAGATGATGAAGGGGAATATCTTTTGGTTGTGTCGGGGACATATTCTGAGTTGTGTCAAAGAAGATCTTGGATGTGTTAGTGTGAATTACAGATATATTAAGAACATGTCCTTTATTTATGGATAGTCCGCTAGGTCGTACTACTAGGATATGCAGGTTTTTTTACCCAATACCAAGGCTCTTGTGCTAGTATGAGAGCCCAATTGATGCCACGTGGGGCGGACACTAAGCGACCACATAGATGCTACGTTGGCACCATGTGGTTCAGTATAGAGCGATGGTATCATATATATTTTTAAATAATAAAAAATTAAAATTAAAAAATTTTAAAATGAAAAGGAAGAACCTAAATATTGATTTCTTGTTGTCGTCTTTTTTTTTTCTTCTTCTTCTATAAACAAAATAAATAAATGCTTTTTGATCCTAACACGACAAGATTTCAATTCCAAAATTGGCATATATTTCATTAGAAATTTTTGCTAGACCACCTGCATCTAATTCCTTCATTGATTTATCAAAAGCACAATTGTTGTATTTTTTAAGTTGTTCTTCTCCCACATAAAACATTCCCTATTTTCTAAATCAAAAGCTTCAAATTTGTAGAGAATATAATGATTTAGCCAAGCAATCATTTATAAACATATAGATAGATTTTTTGTGCTCAACTGATTTATTAGCATCACAATTGGTTTCATTGACAGAGTAATTAGAATCCCTTAAATCTTGGACAAAAGCATAATAGAATATTATGAAAACCTCCAAATTGTATTCATATATGGTCTTTTTGATTCAATATTAATAGCAAAACATCTCTCTTTGCTATTAGTTTCTTTTTGTGCTTGTGTTTTCAATTTAATGGATTTTATTTGTAATTCATTATCCAAAGGCATTGGTTTATGTTTATATTGCAGCTGAAGAATAGTGGTAAAAGGAGATATTTTGAGATTGTTTTCTCTTGCTGACGTCAATCAACAATGAAAATTGACATTTTTTAATAATTTTTATATATAGTATTATATATATGGGTCTCACTACTATCATTATTTAATATAATGACAGTAAAATTGTCGTATATACAATAGCCTAAATAGTTTATTTGAGTAAAATCTGTGTAGAATTGAGCCCAAAATTATTTTGGGGTCTGTTTGTAAAGGTTGTGGGGTAATTCTACATTGATTAAAATAAAAAGAATTGAAAGGCTTATAATAAGGAGGGGGATCCCTACAAATTGGCTTAAGTCAATTTGATTATAAGGTGAGCCCAACTTATTATAAGCCCAATTAATAATAAATGAATTTGACTAATTGATGAATTGACTAATGGTTCCTAGGGCCCAGATTCTCAACATGGTATCAGAGCCTATCGAGCTGGGATCCGAACCCGAAGTATGAGGGCCGAGTTACTGTACCCTGACGGATCCGGGTTAGGCCGTCGATACTTGTCAAGTGGTCGAATTGCCACTTGAGGGGGGAATATAAAGGTTGTGGGGTAATCCCACATTGATTAAAATAAAAAGAATTGAAAGGCTTATAATAAGGAGGGGGATCCCTACAAATTGACTAGTCAATTTGATTATAAGGTGAGCCCAACTTATTATAAGCCCAATTAATAATAAATGAATTTGACTAATGATTCTTAGGCCCAGATTCTCAATACTGTTAGTACTCAGTTTTGTGACACCAATTTTACAACAAAAGAACCTGATAATAGAAAACATATTCTATTTGAATTTGGATCAATTCCCCTCGAGAAAATACTAAAATTGGAGATAAGGGTCCTTAAAGCAATGAAACAGGTTGAAGCATGATGAACCAAGCCCAAAACCGGCAAGACCCACTCAATGTTGACCCAAGACGCAAATAACCTGCCTAGATGCTCAAACCCACACGGAAGTCTTTTATCAATAATTAGAAATTAATTTTAATTTTATAATAATAATAATTATTATTATAAAATGATAAAATAATAATAATTTATTGATTTTAATAATTTATTATAACAAAATAATAATTTATAAAAATTAATATTAAGATTAATAAATTATATAATTGTTTGTTTGAGTGGAATATGCCTAAATTTTCAATTAATTTCGTACAAAATAGTTATTTTAATATAAATTGAGAAGTCATTTAAACGGTAAAGTTTTTATTTTTTAAATAAGAGGTCTAAGGTTCAATTCCCAATAAAAATTTTATTAACACAGCAAATTTATGGCGCCACTTTAGCATATTTATTGACATGGCATGCTATATTTTTTTAGAATTTGGGAAATTATTAGATGGGACGGGAGTGCCATAAATTTAAATGGTCGACTCGTCTAATCATTTTATGACACCTGGCACTATTTAATTTAAAAAATATAGTTTTATCTAATCATTTTATGACACCTGGCACTACTTAATGCGACTTTTTCATGTCTCTCTGATAAGTAGGGGTGGACAAAAAAAATCGTAAAAATCGAACCGACCGAGAAACCGACTGAAAATCGACCAAAAAATCGGTTAATCGACTGGTCGGTTCGGTGTTCGGTTCTAAATTACATCAAACCGAAAATGTTCGGTCGGCCAGCGGTTTCATTGCTCAAAAAATCGAACCGATCGAAAATCGATCGAAAACCGCTCCTCTTCTATTTCATGCGCATTTCGTTTTGTTTGGATTTGAATTGAACAATTTCATTGTTTCAAAACCGACCGAAACCGAAACCGACCGAATTTTTTCGCAGCAGAATAAATCAGGTTCAATGTTTTTTGGTCTAAACCGAAACCGAACAGAACCGACCGAATTTTTTTTGTTCGATTTTTTTGCGGTTTCTAATTTTATTCGGTCGGTTTTCGGTTACTAACATCAATGATCGGTTTTTAGTCGGTTTGGTCTGATCGGTTCGGTTCGGCCAACCGAACCGAGTTTGTCCACCCCTACTAATCAGACATATTTATCCTATATTTCTCCATTAATAGAAGACCTATCTTCAAAGGAAGAAGTTTCTCATGATCTTCAAGTTAACACAAGTCACATCTCTCTATTCTCTCTCAATATCTCACCAAACTTAAAAACTCTTGTTGAATCTCTACAGAAATCCCGCGGCAGCCATATCATCCGAAATTTCTTAACTCACGCACTCACTCCATCTCCCGAGTCATTGGATAACGAACGAGTTGGTGAGTTTGTTAACAAAGTTTGAGAATAGGATTTCACCGTTTGATTCTTAAATATGGAGGATTGTTAATTTCACAATTTACATTGAAAGCTGTAACTACAAAAGCACAAAGGTTTAATAGGGAACTGTAAATTTTGATTCTTAAATATACAATTCTTTTGTTTCTTTGAGAAAATTATCTTCGACCAATAATTTCTCTAAGGTAATTAGAGCAAATTTTGATTTTTAAATATAAAATTCTTTTATTTCTTGAGAAAATTATCTTCGACCAATAATTGCTCTATGAGAATTAGAGAATAATGTGCTTTTATAGTTACAACTTCGATTCAATTCAATAAAGATGTTTTTGTGGGTCAAGCCCTTGATTCATGCTCAAGTTAGTATTGTGCACTCTAATAAAATTAATCAAATTCGCATTAGTAGATGAGATCAAATCCAATGGATTGCATTCTTAATATAAAGATTTGCAACTTAGAGTTATAACAAAAGATTGCATTCTTGATATTGGGTATTTTGGTAGAAAAGAAGTAATGAGGCTATGCTTAAGAAGGGTTGATAAAGGAGCTTGTGGAATTGCAAAGATCAAACCTTGGTGGTGATTTGATTGACCTAAGGAGGATTGATAATGATAACTATCTTGGGAAAGAAATTAAGAAAGGAGCAGAGGCGGAGATAAAGGGGGTCCCATGGGGCCCTGTTCCCCCCTCAGTTAAAAATAAAAATTTTTTAGGTATATTTGAGAATGAATATTACATTGGTTGAGATGGAACAGCTTGGCCTTACTATGTGAGAGCACGCAACTTCGATCCACGCTCCCAACATTTTTCATCCTTTTTTTTCCAATCTTTAAAACTGGGCCTTTTAATCAAGCCCATTACAAACAAACAAGATTTGTCAATGACTCTGCCCATTACAAACAAACAAGAATAACTTAATTGTGACTCTTTCTCTTCTTTCTCACGTTTCTTCTTCGTTAATTCCTTTTTCTTTCTTTTTTTTTTTCAGATAACAGTTTCTTCCTTTTTCAATTTCATTCTTTCACACCGATTGGCACCAGCAAGGCAGCGGCAACAAGTTAAGAATAGGTACACCACTTACTTTTAATCTCATATTTATTTTGTTGCAATTTTTTTATCTTGCTAAAATGAATTGAAATTTGAAAAATAATGAATTAAGAAATTGGCTTGAATACTTGAGGACATTATAAATTTGAAATGTTTAATTTGATTTTGTAGTATGAAGTTTTTTTTTTTTGAGAAAAGTAGTATGAAGTTAAATTGAAATTATTATTTTTTTGTAGTTTATAATCTGGAATTTTTTTATTTCTTTTATAATTTGATATTTTTAATGTTTAGTATTTAAGTTGAATTGGACCCCCCTTATCTAAAATCCTGGCTACGCCACTGGAAAGGAGAAACTAAAGAGAAAAAGTTCTTAGAAAGCCATCCATTTGCAAGTTGTGTAGTAAAATTTACAGTGCAATTAGAGGTGAGAGAAGGGTTACGACAAAGAGAGCAAGAAATATTGGAGAAAAGTTAGAGAAACTTCTACTTCTGACGTTGAAGTTGTTACTATTGTTGCCGAGGTTTTGTGGAGATCTTCACCTTGAAAATTTACTACAATTTTTTTTTTTTGCGTTTTTAAATGATTTAGTACTTAAAAAAGTAAAAGAAAATAAAAATAAAAAATTTTTTTGTTGAAACTTAAGCATGCATATATTTAAAATCAGTGTTATAGCTCTTCGTAAATGATTGTTGAATAAAATGGATGATTATGTGTTCTTTCTTCTTCTTTGAACATTGGAAAGCACATGCATAATTTAGTTGTAATTTATTTCTTGATTCAACAATTAACAAATCGCACTTAAATATAAAGTTTGGTTGTTAATATATTCAAATTAGTTAAATTATATATATAAAAGAATAATTTAATGATAATATATCTCTTCACAATAATAATAAATTAAACTTTAAATTCTCATCACATGTTCGGCATTGGAATTTCAGATTTTATTTATTTTCTTGAAAATTTGGATCTCAAATAAAAAAAAAAGCAAAAAAATCTCCCAAAATTCATAATATAGAATTATCCTTTTCAACCATCTTCTAAAATAACAAAAAAAAAACAAAATATAATTTTCTCGGCATGCTTCATAACTGTCTTTTAATGCTAGAAGTAGAGATCTCCATTTGAGATACTTATTATTGCTGAAAAAATTATATTTTAAGATTTCACACTGATAATTTTTTTTTTCTAAATTTAAAATTAGTCATTTGAAGACTAACAAAAAATACCTAATAATAGAAATGCATTTAGCTTAGAGAAGAATTTGTTGTAAAAGTAGTAGATACATCTTGTAAACATCAAATCCTTTTGTTAAGTAAAACAAACAAAATAAATCTACCACATATCAAGTGTAATTTTGAAAAATGTATAATTTATTACCTAACTTGGATTGAATGTTTGTTAGTTGAGTAATATTGGAGGTATCATTAACTGATGTTGATAGTTACTTTCATATGTTCTCAGAAATGGTTGAGTAGGCAAATTACTTATTGGCATGCTCATTGGAAAGTACTAGTGAAGACTTAAAAAAGTTAATAATTAAACTAAAAAAAATTGTAATAATTGCAACTTTCATTATACCTAATAAATTCCACGATCATTCTTGATATTAGACGTTATTTGGTTTGTACCTTGTGAACAACCTTCAATCTTCAATTGTTTGTTTTTTTCTGAAAAAAGGGTAACTTCATTTTATGATATGAAATAACAACATGAGAAAGTAAATACTAATTTGAAACAAATGTGATTTTCTCTTACTAGCATTTGCTCTTTTTGATATTTTTCTCTTTGGCTTCTAAATGCCCTTTCAATCTAGCATTTTGTGCAACTTTTGTTTGAACATAAAGAAGATTCAATATTGGTGCTTCATCTTTGCCTGGATTCTCATCAAATTGAACCTCCTTGATGACACTAATTTCACTTTCACCTACCTTTAATTTTGCAATTTCTCTTTCAATCGCTTCTTCAACCTCTAGCAATTTGTTTTGGCATAGTCTACGAGTACTAGTATTAAGTTGACTTTTATCTTTAAGGCTATATATTATGTGCATCATACTATTTTGCCATACCAACTCTGCTTCATATGAATTTTCCTTTGAAGATGCATTTTTTTTCGTACTCCATCATTCCTTCTTTTTTTTTTTTTGCTTCTTTTGTTCAACATTTTAAGATATACTGCTTTTAAATCTTAGTCAAACACTTCATATTTAAAATTCGCAGAGAATGACAACACAATATCCCTTTTGTTTCAAAAAACTTACAGCTGCAACATATATCATCATTAGAAGCATCATAGTACACAATACAAACTCTTCCATTGCCCTCTTCAGTAATCTCAAATGTTTGAAGGTTTTCATTTGAAGAAATTTCCACCCGTGTCATTGCAAGATAATCGAGAAATTGCTTCTCAAAAAATTACAAATTTGATGGTGTAATTTTTTGAAACATGAATTAAAATTTTACTTTTTCCTTACTGCTACTTGAGGATCACCTTGGCTACAATGAAAATCTGCTTCTGACTCATTAGAATGTATACCATTCACAATAATATTAAAAGCAAGTACAAACTTTATCAGACTTGTTATAGCAGTGCTTATACCCTCCAAAACATTATTTGTACTTTCATTCCTCTGAGAAGATCTTATCCTAGCAGAGAAAGTATCTCCATTGAATGCTGAAGACCATTTTCTTTGAATTTTATATAAAGAATTCAACCAATTATTACCATCAGGAATAAATTTTTAAATTCAGATTCAAATTCATGATCTTGAAAACACTTGTAAAATAAATGTCTAAATTGAGGCATCGTATTGAGTACTTTCTTAGAAATGCGCCACATACATAGATGATGATAAGTATCGAGAAAAACTTCTTCTATTGCAGTTGGAATTGCTCGATATTGATATGTCATAATTACTTTAGATGCTCGATTTCCCATAGATTCTAAAAATAACCTAAGCAACCATGTGAAAAATGCACAACCAAAAATTTTATTGTGCCAATGATGATTAACACCAACAAAAGGAGCACAAATTAGATTGTACTTATTAGTATGATATGTGGTGTCAAATACCAATATATCACCAAAACAATCATAATAGGTTCTCATATTACCATCTCTCCAAAAAAAATTAGTCATGTGATTTTTATTGTCTACTTGCACTGAATAAAAGAATATTGGATCTTGTGCTTTTTTATGTCTAAAATAGTCCATTAAACTTTGAGCATCACCTCCCTCAATGAGTGCGAACTTTCTACTATTGACATAATTGTAACAATCATGCTTTGTAAATCCAACATTCTCAATATTTCCTACTTCTTTATGTGAATAAGAGAAAACATTTTTTATTTTAATACCAGCATCTATCATTGTATTATTAATCTTGCTTTAGCTTTTGCTATTTGCCTTCCAGATTTAAGCAAATGTCTCTCAGATGATAATGCAAGTCTATGATTGTGATCTAGATAAGTGTGTGACAATCCATTTTTTATCTCTCAAAGTGAACCTAATGAATGCTTTACAACCGATCCTTGCATCTAAGCTAGCTGCTTTTTGTGTTTCACAAGGATCATCATCTTTAAATACTCATGTTGAGAAATTTTACCTTGATTGTATCTATATTTTCCTTTTTGTACACTAAAACCAACTCTCAAAGCATGTTCGTTGTATAAATTATAAGCTTCATCTTCATTATCAACAACCTTTCCTAATAAATCATCATCAAATTCTTTTGAGTTTTGATTGTTACCTCCATCTTGAGCAATCATGTCCACTTGATCAGTATTCATCTTTACAATCTAATATTGAATAAAAAAAATAACATCGCTAATTTTGTTATTGAATATATACAAAATATTTGTTTGATTACTAATTGTATAAATTGTAAAATCAAAAGTCCTGTAAGTTGTAACAAAGTTATAAAATCTTGAATCTTTCCAGACTTTTAAATTTAAAAATTCCATATAAAAAGTTTTAAAATTTAAATTTCATATAAAAAGTTTTAAAATTTTTAGGATTTCATCATCAATTTAATCTTAAACAAAATTAGACTTGCAGCGGCCAATTGACATTAAGCTTAATCTTTTTTCTCTTTAAACATCGTTTATGTTATTTAAAAAAATCCATTATTATCGTCATAATTTAGATTCAAAATTAAAAGAAAAAGACAAAATAGAATACCTCTTTTTATCAAATTTTCACTAGATGAATGACAAAAATTTAGGGTCTGTTTGGTTTAGCTGTTCATAGCAGCTGGTAGCTGATAGCGGTTGCTGATAGCTGATAGCTAGTGGCGGATAGCTGGTAGCTGATTCGGATTAGTGTTTGGTAAAAATACAATAGCTGTTGCAGTTTGAATGTAAAATTACCAATAAGCATATCATTATCTAATAAATATTAATTTTTATTTTATTTTAATAGGGTTAATATAGTCTTAATATGAATCAGCTATCAGCTGATATGAAAAAGCTCCGAGTAGGAGCTTATTGAAACAGCAGCTGTTTGGGGTTCCTAACAGCTATCAGCTGCTGTTTTAAAATTTTACCAAACATCAAATTTTACCAAACAGCTGTTGTTTGGGGCTCAAACCTCTATCAACTGCATCAAACAGCTAAATCAAACACCCCCTTAAACACAATGAGTGGTTATAAGTTTGCAATGATTATTAGCCACTAGCAAATATGACGAATGGAAAATAAGGACTGATTAGTGAGAAACATAGGAAGAAGAGCCGCATTAAATCCTCTGAAAATTATCCAAATTTGGTAGACTTAGGGGTTTTTTTTTAATTAAGTGGTGTCAAGTGTCATAAAATGATTAGATGGGACTACCACCTCAATTTATGAGGTGGCACTCCTATCCCATCTAATAATTTCTCATATTGATATGATATCATATCAGCACACATGCTGATGTAGCATATTGATTTTAATGTCGCATTAGCTATCAACGACAAATCATTAAAAATGGTGTTAATATGAAGTTGATGGACTACTAATGCAAAAAATAAACAAAAAGGGCCATAAAGTGTATTGATGAATTCTTAAAGACGACCGTGAAAATTATCTAGGTAAAATATAATATTATGAATTTATCATATATAAATTAAGTTTAAATTAATTAATTGTAGTTTAGCCTTTAGAAATATTAGTTTAGTTTGAAAATTGACTCTCTAACAATAATTAATTTAATGGTTTAGTACTTGATCTATTCACTTTTCTCGTGGTGTCGACACTCCATTCACTATTATACCATTTAATTATAAATTATATATACTTGCAATTAGGGCTATAAATGAGTCAATCTACTTGAACTTAGTTTAAGTCTTGATAAAAACTCGTCTGGGCTCGAGATTGTTTAAAAACAAGCTGGCCTCAAACTGCTCATTTATTAAATGAGTCAAGTCCAAGTTAGAAGATACTCGGCTCGTCAGACTTGCGAACTAGCTCATTTAGAAAGTTTGCAAGCTTGCTCGTTTATTAATATTACTAATATTAATTGTTTTTATTAATATTATTAGTACTCTTATTTATTAAGCTTATTTTTTAATTGATAGTTATTAGTTTATGTTATAAAACTAAAATAATACTATTTTTTATTAAGTTCTAATTTTAATTTTTTATCAAGTAATCAACACCATTAAATTATATTAAAAATATATGTTTTTATACATATTAGCATTTTATATTTGTTAATTTTACTATTACTCCTATCTTTTAAGAATTTATATTTCAAATTATATTTATTATTATTATGTCTCTTGTATGATATGACTAACTATGCACTATGAATATAATAATATTATATAGTTACTAATTTTTAATAAACTTTTAATAAATAAAGATTAAAGAATAATCATATAATATTAAATTTAATCTATTTTTAATAACCATAAATATAAAAAAAATATTCATGAAAATTTATTAAGTGTTAATAGTTAGATGTAGATATTTATGATGAATAATACCAATATTCAAATAAGGAAGCTTGATAATATTTCTTATGAATTATTGAAAATGATCATGATATAATCATCATCAATTAGCCATTTGTCAATAAATATATTGTTACTAATTATTATGTTAATTACATAGTTCAATATTTTAAATATCAATGTAATTTGTTTGTTTTATTTTTTAATCAATATATTAATATTAATGCAAACTAAATATAATTTAGTAATATATATATAATTGGACTAATCAATCTAAATTTAATTTCTCTTTTAGTATTTTAAAAAAATATATATTTTTAATAATTATTATGTTAAATACATAGATCAACATTTTAGATACAAATATGCATATAAATTGACTCGCGTTACGTTGTGATTTATGATATTTTATATTATTTTAAATAAAAAATAATTTATATAATAGTATTATGCATATAAATACACATGGTATTAAAATTTTCACATTCACATATTATGAAAATATTTATAATAAAACATATTTAATATATTAAATATTTTTTAAATTAATTTGAGAATTCGTTGATCAAAAGGGGTGAGCTTAATATTAATTTTTAATTATATTACTTTAATTAAAAAAGAAAATTTTGAAAAATAATTGAAATTAATAATTTGAATTGAAAATAATAAGTGAAAATTCATTATTTGTTAATTTTGTTTAGATAGAAAGAAAAATTACAAATTTACCTTAAAATATTATAGATAAAGAAAAATATAAAAGTAGGAGAAGAACAAATAAATATATTAAGATTTAAAATAAATTGATATAATGAAAATATTTTTAAGTATGGTAAAACAATTTGTTTATTGATGTTCATATGCATTCTTTATTTTCTGACTTTTAATATTTCACTTAAAGAATAGGTAAAAAATTTATTAAAAATAAAGTTAAATAAGATAAAAACTCTAAATTTACATATAATTAATAATATATTTACTTTAAATTATTTTTAAGAAATTATAATGCAAACCTAAAAGTTAAAATAAGATAATAAAAAAATAAAAAAATGAAAATTCAATATTCTAAAAAGTATGTCTTGCAAATTTTGTTAAAAGTTAAAATAAAAATAAAAATAAAAATTTTGAGAAGTCATTCTGACTTATAGAGCATTTTAATAATAATAATAATAATAATAATAATAATAATAATAATAATAATAATAATAATAATAATAATGGTTCACATGTTAAAAAGAAAAATAAAAAATAGTTAATAAAAAAATATAATGGCTCATTAGTTAAAAGAGGAATTGAAATTACTTAATTAATTAATAACTTTCAAACAATGTATTTTCATAAAGGAAGATTAAAAAAAATCTTACAATTTAATTATTTTTTCAAAAAAGAGATATCACTTAATTAATTTAATTAAAATATCAATAACAGAATAATATTTTTTTAAGAATAAGTTATTTATTATTATTATCAAAATAAAATGTTTATATAATTTATCATAATATACATTAATCTAAAATTAACAGATTATTTGTAATTTATAAATTCAAGAACTAACTACATTTAAATTTTAAAAGTAAAATAACAAAATTTTATAATAAGGTGATTAAAATGTGAATTACTTATTAGGTACATCTTATTGAATGAAATAGTTAATTTTTTTAATAAAATGACAAAAACATGAATTTATAATCTTTTTCTTATTTCCATTTTGTGCTCTCTTTAGTCATAAATAATATTAATTAAATGATAAAAATTAAGAAATTCAATAATATTTTTAAAGTTAAAATTAAATTTATTTGAAATTTTAATGAAAATTTCCATTAATTAATAATGTTAATAATAATAATAATAAATTAAAGAGGCCATGGAGGACAAAATGATAAAGGTGTAAAATGGTAACTTGGCAAGGAAAGCAAAGGCGGCAGAAGAAAAGAAATGCACTGCCACAAGGAACAAGTTTTAGTATATAATATAATGTGATTTGTTTTTTTTTTTTTCTTAATCAGTGTATTAATAATAATACATATTAAAATATAATTTAATAATATATAAATAGAAAATTTAACTAATAAATCTAAATTTAATTTTCTTTTTAATATTTTAAAAAATATTATTAAAATAATTGAACTCATATATGATGGAGTTGCAACATGTGAGATGAAATTGCTCAAGTTGGATTTATTATTTATTTAATTTACTTGAATAATTTTAATACTTTATTTTAAATTTTAAGTTATCTTATAAATTATTTATTGTCTTTATTGGTATTGCAATTGATATTGTTATTATTGGTTGTTGAATTTTTTATTTTAAAATTATGTATATTTGATATTTTAATTTTGAATATAACAGTGATATATATTGTTAGTTTTTTTTATTTGTCATATAACAAACATATTAACAAGTTTGAGCTCAAGCTCTCAGCTCGTTGAATATATTGATGAGTTGAACTCATACTTGACAATTTCAGTATAAACTGAGCTCAAGCTTGAGCATTAAGAGTTGAGCTGAGCCTGAACTTATTAAATATCGGCTCGGCTCTACTTGATTACAGTCCCAAGTAAACTAGATTTAGCACAATAATTACTTAATGATATTTTATAAAAATTTAAAAAATAATATAATTTATAATTTCAACAAATTTTATGATTAAAATAGAAAATAGTAATGATAATATAAAAAAATACATAGAATGAAAAAAATAAAATTTTTAAAGATTAATGCACATTATTTGCTTATGGAATAGAAAATGCATAGAAGTATAACATTTTAAAGAAATTTGGAGTAGACAAAATTTTAAAATCAATTTAAAATGGTAAAAGGGTAGGAATGAAGTTATATGACTTATACTAGAAACTAACAATATTTATTCAAAATATAGCCAATTCCAGGGTTAGTCCAAACAATAAGAGAATTTTTTTTTAAGGATCACAATATGAAGAAGGGAGAATAGAATCTGAATCTATCCAGAATAGGTGCACTTATCGCTAGGTTATACTTTGATGTGTAATAATAAGAATTTTTTTAATTGATTGAGGATTAATGTTTGTGTATAAAAATAAAATAAAAAAAAATTGACCACATCTACATATATTTTAAAGAAATATAATCAAATTTTAAGAATTTATTTGATTAGTAAGAGAATATATTGATTTTCTTATAATTTTTTGATATGCATATATTTACGTATATATTATTTTAAATATTTTCAATTTTAGCCCTTAAGATCTTAGTTATTATAATTTGCTATTTTTGAAAATCTACATTATAAGCACTTATTCGTCTTTAAAGTTTTTAAAATATCTTTATATATAAAGTAGAGTATTTTTGAAATTTAAAATTGAAAAATGAATATCTTAAAAAAAGAGAATGAATATTTTAAAAATATTTTTTATTTTTGTAGTTACTTTTAAAGAAATTTCTAAATATTTTTCATTTTAGACCGTTATATTTTTAATTTTTATTTTATTTATAAATAATTTTATCATAAATTATCTTAAATCCACTATTTTTTTTCAAAAGAGTATCCATTCGTTTCCTGAGTATAAATTCTAGGTCTAAATATTCTGATAATTGGGAGTGGAATCCTTGGACTTACTAGAAAGTGATATATAATCCTAATTGATGAGTAATTTATACTATCGTCCTTAAACAATTCACTTACTCATTTTATCATCCCTATAGATCAATTTTTGCACATGTCATCCCTCAGATTATGCATTTTGTAATAAATTTGTCCTCGACTAAATTTTTTTTAGTGTCGTTAATGGCAATTTGACATGGTACTTCGTAGTAATGCCACATCATCAATTTTTTTCTTTCTCTTCGTGTCTCTCTCTAAACTTAGAGCTTCTCCTCCTTTGCTATTATGGTTGTTATTTTCTACGTGTGATTGATAATTTCTTATTCTAATTTGACTTGATTAATTCATATAATTATTGCAACCCAATGAGTGATATCAGAGCCTAGTTATTTTGGTATGGGTTTAATTGTATCAATTAGGATAGATAATTTAATAGGTTCAATGATTAAATTATCAACGACAAATTATACTATTTGAAAGTCGATGATGGAGGATTAACTTTACTGTAAGGATTTATTTGACCCTGTTAAATTAGGTTCCAAAAGGCTAAAGGAAAAACTGATGAAGAGTGGGAAAAACTGCACAGAAAGGCTATAGGAAATATTATGAGAGGAAGAACGCTCAAAATAAAGTGTCTACTATTAGGAGGCTAGTGAACTTGAACTTTAGGGAAGGGCGATCTGTAGTAGACCATTTGAATGATTTTCAGGATTTGATAAATCAGTTAGGCACAATGAAAATAACACTTGATGATGAATTACAGGCTTTACTTCTCTTGAGCTCTTTACTTGACAGTTGGGAGACTCTGTCATTTAGCAACTTTGCTCCAAATGGTGTGATAACTTTATAGATGGTCAATGATAGTATCTTTAATAAAGAGATTTGATGCAAATATGTGGGTATATATCCTTCACAAGCTCTTATCACAGAGAATAGAGGGTAAAAGCAAGATTAGAGGTCCTAAATGGCGTGGTAAATCCAGAGACAAATCACAACAAAAAGAAAAATTTACTTGCTAACACTGTGGTAAGGACGGTCATATCAAGGGAAGCTGTAAGGCTTTTAAAAAGAAGCAAAAGGATGAGAAGAACTAAAAGAAGGAAAATGATAATGATATAATTGCCACTGTATTTGATGAAGATGGAGGACTGGTAGGACTCTCTTTTGAGGAGGCTCAATGCAATATTATTTTAGATCCTTATATTGAGTGGGTTATTAATTCAGAAGTATGTTATCATGCTACATCCAGAAGAGGTATTTTTTCTAAGTACAGACCAAAAAAATTGACAGATTGAAGATGAGTAATACCAGTCATGCAGATATAGTGAGAGTTGATGATGTGTGTGTTCAAACTAATGTAGGTTGTATATTAATTCTAAAAAAATGTGCGACATGTACCAGGTCTACATTTGAATTTGGTTTCTACTCATTCTTTAGATTTGGATGGCTATCATAGCTACATTGGTAATTAGAAATGGAAGCTAACTAAGTATGGTGGTGGCTAGAGAGAATGCTCATAACAGACTGATGAAGACTCAAGTAAAGTTGTTTGACAGTGAGCGGAATATAGTTGAAGATGATGTTTCAGCTGACATGTAGCATAGAATATTGGCTCATATTGGTGAGAAAGGGTTACAGATTTTGGTAAGAAAGTTCCTAATTCCCTTTGTCAAAGGTACGAATTTAAACCCTTATGATATATATTTGTTGGCCAAACAAAATAGAATTTCTTTTAATAGTACTTCTAAAAGAAAAAAAAATGTGTTTGATTTGATATACTATGATGTGTATGGTTCCATTGAGGTTGAGAGTATAGGTGGAAGTAGATTTTTTGTAGCTTTTATTGATGATGCTTCATAAAAGGTTTGGATGTTTATTTTGAAAATAAAAGACCCGGTTTTCAATATTTCAAGAAGTCTCATGCCATGGTAGAAAGAGAGAAAGTGTCTCTTTGAAGTGTCTTCGCAGTGATAATAAATATGAATACACATCAAAAGAGTTTGAAGCCTATTGTTCAGAACGTGGCATCAAATATGAGAAGACAGTTCCTAACACCCTACAAATACAATAGTATAGCTAAAAGAATTAATAGAAATATTGTTGAGAAGGTCAGATGTATGCTTAAGATGGCTAATCTGCCTAAGTCATTTTGGGGAGAAACTTTACTTACTGCCTGCTACTTATTAAACCGATCTCCATCTGCTCTTTTGGATTATGATATTCTTGAGAGAGTATGGATTGAAAAAGATGTCACTTACTCTTATTTAAAGAATTAGCATAAACGTGGTGAATATAGTTTCTTTACTTATAATATGATATACATATTTAAATTGTACTCAACAATTCCTATAAAAAAGATATAAATAGGCCATAACATAATTAAAGATACAAAAATAAATTATATATGCAATAATATGTACAAAGCCACATTGTTTATTTGCTACCTAAGCTTCTGCATCATGTTGTGACATGTGCCACAAGTTGGTCGGCTAAAATTGATCTAAAAATGCAAATTTTATTTTTTAATTATAACAAATTATAGCTTAAGATTAAACTAAGACTTCGAATAGTTTGAGATTTTTCTGGATATTTGAGATTTGCTACACTCATGCTTGACTTCTTGGTTGCCTTCAACTCTGACATAATTTCATATTCATGAAATACTACATCTCTAGATCCGATAATTTTCTTCTTCGTTGGATCCCATAATTTGTACTCAAACTCTGCATCTCCATAACCCAGAAAAATGCAAGGACTGGCCTTATCTTCAAGTTTTTGTCTTTGCTGCTTAGGTATATGATCCTTCACTAGAATCTCCTTCAATTACACATCCCATAGGAGGAGAATTGAATGAAGAACATGGGATAGATAATAAGCCAGTACCAGATGATGGTAATGATCCACATATAAGAGTGTTGAGCATGGCGAGCAGTCCCCAAAAGGCCCAAGTTTTCAACCCATTAAACACTAATAAAAGGGATAAAAATTAGGTTTTGGTCAGTGATTTTGGTAGCCACCGAACAAAGAAAAAAGAAAAAAAAACAAGTGGTGGTGTGTGCAGTGTTGCACCAAACAAAAGAAAAAAAAAGGAATTTATGAGTTTTTTTCTTATTTTTCTCATCCCTTTAAATCTCTTTCTTTTTGTTCTTGAATTCTATCAAGATTAAATTAGTTTTTGTGAGAGTTAAGAATATTTTGAAAGATTATTTTTCTAGTTTTGATCTACAATCAAGATGTGTTGTATAAGAGCTTTAACTAGTGAAGTAATTTGGATATTTTTTGATTTGGAGATCTCAAGTGCTATTAAACTTGAGAGAGATTGTACTAATTCTTTTTTTGATAGTGGATTTTACTTTGGAGTTTGGCCTGTGGTTTTTCCCTCTACACTAGAGCATTTTTCACGCTAAATCTTATATTCTCTATTTTGCTATTGTGGTTATTATTTCCTATGTGTGATTGATATTTTTTTGCGCTAATTTGACATGATTAATTCATACAATTATTGCGTGTGACCCAACAAGATCAAACTCAAAGCTTTGTCAAATAATCAATGGGTTAATTGTTCCTTTACAAGAAAGTTTTCTAAAAAGCAAAAAAAAAAAATCTGTTGATTAGCCCAAAAATCAAAATGCTGGAAAATAATTAATGAAAAAAAAGGGGGAAACATGGACAATTGGGTTGAGGAATGAAAAAAATTAATTCTGAGACTTCACAAAATTTCAAATTGATATGGAAGAAAGATCCTCCAATCAGGTCTTGATAAGCAAATCATCCATTGATTTTGATGGTTCTTCTCCACTAGAAATATTCCATTCAATTTTAAAATTAGGGATACGGAGATTAGGGGTTTAGATGGAAAATAATGATCAGTAGATTTAAAGACTAACGTGTGAAATGAAAATAAATTTTTTTAACGTTGCAATCAAACATGACAATCTATGTGGTGCTACACCGGATTGCCTTTAGTGGAGTTGATGAAAGTTTGGATCGAGGACTAACTTGTTACAAAGCACGTAACTTGAACAACGATGTGTGTAAAAATTGAATCTTAAGGATAATAAAGTGAGTAAGTATATTTTTTAAAAACAATAGATGCAAATTACTCGCTAATTGATTTGTTAATATATATATGGAGAGAGAGAGACGAACAAGAATAGAAGTAGCAAGATAATTCCACAAAGCGACGACTATCTTAACTTTTTTTAAGTTGCTAATGTATTAAATATAGGGGTGTTCACGGGCCGGGTTTCACCCCAGCCCGCAGGCCGGCCCGAAAAATATTCGGGCTACAAATTGCAGCCCGTGGCACGACCCTAAGCCCGGTCGGGCCGAGCCACTTCGGGTCTAACCGAGGTTTGGGCTGGGTCGTGCCAGCTTTTTTTTTTTGAAATTATAAAAATTAAAAGGATGATTTTTTGAAAAAAAAAATTCAATAAAATTTATCTATAAATATTACTTTAAAATTTATTATACCAAATTATATCTAATAATATATAAATTATTATATCAATATTTATAATAACTAAATTATTTAATTATTTATTTTATTATTCAATTAAAAATATATAAAATATAAAAATTAATTTTTATGGATTAAAATTTTAAAAGTCCCAAATATTATAAAATACATACAATATTTTAAAATTTTAAAATCTTTTTTATATGAAATTTAAATTATCAAAATATATATTTTTAAAATATATATATATATAAAAAATTATCTCGGGTCGGGTCGGGCTTGCCCGAAAATTTTTAACCTCAACCCAAAACCCGACCCGAGTATATTTCGAATTTTAATTTAGAATCCGAAGCCCGACCCGATGATAAATTCCGGCCAGGTCGGGTTTTTTAGGCAATTAAATATGTTAGTCTTATAGTTGTGAAAGCGAAGAAATATATTGGACAGATAAAAAGAATATATTGCCTTCTTCCACCTGTTCTAATTTTTAATTAACCAAATCTATATAATCCTTTTTATTAGTGATTAAAATAGGTGAATAGATAATAGCCAGGTTATATTATTATTATTATTTTAGTAAAAGGAAACAAAACCTTCTCTTTTTTTAATCCCACCAAATATTATAATAGTGTAAAATAGCTGTCATGTTTAATAGTTCTTTGTGTGCGTGTGTGTGTGTGTGTGTATAGTTTTTTTTTTTAAATGGAAAAAGTATAAAATATTATTTAGTAATTGTGCGCATTTTCACTCTAAGGTCTATAAAATTAAGTTTGATAAAATGAAATCTGAAATTTATTCCATTAGTGGTTTGGGATTAGAGATGACAATGAATATTGAATCGAGCTTTTTGGGTACCCCCAGTCAATTTAATATGGTTGAAATGAATTTGCTAATTACCCTATTAAAGGATACGTTTATTATTAAAAACAAAGGAGGTTCCATTTTGTCAAAGGACCACTCACTGACCCTTGTGTCGACATTAATTAGGGCTGTGAATACTAAATTTTAACAAAATAAATCTCAAAATTTTATTTTATTTCATGGACCCTAAAATAAAAACGTTGTAATAGAGGTGCTTTTTATATTTTCTTTTTTTTTTTTTCAAATTGTGAATTTAGTCTGCAGCTTATCCTGACATTATATGTATACATAAATTAATTTTGATAAATTTTTCTTTTTGTAAATTGAAAAATAAAACATTTTAATGAATTTCACTACACATAATTTACAACTCACATAAAATGTATGAGTGCAAGCTTGAGAATTTATAATTATTATATATATACTAAAACTGTCATAAAAATTATTATTATTTTTAGCAATAAATTTCCCTTTAAATTAGATTTTATGTTTCATTTTACCCTTTCTTTCCATTTTTCCCCCCTTCAATTGGCGTGCTACTTTTTGTTGGTATGCTAAATGCCACCTCGCTTTAACAGTCTCCTATAGGCTTATAGTATCTTATTCATCATATAGGATGTTTCATAAATTGCAATTTGCCTCTTTCTATTTTATCATTTATTTTTTTATTATTAAATATTATTGTATATACTATCTAAAATTCAGTTGAATAATTTACCTTTTAAATTTAAGTTACCAAATGGACAAAAAATTTATTTTTATGACAATATTATAGAAAAAGCACATATTATTATAAATATAAAAAATGCTACAATTTAAACTGAGGAAAAAATAATTGAAACTTAAAATTAAGTTTTACAACCTCAATTTTAATTATTTATATTAACTCATTCATTAATTCATGAAAATATCAAATCTAAGATTAAATTTTAAAGTTTGAGCCTTAAGTATTGAGATACATAAATTGCCTAAAAAGTTGAGAGACTAAAAGCATAAATAGGTTAGAATAAGATGATGGAATGGTTTAGCATTTCTTGAAACAATTTTACGTATTTGAGCCATCTTATTCATAAATCAAAATTATATATATATATTTTTTAGAATGTTTACATAACTATCCTAAAAAATAATTTTTATTATAAAAATACTATAAAAACTAAAAATATTTTTATTTTTATAAAAAAAATTGATGTAAAACTTCAAAAATACCTCATTTCTCAATATTTTTTTTTTCAAAAATACATATTCTCTCACTACAATCAATATTTTTCTTCAAATTTTTATTTTTATTTTTTCAAACTTCAATATTAAAATAACATATTCTAATAAAATAATAAAAATTAATATTTTAAATTATTTTTCATCATATAAAAATCTCAATTTTTTATAAAAAGAAATGGAAAGAAGAAGATAAATAATAAATTTCATTGCTAAAAAGGAAAGGCAAAAGATACTCCATAAAAAAATTTTTGTTCTGTAAAATTCATCTTGCAACTTGAAAAGAAGAAGATAAGAGGGAATGTCTTAACTCAATGAATAATACTAGCTAATATATAAACTTAGTAACCCATAATCATTACACCATTGATAATGTCATGCGTTATAACATACACACAAACTCTATGTAAGGATATAAGGATAAGAATTAGTCTATAAAAACCACAATAAACCGTAATCAGGGTGCCAATCCTTACCTCTGATTCTCTAATTCAAATGTTTCCTCTTGTGATACAATATATCGGAGACTTCAATTATGACTAATGCCAAGCAGCACCAACCTAAATGGCAAGTAATGTTGTGCAGCAAGTCTCGCCGTTACACTAGTCTTTGTCAAAATAGTGTTTTATTGGAAAAAAATGTTACATTGCAGTGGTATTTATAGAGAAGTTGGAGTAACAACTTCATAAATAAATTTAAACTTGTGTCTTTCAGTTGGATCATCTATTATATTGGGAATCTGTAGTCTTCACATGCTAGATGCTTTAGTGGGTTAATCTTCACATGGGATTCTATCAGCTATTATTTTGTGGTCTACATTTTTCACATGAATTTGTTTCCACAAGCCTTTGCATGGTTGTCAGTAGTCGAAATGTCAAAAATTAATTACTCTTTTTTGAAGTACCTAAATAATTTTATTGCATAAATTTTTACATAGGTACAAAATACTCTCTTTCCCTCTCTTTCACAAATAAAAATGTACATTTATCTTATGTAACGTTTGTAATTTTGAAATACAATTAAATAATTAATGAGGGGTAATTAGAGTGAATGAAGAAGGATATGCATAATATATATCTAATGTATATACAACATATATATAGAATATACATTTGGATACATATTGTATACATGGTATATACCTAATATATACATTATTCACTAAAAGACAAAGTTAAGTAAAAGTCAAAAAGTTAAAAGTTAAATATATATAATTAAAAATAAATAAATTAAATTATAATTAAAATTTATTATGGATAGGAAGAAGATTAAAATATCTTAATATTTTATTAATTAATTATTTTATAATTATGTAAATACATGAGAGGCAAAGTTAGAAATTTAGGTACATAAAAGACTCATCTTCTTCCTTCTCCAATAATGGTGGCCGATTTTTACAAGAAGAAGAAAGGAGAGTTTTGCGTATTCTAATACATCAAATTCCTCAAGAATTTCAAAGGATTTAAGGTGGTTTTAAAGTTTAATCAACCATTAGGTAAGTTTTTTTTTTCTTCTAAGCTTGTTTTTCTTAGTTTTTAGATTATGTAATGGCATTGTTAGTGATAGAATTGGTTTTAATTGCAAAAGTGGATAATTATGAAACTAATATGATGAAAATACGATGATTTGGTGATTAATTGATTTAGGTGAGCATGCTTGATAAAGTTAGGATTTATGATAGAATATGTGAATTTTGAGTTTTTGATGAGGGTAGATATAATTGTTGTAATGGATTGTTTTGACGTATTTCTATAATTTTATGGTCGGATGATGAAAATGGATTTGGTTTAATGAACTTTGAGAAAACTAAGTAAAGGCAAAAATTAGGGTTTTGTTGGAAGTTGAATTGGAATTGTTTAATTATAGATTATTTTGAATAAAAGGACTATGTGACATATTCTAATTGGATATTTTTACCTATTCTTTGGTTAAGAAGTGTTTTAGCTAAAATTGCCAAAGTGGTGAAGTGTAGAGTTTGTTGGAAGTAAAGCTTAGGAAGTGATTTTTGAAGCAAAAGAAGGTTAGTACATATTTTATTAACATTCTAATTGAATGTACATGCTTGACATCATCTATATTGGCATTCTTTAAAGAATGTCATTCTTTAAAGTGACATTACTTGTTATCTTATGTGTTATAGTTTAAAAACATGATTTATGTATTAGTTTGGGTTTAAAGATTATGGTTTATTGGAAAAATGCTTATGTTTTGCAATATATATTGGAAATGTGATTTGTAGGCTGACATTGTGAAAGTGAGACATATTGTGAATATAATTAAAGAATTATGTGTAATGTGATTGAAATGCGAAAAATATGAGAAATTGACAAAAGAGATGAGAATATGAATATGGATGTGGAATGTGAAAAATTATGGAAAAGTAACAAAATGAAATGAGGATATGAAAATGTAAAGAGATATTGTGTGTTTATTAGCCCAACACAATTACTTATTCCAAAGGGTTAATATCGATACTGTGGAGCTGGTGTACCAACAATATTCCATGACATTTATTACACTGCTAAGTGAGATACAATGGTATTACATTTATTATTACGCCGCTGAACGAGACACACTGGTGTCAATGTGCCAAATTAATTATTCCGAAATCTGAATATTGTGTAGGGACTTGTTTGGGCCCAATATGTGTGTTTGTGAGATATTGATATATATATTATGAGTTAATGAATGAGAAAAGAATTTTATATGGTAATAATGGGGTTTGAATATTTTTTTAAAACTAAAGAATGTGATAATAAGTGTTGCTTGCGTTGATATTAAATGTATGGTGTAACATGAAACATGCATTGGTTTTAAAATGTTTTACATTATCAAAATATGTACTACTAAGCTTTTGATCATAGTGTGGTTGATTGTATCACACAAATGATAGAAGTACAGAGCAGAGTAGTCTCGATAGACATGAGCAAGATCGGTCTTAGAGATTGGCGGTAAAGGTAGAGTTGTGCCATGAGACTAAGTTAGTCGATGCTGCATTCATGTATAATTTTCTTTTAATGCACTTTGGTTTTATTACATACTAGACACTTAATGTAAAATGTTAGAGTTAAGCGAGGTTTTGTAGAATGTTGTGAAAATATATATTAGGTATATTAACTATGTTTTATAAATTAAAGAAAAAGATGAATTTTGTAAACTCTTGTGAAGTTTGGGGAAAATGATGAAGTTTGGACTAATATACATTTTAGGAGTATAATTTTTAATGCAAGTTGTGCTTTTTTTACCTGAGATTTTATAAAATTACAGACAAAACTCTAACAAATTTTTTCTAGAGAATTTTTTTTATAAATTAATCAAAATCTATTTTGAACTATATTTATCCAATTACAGTATATACATTTATAATATTGCATTTTTATATTATCAAATAATAGTATTTCTATAGGTGATTATTGTAGTACTCTTGTATTCTATAAATGTACTGTATGTATCGAGGTATATGCATTATATATATAGAGTATAAAAGTGTTACATTTATTAATATTAGAGCCTAGGCTTGAGATTCTTAACTTAGATTGGTTTTAAAGAAATTATTTAAAGGATTTGAAATATGATACATGCATATGCATTAGCACCTGTATTGGTCGCTGATGTGATAATATTTATTTAATGTGACAGATATAAGTTGAGATAGCATCTAGAATGCGTAAATCCATGGAAGAGGATGCTGGGAATAATGCTCCAAAAGAAGGAAGAATTGGGGGTTAGTCTGGGAGCTAGTCCCAGGAGGTTGTAGCTACTGCAGTTGCGGAAGAGAGTAAAGGTAGAAGATTTTAGACTAGGGTGGAGTCATCATCTTATAAGAGAGGGCAAGAAAATTTTTCGCAGAGTTTGTGTAAGAGTAAAGAGCAGTCTAGTGGACCTTTTTAACTGAGTCAGAGGTTTACATTTTCAGTAGCTAGTACTCCTACATCTCTTTCCAGAGGTCTATTTCACCCATTTGTGTCTTGCACAGTAGGGTACACAGAGGTATTTGTTGAAGACTTAGTTTAGGAGGTTGCCTCAAATGTGGATCTAAGGACCATTATGTTAGAGAATGTTCAAAGCCATGAAAGGTTGGACAGACAGTGACTTTTTTGTCCAGGTCTTGTGTCAGAGAGGCAGAGGTAGCAGAGCAGAGCCTAGTCAGAGAGGAAATTTACATTAGTGGATAGATTAGAGGAGACTAGGACTTCACAAAGAGTTTATGTAATGCAGAGAGAATAGAATGACTTCAATGAGGATGATGGTAAATACTCTTTACATGGTATTATTGCTAATGCATTGAATGATCTTTGATAGGCTTATTTTATATCAGTGCAACAGTTATGTCTGCTGGTGATATGAATTTTAAGTCTTTAGGATAAGATATGATAATCATTGATCTTTTAAGGTATAGAATAGTAGTTAGTAAAATGCATTGAGATTATCTTGAAGTGATTTATAATGTTGAGTTTTTAAGATCAGAGAAGGAATATGAAATTTCATAAGATAAGTGAGAAGATACGTAATGGGGAGAGTAGAGATTATTTGGGTAACGAAAGTGATAGTTTATGGTAATAACTGGGCGGTTGGTTTTATAAGAGTTGAGATTGATATTTGTTTTTTATTGAGTTTACTTGCTATAACAAGGAATTTCGAAGATGAAATTCTTTAAGATGAGAGAATTGTAATGTCAGTAGTTTTAAATATAATTAAATAATTAATAAGGAGGGGTAATTATAGCGAATGAAGAAGAATATGCATAGTATATACCTAATGTGTATACAAGATATACATAAAATATACATTGGATGCATAGTGTATATATAGTATATACCTAATATATACATTATTTCCTAAAAGACAAAGTTAAGTAAAAAGTCAAAAAGGTTAAATGTTAAAAGTTAAATACATATAATTAAAAAATTAATTGAATTAAAATTAAAATTTATTATGGATAGGAAGAAGATTAAAATATCTTAATATTTTATTAATTAACTATTCTGTAATTATGTAAATACATGAGGGGCAAAGTTGGAAATTTGGGTATATAAAATATATATAATCTTCCTTCTCCATTAATGGTGGCTGATTTTTACAAGAAGGGGAAAGGGGAGATTTTCTTCTTCTAATATGCCAAATTTCTTAAGAACTCCGAAGGATTTAAGGTGCTTTTGAAGTTTAATCAAGTGTTAGGTAACTTTTCTTTTTTCTAAGCTTGTTTTTCTTAGTTTTCAGATTATGTAACGGTGTGGCTAGTGATAGAATTAGTTTTAATTGCAAAATTGGATAATTATAAAACTAATATGATGAAAATATAATGATGTGGTGATTAATTGATTTACCTGAGCATGATTGGTGAAGTTAGGGCTTAGGATAGAATATATGAATTTTGATTTTTGATGGGGTTAGCTAAAATTGTTGTAATGGGTTGTTTTGATGATATTTTGATATATATACTGTGATTTTATGGTTGGATGATAGAAATGGGTTTGGTTTGGTGAAGTTTGAGAAAAATAGTAAAGGGAAAAATTAGGGTTTTGTAGGAAGTTAGATTGGAATTGTTTAATTAGAGATTATTTTGAATAAAAGGAGCACGTGAAGGATTCTAAGTGGATAATTTTACCTATTCTTTAGTTTAGGATTGTTTTAGCCAAAATTGCCAAAGTGGTGAAGTGTAGGGTTTGTTGGAAGTAAAGTTTGGAAAGTAATTTTTGAAGCAAAGGGAGATTAGTACATACTTTTTTAACATTTAAATTGAATGCGCATACTTGGCATCGTCTATATTGGTATTCTTTAAAGAATGATGATATTCTTTAAAGTGACATTACTTGTTATCTTATACATTATGGTTTAAAACATGATTTGTATATTAGTTTGGGTTTAAAGATTATGGTTTATTGGAAAAATGTTTATGTTTTGCAATATATATTGGAAATTATGTGTAATGTGATTGAAAATGTGAAAAATATGAAAATTGACTTTGACATCCATAATTTTTCAAAAAGTTAAATTAAATAAATAATTTAAATAAAAAATTTAAGGATTAGAAGTAAAAAAATAAAGTGTATATGTGATATATATATATATATATTAAATATACATAACGTATATAAAAGTCAACTTTTAAAAAAGAAAGTCAAAAATTCAAATGACAAAGTTGTAAATATATTTTGTAAAATTAAAATTAATTAAATAATTTAAAAATAAATTAATTATGGATGGAAGACAAAAATTATGATTTTTTAAAAATAAATAAATAAATAAATAATTAAAATATTATAAATATATGGTCTTAATTTTAAGTGGAAAGAAAGAGAAAATCAAAAGAATTCATATCTTCTTCTTCTTCTCCATAGAGGTTGAACCTCCATTGAAGGAAAAGAGAGATTTCTTCTTCTTCCAAGCTTCAAAAATTGAAGAGATTTCAAGGATTTAAGTGGAGTTTTGGTGATTTTTTCTCAAATTAGTAAACTTTTCATCTTAATCTTTGAAATTTCATAAAATTATGAATATGTGAAGTTTGAGATTTTGGATATGTGTGTTATAATTGCTGGAATGGGTATGTATGATGCTATTTTGACTAGTATATAATGATTTTCAAGTTATATGGAAGAAAAGATTAAGTTTGAGTTGAATTTGGATGAAGAGGATGGTTTAGGGTTATGTGAAATTTGGACTTTTTCAATCATGTGTTTTAATTGTGCAAATGGATTCTAAAGATGTTGTTTTGATGCCTAAACAAGGATTTTAAAGTCAAATGATAGATTGAATTAAGTTTGGTTAGAGATTGGGTAAGGTAGTATTGAATTTAGGGTTATGGAAGAGAGTTTTTAAAGCATTGATATTTATTTGATTTTAATGAATAAATCATGTTATTAAAAGATTTAAATGATGGGAATGGGCTTAAATTAGCATTTGGAATGAGTTGAAATGAAGAACCATAATTGATGAAGGTTATGGCATTTTAGGGTTTAATTAAAGAATATGTGTTTATTGAATTTAATTGGTTCAAACATGTTATAATATGGTTTTAATGATAAAAATAAACTTAAAATACCAATTAAAATGGATTAAAATGGAATTCCAATGTTAAAGTAAGGAAAGTCAAATTTTGGGATATTGGTTGGAGTGATGTTTAATTAGGATTTTATATTTGAAATGCCTTAAAATGTGATTTTAAATGATTGTATTCTCTCATGTTTTGAATAGGCATTAAGAGGAAGTGATTTTCTCAACCTTAGTGTTGAAGGGCAAGTTGGAAGTGAAGGTTAGAGAGTGATTTTTAGCTTGGGTTTGAGTGATAATTAAGGTATATATAAACTTTTGATAATTTAGATATATTTGCATTAAATTTGGCCTAACACATTTTGGATAGAAAATGTGTTAAGCTACTTGATAACATGAACATTCATGCACATTGTGTTATTACATGTGAATTGATGAGTATGCATTATGTGCATTATTAAAAGCCATTGTTAATGGCTAAAATGAGTGAAATGTAATTTATGTACATTATGTGAAATAACCCAAAAATATTTGGGTAATATAATAATGTTAAATGCCATACATTATGATAAAGTGGTGAGATATGATGAATTAAAGTGATTGGGCATTGATATGAATGAGAAAAGTGAGAAAATATGGCAATGTGATGAGAAAAATTTATTAGAAAAATATGAGCTATTTGTGTGTGCCTAGTATATCATTCAATTTTTAGAGTTCTGTGCTTGGCGGCATGCCTATGAGATTATTCTCATTATTTGCCTTCGGGGCTAGACGTTGGGCATCACTAATATATGATTTGCCTTCGGGTTAAAAGTTGGACGTCACTATGATTTATCTATGGCCTAGATGCTGGGCGTCATTTGCCTTCGGGCTAGACACTGGGTGTCAAATTGGACCAAAATGGTAACTCTAGGATTTGAATAATATATTAGATTATTTAGGCTCATGCTTATGTAGGTGTTAATGTGAAGTAAAAAAGATTAAAGATTATGTTTTTAAGTGGATTTGTGTGTCATATTATGAAATACCATGCAACAACATTATGCATTGTCATTATTTTAAAGTTTTATTATTATCAAAATTTATACTGTTAGACTTTTAACTTAGCGTGATTGTAATTCATTGCGCAGGTGACAAGATTGATCTGGAGAGTTTTTCTAGACCTGATCAGGTCTAGACTTGAGATTGATTTGAGGTGATTTTGCTGCTTCAAGATCAAAGCTAGTTGCCACCATGTATACATTTTATACTATAGTACTTTTTATCATTATGAATACTATGTTTATATTTTTGAATGTATTGTAAATTATAAAGAATATTTTGGATAAATTGTATAATATGGGAATGTATATACGTGTTTTGATGTATATATGTATATATATATATATGTTTTGAGGAAATATAGAGAAATTAAAAAGTTGGGGTAAAGTGTTAATTTATTTTTATTGGTAGTACATTTTTATGTAGGTTAGAAAAAATTAAAATTTTTGGGATATTCAATTTACAGACAAAATTTTGGTAAATTTTTTTCAGAGATTTTTATATAAAATACTTATTTTTGGTACCTATAATTAATAAGAAATATTTTATTTTCTATTTAAATATACATTTTTAAATATTTGGGATTTTAAATTAAAAATATAAATTTTTTTATTAAACTGAGTTGTGATATTTTTGTACTATATATGCCTATTTTACATATACTGGGTGTATGTATTATATATATATATATATATAGGATATAAGGGTATTATATTTATTTTGGTATCAGAGTCTAGGTTTAAGGTTCTCGACCCAGATGAATTTTTAGAGAGATAAAATGGAGATTATAAATATGATTTTAAATTATGATACATGCATTGGCACTGGCATTTTATCTAATCCCTGATGTGACAATCTCTATTGTATTTACAGATATAGGTAGTCATGGCGTCTAGAACGTACCAGTCTATAGAGAGTAGTACAGAGTGTAGCTCCATATTAGGATAGAGCTAGAGTTAGGGCTGAGACTGCTGGGGAGGCATTTACATATGTGCCAGTTAAACCAGCAGCTGAGGAGGTTTCGTCGGGCTGGGTACGGTATATGGTGGAGCTGCTCCTATAGGCTCCGGTTCAGCAGCCGCAGCCGCCACCGTAGCCGCAACCACAACAACAGTTGTCAACTCAAAAGTATGACAAGTTGAGGAAGTTTGAAGCCACAGATTTTGTTGGCACTACTGATCCCGCCATAGTAGAGCAGTGGTTAGATATGGTATAGAGAGTGTTCATTCAATTAAGGCTAGTCCAGAGGAGAAGTTTGATTATGTCAGGTCTCTTCTGAAGGGGGATGCATATGAGTGGTGAAAGATGGTTCCCCATGGTATAGTTGATAAATCAGTGCTGACATATGTTGATTTTCTGCGGGAATTCAAGAAAAAGTATACCCTAGAGAGTACAAGGATGCTAAGAAGATGGAATTCTTAAGTTTGAGATAGGAGACGAGGATGGTGACTGAGTATGAGATAGAATTTATCTAGATGAGCCAATATACTGGGGGGATTATATCAGATGAGATTGACAAATGCCGGAGGTTTGAGGAGCGGCTGAGATCATCTATTATATGTCTTATACCAGGCTCTTGGTATGAGAATTTTTCTAGGTTGGTTGCAGCTGCTAGAAGTGTAGAGAAGGCACAGGGACTTGCAACAGCTACCAGAGCAGAGTTAAGAGACCCCAGGGTGAGGCAGAGTCTTCATCATCGAAGAGAGGCCGAGGGGGATATCCTAAGAGATTCAGTAGAAGCCAAGAGTAGTCTGGCAGGTCGTCACAGCAACAGAGATAGAGATAAAAATGTGCAGCCTTAGTGGCTAGTGCCCTGACCCCAGTGACCTAGAGGGCTGCTCCACCTACTTGTGCTCAGTGTGGTAGGGCACATGGAAGTGTTTTGTTGGAGGACTAGTGCTCGACAAATTATTTTAGATGTGGATCATCAGACCATTTTATCAGACACTGTCCAGAGTCACCGGGTGATAGATAGACAGATACATCAGTGTAGACCCAGTGTCAGAGGGGATCGTGGTGGCAGAGATTTCGACAGGGGTGGTAGATCCGAGACTAGTTAGAGAGGAGGTTCTACAATAGGGAGTAGACCAGATGATGTAGGGCCATCTTAGCAGGTTTATGTGATGCAGAGGCAGCCGAATGCTTCAATTGTCATAGCTGGTATTTTTACTTTATTTGGCACTTCAGTTTATACATTGATAGATCCTAAGTCGACACATTCATACATCAGTACATCCATCTTGCCTGTGAGTGATTTGTATTCGGAGTTTCTAGGATTTAATGTGTTGCTTATCAATCCTTTAGCACAAAGTGTTGTAGTCAACAGGGTGCACCGAGATAGTCCAGTTGTTATTCAGGATGAGGAGTTTCTCGGTGACCTGGTTGAGATGCCTTTTAGGGAGTATGATATGATTTTGGGCATGGATTGGTTATTCAGGCATGAGGCTGTGGTAGACTGTCAGCAAAAATATATTACTCTGAGAACACGTGATGGTAGAGATATGGTGGTATCTAGTGAGTAAAGACACCTTTCATCCAGATTTATCTCAGCTATATCAGCTAGGAGGATGATCCGTAAGGGATGTGTGGAATATTTGGCTCATGTTGTAGATACCAGAGTAGTGGGGTCCCAGTTTAATAGTATACCTACAGTTGCCAAATTTTCAGATGTTTTTCCTAATGAGTTACCAGGGGTACCTCTTGAGGGAGAGGTGGAGTTTGGTATCGATATGATACTTGGTACCACTCCTATCTCTATCAACCCTTATCGAATGACACATACAGAATTAAAGGAGCTAAAGGTACAGTTACAGGAGTTGCTTGATCAATGGTACATCTGCCCTAGTGTGTCACCGTGAGGAGCACCTGTCTTGTTTGTAAAGAAGAAGGATGACACCTTAAGATTATGCATTTATTACTGATAGTTTAATAAGATGACCATCAAGAATAAGTATCCATTATCTCGGATAGATGATCTCTTTGATCAGTTGAAGGGAGCAGCAGTATTCGCTAAAATTGATCTGAGATCAGGGTACCATCAGTTGAGAGTTAGAGATGTGGATGTATCCAAAATAGCTTTTCGCACGAGGTATGGACATTATGAGTTTTTGGTAATATCCTTTGGACTAACGAATTCACTAGCAGCATTTATAGATTTGATGAACATGGTGTTTAGACTATACTTAGATCAGTTTGTAGTGGCCTTCATTCATGATATTCTGGTGTATTTGCGTAATGAGGAAGATCATGACAAGCATCTACAGATTGTACTGCAGATAGTGAGATAGAAGCAGTTATATGCTAAGTTGTCTAAATGTGAGTTCAGGCTCGATCAGATGACTTTCTTTGTCATATGGTATCAGTAGAGGATATTAGAATTAATTTGAGTAAAGTCAAGGCTATCTTGAATTGGAATTCACCAAAGAATGTGACAGAGGTTCAAAGTTTCCTGGGTTTGGCAGGCTATTATCGTCTATTTGTGAAGGATTTTTCTATGATAGCTACACCACTCACCATATTACTTAAGAAAGAAATTAGATTTGTGTGGACAGATCGGTATCAGGCGAGTTTTGAGCAGTTGAGAGATATGTTGACTCAGGCTCCTATCCTTACTCCACCTGTGGAAGATAAACCCTATGTGATATACAGTGATGCCTCACATAGTGATTTAGGTTGTGTTTTGATACATGAGGGTAGAGTCATTGCTTATGCATCTTGGCAGTTGAAGCCTCACAAGTTGAAATACCCAACTCAAGAATTGGAACTAGCAGCCACAATTTTTGCATTGAAGATTTAGTGACATTATTTATATGGAAAAACATATTTTATTTACACGGATCATAAGAGTTTGAAGTACCTAGGTGTTCAGAGAGAGCTGAATCTTCTACAAAGACAGTAGTTAGAGTTGATTAAAGACTATAACTGCTTGATTGATTATCATCCTGGTAAGGCAAATGTAGTTGCGGATGCTTTGAGTTGGAAGTCCATGGCAGATTTGACTGCTTATTTGCTCCCATTACTTGTTGAGTTGAGAGCATTGTATGCCATATTTGAGTTATGTGATGATGGTGCATTGATGACTCAGTTGTAGTTGAGGTCAGTGTTGCTAGATCAGATTAAGGAAGCCCGACTGACAGATGAAAAAATTCAGAAGATTGTGATGGATTATCAAAAGAGGGAGAGTTAAGACTTTCATGTGAGAGATGATGGTTATTTATGGTACAAAGATAGGTTATGCATTCCTAATGATGTAGAATTGAAGAGGAAAATTTTAGAGGAAGCACATTAGTCATTTTATGCTATGCACCCTGGAAGTACCAAGATGTATTAAGATTTAAAGCAGCATTACTGGTGGTCAGGTATGAAGAGGGACATAGAAAAATTTGTATTCAGATGTCTCACTTGCCAGAGAGTGAAGGCTGAGCACCAAGTTCCTTCAGGGTTGCTTCAGCTATTTTCAGTACCTGAGTGGAAATGGGAGCGAGTGACGATGGATTTTGTGACTGGACTGCCTTTGACCCAGAGGAATCATGGTGCAATCTGGGTGATAGTTGATTATATGATAAAGACAGCTCATTTTCTTCCAGTTCGGATGGATTACTCACATAATAGGTTGGCTGAGCTGTATATCGGTGAGATAGTGAGATTGCATGGAGTCCTAATTTCTTTAGTGTCAGATCAAGATTCTCATTTTACATCGAGATTTTAGAGGAGTTTGCAGGATGCATTGGATTTTTGGTTGCACTTTAGTATTGTTTTATATTCTCAGATAGATAGGCAGTCAGAGAGGGTGATTCAGGTTCTAGAGGACATGCTGAGAAGTTGTATCATTGATTTCACTAGGAGCTGGGATAGATACTTGCCACTATATTGAGATGAGATTGGAGAAGGTAAACTGGTCGGTCCCGATTTGATTAAGGAAATAAAAGAGAAAGTGAAAGTAATTTGGGGTCATTTGAAAGTAGCTTCAGACTGACAGAATCCTATACAAATTTAAAGAGGAAAGACATAAAGTTCATTGTGTGAGATAAAAGTATTCTTGAATGTGTCACCATGTAAGAGAATTATGAGGTTTGGTCGGAAAGGAAAGTTGAATCCTCGCTACATAAGCCATATAAGGTACTGAAGAGAGTTGGTCCAGTGGCTTACAGATTGGCTCTGCCGCCCGAGTTAGACCGGATACACAATGTCTTCCATATCTCTATGCTTCGAAGATACATGGAGTCTATCGATGTGAGTCCAAATTTGATTTATGAAGAAAAACCAGTGGCGATCTTGGCATGAGACGTGAAGGAGTTGAGGAACAAGAAGGTGCCACTTGTAAAAGTTCTTTGGAGGAATCATGAAACTGAGGAGGTGATATGAGAGAGTGAGCAGACGATGCGGAGCCAATATCTTCAGTTATTTCTGAGTTGATATCAGGTAATTTTGCAGATGAAATTTTTTTTAGGAGGAGAGAATTGTAACATCAGTAATTTTTTAAAAAAGTAAATTAAATAAAAAATTTAAATAAAAAATTGAATGATTATAAGGAAAAAGTAAAGTGTATATGTGATTTATATTAAATATACATAACATATACAAAAGTCAACTTTTAAAGAAGAAAGTTAAAAAGTCAAATGACAAAGTTGTAAATATACTTTGTAAATTTAAAATTAATTAAATAATTTAAAAATAAATTAATTATGGATGAAACATAAAAATTATGATTTTTTAAAATAAATAAATAATTAATTAATTAAAAATAATATTAAAATATTATAAATATATGGTCTTAATTTTAAGTGGAAAGAAAGAGAAAATCAAAAGAATTCATATCTTCTTCTTCTTCTCCATAGAGGCCGAACCTCTATTGAAGGAAAATAGAGATTTTTTCTTCTTCCAAGCACCAAAACTTGAAGAGATTTCAAGGATTTAAGTGGAATTTTAGTGATCTCCTCTCAAATTAGTAAGCTTTCCATCTTAATCTTTGGAATTTCATAAAATTATGAATATGTGAAGTTTGGGGTTTTGGATATGGGTGTTATAATTGCTTGAATGAGTATGTATGATGCTATTTTGACTAGTTTATAATGATTTTCAAGTTATATGGAAAAAAAGATTAAGTTTTAGTTGAATTTGGATGAAGAGGATGGTTTAGGGTTATGTGAAATTTAGACTTTTTCAATCATGTATTTTAATTGTGCAAATGGATTCTAAATATGTTGTTTTGATGTCTAAACAATGATTTTAAAGTCAAATGATGAATTTAATTAAGTTTGGTTAGAGATTGGGTAAGGTAGTATTGAATTTAGGGTTATAGAGGAGAGCTTTCAAAGTATTGATATTTATTTAATTTTAATGAATAAATCATATTATTAAAAGATTTAAATGATGGAAATGAGCTTAAATTAGCATTTGGAATGGGTTGAAATGAAGAACCATAATTGATGAAGGTTATGGCATTTTAGAGTTTAATTAAAGAATACGTATTTATTGAATTTAATTGGTTAAAATATGTTATAATATATTTTTAATGATAAAAATAAACTTAAAATACCAATTAAAACGGAATTTCAATGTTAAAGTAAGAAAAGTCAAGTTTTAGGATATTGGTTGGAGTGATGTTTAATTAGAATTTTATATTTGAAATGCCTTAAAATATGATTCTAAATGATTATATTCGCTCACGTTTCGAACAATGTGATTCAACAATGTTGATGTTGGTACTATAGAGCTGACATGCCAATAATATATCATGACGTTTATTGCGCTGCTTGGTGAGATACACTGATATCATATTTATTATTATGCTGTTGGGCGAGACACACTGGTGTCAATAGGGGACGCGCCTTCGAATAATATATAACACTATGATTTTTGGTGTCATTACATTCCTTTCGATGATATATGATACTTTGATTTTCAGTGTCAATAGGGGATTCGCCTTCGGGTGTTATATGGCACTTAGATCCCTGACATCGAATCTTTGGATTGCGATAGGGCCAGATCAATTGTTTTGGAATGTGAGGACTTGTTGGGCCCAACGTGTGTGTTTGTGAGATGTTGGTATATACATTGTGAGTTAATGAATGAGAAAAGAATTTTATATGGTAATAATGGGGTTTGAAACTTTTTTTTAAGGTAAAGAATGTGATTATAAGTGTTGCTTGTGTTGGTATTAAATATGTAATGTAACATGAAATCACGTATTGGTTTTAAAATATTTTACGTTATTAAAGTATATACCATTAAGCTTGTGAGCTTAACGCAGTTGATAGTATCACACCGATGATAGAAGTGCAGGGTAGAGTAGTCTCGATAGACCTGAGCAAGACTAGGCTTAGAGATTGACAGCAAAGGTAGGGTTGTGCCACGAGACCAAATTAGTTAGTGCTGCATACATATATAATTTGTTTTTAATGTACTTTGGCTTTTGTACATATTAGACATTTTATGTAAAATGTTTGATTTAAGTGAAGTTTTGTAGAATGTTGTGAAAATATATACTAGTTATATTAACTATGTTTTATGAAATAAATAAAAAGATGAATTTTGCAAACTCTTGTGAAGAATGGGGAAAATGTTGAAGTTTGGATTAATATACATTTTGGGAGTCTAATTTTAATATAGGTTGTGTTTTGTTGACCTTGGATTTTATGAAATTACATACAAAACTCTAGCAAATTTTTACCAAAGAATTTTTTTTTATAAATTAATCAAAATCTATTTTGAACTATATTTATCCAATTATAGTATATAAATTTATAATGTTGTATTTTTATATTATCAAATAAGAGTAATTTTACAGTTAATTATTGTAGCACTCATACATTCTATATATGTATTATATGTATACAAAGTATATATATTATACATATATAGACTATAAGGGTGTTACATCTTAAGAGTGGCAAGATGCCAAAACAGTCATCATCATTTTCATCACAAAGATTGATGATGAGTTCTTCAAATTCTGATCCAGCATGAGAGAATGCTTCCATAGTTTTTGTATTACTTTCTAATATTTGTTTCATTATTGAAAATTAATTAATAGGATTCTTGGTTGTTTCAAGTAATGCTTGTGCATGATATTCTATGAGAGGAAGGTTGGAAATGTAGATGGCATCTATAAATAACTATTTTTATAGGCCAATCTTATACTAGCTTCCTTAGTTATTTTACCTAGATTGAATAAATCCTACCATTTTACTTTGAACCGTCTTGCTAGGATTATCATGGAATCCTGTTGTTGAAATCTAAGAGCCATATACATACCCAGGACAAGAAAAATTATGTATAGAATGTGAGAAGTGATGAAATCTCTTCTCGATTTTCGAGGATTTGAATTTTTTTAACATGGTGCAACTACTTTGGACCTTAGGATGTTTGTCTAGAATTCAAGTACAGCTCCATAGTAGTTCCACCATTTAATGAACCAGTAGGTGAATTTTGAAATATTGACATTTGAATTAAAGTATGCAAGCCCAGAATAGCTTTCATTAGGGTTTTAAACAAGAAGGGCTTTTGAACAATGCTTGTTGACAATCCCAATAGGAAAAATATTATGACATTATTATATTTAATTTATATTGAGTTATTGAAAATTGATTTTGTGATTAACTGACTTAATTATATATATATATATATATATATTTTAAGTTAATAATCTTCTTTAATTATTTTAGTTTTCTTTTTGCAACCTTCTTGCTTTGATTCCACCAAGGGAATAGAAAACTTGATTTATTTAAAATTATATGGATCTTAATTATTCTCAAGTTTTTACTTATTAAAGGGAGATTTTTAGTTGAGAGGGAGTATTTTTCAGCAATTGGTATTTTCATCAATTCTTTCCCTTCTACTTTTTTAACTAAATAGACGACTTAATCTTTCTCAATTCTACTTTTAAAATTATCTCTTTTATTCACTTTTGAATGGCGATTGACTATTTATATTATTTTCCCTTTAAGCAATGAAAGGGAGGGGAGATGAATTGGTGTTTTTCTAATTTGAGGGCTAACTTGAAATTTTTTACAAAATTAAAAGCGATAGGGAAGATAAGAAAGAACACAAAGAGTTTATAGTGGTTTAAATTACAAAAATCATATGTCCACTCATCAACCACAAATTGAGTATTTCACTATCTTGGATTATTATAAGTTAAACCCTAACTTGGTATTTTGTAAGCTCACACCAAAATTTTATAATAGTTTGAGATACCTTATGACCCACAAGAATTTTTCCCTTTGGCTCACTCTCTAATCAACTCATAACAATGGTGTTTATTGCTCACACAAAATACTCAAAGTATAATAAATGAAAATTTAAGAATAAGGCAATTCAAGAAATTAATTTGCAAGAGTTTGGCTATACGATTTGCAAAAGATGGAATAAATGAAGATTGGTGAAGTATTTATAACAATCTTAAGTCCAAATAGCTATTGGAGAAGAGGGCTAGAAGATCCAAAGCTTCACCAACTAAATCTCTTACAATAAGTGCTTGCCAGAGTCATGTGCCTTATTATGTGGCCACTGGAGATGTTGTGAGGTCATCCTGAACTTTGGGCAGTCGCGAGATTTAAAATGTGCTTAACGTATGCTTTTAATGGCTAATACGTGTGGCAATGATAAGTCGGTGAGAACCATTTTACGTCAGACTTTACAATTATAGTGGTTGCACAAATGTGAAATAACCGTTACATAGCAAATCTTCTTCCACATGTTTTTTCTTTATTGGTTGATCAACTTCCTACTAGATTTCAAATGTATTGAATTATAGCGATTGCATAGCCTAAGAGTCTTCACCACTCAACCTCACTGCAAACCATACTGTGAAGGATTGAGATTCTATCTTTGTGACTTGTATGGTCGCTCCAGGAATTTTGTGCTTGCATGAATGGTGTAGCATCCAGCTCTTTCATTGCTCCTTTGACCGCAAATTCTACTGTGAGTTCTGAAGATTTTTTTCCATATTTGTGTGGTTTTTTGGAAGGTTGTTCAGTCTCATAAATGTCTAGCTATCAGGTCTTTACCGCGTCAGTGACACTATAACAAGGTTCACTTTTTTCCTTTAGCTTGTGCGGTCACACAAAATGCTTATTTATAGAAATATTAAAGACTTAAGGGAAAACATTTGCTTGAACCATCAGTATTTAACAATTTAGTTATTAAAGATCAAAATAGGGTTTATTGTCCTACTAATTAGCTAACATATATTGATTTTGAACTTGATTCTTTTTATTTTTATAGTTTCCTTATTTTTCATGCCCTTTGCTTGTTATTTGATTGCTCTTTATCTCTTAAACTCTTTTTTTTTGAATTTTTTCAAGGAAAGAGAGAAAGTGATGAATTTGAAAATTACCCTTTATAATCTTGCAATTTGGTAGGGGGAGCATAAAAGTCATCCTTTGCAATCTTGCAATTTGGTAGGAGGAGTTGCTTAAAAGGAACTATTGCATATTTTTAAGTTTAATTGATTACTTTTATTGCTTATTGTCCCTTTGCACATATTTTTATTATGATTATTTTTGTTTTAAATTTAGTTTGATTACCAAAATAAAAAAAGGGAGAGATTGCTGACTCAGGTTTAGGTCAATCTTAATTTTAATCTTGACATAAAAATTAAAGTACTCTAATGGCTTCATTAAGTATCTATATGACAAGTAAATAACTTAGAATGAACTAAAGATGAAAAAAAAAATTTCTCTAAGTTATGTTGAGATCCTTGTCTATAGAGACAATGATAGTGATATTACGACCACGAAAAGGAGATCGTGATTGCGAAAATGGTGTAGTGACCATGATAGGGGGTCTGACAACATAATACTATTGTTCATGGTGAAGTTGTGATCGCGCCTAAGCTTTTGCCTTCACAATCCTGCTAAAGTCAGAAGTGAAAAAAAATCATATAAAAGAGATCATGTTGGGCTTTGTTTTGACCTTCTCGGAGCGAAAGCTCTTATCAAACCACGGTCTCAGAATTTCACAACTATGACTTAGTAAAAGGCCTGAAGCCCAAAGACAAAAGCCATTACAGTGAAGATCTTGACTACAATATGAAGATTGCGACTGGTGATTGTAAAATTCATATTACCAATGGAGGGCTTCAACATATAGATGAAGAACCAAAGAGATATTGCCACATGTCAAACCAGTTATTAGAATTATAAAGATCGTGACTGCAAAAATGGCTATGTGACTATGATAATTATCTGAAACAAAAATCCAAGGAGATTTTATAGTTGTTGGAGTTAAACTTTTCTACCTACTTCATTGACATGCATAATTGCTTTGATACCTACAACAACCTTAAACAAGTCTCCAACTGATGAAGAATGTGTTAAAAGTTTTCAAACTCTTGTTATTTTAATTCTTGACCTTATAATCTTTTATTCATTATAAGATTGAGTGTCATCCATTAAAACACTGTTATGAAGGTCTAATGTGAGCTTTAAATACTTAGGTTAAGAGTTAGCCCAGGATAAAAACTCTTGTAAGGTTTGAGTGTTAGCCTTGGGAAAATACTTTATTTAGTGTGAGTCTTAATACTAGATTTAGAGTGAGTCTTTAGAGAACTCTCATACGGTTTGGTGTGAATCCTAAAACACCAAGTTGGGAGTGAGCTTATAAAACTCCAAACTATAGTGAAATTTTTAATTGAGGTTGGGGAGTGGATGTATTATTCTTGAATTCGAACCACTATAAATCTTTTATCTCCATCTTTCTCTTTCATACTCTCTTTAGAATTCTTAATTTCCCATTGTATATCTAGACCACCAATTCACCTTTCATTCTTGGTGTCATCCATAAGAGCAGTTAATTTTGAATTCCATATGCAACAATACAAAGTTTTGTTGTTTAGTTTTGATATTTTAGACTATTTTTATCATTTTAGGAAGTTGTTAAATGCATTAGTTTTTACCAAGGAGAAAGGTCTTCTGGAGAAATTGGCAGTGTAAAGGAGCCTTTGCTTAATGGTGGTAATAGATCTCATTAGAATTATGGGGTTTGATTATAGGAATTAAATTTTAAGGTTTAATTGGTTCTTAGGATTTAGATTTTAGTTGGAAAAGAAATTAGATAGAGAGAGATAGAGATAGAATTGAAGTGTTGGTTTCCTGCAAATGATGGGAGAAATTTTTAGGTTAAAATCCACATTAGAGATGATGTTTAATTATGGCTTAAGTTTTGAAATGTCTTAGAATGTGATATTAAATGATTATTTATGATTACATTTGTTATAGACATTGAGAGGAAGTAGTTTGGTCAACTCAAGTGTTGAAGAGAAACTTGAAAGAGAAGGTTGGAGGTTGTTTTTAAGCTTGCATTTTGGAGCTTTTTGAGGTAAGTACAAACTTTAGATAAATTGGTTATGTTTGCATTATATTGGGCTTAACACATTTTGAATTGAAAAATGTGTTAAGCTACTTGATACATTGAACATGCATGAATAATGTGCTATGACATGTGTAATGTTATGTACGCATTATATCCTCTAAAATTAGAATGGGGAATCGTCTTCTACCACTCATAGGCATCTCTCAGCAGAAGAGATCTAGCATAATCAAACTTCTCCTTTAGACTAGCCTGCAGCTGGATGAACACTCTCTGAATCCTGTCCAGCCACTGCTCTACTACCGTAGGGTCTGTAGTGCCAATAAAATCTTTCGCTCGAAACTTTCTCAACTTGTCATATTTTGGTGTGGATAACTGCAGCTGCAGTTGTGGCTATTAAATTGGAGCCCATCTCAACAACTCCACCATATATCGTATCCAGCTCGACGGAATCTCCTCTGCTGCTGGTGTCACTGGCACAGAAGCACACACCTTACCAGCAGTCTCAGCTCTATCTCCATCTCTACCCTCACCAGGAGCTATACTCTCTATACTATCCTCTGCAGACTGATGCATTCGAGAAGCCATAACTACCTATATCTGCAAGCACAACAAAAATTGCATCATAATTGAAAACCATATTTAAATTTTTTATTTTCTCTCTCTAACAACTCACTTAGGTCGAGAACCTCAAATCTAAGCTCTAATATCAAAATAAATGTAACACCCTTATATCCTATATATGTATAATACATACACCTAATATATATAAAATACGCATATACGGTATAAAAATATCACGACCCGGTAAAAATAAAAATTTTCACATTTCAAATTTAAACTCTAAAATACTTTTAAATGTATAATTAAATAATAAATAAATATTCTTTATAAATTATAGGTTCCAAAATAGAGTTTTATATGAAAATCTCTAAAAACAATTTATCAGAATTTTATCTGTAATTTGGATATTCTCAAATTATCAACAAAACACAACCTACAAAAGAATGACACTCCCAAATTACCAATCATACATTTCACTCATACTCCTCAATTTCTCTAAGTTTCTCAAAATATTTATACATATACACACACACACACACATATATATATATATATATATCAAAACATATATAAACCTCACATTATCCAATTTATCCAAAACATCCTTTATAATTTACAATATATATACAAAAATATAATATAATATACATAATATCAAAATATAATATAAACTATATACATGCTGGCAGTGTCTCTGATCTTGATGTCCAAAAATGAACTATGCAGTAAAATCTCAAATTTAGACTCGACCCAGTCTAGAAGAACTCTCCTGCTCTATCGGATCACACATGTCACCTGCGCTATGAATTATAATCGCGCTAAGCCAAAAGCCTAGTGATACAAACTTTGATAACAATAAAATTGTAAAGCAATGCCAATTCACAATGCCTTACATATCATATCACAATGTATCACATAATTCCATTTTAAAATATATTCTTCAATTATTTTACAATTCACATACGCATAACCACAAGCATGAGCCCAAAAAATCTAATATGCCATTCAAATCCTAGAGTTACTGTTTTGATCTAAATTAACATAATGTGTCTAGCCCCAAAGGTAAATCATAATAATTGCTCAAAAACTAGCCCCAAAGGCAAATCATATAACAGTGACGCCCTCAAAAACTAGACCTGAAGGCAAATAATGAGGATAACCTCATAGGCATGCCGCCAAACATAGAACTTTAAAAATTGAATAACATACTAGACACATAATTATTTCATATTTTTTATCATCAATTTCTTTCTCATTTTTCCATAATCAATTAGACACATTGTCTCTTTTCTCAATATCAATTAGGCACATTGCCTCATTTTCTCATATTTCTCATTTTTTTTCTCATATTTATCAATGTCAATTCATTTCATTTTATCATATCTCAACATATCATCACAATGTATCACATTTTACATTAAAACACATTATTCAAATATTTTAGGTAATTTCACATAATTCACATATAAATCACATTTTATGCACTTTAGCCATTAAAAATGGCTTTTCACAATACCTTTAATGCAAACATAACAAATCCTATTACCCAAACACTTTGGGTCATTTTCACATAACTCACATATTTCACATTTTACTCAATTTAGCCATTATCAATGACTTTTCATAATGCATGCATAATATTACACATGTCATAGCACATCGTTCATGCATGTTCAATGTATCAAGTAACTTAATATATTTTCTAATCCAAAATGTGTTAAGCCTAATGTAATGCAAATAAAACCAATTTATCCAAAGTTTATACTTACTTCAAAAAGCTACCAAATGCAAGCTCAAAAACAATCTCAAACATTCTCTTTCAAGTTACCCTTCAATACTTGGATTTACCAAATTACTTTCTCTCAATATCTATACCAAATGTGATTATAAATAATCATTTAATATCATATTCTAAGGTATTTCAAAACTTGAACCATAATTAAACATCATTCTAGACAAAACCCCAAAATAAAGCCCAACCTTATTTTAACTTAGCAAATACATATTAACCCATTTAAATTAGTGTTTTAAGTTTATTAATATCATTGAAAATATATTGTAACATGTTTAAACCATTCACATTAAATAAACACATGCTTATGTCCAAAATCCTAAAATGGCATAACCTTCACCATTGAAGGTTTTCCATTCCAACTCAATCCAATCATCAATCCTAGCTTATTTTCATCCTTAATATCATTAAATAACATGCTTTAACCATTAAAATCAAACAATTCACCATTTTTGAAAATTCACTTGTTCAAAACCCTAAATCAACACTTCATTCTCAAACTTTATCTAAACACAACCAAATTTATTATTTGACTTTAAAATACTCGTTTATACATCAAAATAACATATTTAGAATCAAATTACACAATTAAATTATATAAATACAAAAGTCCAATTCTCTCATAACCTTAAATTCTCTCTCTTCACCAATCTTTATTCAAACATAACCATTTCTTCAATCCAACCTTAAAATCATTGTTAACTATTTAAAACAACTTCATTCATACCCAAATAGACAATTAAAACATAATACTTTAAAAGTTCAAATCACACATATTCTTAAAATTATGGATTTCCAAAGAAAAAGGGTAGAGAACTTACTAATTATAGAGGAAAATCCTAAAAAATGACTTGAAACTTGTTAAATCCTTCAATTAAATGTGCTTGAAAGAAGTAAATCCTTGAGCTTAGCGTCCATGGAGGTTCGGCCTTGAAGAAGAAAGAAGAAGAAGATGACAAAAAATGAATTTTCTCTTTCTTTCTACTTTCTTTTAAACCATATATATATTATTATATTATATTTTTAATTAATTATTTAATTAATAAAAATACTAATTTTTCTCTTCCATACAAAATAAAATATTTTTCAATTATTTTTATAAATTTTAATTTCTAAAGTTTATTTACCAAAATGCCCTTAACTTTGACTTTTGACTTTTAAAAGTTAATTTTTTGTTGACTTGTATATATTATATATATTATATATATATCACATATACATTTCATTTTTTTACTTAAAATCATTCAATTTTTTATTTAAATTATTTATTTAATTTATCTAATTAAATTTTAATTTATTTTATTTAATTTCTAAAGATTAAAAATTTTAAAAAATTAGGAATATTACATAATATGTGTAAAATATATCATTTATAAATTAACAATTGAATAATACTTCATGTCATCTTAAACTTTAAACAAAAAATAAATTAAGACAACATAGAATTGTATATAACATATACCTCCAAATTTTGTTGTATATAAAAATAAAACTTGTAATACGTTATGTCATAATTGCATTGCTAGTATATTGTTGTCTCATAATTGGTTAAAGCAAATTGGTAAAAGTCAAAATTAAAAAAAAAAAAAGAAATGGTAAAAGTCAATTTTTCAAAAACAAATGATAATGATGGAATTTTTTCAGTTATTGTAGATTATTATTCAAAGAGAGATTTTAATTCATTTGATAAATACTTTTAAATGAAAAAAAGTTGTGGTTCATGATAATATGAGTAAATATAATAATAATGATAAACAAAATTTGACTAACCATGATAAGTGATGTGGAGTGACGTTGAATGAAATGAATAAATATTTGATGAAACATTTCTATTTCAACATTTATTATTATTATTATTATTATTAGCCCCAATCAAACTCGCAGTTTTAATATTCTTCATTAAACTTTTAATTAAAAAAAATCTCAAAAATTGATTTAGAGAAAACTTTTTTAAAAAATTAATTTCATGTTTGGTTACCTCTACTGTCCATGGGGTAAATTACCCGTGTATCACTAAACATGAAAATAGTTTTTATGGTGTAAATGAGTCAGGTTATTCGAATTTAGTTTAGGGTCTCAATTCGATAAAAGCTCATTCAAACTTAAATTTGAGTTGTTCGTTTGGTAAATTAGTCAAATTCAAGTTAAAAAATACTCATCTCATTAGTTCACAAGTTGATTTATTTAAAAGGCTATTGAGTTAGATTTACAAGTTGGCTCATTTATTATATTGAATTAGAAATATACACAATTTAAAATATATTTATAATTGTGTATGGATTTTCATATTCCTATTTTATATAATTTCTAACTTTTTCTCCTAGAAAAAATGATAATCATGCTAAGAATTTTTCCTTTCAGAAAGTCTGATTGGAATATTCTCTAAACATAATCCTAATTAAAAAAGTTGTTTTATAAAACTGAAAATTACTAAATTTTTTTACACATAAGATTACTTAGTAATTCAAAATTTTTATCTTTTAAATAGATATAATCTCCTATAAAATAAAGTGATATAGTCAGTATCAACGTTGTCACTACATCCTGAATAGTATCACCATATTCATTTAATATGGGGGTTCAATCTTAATAAGTTTTTACAACATTTAATATTTTCAGATGTTGTTCATCAGTAAGATGATTATCCCACCAATCTTTTATATATTGATTGCGTACATGAATATATTAATTTTTTAAATTATTTTAAATTTTTTAATATATGATAAATAAATTAAATAATATAAAATATAAAATACTTAAAAATTTATAATATAATATAAAATTATAGTAATACAATATTTTATTTTTTAATATATTATTATATTGTTCTTCTTTTCATAAAAATATTAATTTTAGTAAATTTGTTATAAAAATATAGAAAAGATAAATGAAAAATAGAAAAAAAAAATTGAGTTCATTAAACTTATTTAAATCAAATTTGAGATACATGACATATGAATTGAATCGATATAAGCTCGAACTCATATATTTTATGATTAACTGAGTTTGAGTTTTTTAAAGCTCGATTCGACTTGACTCATTTATAGTTCTATAAAAAAATTTCTTGAGCTGAAAAGGGTTAAAGAACAAATAGATATTTATAAAGCTACCTAATTTTTTTTTATTTCAAAAATTATATAAAAATAAAAATATTTACATTTTTACAAAAAATTAGTGTAAAATTTTAAAAATACATCACTAATCACTAAAATAAGATATATATTTTTTTAAAAATACATCTTTTATCACTATAATCAATATTTTACTTTAAATTTCATCTCTTTTTTTTCAAACTTCACTATCAAATAAAAATATTCTAATAAAATAATAAAAATTAATATTTTAAATTATTTTCTATCATATAAAATTTATTAATTTTTATAAAGAAAAAATTTAAATTTTAATTAAAAATAAAGAACAATTTTTAATTTTTATTAAAAATAACAAATAAATACTCATTAAAAATATAAAAAAGTAAAAAAAATATATTATTAAAAATTACTAAATTTATTTTTAAATAAATTTTACTTTTATATAAATAAAAAATAAAATAAAAAATATTAATTTCGTTATGTAAATATTGTGTAGTTGTTCTCTATATATTTATTAGATATTGTAAATATTTGGTAGATGTTGTATATATTATATATTTATTTTTTATATACTATGTGTATTTTGTGAAAAAATTGTATGAATATTATATGAATGATATGTGAATATTGTGAGAATAAAAATTTAAAAAATAAAATTAAATAAATATTAAAAATATTATATAGATATTTGGTAGATGGAGTAAATGTTGTTTATTTTTATTGCACGTGTATTTTGCATATATTATATATATTGTGTAAATATTTATCTTTCTGTGTATATTAAGAATATGACATAAATTTTTTAAATAAAAAATTATAAATATAAATACAAGAACAACAACAACAAAGCCTTAATCCCAAGTCAATTGGGGTCGGCTATATGAATTCTTCTTTTCCACTCAATACGATTTAAAGTTATCTCTTCTGATAGATGTAACATAATAAGATCATTTTAGACCACCTTTGACTAAGTCAGTTTAGGTCTACCTCTGCCTTTCTTTGTTATATCTACTCTAACTTGTTCGGTTTTTCTAACTGACACATCGCTAGGTCTTCGTTTCACATGGCCAAACCACCTCAATCTATGCTCTCTTATCTTATCCTCAATAGGTGCTACCCCCACTTTTTCTTTAATGCACTCATTGCGGATTCTATCCATCTTAGTATGACCACACATCCATCTTATCATTCTCATTTCCGCAACATGCATTTTACTCATGTGTTGTTCTTTTACTGCCCAACACTCACTACCATACATCATAGCAGGCCGTATTACAGTGCGGTAAAATTTTTCTTTTAATTTAATTGGCATCTTTCGATTACATTGAACTCCTGTAGCACCCATCCACTTCATCCAACCAGCTTTAATTCTATGATTTATATCTTCTTCAGAACCCCCATCTTCTTGAAGAATTGAGCTAAAGTATCTAAAATAAGTACTATGAGACACTGTTATTCCGTCTAAAATAATTTTGTCTCTTTTTCTATTCTCGCTATTAAATCTACAATGCATATACTCAGTCTTAGTCCTACTTAGCTTAAAACCCTTAGATTCCAAAGTGCTTCTCCATAACTCCAAATTTTAATTTACCCCTGCTTGAGTCTTATCTATTAAAACAATATCATCTGCAAACATCATACACCAAGAGATGTCATTCTGTATATGTCTTGTTAGCTCATCCATGACCAAGGCGAAAAGATAAGGGCTCAAAGCTGAACCTTGGTGTAATCCAATAGAAATGAAAAAAAATACTTAGTATCCCCTCCCACGGTGCGAACATTGGTAATAGCTCCCTTATACATATCCTTCAAGACTTGAATATATCGTATAAATATTCCCCTACGCTCTAGGACCCACCATAAAACTTCTCTAGAGAGTTTATCATACGTCTTTTTCAAGTCAATAAAAACCATATGTAAGTCCTTTTTTATCTCTCTATACTTTTCTATTAAATCTCTAATAAGAAAAATACCTTCCATAGTTGATCGACCAGGCATAATTATAAATATAAATAATAAAAAAAATAAAAATAAAAAAAGTTACAAAAACAAAAAAAAAAGAAAAAATAACATAAAAACATATAAAAATGAAAAAAAAAATGGTGCATCATGTATTTGAAAAAATTTTTCGTCCACCATATATCTAAAAATATAAACTAAAAACACGGTCAAGCGAAAAGGTAAAGAAATAAAATAGAGCATTTTTGCATTTTGGATAGAAAAACTAAAGCTATATTTGAAATGGTAAAAATCAGTGCGGAAATGTTTAAGAAAAGATGTATTTTTGAAATTTTTTAAAATGGCAGGGGAATTTTGAAAAAAAAAGGTTAAAAGAAAAATGACAAGTTACCAGAAACCCGACCCGGCCAACCGTTTACACCGCTAAATGGCACATATCATCTCGCAGCTGCTATTTGAGACCTTTCTACCAAAATTCAAAATTCAAAAGCATAACAAGTCACTGAAGAACTGAAACCAAAACCATCATCACCATGATTTCTTTCTTCCAGGTTCCAGCTATTGTTTCTCTCTCCCCTCTACTCCACCATCACGGTGGTCATTGCTTCCACTCCTGCCTACCCACCGTCCCTGGAACCCCTCACACCTCCATACCCGCTTCCCAAAATGAAAATTTAGTTCCAGTTCGCCGGGAAATCTATGGCAACGGAAGAATCTTCGACATCAGCCATAGATACACATGCCAGATGCCGTCTTATGGATCGAGTCAATTCCTCCGCCTCTCCACCAGCATGAAGAATGGTTCCTTCGCCAACATCTCCGAGATGAAATTTTCTGTTTACAGTGGCACGCACGTCGATGCTCCTGGACACTTTTTGGATCACTATTTCGACGCTGGATTTGACGTTGATACTCTTGATCTTCAAGTGCTCAACGGTAATAAATACTAATACAATTAAATTATTACGTTATTAGTTAAAATCGTTTGACATACTCTGTTTGGTTTGGCTATTGAAATATGGATTTTTTTTTGCTAAATTGGGATTATTAAAAATGAAAGGAGTATTTATATAAAACTTTTTTTTTACTAATTCAATGAATATACCAAAAAAAACAAAGCTAAGAGGATACCTTACTAAATTCTGTACTTATTTTTCTTAAAAAAAAAATAATTTTACATTTTAATTTGCCTTTGCCCTTGACTCGTCCCTAATTACAACTGAATAAATCACAATAAATCTGAGAGTTGAACCCGTAATCTCTTAATATATCAACTTTGATTTTACCACTGCAACAAAACATCAACAAACTATCATGTTTTTTTGTCAAACTAATTATTAGTTTATGGAATTTTGATATGATATAGTGTTGTGGGTGATTGGGTATGTTTATTTCAACAGGTCCCGGATTGTTAATTGATGTTCATAGAGATTCAAACATAACCGGTATGTATTTTTCTGTTTATTTTGTGACATTTGAAACAGATTATTTGTAGTTTTATCATATCGTTCTCGACTATTCAATATGAAGAAAATTTTGGAAAAGAAATTGAATGTTATGGTGTTGAAGATAGGTACCAAGTTGAAGCCATGACCTAATTTCAAAAGTATTAAGATTATTATTTTTCTCATTTATCAGACTGGCTATGGAAATTCATTGATATAAAATCAATTTGTTACAGCTGAAGTCATGAAGTCCCTAAATATTCCCAGGGGAGTAAGTCGTGTGCTTTTCAGAACATTAAATACTGACAGGAACATCTGCATCGACTATTATGTGCATTTTAATAGATGAGATATATGTTTTATGTTTTTAATTATATCCCTTTTTATGGAAATTAGTTACACTAACATAAGTTACCTTTTAGCGTAGCTGAAATGCTAATGTGCCATAATTTTTAGTAGAATGCATTTAGTGATGATTTATTAGCGATAACAAGGCAATATAGTGTTGATGAATGTAATATCATTCTTCTTTTTATAAAAGAGGTATACTTTGGAATACAAAGAAATGAAAGGTTCTGCTAGAAGATTGAAATTTTAGGGTTAGTTTGGTATTATTTTTGTAAAAAGTTGATTTAAAGCAAAAATCAATGATGGACATAACTACTATGCATTTGATTGTTATGAGCCTAAAATTGATTTTGGACAAGCTTTCAAATTGAACTTTGTCTAGAATCAGTTTTATGTTCATAAAAATCAATAAATGATAAGTAAATATTGTTTGTTGGTCCTACCGAAAGGTTACTTCCCATGAGTGTGCACGATTCAGGTTAGGTCAAGTCAGAATTTTGCCCAATTTGTGACCCGATCTGAACTAGATTCAGACTGCTAAAATCAGCTCACAACCTGACTTGAATGCTTGGTGCAGGTCGAATTTGGCTGAATTAGTGAGTTGGATCCACAGGCATAAATTTTTTATTTAACTTGAATACCGACTCATTTTTTTTTAAAAAAAAATCTAGACCCAAAATATTCAAGTTGGTAGAGTCGACTTGGTTAGCGGGCCGTGTGCACATCCCTATTACATATATTTAGTATAAAATTAGTTTTTTTTTGGTATTGCGATACCAAGTTAGCCCAAAATCTGAAAATAGAACTTATAATGCAAGATTCTTGAAGGTGTCTATCTCTAGTTATTTTATTTTGATCTTTTGCTCAACTTAGTAGGGAAGGGAATGCCTATATACCATGGAGAAGTAATGCTTAGTAGTGACATATCTTACATGTTATTATCATACAGCAGGGTCACTGATATATATATATATATATATATATATATTGACCTTATAAAAGACTCAATGAAAGTTACTGCTGAATTTGGAGGCATATTATCTTAAACAAATTCACTTCAATTGCAGACAAGTAATGTTCAAACCTCATTTTGACACAAGCTATGTAGGATTCACAGAGGATGGAGCAAAATGGTTGGTAGAGAACACTGATATCAAGCTTGTCGGTAAGCTATTGTGACGCATCCAGAAAATACCACTTCTACTCCTAATTGGGTGTTTTCCACTTGTTGAGCATAGCAAAACATTTCATTAGACTTTTCCATTTAATGAAATTCATTATTGCAAATTTGTTATGTTGTTTTCCCATAAATTAATGTTGCACAAAAACATTAATGCAGGTGTTGATTACCTATCTGTTGGTGCTTGGAGTGAGATAATCTCAACTCATCTTGTCTTTCTGGAAAGCAGGGTAAGACTATATAATTATAAATCATATTTTATAATTTTCTAAATCATGAGCATAATTGAGTAGTTTGGTCTGTTAGGTAGGATTCTTCTACTGAACCACTGGGAAAATTCTAATATTTTCACTGCATGGCAACATCAATTTCCAGTTCCTTGACTGTAAATAATGCAGACATAAAGTGACGCTTTAAGTACTTACAAACCTGTTCTCTGATCTCTCCGTTAGAGAATTTACTTTTCTGATATTTGGGGGCTTATTCACTTTAATATTTCAGAAAACTGAAGTGACTTTCAGGTTATGATATTTATTTTGTAGAAACCATTTTCTAGTCTTTTAGGTTCTATTCTTTAATTGTATTCTATTGAATCCACAAAATTTTCTAGTTTAGGAACACTGAGAACCTATTTCAACAATATAATTTTGGAAAAAATGAAGTTCATTATAGCAGTTTCAAAACTATATATATATATATAAAAGGACCTGTCATTTTTCTTGTGGAATTAGTGGTCAGAGAAGTAAAAAATTTCTCATTATTTTTTTACCATTAATTAAGTCTTTAAATTGAAACTTTAAGGGGTTCAGTAGTAGACAATTGAACAGTAGAGGATCAATAAATAAATAAGTTTTTCCTTTTATTTAAACCATGGAAAAATGCAACTTTCATGCCATGATAGGGATTCAATGGAAGTAATTTGATAGGCAAACATGATAGGCAAACATGATAGGCATATCAAATTTCCATGGCATGAATATATAACAATCCATATACAGTAAAGGAAGACTAAAGAATGCCATCCATATTAGTAATATGGATCCTAAAGCAAAACCACACGGTTGTATGGGTTGTGAATGTTTAGTTCAAGCTCAAACATGTGGAACTAATTTGCTTGAGGCACGGCTATGCGTTACCAACAATTTGCTTTTGTTTGTTTTATTAAGCTATAAAATATATGGTCATGTCTATATACGAAACGACCGTGTTAAGTTGAACTAGCTCACATATCACTAAATTAGTTGACCGTTGTTGTAGATCTTTTTTTTTGCAACTTTAATCTACAGTTGTGAATATTATTGTCCTGTATTGCCCTTCCTCATTTCTAAGAGACATTAGAATGAAGAATGCCAACTATCGGCGATATGGCATCATATTAAGAACAGACAGCCGTGTCTATACTCGACACATCTCAGCCTCCCAGTTCCCATTGCAGCAGTAATGGAGGAATAATTGTAGAAGCGAACATTGAATGTTTTTTACATATCTTCTCTCACAAACAAGAAGGTTTTGTGTCTACTCACCACTTTTTATTTCTGTTTTTTTTCTTCTTAAAATTGGAGTTGCCTATATATTTAATTAGGATTTAGATAAATCGATGTATAAAGTAGTTTGAAATACCATGACACATGCATTAAAAAAATTATTTAATGTTTTGTTTCTTATTTATCGTGATTAAACAAGTAATCACATCCCATGTTATGATGTGGTCTTCGTTTAACTGATTTATTTTATATTTTGTTTAGGCATTGTCACATTAATCATTATATGCATTAGGTCCAATACTGCTTAAGAATAATGTTTCATAAGTAACACCCTAGAAGATAGGATTAATAATTAAGGAACTTTGTCTAGTGTTGTGAAGGGATACATATTGGGAAGGAGTTGTGAGTCCCCAAACCAAAATCATTTTTTTAAATGCTTGCACTTTCATGTAATTTGCACAATTGAAAAGTGTTTGGAACCGCAGGGCTTAAAGCAAGATTGAGTTAATCATTTCCTTGTTATAAATGACTGGAGAACTGAGAATGTAGCAGGTAATGAATTAGGAGTGCAAACTCGAGCACGGAAGTTACATAATACATCTGGCAACCGTGTTTGAGTTTGTATTCCTAGTATTGTGTTGCCTGCTACATATTCAGTCCTCCAGCCACCAATAACAAGGAAACAATTAACTCAATCTTTGTTTATGAAGCTGTGAGGTTCCAAATATTTTTCAATTGTATAAATTACATGATGTAGACACGAACAGTTGGAAGGAACACTAGACAAAGTTCTTATATATCAATGCGATCTTTTAGCGAGTTACTTATGAAACATTGTTCATCCAAAGTGTCAGATTAGATGCGTGCAATAACTGATGTGACAATGTCTAAAGTTATAAAATGTACCAAATGAAGGCCACACTATAATATGAGATTTCAAATTGGCCATGTTTAATCATGATAAATAAGAAGAAAAACATTAATAATGCATATAATGGGATCTCAAACAACAATAATGCATATAATGGGGTCTCAAACAACTTTATGCATTGATTTATGCTAATCCTAATTAAGTATACCTGCAACGCTAGTTCTAGAAAAAGATAAAACTGCGGATTGCGATTACACACACACACAATGAGATTGCAAGGTTTAATCTCTTTAGATGTTGCAAGTATCCCACCTAATAGCGAGTACCAATAAAGTTCCATAAGTGAAAAATTCTAGTTTAGGAAATTTATCTAGTGTGATGAGGGGATATATATTGAAAAAATAAACGACGCTCATAAAAAAATATACTTTAATTGCCTGTGATATGCAAGTTATACAAGCAAAAAAAAATGCTTTGTAGCACATGGCTTAATAATTGAGATTAAGTTTTTTTCATTGATAAGAATGGCTAGAAGACTGAATATGTAGCAACACCTCAGGGGGACAAACCCTAACACTGAAATTACATGATACATGTAGTAATCATGTTTGAGTTTGCATTCCTAATACGTTGTTGCTACGTATTCAGTTCTTCAACCATACATATAAAGAAAGAAAGAAACTCAATCTTGCTTATTTGTACAACTTACATGATACAGACAAGTGCAGTGAATTTTTCTTTTCAATATATATTTCCAACCGCACTATACAAATTTCCTCGACCAACAATCCTATCTTTTGGTTCCTCGAGCTGATGGATGCAACAAGGTAGTGTTTCGGGAAATTGTATGCAACAAGGTGGTTTCGCCAAGCTGTAGTGCTGTAAAAGTACATGTAAATACAGTTTCAAGGGATAATGTATCTCATGCTGGTCTTGTTATGTTTTTCGTGATATTGTTAATATTGGACAGATGATATAGTTTTTATTATATTATCTTGTTAACATTGAACAGGATTTTTTTATCATTCAATGTGATGATAGTAGTTATCAACAACAAAAATGGTTCAACACATGCTGTATTTTTAGTCGACACAGCTGTATGGTGTATGGTTTTAATACAGGTCTCATGTTAGTGATATGTACCTGCCTATATCCACACTACACGTCTATGTGGTTCTAATATTCACATCGCACGTCTGTATTTATGTAAACAGCTGTGTGGTATTAATTAATATGGATTGGGTTTTATGTTATGCCTCTTCTGGGGACAACATATAAATGCTAAAACACGGCTTTTTTAGGTTTAGATTTTGAAAACAGACAAGGGAGTCAGGTTAAACAAACGCATTTTTATAGGTTCTAATCGCAATACATACCATGTTAAAAAAAAGGAAGAGAAAAATCGCAATGCATCCCTTTTTCTTCTTGTTGTATTATTGATACAATATGCAAATTTTGGCTAAATACGTGCAGTTTACTGAAATTTACTTATTTAGTTAGTTTATTACCTAAATTTTCAGTTTTTCTATATGGTTTATTAAATTTCCGTTTGTTTTAATTTATAAGTACAAACTTGCTTATATTAAGTCTTGTTTTTTTTTTAATTTATAAACATATTTTTTTATAAAAAATTATTTCATTAATTTGATAATTTTTGTCGAGTGAAAATATTATATTACATTATTCACTATTTTTTACTCATTTAATCTTTCTTAAAAAATTGTTTCAATGAATTTATAAATTTTTTATTCAATTTATTTTATAGTACCATATGATTTTATATTTTCAAATAGACTATTTTATTTTTAATGAGCATTGTAAAAGTTCAATTTAAATTGTTGTAGCTAGGGGTATGTAAATTCTTCGAATTCGATTAGAATACATTTTGGTCGGGTTCGATTAATTTATATTGTATACATGGATGAAATTGAATTTATATTTTTAAAAAATTTTATGTTCAATGGTCGGTAAGGTAGAGGTAATTTTTTTCATTTTAATCTGAATCCGACCGACTTTTATATATTTATATTTATATATAAATATATATATTTTTATTTTATTTTATTACTTAATCCGATCCGACCTGATATGATAATATTAAAATAAATTCAAATATAAAGCTCTAATATTAAAATCTAATCCATTTGAAACCGATTCGATCTAACCGGATTTGAAATTAATTTGGTTCAATTCTAATTTTAAAAAATTCGGGTGGCATTAATTTAAAATTTTTACTCTTTGAACGGGTTCGGTCGAATTGAAAAATTACTCTAATTCAACCCATGCACACTGCTAGCTACAACACGGTTTAAAATTTAGTGATCAACTAGAAATTCAACGGCATGATGTTACTGGTAATATTAAAAATAACAAAAATATAATGAATGTTGATTGGATTTTGATGTTAAATTTTATGATTTTTAATTAATTTTTATTTTTTAATAAATATAAATTATAATTATAAACAATGCGAAAGTAGTAGCCTTTCAAAACATAACAGTCTAACTAAAAAGAACGATCAAGATTAAAAAATAACAAAGCAGAATATTAATAACATTGACATACTGGCATATTAAAAAGGGAAGCCCTGTGAAATCGATCCCCAATTTGCAAAAATTAAATTGCATTATTTAAACATTTTACAGCATAAGCCAATATATATAAAATTTTCAATTAAATAAAGTGTTCTCCATATTTTTAGTGAAAATCATAATAAAAGTAAATAATATATTGAATAGATATTTCATCAAAAGGATATTTCTTTACTATAGCCAGAAATACCAAAATATAAATAAAAACATAGACTATAATAATTGTCATACGTTTGGCCTTACATACCAAAATAATGTTTTAACTCCAATAATATTTCTTTGCAAGTACACGAATGAAAAAAATGCTTCAAAATTAGAATACAAAGACACAATAGTAAATAAGATAATTTGATCAAGGGAAAAAGATAGAGCTGAGTATTTTGATTATTCAATATACGGAAAAAATCCATATGCATACAATTAGCATTTGCATGATTCTATTTTTATTGATAACTTTTTATCTTTTTTTTTTCTTTTTTTAATGATATGATGTAACAATTGTCCATGTAAAAAATCTGAAAAAGAAAAATTGGCCAAAAAGATAGAATGAAACAATTATATAAAATATGTTTATTGTGTTAGAATTATATGGAATATTAATTATACGTATGGGCTAAATATGTAAATATTATTGTATACGGCAGTCAAATTAAATAGTCAATTTAAAGTAATGATTAAATTAAGATTATTGACTATTGAGGTGTCAAATTATTATAGAAAATAAAGTGTAGAGACCAATTAGAGGTTTCTATTTTGTTCAAGGACCAAAATAGAAATTAACCTTAAAATAATGTTATAAAATGGCCGCGGTTTCTAGGAAAACTTAGCGAGATAGAACACTACGTTCCTTGGGTATTGTTTCTGCTATTCTCGTTGGGTAATCTCTGGAAGGTCACAAACCACCAATTCATTGCTTACGGAATCAACAATCGATGATGCCAGGTACACATCTTCTGTTCTTGCAATTTAATTTGAATAACCTAGTGATCTAAGTATGTTCTAAGATTTTAGGGAATTTTTTTTATCCCTTTCAATTGGTATCAGAGCCGGTTGCTAGATTGCTAGATTTTTTGAATAAAATTATTGTGATTGCTTTGATGATTTTAGAATTATAATCAGACTTTGGATTTTCTGATTGCTGTGTTTTTTCTGGAATCAAATACTGTTTTCATTTAATTTTTCAAATAATTAAAAAAAAATTGTTCTTCGTTAGTTCTTGAAGAACAATTTCGAAACTGTTGGGCTAGGTGTTTTTGGGAGGGTTTTTGGTTGGATTTGGACCGACGGTGGCGTAAAGGAGGGTTAACACCCTCATAAGGTGGTCGCCGGCGGTGGAGAACTGTGGAGAACGGTGGACAGGGTGGGCGTTGCGATTTCCAAAAAATCGCAATTTGATTTTGCGATTTTCAGGCGATTCATCGCCGATAAGGGATGGCCGGAGGTTGCTCGATGGTCGAGCAACCATCTGGAGGTTGTCACCGGCGGCGGGCGACTCTGGATCGAGACTGTAAGTGAGGCGGCGGCCATGGCGATATACTGATCGCGTGAGATGGCCTTAGCAATACAGCACCGTTTTGTGCCAAGGTACTGTGTTTGGAGACCAGCTGATCGCGTGAGGATGGACAGCACAAAATGACACCGTTTTGTGCCAAGGTGCTGCATTTGGAGACCATCTGATCGCACACCATTTTGTTCTAAAATGCTGCGTTTGGAGATCAGGCCGAGCGCCTGGGCGGTCTGTTCTGGGCAGCGCATTTCCGAATTGGACAGGCCCATTTGGTCAGGGCCTGTCTGTTTGGAAAATTTCAAAAGGGCCCTCCAACTTATAGAATAATTCGATTTTGACCTAGAAATTTTTATAATTCCTGTTTTCACCCACGGAACTTTTAATCTATTTGATTTTAGCCCAAATTTTTCTGTTTTTTTATTTTTGGCCCAATTTTGCAATTTAGTCACTAAATTAGGTTTCTTTGGGACTAAATTGTAATTTTTCAGGGGCGAATTATTTAATCTCATTCGGTGTTTAGTAATTTTTTTTAATTGCAAAATTTGTTTTTAATTGTAATTTGAGAATTTTATTTTATTAAATTGAGTTTAAATTTTGGTATTTTAGTCGTGATTGTGTCTTATATTTTTAATAATAAATTGATTGAAGTAATAAATCGCCAAAGTGACCTCTATTGTGTAAATTGATTTATTTAGGATATTAGACAGGTGTATTAAAATTCATTGCGGGTAGTAAACCGACCCAAAGAAAGGTTTCTATCCGGTTGAATTGAGAATATATGTGCGGTGATAAATATATGATAATTATTATGTTTTCCATCCATGTGGATAATAAATCGGTTCAAAGGAAGGTTTATTATTTGACAAGACTGATTTGTCAATATTTGATTGCTGCGTTGAGATGCCAATTACAGTTAATATTTTATGTCCAAAGATGGAAATATTAATATTGTGCCGGTATTTTATTTTCATTATTTGAACTCTATTATTATTTGTTTCATTTATTTTGTGGATAGTGAGCTTATGTTATTTTTGTTACTTTCTATGATGCCAGCTAGCATGCCGTATAATCCTAACACTGTCCCTATACTTGAGGGGTCAAATTTTGGTTCATGAAAATCAAGCATGATGATATATCTGGATTGTATGGACTTAGACCTTGCGTTCAGGATGGACGAACCTGCTCCTTCTACTGAAGAGAGCACAGATGCTCAGAGGATTCAGTATGAGAAGTGGGAGCGCTCTAACCGCTTAGGTCTTATGATCATGCAGCAGGGAATCCCAGAGCATGTTCGGGGAGCCATTTCTGCTGAGGAAAGTAATGCTAAAAACTATCTTGCTGAGTTGGAGAACGTCTATGTCAAGAATGACAAGGCCGAAGTGGGGGCGCTTTTAGCAAAACTCACCTCCATAAGGTATGCTGGCAATGGTAGTGTTCGGGAGCATATACTGAGCATGTCCCAAATAGCCAAGAGGCTAAAGGTCCTGGATTTGGTTTTACCAGATGACCTGTTAGTCCATCTAGCTTTGAATTCTCTTCCACCACAGTATGGGCAGATCAGGACTTCATATAACTGCCAGCCGAGCAAATGGACTCTTAACGAGCTCATTGCTCATTGTATGGATGAGGAGGAAAAGATGTTGGCTACTAAGAGGGAGAGTGCTCAACTGGTCTCTTCAGCAGATAAGGGCAAGAACAAGAAAAGAAAGAAGACTGCTAAGAATAAGACTGCTGATAAGGGTCCTGTGCAGAAGAAGCCTAAGGAATTAAAATGCTTCTTTTGCAGTAAGTCTGGACACGTAAAGAAGGACTATCCTAAATATGCCACATGGCATGTTAGGAAGGGTAAGTACCTTGTTTTAGTCTGTTCTGAAGTTAATTTAACTTCAACTCCTAGAAACACTTATTGGATGGATTCTGGTGCTACCGCTCACATAAATGTTTCATTGAAGGATTGTCTGAGCTACCGAAAGCCAACTGACGGTGAAAGATACGTCTATATGGGAACTGGCGAGCCGGTGGAAGTGGAGACAATTGGGCATATTAGATTGTGTTTAAGAACTGAATGTTTTTTGGATCTTATAGATACTTTTGTTATTCCGACATTTAGACGGAATTTAATTTCTGTTTCTTATTTGGACAAATCTGGTTTTACTTGTTCATTTGGAGACAGTTCATTTACTTTATCTATGGATTCAAAAATTTTTGGTACTGGCTTCTTGAATGCATGTGATAATCTATATATGTTGGATATTAATGCTTCTTATAATGAAACACTGCAAGTTAGTACTATAGGTACCAAAAGGAAGCTGAATATGGATAACTCAGCTGAACTTTGGCACAGATGTTTGGGTCACATATCCAAATCTAGAATAGAACGTCTTGTGTTATATGGTATCCTAGACACACTTGATTACACAGATTTGGACTCCTGTGTTGAGTGTATTAAAGGTAAACAGACTAAACAAAAGAGATTAGGTGCCAATAGATCATCAAATGTCTTAGAATTGATACATACAGACATCTGCGGTCCATTCCCTATAGCAACAAGGAATGGCCAAAGATACTTCATATCATTCATAGATGATTACTCACGTTATGGGTACCTATATTTCATTCATAAGAAATCAGAGTCTGTAGACGTTTTCAAATCTTATAAGGCCGAAGTTGAAAACCAACTCGGAAAGAAGATTAAATGCGTTAGATCTGACCGTTGTGGTAAGTACTACGGTAGATATGATGGTTCAGGTGAACAACGTCCAGGACTATTTGCTATTTTCCTACATGACTGTGGTATAGTACCTCAATACACAATGCCTGGTACACCCAGCATGAATGGTGTATCTGAGAGACGTAACAAAACTCTTATGGATATGGTAAGGAGCATGATTAATCGTTCTTCCTTGCCTGAGTCTCTGTGGGGAGAAGCATTGAAAACAGCAGCTTATCTTCTTAACAGAGTACCAACTAAAGCAGCTGCAAAAACACCTCATGAGCTTTGGACTGGACGCAAGCCCAGTTTAAAGCACCTTCATGTTTGGGGATGTCCTGCTGAGGCTAGGCCTTATAGGCCCAATGAAACTAAATTGGACTCCAAAACTGTTAGCAGCTACTTTATTGGCTATTCTGAGCGATCACGGGGTTATAAGTTTTATAATCCTACTACCAGGACTATTTCTGGGACGGGAATTGCAAAATTCTTTGAGGATGTTGAGTTTGGGGGGAGAAATAAGGTTAGAAACATTGTCTTTGAGGAGGGATCGAGTCAGGAACACTCAGTGTTGATTCCCATCATTGCTCCTAGTAGTGTTCAGGTTCCTACGCCTGTCACTGTTCCAGAAGCAACTCAAGTTCCAATATAAGACAATGTTGAACAACTTCCCCATCAGGATGAAGAAGTCATTCTTCCTCAAGAACAAGCTCAACAACCTCAAGAATTTGAGCCAGAACCTGTGCCTTTAAGGAGGTCCACTAGAGAGAGAAGAAACGCAATTCCAGATGAGTATATCTTCAGGAACATGAAGACACTGTAGACATGGTGGAAGATGGTCCAATCAGCTTTCATCATGTCATGCAGGATTCCAACTCTCACAAGTGGATTGAGGCAATGGGTGAAGAATATAAATCTATGCAAGACAATCAAGTTTGGGATCTTATCCCATTACCCGAAGGAAAGAAACTTATTAGTTGCAAATGGATATTTAAGACCAAGAGGGATTCTAATGGTAATGTGGAAAGATATAAGGCTCGTCTTATAGTTAAAGGCTTCACTCAGAAAGAAGTGATTGACTATAAAGAGACCTTCTCTCCGGTTTCATTGAAGGACTCTTTTAGGACAATCATGGCTTTAGTTACACTTTTTGATCTTGAGTTACATCAAATGGATGTGAAGACTGCGTTTCTCAATGGAGACATTGATGAAACAATCTATATGGTGCAGCCAGAAAACTTTATGTCTGGAGACCCAAAGCGACTGGTATGCAGATTAAAGAAATCCATTTATGGACTCAAGCAAGCTTCTCATCAGTGGTATTTCAAGTTCCATGAAGTAGTTGTCTCTTTCGATTTTGAGACAAATGCTATGGAAGATTGTGTGTATCACAAGTTCAGTGGGAGTAGGTTTATCTTTTTGGTCTTATATTAGGATGACATACTGCTTGCTACTAACTGTAAGGACTTGCTGCACGAGACCAAAGTCTTTCTCTCAACACACTTTGAGATGAAAGATTTAGGTGAAGCTTCTTTTGTATTAGGGATTCAAATACATCGAGAATGTACTCGAGGTATTCTTGGATTATCACAAAAGGGCTATATTGAGAAAGTGCTCAAGAGATTTAGTATGCATAATAGTAGACCAATTGATACCCCAGTCGCTAAAGGAGATAAATTCAGTCTTGATCAGTGTCCAAAGGGTGAACTTGAGATTCAGGAGATGCAAAAGATTCCTTATGCGTTAGCAGTTGGGAGTCTGATGTATGCTCAAGTTTGCAGTCGTTCAGATATTTCATTCATAGTTGGCATGTTAGGGCGATATCTCAGCAATCCAGGAATGGAACATTGGAAAGCAGCCAAAAGAGTCTTGAGATATCTTCAGAGAACGAAGGGACATATGCTCACGTACAGGAGATCAGATCAGCTTGAGATCATTGGGTATACTAATTCTGATTTCGCTGGATGCCAAGACAGTAGAAAATCCACATCAGGCTACATATATCTCTTGGCTGGTTGTGCTATTTTTTGGAAGAGTGCGAAACAAACTCTTGTAGCTACCTCTACCATGGAAGCAGAATTTGTAGCAAGCTACGAGGCATCCAATCAGGCAATCTGGCTGAGGAACTTTGTCACAGGGCTGCGCATTATGAGTGGCATTGAAAGGCCATTGAAGTTACCCTGTGAAAATAACTTAGCAGTTTTATTCTCCAACAACAACAGAAGCTCTTCTCGATTGAAACATATCGGGATTAAGTTTCTAGCTGTGAGGGAGAGGGTACAGAGTGGACAGATATCCATAGAGCATATTGAAACGAACTCTATGATTGCGGATCCACTCACTAAGGCAGTGATACCGAAAGTTTTTCATGAGCACACTGCTTATATGGGTGTCACATTATTTGAGACTATTTAGTTTCAGTTGGAGTTTGTTCATTGTGTTTGCATTATGTTTTATGTATGCTCTGTTTGGCATTGGATATATTTTGTAAAGTATATTCAGTTTTTGCAGAAAAATGAGGTTTTTCACTTTATTATGTGTTTTACACTCTGTATTATATTTATGTTTGATCTCACTTAAGGTTGACCAGTTGAAAACAGACATGGTTGAATCATATTGCATGTAGTTTCCATGCTACACTCTTATAATTGATCTATGTCGTTTGAGAGTGTTGGTAATGTGATTGATGGTGGCTTAAGTCACGATGAATGCGGCAACTGGCCCTTCAGTCCTTTATCAATATGATCAATGGACGAGATTGTTTGGGACACCTTAAGCATGACTGCATTATTTTGAGCTCGTTAAGGTGTGTGCATTTTATTTTACATATGTTAGACCAAGTGAGAGATTGTTAGAATTATATGGAATATTAATTCTACGTGTGGGCTAAATATGTAAATATTATTGCATACGGCAGTCAAATTAAATAGTCAATTTAAAGTAATGATCAAATTAGAATTATTGATTATTGAGGTGTCAAATTATTATAGGAAATAAAGTATAGAGACCAATTAGAGGTTTCTATTTTGTTCAAGGGCCAAAATAGAAATTAACCTTAAAATAATGTTATAAAATGGTCGTGTAGGGAAACTTAGTGAGATAGAACACTACGTTCCTTGGGTATTATTTCTGCTATTATCGTTGGGTAATCTCTGGAAGGTCACAAACCACCAATTCATTGCTCACGGAATCAACAATCGATGATGCGAGGTACACATCTTCTGTTCTTGCAATTTAATTTGAATAATCTAGTGATCTAAGAATGTTCTAGGATTTTAATGAATTATTTTTTATCCCTTTCATATTGTCCAACTAAGTTAATTCATCATCCCAATATTTACCAAGCTAAATTTCTTACGATGTCTACATGTTTTAGCAAGAGAGATAATTTCAATGTTATGAATTAATTTTTGTATATTTTTTATCTTAAACTGTAGCAAATTATAATTGCAGCTTGTTTATCCATGGACTTTCCAAGAGAAATAGTAAGACGAAAAAACAAATTTCACCAATTCTTTTTTTTTTCATGTCACTTGTGTAACATTCATTCGTAAATGAAATAAATTTCGTCATAGCAATGCCAATGACTTATAATAGTAAACCATACTACTAAAGATTTGTATAGTTAGCCAAAATTTTTTTAAAGGAAACTTGACTTATGATAGTAAACAATTTTCTTAAGCAATAGATAAGAGATATTTTCATTAAACAGAGAAAATAAGTATATAAAACCAGATATGGCCTAGAACAATCCTTGTGTGACAAAAAAAAAACAGAAGCTGACCAAATTAGCAGAATTAAACACAATACAAACTATGGAAAGTACATCATATAAAATAAGAAGGCATTGGTCATTAATAAGATAGTCCATAAAGAGGAGGTTGAAGATGAATGTAACTCCACCAAGTGAGAGTAATAATCTTTGACCCAAAGGGATGCCAATTAAAATGAGAGATCCAACCATACGATCGCAGGAGGTAAACCTCCATTGTGGAGGGTCACATTGATGAACAAATTTGATGTGTGACATTTGATCGTTATAGAACCAGCAAATGAAGTAAGTTTTTGCTAGATTAGGAAGGACTTCCCCATGCTCTAAGCTGAAATAGGCAATCAATGGAATCTTATGCCCCATGCGACTTGGTGATGAAATCAGGTGTTGATGTACCCATCACTCCATAGAAAGAAGTTAACAACAACAAAAAAAACCTTCCATCTAGAAGATTGAGCTGCTTCTGGTGATACCCAATATAGACAAAAAAAAATGCCCAGGAAACTATCATAGCTAGGAATAGATATAATAATAAAGAAGATTCCACAGAAGGAACCATTTAAGGGGAACCTTTCACAAAAGCCGGAGGCTGAACAACAACAAACAAACTGAGGACACAAAACCAAAGGTTGATCAATACACAAAACCATAGGTTGATCAATCTACCACTTAAGACAGTAACAAACCCTTCATAAAAACTGAAGTCTTGACAGGTCCAAAAAGAAGGGCTCATATCAGATTTGGGTAAGGAGATTTCAGCTGGATGGCGTCAGGGTGGATTTGTAGTTAAGACGTTTGGCTGATGTTCAAGTAGCAAGGCTGGGGTACCAGGACTAGAGTGTTGGAGGTGGGTTGGGTTAAGTGTGTGGTAGGAGAGTTTGAGGGCATACATGGCAATTGGACCATGCTGTGCTTGCCCGGCTCAAATCTATCATACATCTGACTTTTTCATGTCGTATCATACTAGCCAAAAAAATTAATTATGATGTCCATGCCAGCTTAAAAAATTAATCATATTGGGTCGTGCTGGGTCAGACTACATATTGGACTAGCGTAATTCTTTTAACACAAAGTTTACTACTATTTTTTTAAAATAAATTATATGCAAAACTTGATAAAAAAGTAAAAATTATTAATTAATAAAAATATAATTATATATAAAAATTGATAATAAAAAAAATAAAAATACCACATAATTTACGTGGTTCGACATAAAAGACCTACGTCCACGGGAAAGAAAAATATTATTTATTTATTTATCAAAATATTACAAATTTAACAAACAAGTTACATCAATAATTTTAAACAACCTAGACTATATTTTCATCCTCATAGGTACATAACTTGCATCATACTTATTTGACCAAATATCACTAGTAAGATATATTTTAGATGAAATATTTTTAATTCTAAAATTAATTTTTCTTTATATTCATAAAATAATTTAAAGACATATTCTTTAATTATATCTAGATATATTTTTTTACTGTGGAGCAAAAAAAAATTAAATATATTTTATGAATTTATAATCTTTGCCCATTGAAAAATATTGCACAGACCAAATTATATATCTATCTAATTCTTTTCTATATTTTTTCAGGTGAAAAATAAAAACTACTTAATCCTTCTTTATTATGAGCTAGTATAGTTTAGGTTGTATTATCAAGTTGATTTTTATGTTTTTTTGCATGTCTTAATAAATGACCTGTCCTACTATTAGCTTTACATTTATATTTTTTTTATATTTTTTACACATTGCTCTTAAACATTTATCCGATATTTTTTTCTATCAAATAAATTTCAAACACCACTAGTTATTTTCTTTCTTTACTAGTTACGATCAAATTAGACTCATTGAATTTTGAGAATTAGATGTACTTTAAATAAAACTAGCAATATTTTCATTGGAATTAACAAAATTTTGGTGTTGAAAATTAGATGATTCCGCCATATAATAAAACTTCTTTCACAGTACACAAAATACTTAACAATATAATAAAACTTACAAATATTAAAACACTTCACAAATCACAATAATAACAATAATTAAATTAGTAATAATAATGTAACACATTAAAAAATAATAACAATAATGTAACACAAATTAAAAAAATAATAACAATAATTTAACACATAAACTATAATTAATTAATTAAATCAAACAAATAAATATAAGACTAAAATTAAATAAATAAAATTTAAATAAACTTACTTGATAATTTAAAAATTAAAGAATTGAAGAATTTAGAGAGAATGCAAGAAAATTTTATAGAAAATATAACAGAGATTTTGGGATTGAAAGGAAGAATTAGAGATTAATTAGTGAATTGAAATTAATTGCAATTTGTAAAATGTAAAGTGTTAATTTATTTACAAAAAAGTAATTTTTTTCAAAAAAAATTCTATAAACGAGCTGTTTATAGCTGTTGAGGACATTTTTGTCCAAAAACTTAAATTTACATAAATACCCCAATAAACTATTTGTTTCTTTTGCTATGTTGGGGTATTTTAGTAAAAAAATTAAAAATTTAAATTGGTTGCTCATACACACATAACACACCCAATTATACTATTAACTATTAATTAAATATTAAATATTATTAATTATTCTTCAAAGATGCTCATACACACCCAACTGCACCTTTTTGTTTAAAAAAAAAGGCTACCATATGTATTTATTTTGTCTTATTAGTTGACATTTACACATTTGTCTTTTCAATTTTTCATGCAGTTGGATGTTATTATGTTAGTGTGTGGCCAATGGGTATACATAGTAAATAATAGACTAGTGGACCTAGCATGCCATGTCAGGCCAAGCTGCTAGTCGGGCCGGCCTAATAGGCCATGTGCCCCAGGCCCAGCCCAGCCCAGCCCAGCCTAGGGCATATTTTTTTGAGCTTTTTATTAGGTTATGCTCAAGTTGTGCTGGGTCGGGCCGCTCGACCCAATTGCCATCTATAGTTTGAGGGTTATAAATATTCGAGGCGCAACAAGAAGAACGAAAAAAAGAGGCTGAAATGGGATTGGTGTTTGTAAATGAGAGATTAGGAAGGTTAGCATTGTGTATTGGTAGTATTTTACCAAAGGGAAGTAGACAGTGTCGGAATTAGAAGTATGATGAAAGCAGGGTAAATCTTATAAGAAAAAATAATTGCATATGAATTTATATTTAATTTTATTTTTATATTAAAAATTAATATAAATATTTAGCATTAATATTTATATTCAATTTTATTTTTATATTAAATATTTAAATATTAAAATTTTTATCATTTTATTTTAATATATAAATATTACTTTGAAAAATCACACAATATATGTTATTTTTTAAATAATATTTATATATTTTTTGAGATATTTTAAAGAAAATATTTAAACTAATTATTTTTCAATAAATTTATATGATAGAATATTTTTTGAAAAATAATTAACCTAATCACAAAATTTCTAAACTCAATTCATAATTAAATTACAAAATAATTTATTAGAGAAAATTACATTGTATAGCATACTTTTAGCTTTTTTTTTTTTTCCAAAAATACACTATGTTTTTAGTGTACCTTTAGTATGCTAAATATATACTCAATACATACCTTTAAAAATAGAGTATATATTTTGTATACTAAATATATACTAAGAAAATATCTTTGAAAAGGGGTATTTTTAAAATTAAAAATTGAAAAAGAATATTTTTGAAATAGAAAAAAATAGGCATTTTTGAAAATATTTTAATTTTTAGGATATTTTTGAAGAAATCCCATTTTGTATCAATTTTTGGATACAAATTGAAAATAATTGAAAGTAATAAATATATATATATAGTAGATTTACCAATTTAATATATATATATATATTGATTTAATATGATTATTCTATATATTATATATTATATATTGTATAATATATCATAATATATATATACAAAGGAATTAACAAGGGGGTAAAATTGATTGGGAACAAAATCATTTACTCTTGGCTTTGGTACCAACCTGTTTATGATGGGAATAAAATCTAATATATAGTTAAGATTTCCTAAGAATCTTTGTGACTATGTTTTATCTAAGATTTTATCAAAAAATTTATTAGCAAAATCTAACAACCTCTCAATGGGAACAATTGTATCCTAGAAAATGTGGTGTCCTAGGAATCTAATCCTAGTTTGAAAGAAAGAAAATTTTGACTTAGAAACAACAAGACCATTTTCCTTAACAAGATAAAAGAATGTTTCAAGATGTTTGAAATGTTATTCTATGGAATTAGAAAAGATTAATACATCATCTATATAAACAATGCAAAATTCAAAATATGGATTAAAAATATTATTCATAATTCTTTAAAATTCAAAACGAGCAGTTTTTAAACCAAAAGACATTACTATCTATTCATACTGGCCAAATGAAACAGTGAAAATAGTTTTATAACGGTCTTTTAGATGAATTTGAATTTGTCAAAATCCCAATTTCATGTCAAATTTGAAAAAAAATAAAAGAGAAATGTTGTTTCTGTAACAAATTTTTTATTATTGGGAATTGGATATCTTATCCATTTCAAGACTTTATTAAAAGATTTGTAATTAATTACTAATTTAGGAGTGCCTCATTCTATTTTTATTTCTGAATTTTTAATTCACATAGAATATTGTACAGCTCCAAGGAGACCTAGATTTTGTAATTAATCTTTTTGACTTAAGGTCTCGATATCTTTTTTTTCCTGCAATGAGCTTCAAGTTTTTGGTTCATTTGAATAGGCCTAGCAATTTTGTGGGAATTTGTTTCTTATCAAAATTTTTTCATAAGAAAGATCTATCATATGTTATTTTCTATTCCAGAAAACATTTGATAAGCCAACACAAATTTTTGTTTCAATGAGATTTTGGAAAGTTTGAATTTTTTGTTTTATTTGAAAATTTTTTAATTGGCTTTTTATTTTCTTTAACAATATTTCTTGTTTCGAAAAATAGAGTTATTTTTCTTTCCCCCTAATAATACAATTTATCTTATTTTCATAAATTGAATGAGTTTTTATGAATTTAAGATTTCTTATTTTAGGCTTTTTCAATTAAAGGGAAAATTATTTTTTCTTTCTTGATTTTAAAAGAAATTTCATCATAGTCAACTATATAGGGAGTTATCAAATTAATGAATGGTGTCGCTAATATAACACTTCAATGTATTTCTTTTAACCAAAACAAAAGATGTTTTAATTTGGAAATTTTCTGAAGCAATGGATGCATCAGTTTTTGAGGTAACTATAATTTTTGAGTTATTAGGAGAAACAAGTTTTTCTCTAATTTTTTCATGAAATCATTTAGGAACAATACTTTCTCTGAGACAATTTAAATTAGCTTCTTTGTCAAAAAGAGCTATTGTATTTAAATTAAAATCATCAGAAAAGACATTTCTAACCTTAACAAGACATTTTCTAGAAGTTACTTGTTTTAGAAGAAATAGAAAATCTGGAGGAATATTTTCAAGTGTTTAAATTTTCTTTGATTCTTTCTTGTTATCAGTTTTATTTTTTGTTTTTTCTTCTTAATTATCATCTGAGGTTTCTTCAAACACTTTTGAAAGAAATGCTTGAAGTATCTGTGAATCCTTAGATTATTTTTCCTTGTGTACTTTTAATTCCATTTTTATGGATTTAATTTCTTCTTTGAGAGTTTGAAATTGTGGGTAATTATTTTGTAGTTTTGCCTTTTCCTAAAATTATAAGAATTGGTAGGAACTACAAGTTTGGAAATTGATGATTTGAAATTGGAATTTTCAACTAAAGTTTTCATAAGCTTCTTCTAAAAATTGCTTTTGAACTTTAGGATTCTCAACATGTTTAAGGATATCAAGCATAAACTCTTGATCTTTAGTTAACATATTAATTTGTTTAGAATTAGATTCTGAATCACTATCTAAATTAGTTGAACTAGTAGTTCCTACCTCATCTATTTGGAGAGATTTACTATTGCTAGTAGGTTCTAACTCAGAATAACTATATCAGTAGATTCAACAAGAAGGGCTTAGATTTTTCCTAGGAGTACTTCTTTTTTTTTTGGGCTCATAAAGTTTCTTATTGACTCTACAATATTTGAAAATATGACATTTCTTACCATATTTGTAGCAAATGACATCTCTGAAATTTAATTTTGAAGAGGAAGATTTATATTTTCTGGAAAAAAATTCTTATAGGGTTTGGATGGTTTCCTATATAATTCTTCCTTGCTAGATTTGGAATACCTCTTCTTGGAATGGTGGTTTTTTTGGAAGGTTTGGAACTACAGGTTTTGCTACAGCTACCTCTACAAGCTTAGTCTGTCTTGGTAGTAGAGAATTCAAACTGCTTATAAAAACTACCTAGTTCCTTTTTAGTTTTTCTCATTTCCCACTTTAAATATTTTTGAAGTTTGAGGTCTTGACATATTTAAGTCTATTCTTTTAGGTAATGCTAACCAATTCTCCATAGGTTAAAAAGGTTATATGGAATAGATTTTTTAAATGATTCCTTAATTCTATTTCTAACCTTTTCTCCTAATAGAGTGGGTAATCTTGCAAGAAATTTTTTTTTTTCCAGAAAGATTGGTTGGAATCTTCTCTAAGCATGATTCTAGTTAGGAAAGTATTCTTATACTTTTGGAAATCACTCAGTTTCTTACACCTACTATTTGAAAGGAGTTCTGCATTTTTATCTTTAAGGTGTGAAGGATCACCTATGAAATGCAGAAAAACTATAAGAATTAAGGTTACTACATCATCAAGAATAATTTCTCCTAATTCATTGAAAATGAGAGTTCCATCCTCTGTGAATTGGATTGAATCTAGAATGTTCATCTGTTGCTGAGGTGTGAGATAATGATCTCACCATCCTTTCAGCTGTCCTAAAAAACTAGCTATCAGGATTTCAGCTATTGCTCTATCTGGGATTTTTGATTGTGACTTATAGGCATTTGCTGTCATAGTCATTTATTGTAGGAAACTAAGGATATTGTATTATGTCATACCATCTAAATTTCATTCATAGACGGTAGAGGCATTGAATTTGGATTGACTTAGGATATTAGGTCTATTTTCTAATCCTAAATACTGTGCTGTGGAAATTGCTAAAGGTTGACTCTTGGGCCAATATAGTTTATTAACTACTAGGCTTAGGCCAGAACTAGCATCTGACTCATAGTATTTTTCAATGATACTAACAGTATGGGATGCTTGGGTTTGAGATGGAGTCTCTAGGACTATTTGAGGAGTAGTGTTAGAGTCTTGTAGAGTACTAGAGCTTTGACTAATCCTATTAAATTAGTCCTTAATAGCGTGAAGAAATTCTAAACTATTGTCTTGAATTTGTTTATGGCTGGTTTTGGACATTTAAAATGGTTTGAAGATAGGAGCTTTTACTTTTGAACTTATCCGTAGTTCAACAATTTCTATCTTTTGTAATTTCTCAATTCTAGTAAGCTGGGTTCCTAGGGTATTGAGGTAGATATTGGTAAAATTATTTTAAATGACAAGATTTTTAAGGTTGAGAGAAGAATCCTCATTTGGATTTTTAAATGGGTTTCCTAACAGTGGCAGGTTTAATTGATTTTGAATCAGAAATTGAGAGAGGACATGAAATTTCCTGTTGTGAGGAATGAATCTCAAACCAGTCAAAGAATAAAATATGATCTTTATTTTGAAAAATAAAGTCATAATATTTTGACTGTATGAGGCCTTGCCCGAGCACAGATCTAGCCCTCTCAGGAATAAAGAGCTAAAATATTCTTCTGGGCTAAGTCCCACATGATATCACCGCGTACAGTCTTCAATCGGTTCGATAGGCATGAGTTTAGAATTGTCTTTATTTTGAAAAGATTTGTTTCTTTTATTTAAAAGAAACTCTCCTTTTATTTTGAAAAGAGATGGTGGCTTTTATTATGAAAAGCAAAGATTAGAGAATCACCACCTTAGTTTATTTTATTTGGAAAAATTAAGAAAAAATTTATTTAATTGACTCCATTAAATTAAGTTAATTTTTACCCAAAAGGACACTAGTCTAAAATCAATCACGATGGGTTTTGGGCTAAGTTTTCATATCAATTTTGATAAAAATGATTTTTAACTCTCTTTGATTGATTTTTGACCTTTTTGAAATTGATAAAAATGTAATTTTTATGTATTATAACATAATTGATGCGTAGGTTATTGTTATGATCCATGAGCAGGTAATAATATGACATTCACAAATACTATAAGGGAAATTAAATATTACAACTCCATCAAAGTAATAATTTCATGGGAGCCTTAACTCTAGCCCTTATGGGTTCTAGGTTGAGCATAATTTCCTAAATTAACCAATTAATAAAAATGAAAGATAAGTAAAACAATAATAGTAATCATTGTAAAACTCACCAAATTTATAATAGTGCCTAAAATGTCACAGAAATGAAAGAAAAGAAGTAATAACATTAATGGCGAGATCAATAAAATAAATTGAAGAAGAATCAAAATAAAAGACCAGTTGGTTATTTAGGTGTGGGTTCAGCACTCGAAATAATATTTCGAGTGTGTCTACTTATCCCGTTTAAATAGAAATAAAAAGTCATAAGTAGTTCGTGCCTTTGATTGCAAATGACTTGAATTAACCAATTTTAGTTAGTTTAGATTACTGAATTAACAAGAGAAATGTGATAAAATTTGTATATTGAATAGCCATTTCCTTTGGATCTATGGTTGAAGTAGCTCCGTTTGAGGGGTCTCGATAAAAAGATGCCAAACTGACTTTGAATCCAACAAATTATAAAAGAATCAAATTTAATTTGATAAAATTAATTCAAGATGAATTTATTGTATTTTTGTATCAGAAATAATTTTGACGAAGTTTTCGTATGTAAAATTTTAGACCCCTCTCTTTTTTTTAAGACGAAGAACTCCATTTATTGTGAAAGTGAAAAAAATGGACAAAAATGCACCTGGACAGTTTGCGCGCACCACGACTTATATTTGTCATTCTGAGCCCATTTGAGCTTTGATTCGCACGATTCAAGATGTGTTGGATTCATTATCATGTGGGATTTTATTTAGAGGGAAAAATTGGTTATTTTTTCTCATGTCCAAAAATTAAGGGTGTTTTTGGGCCAATTTTGGGCTAGTTTGGTCCCATCTAGGCCCGTCCGAATTTTAATTTGTGTGATTTCAATTTTATTCAAACTGTACTCATATTCTTAATTTAGGTGTAAAATTAGGATTTATATTAATATAATTTGTAAGGTCCGCAATCCGAACAAAATACCTATTGAAAAGTGGAAATATTTTGAATATGCAGGAGTTATATGGTTTGATTGCCTCATTTAATACTATTCTAAACACAAAGAAAATGCCAGATGAATGAAAATAGAACTGTTTGATACCTATTTTTATGAACAAGTGAGATATTTAAAAGTTGTTCGAACTACAAAGGTATAAAGTTTATGAATCACATAATAAAGTTGTGGAAATGATTTGTGGAATATCATTTATGTTTGGACACTTATGTCTCTCAAAACTAATTTGGATTTATGTAAGGTCGATCGACTATAGAAACAATATTTCTTATTAGAGATTTGACGAAAAAGTATATGGACATGAAGAAGGATTTTTACATAGTTTTCATCGATTTGGCGAAGATTTATGATCATTCTCAGAGAAGTTTTATGGCAGATCCTAGAGCATATGAAGGTATCAATAAGATATATTCAAGTCCTAAATGATATGTATGATCGAACTACTACTAGTGTCTGTACAGTTGAAGGGGATAATAATATTTTTTCTTATTCTATTAGGTTACATCAAGGTTTAGCATTACGTCCCTATCTTTTTGCCTTGATTTTGGATGAGCTAATAAGACATATACAAGACGATATCCTATGGTGAATAATGTTCACGGATAATATTGTGTTAATAGATGAGACTCAAGTAAGAGTAAGTAGGAAGTTGGAGTAGTGAAGAAATACTTTGGAGTCCAAATATTTTAAGGTAAATAGAACTAAGACTAAGTATATGCATTGTAAGTTTTAAATATGCAATGAGTGTATTAAAGAAAAGGTAAAGATAGCTCCTATTGAGGAAAAAATAAGAAAATACAAATTGAGGTGGTTTAAATATATGAAACGAAAATCAAGTGATGCGTCTGTCAAAATGATTGAATACGTTAAGATAGTTATTGTTAGGAGAAACCGAGGTAGCCCTCAATTAACTTTAAAAAAAGTGATTATATGCCCTTATATCTCTTTGAAGATGTAGCCCATAATTGTCCCGAATAGAGAAAAAAAAAAAGAAAAAAAAAAGAATCTATAAGGAAGACTCTATCTAACTTGGGATTAAAATTTTATTGAATTGAGTATTAATAAAAATTTAATGAGTCAAATATTTTTATATAATATTTAATATTCATAAAATCATAGTGAATCTAAAACTATTCGGCCTACTCTTTCAAAACTTCATATTGAATATGAAAACTTTGGCATTTAATCATTTTATCTACTAAACTTTCATTTTAACTGCTTTCATTATAAGAATATATCAGATTATCGACAAAAATATTTTTTTTTAGTAATACCGATAAAATACTGAAAGAAACGATTAAAAAATAAATTAAAAAAATACACCGATAAAAAAAATTTATCAACGTACATTTTATTGACAATAATAGTGCCAACAAATCGAGCCAACAATTACCGACAAACTTTACCAATAAAAATATTTTCTATAGGTAAAATTACCGACATAAATATTTTTTGTAGGTAAATTTACCGATAAAATTTATTTTTTGTAAGTAATACTGACAGAAAATATTTTTTGTGTGTAAAATTACCGAGAAAAAATATTTTCTATCGGTAATATCAAGAGAATATATTTTCTGCAAGTAAAATTACCGACATAAATATTTTCTATAGGTAATACTGACAGAAAATTATTCTGTCGGTAAATAAATAATCGCAACCCAATTAGTAGGTAATACCGACAGAATATATTTTTTATTTGTAAAATTACCGAGAGAAAATATTTTCTATCTGTAAGATCGAGAGAACATATTTTTTGTAGGCAAAATTACCGATAGAAAAGTAATTCTCTTGGTAAACAAATAGTCGCAACCCAATTAATTAGGTAAAAATTTTACCGTCATTATTTGAGATATTTACCAAGAGAAAGTATTTTTCTGTCTGTAAAATTATTAAGCGAACCACTTTTCTGTTGATAATACTAAGAGAACATATTTTCTGCAGGTAAAATCACCGATAAAATAAATTTTCTATAGGTAATACCGACATAATATATTTTCTGTCGGTAATTTTTTTGACAGAAAAGTGATTCTCTTGGTAAATAAATAGTCACAACCCAATTAATTGAATGAGAATTTTACCGCCATTATTTGAGACTTTTACCGAGAGAAAAATATTTTTTTGTCGATAAATTTACCGAGAGAAAATATTTTATGTCGGTAATACCAAGAGGATATATTTTCTGTAGGTAATACCGACAAAATATATTTTCTGTCGATAAATTTACCGACAGATGATTAATTTTCTCGGTAAATTTTTTCTATAAAAATATATATTCTCTCTTCTCCCATTTTTGCTAATTCTCTCCCATTTTTTTCATTTTGCATCTCCCTCTATGTGTCTTTGTCCCATTTCTATGTAATTTTTTTTATTTTTTGCTTGAAAAAGAAGAAGAAGATATTTATTTTGATTTTTTAATTTTAGATAAATTTGTGTAATATATATTAAATTTATTTATTTAATTTTTATGAATTGAATATTTTGTTTTGGGTTTGTGGGTGTTGTAGTTTAAGTTGATTATTTATATTTTGGTTGTGTATTGTTTGATTTTTAAGATTATTTTAATTTAATCACAATATTATTTTAGGGATTTTTAAAATTTTCATAATATATTTAGAAATGTTTTTGTATTTAGAAATTTATTTAGAGTGTTAGATTTTTTTTTTAATATTTTTCTAATTTTTTAAAAAATTTAGAAAAAATTGATTTATTTTTATAAATTTCAAAATAAAAATTATAAAAAAATATATATTTTTTAAAATTTATGTGTTTAAACACAATATGTTTTAAGAAATTTTAAAAATTTTAATTATATTTTTAGAAATTTTTTGGTAACTAAAAATTTTTAGGGTGTTTTATGATTTTTTAAAAAAATTAGCTAAAATTTATTTATTTTGATAAATTTTAGAATAAAAATAATTTAAAATTTTTTTTAAAATTTTTTTAATTAAATAGAATATGTTTTAAGAAATTTTAATTTTTTTATATTTTTTAAATTTTTTTAGTAAATAGAAATATTTTAGGGTGTTATATTTTTTTAAGGTATTTTTTTATTTAAAAAAATAGGTAAATTTGATTTCAAAATTTTAATTATAAAAATAAATTAACGAAAAATTTATTTTTTTTATATTTTCTATAGATAATATCGACAAAATTTTCTCTTGGTAATATGCCAACATAATTTTTTATCGGTAATTACTGATAAAATTTTCTCTAGGTAATTTACCTACAGAATTTTTTTCGGCATTACTAACATAATTTTTTGTCGGTATTACTGACAAAATTTTTTTTCTCTCGGTAATTTACCAACAGATATTTATTTTCATCGGTATTTTCATTATCGGCAAATAAAATAACTACAGAAATTTTATGTCGGTAAATCTAATTACCGACAAAAAAATAAAGATTACCGACGAATTTTTTTATTGGTAATCCGGTACATTCTTGTAGTGTTTACCTCTTGTACTTATCTATTTTTTTACTAATAAATATTTATATTAGCGAATACTTATCATTTTATTCATTGTATTTATATATTAGACACTGAATAGATATGTTAGTGATAGGGATGAAGGCAGAACTTCAAAAGAGGGGGTAAAATTTCTCATGGAAGTTCTAATTTTGCCCTTGGTCGTTCCTCTTTATTTTTGTTTCTCATTGTGCATTTCATACATACACTATTTTGTAAATTTGTCAATCTATTAATAAATCATTTTAATTTACTAAAAATAAATTAAATCAGTCAAATAAAATATTAATATGTGTATCTATGTCTAGAAAATTTCTAAATTTACATGATAGTACATAAAAAATAAAATAAAGAGAAAATAATAATAAAATAAAAATAAAAAAGAAAGAGAAGAAATAGACAAATAAAAATAAATTTTTAAAAATAAAGATTCTAATATTGTATTGTTTCTCAATTTTCTTTTTCTTTAATCCATTGATTCATTAAAAGAGTTCAAATTAATTTATCCTAAGAGTTTGCCTATTTTCTTAATTTTCATTTTCTTCTTTTTTTTGCATTGGAGGAGTATTAATTTTTCAAATATTAATATATATATATATAAATATTATTTTGAAATAAAAATTTTAATGTATATATAAATCTTAACAAATAAAAATTATAGATAAAAATATATTTTAACTCAACTCAATTCAACAAAATTTTAATCTCAAGTCAATATGTTTGTGATTCAATGTATTATTATTAGAATCCATATCATGAGATGTGACAAAAATTTTTACACTGGCTGTTACCTACTGTAACTCTTTTTTTTTGTTCGAATTTGAGACCGATTATAAATAAAAAATTTATATATTGACAAAGTTATAAAAATATATTTTAAAATAACAAATTTTAATATATATATATATATTTAAAGAGAAGAGACCCCTTTATCTAACATATAGCTTCGTCATTATTAGCATCTCAGCGTAATTTAACGTGAATTAATATGTTTGTGATTCAATGTATTTGACCTTTATTTTATGATTGTAAAATTTTCATTTTGAATTTCAATAAAAAATAGATTTACTAAAAAAATTTAAAATCTCATGCAACCAAAATTTAAGGAGATACTGCAAACTATAAGTGTATGAATATAAAGAAAATCTATAAAATATTTAAAGATTATTATAATATTTTTATAAATATAATCTATAAAGTAATTAAATATAATTTTTATTTTATAATTTTTTTAAAAAAATATATATTTACAATCATTAATACAAAAACACAAGTTGATATGGAAAGTAGCTATTAACACTGTTAAAATACAAAAAAATGTTGAGCTAATGATAGAGATATTTATTGTTAAATATTGATTAAAAATTAAAAATAATTAATAGGAAAAAGTCATAACTCATAAATAAATAAATAAAAAGGTTGCGTATGGATAATATTAAGATTTAGATTATCGGATATACTTAATAAATCAATCAAACTCTTAACAATATAAGTCTAATTTAAATTCCACATTCTCAACATCTTCACTTGGCCATGGCAGAAAGCAGAACCAAAACCAAAACCAAAACCATGACTTCTCTACTCCTTCTACTGTTCCTCTTCCCCTTCTCCGCCATCGCCTCCATCGAAGCATACCCCACTATCCCCGGCACCACTGATACTTCAGCCCCTGTTTCTAATAACGTCGACAACCTCATCCCAGTACGCCGTGAAGTCTATGGCGATGGGAGGATCTTCGACATCACCCATAGATACACCGAAAAAATGCCTTCATGGGGCTTTGAGAACGGGCTGGGGCAGTTCCTCTGGCTACCTGCCAGCATGAAGAACGGCTCCCTTGCCAATAACTCCAAGATGATGCTCCCCACTCACACTGGTACCCATGTCGATGCACCAGGACACGTTTTCGATCACTATTTTGATGCAGGATTTGATGTTGATACTCTTGACCTTGAGGTTCTCAACGGTAGTGATAATAATAGAAATTGTTAATCATGTTGTGTCTTTACTGGTTTACGAATGCCATTTGTTCTATGAAAAGATCCGGAGACTATAACGCTCTTCTAATTTATAACCAATAACTTGCTTTGTTTCGCTTTTACTGGAATTGGATGATTTTTTGATTTTTTTTTCGGTGTATTTTAACAGGGCCTGCGCTGTTAGTTGATGTTCCAAGAAATTCCAATATAACTGGTAAGTCAAAAGTGAATTTTTCTTAATGCCAACTATCTTTAGTCTTTAAAGGAAGAGCAACACACGACAATCCACCTGATTAAACCCCCAGGTGATGGAACTGACTCCAGCTGGTATACAATTGCAGCTCAGTGCTTGTGGGAGTGCTTAATTTGTGGGAACTTGTGTCATTTCTTTGGTAGTGTCGGAAAGATTAGGTTTACATATTTCTGATTGATGATATAGAAATTGAAACACCAAAAGTTATCACTAGCAGTTGCTGGATATTTTTGGGATTTCAGTTTCTGATCTAGACTACCAGCTCAGATGATAGTTGAGTTTATACCTTGTTACTTCGCATATTTTAACTAGATAAGAATATGATGCTATTTTCTTTTTCATAGCCATCAACATTTTCTAGGTTTTTTGTTGTCATCTGTGTCCTTTCCTTTGTATTCTGTTGTTGGATTAATGCTGCTGTTTTTTGGTCTTATATACTTTCTTGCGCCATCTCATTTGCAGTTCAGTAATAGAGTCTGTGACTTACAGGTGAAGTTATGAAGTCCTTAAATATTCCCAAGGGGGTACGCCGCGTGCTTTTCAGAACACTAAATACTGACAGGTAAAATATTGTCCACTTGTAAGTTGGTCATTTACTTTGGTAAATCCGCTGCATTTTGTTATAGCAATATGCAGGAATTGAGTGAGTTGACAAATTAGTGAAATATGTAAATGATAATGAAATGCATTTGTCCTTTGTCCATGATTTTAAATATTAAGCTTTGAATTGTTCGTTGGTTTTAAGATGATCATGGTAAGCCCTTTGTAGTTAATGGATAAAGATACTAAACGTGCAATATATCTTTGTACTTCTGCAAGGTAATAGAATTTTCAGTTTTCTTTTTTCTTTGACATAGGTGTTGCTTGGTTTTCCTGCATCTCCCTTTGTTGAATTTTCTGTTACTTTGTTTTGGTAGGTGATGCCCACATTGCATGTTGACCTATTGAGTTTGGATTTTTATATTTGGAGTTGGCGATCTAATTCTGATAAGTTCAAATATAATGATTTTGGCGATGATTATGTTGGCTTAACTTCAATGATAATGGATTTTGTAATTTTACTAAGATTAAAAAGGAGAAACAATCAAATGTTGTTGGTTGATTGGTCCTGTCATATGAGAACCGCTGCTAATATTTATTAAGAATAGAAATGAATGGTTTGCAAAAGAAGTTCAATTTTTTGGACTATGCTGCCTGTAAAAAAGAAGTATATGTTGCTGGGTTTTTGTAATGCTCAAAATTCTATTTCTCTTTTCTGTGGAAACTCTTCCCACCTTTGCCCTATTTTGTCTCACTTTCTGTTCCTGTTATCATTGAGTTTAAGATGGCTGTCAGTAGTGGTAACTAAGGCAATGAAATATTTCAGCATCTGGCTGCCAGAGAGAATGTCCTTGTGAACAGGATGCACTGCACAGGTGGGGAAATCTAAAATAAAGATGACGTGGAAAATTTATGTGAGGAAAAGAAATTTCAAGCTCTTTTTGATTGGTTATTTTACTTTGATTCTTTGCTACTAACTTTTGAGGATTGATATTAAAAAGTTCTAAATCAGCTGGCTGGCTGGTGAGTGGCTAGAGTCCAAGGGTGATTTTATTTTTTGTTTCATTCTCTACAATGAACTTCCTCTTGAGGAAGTTATATTGTGATAGCACAACTTGTTATTATCCATTGGTAGACTGTCAATTATCTGTCACTTGATCTTTTTATTCAAAAAATGGAAGGAACTGATGAAACTATGTTTATCTGAAAATTGAATTCAATCTCAGGCAGCTTATGTTCGAAAGTCAGTTTGACACAAGCTATGTAGGATTCACTAGGGATGGAGCACAATGGTTGGTAGAGAACACTGACATTAAGCTTGTTGGTAAGCTTTCTAACCTTTAACCTCTCGCTCTCTCTCCCCCCCTCTTTTTTAACAATTTTTTTTTGCTGAGCATCTTGTATCTAACACTTGTGTTGAGCACCGATGTTTTACTGTTAATATACAGTTATTTGCTTTTTGCCATTTGTCACTACACAGTTGCCTTAACATTTTTTATGCATGATAGGCATGGTATTCTCCTAAGCTGAACCTTTTAATGTGGGTGATAATTTCCTTTGATATTATTTGCTACTTTTTTGGATTCTGTACCACCAATATAAAAATAATAATTGTAAATTGTGGAATACATAAAATATTTTCATAATTTTTAGAAGAGTAATCATTAAAAAAATCTGATCTTTTTTCTTGTTAACGATTTATGTTGATCATGAACCTTAAAATAAAAGGCCCTACGCTGTCTCAGGGCCATTTCTCTTTAATGCATGGCATTTTGATAACAACATAAAGATAACAATAGAAATTATAAACATTACCAACATGATAGTGGTTTGCCAATAGAAAGTAAATATTTGATTGTTTTTTTATTCGATGAGTATAGATTAAAAGAGCTGTTGTAACATTAGGGGTTTTCCTTCCACAGAGATTTAGATATAATACTGCAATGATGTAAATCTGGCACTTAAGTACAAACAACTTAAGAAACACAACTTGTATGATTTTCAGACAACTTGTTGATAAAAGAAAAATCCCTTATAAACTATTGTTTGTGGCCAGTAACCTAGCTGTTAACAACTTGTAGTGTACATTGTTGTCATGTTATTGTTGATGGTCACAACAAATTTTTTTTTTGGTATTTACTCTGTTCCAAATTGATGGACGCACTTTCTTTTTTATTTGCCCAAATGATAGCCTACTTATTATTTTAATCTCAGTGTTTTTTGGTACTTACTCTGTCCCATAATCACTTCAAGTAGAAAAAAAAATTCATATAGCCGACTTTAATTAACTTGAGATTAAGGCTTTATTGAGTTGAGCTGTTGAGTTGAGTTTATTATTTTAATAAGTTAGTTAATATGTTAAATTTTTATTCCACCCATATTTAATGTTATTTATTAAAATAACTTTCTTATTCTTATCAATTGTTTTTTATTTTCCATTACCATAGTTTGTTAACAATTACTTTGAAAATTGAAAACGATTGTGATATTTATCTTGGTTGATGCAAAAAGTCAATAATAGATTAATAAGTAATCTCATATTAAAGTAGGGGGTATAATAGGAAAAATACATATATATTTATATTTATAACTAAAATAAGTATATATTTTTTAAATTCTTGTGAAATAAAAAGAAGGTGAGCCTTGGCGCAACGGTAAGTGCTGTCACCGTGTGACTTGAGGTCACTGGTTCGAATCGTGGGAACGGCCTCTTGCAATTAATTGTAAGGGAAGGCCGCGTACAAAGACCCAATGAGTCCAACCTTTCTCCAGACCCCGCTCATTGCGGGAGCATTCGTGCACCGGGCTGCCCTTTTTTTTTCTTGTGAAATAAAAACTATACCTTTTAATTAAAAAAATATCATATTTTCACGGATGGTTACATAAACCTTGATTTACCAGCGTCTTTGTTCCTTGGAGATTCTGATAGAAGTTGTAACAGTCTACCTCATTTTTTTTTAAATCCTTGTCCTCTTTGGCAATGCACATGCCCTTGTGGTGGCATGGCACCTCTAAGGTATACAATTTAGTCCCAACCATTGGCTATTACTGTGCAAACAAGAACAAGCCATGTCATTCGATGTTCCATTTTGTTTCTGGCAGTAGCATGCACATACTATTTTTCCATTGTGGCACCACATCTGATGAGTAGCTATCTACTCTAACCTGTGGGAAAGATAATCTTCAACTATGTCTAGTGGTTGAAAGCACCCCAAGATGATATTATCAGTATTTTATTTCGCAAGTCCATGTGTGCATTCGATTGTAAAATGTCTTTTTCATTGCATTCTATAAAATATTTGTATATGATGGTTTCATTTGCTTTCCTGGAGAAGAATAAAGAGATCAGTCAATTTTAATATGTTCGGCAGAAAATGTTATAAACAGCCTGCTAGCTGAATGCGATGGCCATTACTTAGATTTTCTATCCACATGCACTGATATATGATCTACATCTCCAGCAATGTAAAATTGATTAGGCTGTGCTTCTTATAGGAAGTCAGTGATGCTGTATTCTGATATACATTGTCTGGGTTGGTTGCTTGTTTTCTGTTTATTCACCTAACAGAATATTTTTAGTCATACTGATAATCAAAAGATATAATAGCCTGAATTTTCTTTTTCTAAATGGTGCTAGACTTACATATTGTTGTGGGATCCATGTTTAAGTCTGCGTGTGATAGATGCAGATTTGCTGTTATTTTACATTTATGGTTCAAAATTTCAATATGTTCCATTTTCATGGAAATATATCGGGCCACTGACACATATTTACCTGTTGTCAATTTTAGGAATTGATTACTTATCTGTTGCTGCCTGGACTGATTTGATTCCATCTCATCTTGTCTTTCTAGAGAGCAGAGTAAGAATTATTGTCCAGTCCAGTGATTATGGGATGTTTAGTAATTGTGTTTATCTCATTCTGTAAGTTGAATATATCTTGTGCATCAAGTGATGCTTAATTTTCCAGCCCCCTCCTGCTATACCAGTAAATTTTAGAATATGTGCTCCCAGTTAGCTCTTTCATAGCCACGAAGTAAGGTTGGATATTTGATGCTTACGAGAGTGAGATTTGATATCTGTCTAGTAAAATGATTTACTAAGATTCATATTGATTTCTTCTGTTAAACTTTGATGAATTCCAAAATGGAATTTCTGTTTGTTATTAATAGGAAATCCTGAATTTCTCTCCATGTTTTTGGATTCAGTGATAAAAATATGTATCAGCTGGCTGCATATAGAGTTAACAATTCTTGTATGTATGCTTCAGGAAATCATTCTTGTGGAAGCCCTAAAACTTGATAACATTCAGCCTGGAATATATTCTGTCCATTGCTTGCCTCTAAGGTTACTTGGTGCCGAGGGATCTCCAATAAGATGTATTCTCATCAAATAATTATTGTTTGCAGTAAGTTAATGATTTCTTGAAGTTTTTCTAACCTCAATAACTGTTCAGGGTTCACCATATTCAATATGTGCTCCAAATAAAATGCATCATAACTTGTTAAATTTTTCCTTTTTTTTTTCAAAATTTTGCTTTATATTATTAAGCTCAAGTGATTATGCTCAGCAAACAAGTTATTTTCTTGCAGGAACAATAAGGTCCATGCGAGTCGAGTAGAAGAAGATGGGGAAACGACACTGTAAATGATCAAAGTTGTACGTACCTGGGGCCATAGTGTAGGTGCACATTAATGGGACGAAAACTTATTTGATAATAATCGTGAATGGACCATTGGATTGTGTCTCAAGCAAATTAACTATCAGCACATGTATTTGCTGTATCTGCTTTGCAAAACATATTTTTCTACGTATCAATGTTAAGAGAGCAGGTTAACTACTGATTGTCCATTCTGAGACCATATTAGCACTCGGAGAGAGTGTTTTGGTAGCTAAGAAGTTGGTTCTCTGCTAAAAACTTGGACTGTTTGGTTTTTAGTGGTTAAGCGGTTGGCTATAACTATTCAGCATGGACAGTTTAATTTTAGCAATGAGTTTATTTATCAAGTGTTAGGAATTTTAATGGTTAAATTTGCGAATGAAAATTCTAGTTTTTATTGGATATATGCTCTGCATATTTATTTTATTATTTTTATATGTATAGATTGGCAAGTGTAAACCACCTGCAGGCTACTTTCATCTGTCAAAATATCCAACATCCTTACTGGTGACAAAGTAGGCCTAATCAAATAAGTGCTTCATTTAATAATTTATTTTGTTCATATTATTTTCCTCCACATATTAAGAGTATACTAATTTTCTAATATAATTGTTCAAAAAAAAAATCTAATATAATGACGTAGCATATGATATTCGTAATCTAATGAGAGGTGGGTAAGAAAAAACAATCTTGACGTTGACGGAGGACAAATCTTGCATTTTATGTTCGTTAGAAAAAATGAGCGAGGTTTACGTAACTACCTTATTTTTTTTTATTTTAAAAGAGTATATTTTTATTTATAATACAGTCTAACAGTAAAATGCTCTTTAAACATTTAGTCAAAAAAGTAAAAGAATAAAAAATATATAAAATCAAATTGTATCTACTATATAAAGCAAAGAGATATACAGCTTGGTTCCCTTCTCTGAAGATGTGCTGAATAGACACAGTGAAGGATCAAAGATGTTTAATACGCTCAATTAAAAGATTTAAAACATTGGCAGCAGCTGGAGCGTTGCAAGGAGTTGGGTTCATCAGAAAATCAGTTAGCATTTTGAAGTCACATTCTACTTGGAGTAGAGTATCATAATGTTAGAAATACCAGTCCACGCTATAAATGATAGCCTTAAGTTCAGCTAGAAAAGAGTTGTTAGCTGAAAGAAGGAAGCAAATACCTGCCATAAATGTACCATTGCAGTCCCAGAGAACCGCGCCACCTGCGGCAGTTGTGGAGGTGAAGGATGCATCGACGTTCAGTTTCAACACCTCTTGAGGAGGCTTCAACCAATACACCAAAGAAGGTTTCAATCTGCTCTTCCTGAAGTTGACCGGCAGAAGATCAGAAAAGGATGAAAAAGGCTTTGCAAATTTTTCAGCAGAATTAGAGATACCCCAGTTGTAGAGTCAACTGAAAATCTTCCGGTGGAGCTCTGGGAAGAAAACTTGTTCATTTCCCCAAACCAAGCAGCAATGAGCATTCCAAACCGAATGAATGATCAGAAGAGAAGTGAATTTGGCAAGACGGCCAGCAGCAGACTTTTGAGAAAACTGTAACCACCAGCACATCAGTTCCTCCCTTAAGGTATTTTTTGCCGAAATATCAGATATGAAATAAGCTTTATAATACTGCCATATTTTCATAACCGGAGAGCAAAAATAAAATATGTGATTCACCGTGCCTTCCGCGGACAAACAAAAAGGGAAAAGTGAAGCAAGCTCAATACCCATTTTTTGAAGTATGGAGGGAAGAGGGATTGCACCACGTAAGAGTCTCCAAGCAAAAATAGATAATTTGAGAGGAACCTCAGTATCCCAAATCATACCATTGGACAGTGTAGAGGACTTGTGACTCCTACAAGCATCATAAGTCGAGGCAAGAGAGAATTGGCCCGAAGTAGTATCATTCCAAGAAATTGAATCCTCTTCAATAGTGGTAAGATCAATAGCCAAAGTGTGGATTTTGCAAATTCTCTTCCATGTGCATGAATCGATTTCCTGAAAAGTCATAAGACGCTGTCTGAGATATTTCTGATGCATATATTTAGACGGAAGAGAAGTCTCAGAAAATAATTCCACCAGATTTTAATAGAATAAGCTTGCTGCAGGAAATTTAAGAATCTAATACCAAGACCTCCTTCCTCCGTCGGAAAACACATAGTATCATATTTAATCAAGTGATAGCGGTGCTTAGAATTGTCAGAACCCCAGAAAAAAGAAGCAAACTTTCTTTCCAGATCATTAATAATTTTCTTTTGCAGAAGCATTGCCCCCATAATATGAATAGGGATTGAGTTCAAGACATGCTTAATTAAAATAAGCCTACCACCTGGGGAGAGCAACTTTTTGGTCCAACCTTGGAGCTTGCTATCAACTTTTTTGAGGAGATGACTGCAATAATTGGCTCGATTAATACCCTGGTAAATTGGAGCTCCGAGATACATGAAGGGAAGAGACTTGTGTTGAATATCCAAAATGCTCTCCATGTTGTTGATAAAAGCCGAACTGGCTTTCTTGGAACAGTAAAAAGAGCTCTTATTGAAGTTGATAATGTAACACCCCTTCCCGACCTATGAATAAGCCGAAGAGGAATGCTACATCGGGATACGAGCTCTGGTTATGTCAGCTTACTTAATGTTCCTTATAAAAATTTTTCAAAAATTTTGACGGAGTCTCCCTTAAAATTCTAGGTCCCAAGTGTCGACAAAACTGATTTTTCTTATTTTTGAAAAATATTTTGTTTTACAATTCAACTCAAGCACACTCTCAATAATCCACCCTTATAACCTCAACTACAATCCTGCAAGAAGAATTCACACTTCTATATTCACAATCCAACTCAATTCAAAACCATACAATTATTATACATTACTAGATTTACATGCTACATCAAGTTATCTCTTTGTATTGTTCAAATAAGGACATGCCAGTTTCTAATACCAAAATACAAAATGAAGAGCACCACCTAAGTTTGTTGATGACCGACAGATCGCAGGACTCCTCTGCTCACTACTGGCTCCTTTTTAATAACCTACGAGTTTAGAAGAAACTAAACTCGCTAAGCATTACTTAGTGGGTACTTTAACTAATTACGGAAAATAAATAATAAAAGCATAATGCACTTTTAAAAGTAATGAGTCGTATTGAAAAATAATATCACAGTAAAAACAATCCATACATGTCATATATTCAGTTATTATCATTTTATCAGTTCGCTCCACAAGGTAATTTGGTAGACTAACGTATGGTAAGGAACTAGCTGAAACAACTGTATATATATTCTGTGGCTGTGGCCCAAAAAAAATTACGGACCAAGCCCTGTGGAATCTGTGGCCAAAGCCCTCGGACCGGAGTCCTATATAACTCGGGCGATTGCCCTATATAACTCGTACCGAAGTCCTATATAGCTCGGGTCGTCACCCTATATAACTCGGACCGAAGTCCTATATTAAAGCAGCACTGCATATAGTATGATATATCATACCCTTACCCTACTCAGTACTATCCCAGATACCCAGTGGAGCCAAAATTCTCATGCCATTTCTTAATCGAATATGCATTATACAATTATCAACGTATGGTTCTTATATTATTTCAACGTGAAATATCATATTTTGTCATTTTAATAACATATTATGCTCATTTATATGCATAAGGAATCAATTGGATTACTTTTGAAAAATGACCAAATGAATATTAGCAAAATGACCATATGAATAGTAAATTCTGGTTTTGGACTCAACTTGATCCTTATTTTGAAAAATTGTATAAAATAATCTACTTGACTAAAAACTCTAAAATTTTTACAGAATTTAGTTTATCATTCCTTTAAAATTTCAGATCAAATTGGACACAAAATCTTGGTCAAGTAGTTCACCCAACCAGACTGCTCCAGTTGCCCTGCATCCTGGCAGCAGTTCTGAATTTTGTGAATTCTGTAAATTAAATTCAATCAATGTGGTTCCAAATTATTTTTCTCAAATACTAGACTCACTAAACAACAACATATCCAAAATTTAATTGAAGAACATTTTTATATATTTAATTAAAAATCATACAAGTCACAGCATTTCACTAATTCTAAAACAGAAAAATTTCAAGAAAATGAACAAACAATTAGTTAAAGTACCAAACCTTGCTTTTCCTTGCTCTTCTTATCTATTTCACTTCCTTTCCTCTCTAATCTCCTTGATTTCCTATGAATTTAACATGTCACATATGTAAGAACAAACCCTAGATATGAACATGATGCTACCTTATGATCATCTAACAATCCTTTACTTATTCTTACTAATAATCACCATTTTCATCATTTCCTTTAAGTAGTTTATCATTTTTCACCATAATCATCAACTTACTAATACTTCTCAACATGAACATAATATCAAATCTTCCTAATCATAGCCTAATACCTAGTTAAAATGAAAGAATAAGACTTAAGATGGTATCTTACCTTATTTCCTATTGAATTTCACTTGAAAAATGGCTTAGACTTGAAAATTTTCTCCTTGAAAATGGAAGGGAGGGGGAAGCACGACCTAAGGAAGAAGAAAAGTGGTGATGGTGGTGTCTTTTTGATCCTTTCTTGTGTTTGGAAGACCAAAAGTAGTTGTTTACAATTTAATTTCCATTTAATTAATTTGTTTATTTTCAATGGCCATGATTTGTCCAACCCATTTGGACTTAATGGCTAGGATTTGGCCACTTGAAAGTAGCTTTTTGTTCTTTTAAATTTTGCCCTCAAAGTTATATTTAATTACAAAATAGCCCCTCTGGTGGAAATGTCCAAAATGCCCTTGTCGGAAAATCGCCCGTAACTTACAAACCGTGCGTTTTTGGAAAAAATCGTGCACCACTGTTACGACCCGATTAATCCCAAGAACACATTTATGGCATCCGTTAGGGTCACTATTAAGAACCGACACAACTTTTTGGAAAATTACTCTTAGGTCCTCGGCCTTTCGAAAAATTACCTTTAGGTCCCGTCGACTTCACGAGCCTCCTTTGCACACCGATTTTGTTTTTGACTATCTTGAGCCGCTATTTGACCACTTATTTATGTCCTTCTTACCTAATACTCGACTACCTAAACTTTGGGATGTGACAGATAAGCTGACCCGAAAACCCTTGATAAGAAAGGAGAAATTGCTTAAAATTTCGCACACTTCTAACAGTCCCAGTGATGAAAACTAACAGGTCATCCACAAATGCCAAATGGGAAATAATGTCACAACCTTTAGCAATTTTATAAGGAGCAATTTTACCTCCATTAATTTGGGCCGAAATTCCCCTTTAAAAGATTTCTGAGGCAATGATAAACAAATAGGGAGAAAGAGGGTCACCTTGCTTCACTCCTCTACCTGGACTGAGAAAACCATAATTGACTCCATTAATGATGACTGAAAAATAAGTGGCGGAAAGATTAGCCATAATTAAAGAGACAATACGATTAGAGAAACCAATTTTAAGAAGAACAGTCTCTAGATAATCCCAAGATACCCTGTCAAAAGCCTTAGCCATATCCAGCTTTATAGCCATATTGTGTCCCCTAGTTTTCCAATCCAAGTCATGGATTAACTCATTTGCAAGCAAAATTTGATCATGTATAGAACAACCTTTCATAAACCCCACTTGCTCTTTAGAGATGATAATATCCAGCATAGGAGCCATCCTTTTAGCTAAAGGCGGGTACAAACTTTACTAATAAAAGAAGCTAAACAAATTGGACGAAACTGATTGAAGGAGGAGGGATTATCCACTTTCGGGAGAAGAAAAATTTGGGCGCTACTGAAGGCTATAGGAATCGGAACACCCAAAAAGAACTCCTTAACAACACTATAAACATCCCAAGAAACAATATCCCAGCAGGCTCTGAAGAAAGTTCCATTAAAACCATCCGGTCCCAGAGCGCTGCAAGGATCAAGTTGCCAAGCTGCCTCTTTAATTTTTGAATCAGTAGGAATTGCTTCCAGCCGCTCATTATGAGATGGAAGAACAACAGGGGGAATTAAATCAAGCATAGCTCCTGCTTCATGACATGTGTCTCTGCTAAAAAGAGTCGAGAAGTGTTTAACTGCTTCTTCCCCAATTTTCTATTGATCCGTCAGCCAAATCCCCTCAGAATTTTTAATTGTTGAAATTCTGTGAAGTTTCCTTGACATTTTAACATAATTGTGGAAAAACTTCGTGTTGGTGTCGCCATCATGCAACCATTTCACATGAGCTTTTGGCTTCCAGAAAATTTCTTCCAGCTTCAACTTTTGAGTGAGAACTGCTTGCTTAAGCTACCATTGAGACCTTAGGGAAGGTAAAGGGTCTGCAAGATACTGAATTTCAGCATCCTCCGCCTCTTTTTCAGCCAAGGAGATATCATTAAAAATATGACCGAAATGGGACCTATTCCAGGTGCGAATTGCCTGCTTGAGAGATTTCAGCTTATTGAACAAACCATTCATACTGCCACCATGAAAAGAGGAAAGCCAATGCTTCCTGACCATTGGAATAAAGGAAGGACTGGATAACCATATGTGCTGGAATTTAAAGGGCTTAGGAACCTTGAGATTCGACTGATTACAAGTTAACATAATTGGAGCATAGTCAGAGGAAGTTTTACCCAAGTGACGAGCGTAAACATCATTGAAAGCATCAAAGAAAAGAACATTAGCCATAAATCTGTCAAGACGTTCCCACACTCTACCATTCGAACGAACTCCAGTCCATGTATAATCACAACCGTGATAAGGAACATCCACCAAGCTACAATAATCTGAGCAATTAATAAAGTCTTGCATACTCATTTGACAAGGAAATGAACCTTCCTTGTATTCCGTAAGACTCTTTATAATATTAAAATCACCACCAACCAGCCATGGTCTAGAAATATTCAAAGAAACAGATATTAACTTCTCCCATAAACTGTTTCGAGCCACCCTTGAATGGTATCCATAAACTGCCGATAGAGAAAAGGTCAGTGATAAAGAATGGCACATTACAGAAGAAGTAACAACTTGCGAGACCTCATAAAAATCAGATAGAGATACAAACTGTGATTTCCATAGTAACCAGATCTTATTATCATGAGAAAAGAAAAGATTAAAGAAACCAAGCTTGGATGCATAGAAAGATTTTTTTTGTATTGGAAATCATTGCTTCCATAATTATTAAAAGATGAATGTGATGCTCAATACAAAGCTTAAGTAACTTGTTAAAAGATGAGACAAGACCTCTTACATTCCAATGCATAACATACATTGAGCTGGTTTGGAAAGAAGAGCTTGAGAGTGAGAAACTTGCCTAGTAACTCTGTTTTGTCTATTCTTAAGCCTGACGCTTTTGCGATTAACTACTGTGAACCCCACATCATGGCCATCCCCTAAAGCTTGAGCTTCTTTTGCAGTTTGCAATTTCTTGGCAATAGATTCCCGCGATATTTCCCAATCCTCTTTGGTTTATACTGCCGACGGTGAAGGCAAATTGGTATCCGAATCATGCTGAAAGCGTGAATCTTTCGAGCTGCAATTAAATTCAATATTGGAATAAAATTCCTTGTTAAGTGATGATTTTTCAGCTGCAAAAGAAGCAGATTTCTTTGCCCGGTTATGATAAGGAATGTTCTACTCAATATCTGCACTTGGGACTTCCAAAACATTGTCCGAGATGATCTGTTTATAAGTATCCAGTTCAATAACAGGTGAGGAATCTGTATCAGCCGCCGGAACTTCATTATTAGAGGTAGAACCCTTGGTATTATCAGAATTGAGGGCCTGTTTATTCTCTTTGAGAACCCAACATTTAACAATATGTGGGTTTTCTGGTTCCTTAGCTTCATTTTGTTCATGGAAATTCTGATGAGCAATTGGTTTATTACCATTACAGGACGACAGTTCATGACCCAGTTTGCAACAATCAGTACAATAATAGGGGAGGCTTTCATACGAGACTGATTGAAAGAAACCAAAATCACCATCATCAATCCAGGTTTTAGAGGGCAAATTTTTGTTAATTCCAATTCAATACACACACGAGCAACTGATACTAGAAAGCATGGCAGTCATGGCATCAACTTTTAAGGGTTTGCCAATAAGATTTGCAATAGCAAACAGGGTTGACTTGTCAAAATAATGAATTGGTAGTCCCTCAAATACAATCCAAGCAGGAATAACGGGGCTATCAATGTTAGAACTAAATTGCTTGGTCCATTTTGATACGCGCATTGCAAAGCCATGGAAGTACCAAACCTGCCTCATCCAACAACGCAGATAATCCTCTTCACGTGCAAATCTAATCAACATATTATTGGCATTAAGCAAACCAAGGGAAAAATCTCCATTGAAACCAACAATGTCCAAAGCATTTTTGAAAGCTTTCATATTTGGCCTACCTGAGTTAAAAGAGCCGACTAAAGAAAATTGGAAAGGCTGAATACGTTTTTGAATTTCATCCTTCGCGAAAGAGATTGCAGGAGCCCCCTTATACAGACCCTGTTTTCTGTTCAACAAAAATGGGGTCGACTCCAGGATCGGAGCAAAAGATTTATTAATATTCATATTCAAAGAACCTTGCTTAATCACATATGCAAAGGAACGAGAAGGAGCAAAACGAATTCCAGACAATTGAACAGCATGAGAAGTCGAAGATGAAGGAGCGACAGGCTCCGGAGGAGCCGCCTGCGGAGATAGCGTCGCCGTCGTAGAAACTTTTTTGGTCAGAACCCTTATTTAGCTTCTCCTCATCCCCCTCGCCAATTTGTGTCTGTTTACGTAACTACCCTATGTTAATATATATATATACACACACACACACACACAAAAAGCGCAATGACCTTTTACAAATATATCATTTTTAGTGCAAATTAATACTATTCAAAAAAAGAAATAACAATATTTAGAATATAAAGATTTCAAAAAATTAAATGAAAAAAAATTCACAAAAAGAAAAAAAATTATTTTTAAAGTATTTTATTAAATATGCAAAATGCATTACTATTAAAAACAAAAAAAATTTAACTTTACAATTAAAGAACAATAAAAATAATATACATATATATGTTTACATATATTAAATAATAGGCTTAATATATTTCGGGTCTCTCTAATTTAACAATATTTATTACTTAGCCTCTTATACATTTTGAATAATCAATTTATCCCTTCAACTCCCTCCTATTTTTATTAACAAGTTGACCCTTGTCTACTGAGTTGACAAAACAAGTGCAATACACTTTCTCTTTGTGCGTGAATGCATTGAAATCTATCGTAGAAACCATAAAATTATGATATTACTCTTCATTTAGTAATTAATTCTTCATCAATTAATTGACCATCAATTAATTAAAAATATAAAAAAATATCAAAATTATTAATATTTCTTTGTTCTTTTCACCTTTGGATCATGACCCATCCATCACCATGGTTGAAATTGGCCTAACCAACTGCCAAAAGTTGTTGTGAACCATCGTCTTTGATCATCGTTGCATTAGTCTTTATTGGTCGTGGTTGAAGCCAGCCCGTCACGTCCAGATGCATTGAGCAGAGATCAAGAAGTAATGAAGAAAAAATTAGAAAAAAAAAAGAAAAAAAATTGGTTTTTTTAACGTTTAATTTTAACACCAACCATAACAGAGAAGAAAAAACACAGGAAATAGAAGAATTAACTTAAGAACTTGATGATAGATGAACATAAGAAATAACTAAACATATATGATGACAGAAACAAGAAGCACATATAACAAATAACAAACATACAATGGATACCAAAACAAACATACACGTGAAATAATGAATGGAGAGTGTAGAATATGATGCATACACATGTGAAGTAATAAATGGAGAGTTTAGAATATGATACCTCCATTGTCACTTACTTCGTTCTTAAAGCCTAATGAATATAAAGGGAGGCTTCTCAGGATCTGCCTCAGCCCCTTATGGCTTTTTCTTCTTCAATGTTAAGAGTAGAAATCTTGTTTTGCTTAGAGGGTTGTGGCTTTTGTGAAGAGTTTGCTTATTGAGTATTTATGGTTGAGTTAGAGGGTTTTGTTGGTTGAGTGTCTCTCTGGGGAGTGAATGTTGGGGTTAGAGTTTTATATGATTGCTTCTTACTTTAGCAATGGAGGATCACACGTGAAAGAAGATTCGCTCCCAAAAAGGTTAACTTTTACTTAATGCTAACATGTGCTAAAAATGCTGAAATGATCAAAAGGTCTTTAACTCAGTATACAGTGACATATTTATAGGCCAAAGACTCTTATAAATGACATTTGTAGTGACTGATGTGATATTTAACTGGGTGGCAAGCACACCAGTCCAAAGTGGTGCGAGGAAAGTTGGATAGTATGGAACAAGACGTCCTGACAACAATCATGTTCAGTCGTCTCTAAATAGGTATCCATGTCTATTGCAGCCAATTTTCTTTTCCATGAAAAAACAAAACACTTGGATATTAATTACCTATTAGGAATAAGCTGCTGTAAGGTTTATTTCTACTGCTTATGTTGCCTTATATATGTACCTTAGTTATTTTTAAAAATGTCTAATGTTTAGTGAGGGATCTAAATGTCTCTCTAAAGTTTTATTTTTTTTATTTTTTACATTTCCCTCATCAAAGCCTCATTGAATTTTTAAAACTTTAATTTGACAATGGAATATTTTTGTTGGTATACATATTGATATAAATTAATTACAAAAGAAAATTTCTCACTAAATTCCTTATTAATCTGTCACTAATATTGGCACCATTATCATGTGTCACATTTCTCGATGAATTTATCCATCATTAAATTATTCCTTGATAGTTTATTGAGAAATCTGTTATCATATTTTTAGAATTTTTAAAGTTTTTGTTTTTTTTGTTATTTTGTCTGTAAATACTAGATAATTAGCAAGAGAGTTTTTCCTTGTCGCTAATTAGCATTTTTTCTTATACTTTTTAAGTAGAGGTTAAACTTTAACTCATTATAAAATTACCTAGCTCATGCTTGGCTTGAGTTTGAGCTTATTATTATGTTTATTGAATTGAGCTCGAGTTCGATTTAAAAAATGAGTTACACTTGCTGTAAGCTCAAGCTCATACTGAAAAAAAAAATCTTATAGAGTATTGTACTAGTTAGCCATGCCAATCTCATATTATAATTTCTCCTTTAAGCTGCAGCTTCTATCTCTCATATCAATCAATATATTGATTTCTTACTTATGCATATAATAAGCAGCATTCAATTAATATTAAGACTGAAAACTATAATTCCAAAAAAAATATCATTTCAAATACCACTTTTAAAAAAATGGGGAATATTTTGCAACGATTTTTACTATGTTATAATGAGCATATGAAAAAATTCACTTTAAAACTTCTATTTAACATTTTCAATATAATATTTTTCTCCATAATAATTCAAACAATAATCCCAAACGTCAATATAAATAAATTAAAAATAAAGTAAAGAAAAAAATAAAAAAATTATTAAAAAAAGTAAAATAAAAAATACACCAGCAACAACTCTTGACTCGAGCGACAATGATGATGACTCATTCTATGTTGAGTTGGCAATGATAATCTTGGTTTGAATATGGTGAGTAAGTAGGGCTAGCTCGCCTTCAAGGCCATTAGAAAAGAACTGGCTCACTACTTCTACTGAGTAAGCAATATCTGGTAATTTACGCACCATGGCCTATATCAAACTCTTAGCTATTGAAGCGTATGGAACTCTATCAATTTCTTCTTTTTCTTTCTTTGTAGAAGGACAATGCATCAAACTTAACCTAAGATGACAACTAACCGCTTTAGCCTTATCCATATTGAACCTTTGAAGTATTTTCTCAATGTATTTCTCCTATGATAACCACAATTTTTGGTGCTTCTGTCTCTGATTATCTTCATTTCAAGAATTTGTCTTCTTGGCCCCAAGTCTTTCATAGAAAAAGACTTGCTCAACTGCTTTTTCAGACTGTTGATTCTGAAAATGTTTTGGCCAACAATTAGCATGTCATCCACATAGGGTAATAGAAAAATGAAATCATCATTAGAGAATTTCTTTACAAACACACAGTGATTTGAAGTTGTCCATAACTGACTCAAACTTCTTGTACACTGTCTTGGTGCTTGCTTTAAGTCATATAAGTTTTTTTTTTAATTTGCAAACATAGTTCTCTTTTCCTTTTTCTTCAAAGCCCTCTGATTGTTTCATGTATATCTCTTCCTCCAAGTCACCATGAAGGAAGGCAATCTTCACATCCATTTGCTCAATCTTCAAGTTGAGACTTGCAGCTAATCCCAACATTATATGAATGGATGCCATCTTTACTACTGGTGAAAAAATCTTACCATAGTCATTTCTTTTTCTTTGGCTGAATCCCTTAATAACTAATATGACTTTGAATCGTGGCCAGAAACTGTGTTCTTCATGTTCTATCCTGAACACTCAATTATTCTTCAAAGCCCTCTTGCTTGTTGACAACTTCACAAGCTCAAAAGTCTTGTTCTCATGCAAAGATTTCAATTCATCTTATATGGCTTCAATCCATTTCTTTTTATGTTCATCTACCATGGCTTCTTAAAAATTCTCAAGTTCTCCCCCATCAGTAAGTAACACGTACTAATCACTAGAGTATCTAGTAGAAGATTGTCTAACTCTAGTAGATCTCCTCAATAGTTCTTGAGTTGTATTTGGTATTGGTGGCTGAAAAACATTTTCATCAAAATTTTTATTTGGTTGATTTTAGATGGGAGTATCATTATTAGCAATATTCTACTGGCCTTCTTTAATTACATCTCTAATCTGCCTTGACACCACTTTTGGAGCAACTAACTCAAAATTTGTCAAACTTTCAGCAAAGATAGAGACATTCTTATGGGCCTTCTTAATATATTTGATGGTCTCATTTTCAACGACCACTACATTACGGCTTCTAATAATCTTCTTCTGACCTAGATCATAGAATTGATAGTCAAGTTCATTTTGATCATATCCAACAAACACACACTGTAGTATTTTAGCATTCAGCATTGACTGCTCATTCTTTGGTATGCACACAAATGCCTTACATCTGAACACTTTTAAGTGATTATAAGAGACACCTCTTCTAGAGTACACTCTTTCTTGACTGTCAAACTTCAAAGGAACACCGTGAAAGATTCAGAGCATGAACCGCTACATTTAATGCTTTTGTAACGACTGTATTTTTACTAAAATATAATTAAATAAATAATTTAAAGAGATAAATAAAGTGTCAGAAGTGAGAAAATATGAAAAATATATGAAAAATATAAAAAAATATACATATTATATAAAGTCAAAAGTGAATAGCAAAGATTAAGGATAAAATTGCAAAAATGGTAAAAAATAAAAGTTAAAAAAAGATAATAATTAAATAATTCAAAATTAAAATAATTTTAGATAGCGGAAGATGATAGAAAAGTTTTAAAATTTATTAAATAGTTCAAAAATTAACATAATTTGAATGGAAGATAGAAAATTGAAGTTTTAAAATAAATCAAAATTAAAAATAATTGTGGATAGTGAAAAATGATGGAAGTTAGATATTTATTAAATATTAATTAATTAATTAATTATAATAAAATTAATTAAATAATTTAAAAAAATTAGTTTTTGAGTAGAAGATGAAAATTTGGAATTTTAAAATAAATAAATAATTAAAATAATAAAATAATAAACATAAAACTTATCATCTTCCTCATTTCTTCTCCAAAGACGTTTTTTCTCCACAACAAAGGAGGAGAATTTTGCTCATCCAAACCTCAATTTTTGGAAGGATTTTCAAGTATTAAAGGGAGCTTTGGTTGATTTTCAATTAATTGGTAAGCTTTCTTCCTTAATTTCTAAGTTTGACGAAAAAATATGATTATGTAAAATACGAGAACTTGATGTGTAACACCCCTATATCCCGTATATGTACCAAGCATGCTTAAACGATCGTAAGATACATATACTGAATATAGAAAATGCCACAGTTTAAAAAGAAAACACAACAAAAATCTTTGTAAATAAATGAAACCAATCTCAAACAAAATAAAAGAAATCCAGAAGACACCATATATAAAAATATTTATCAATTCACAGCGGAAGTTATTACAAATATATTATGACTCAAATTTTACAAAACATGAAATATATATATATACATGATTGGCAGCTCTTCTCTGATCTTTAAGTCCCAAAAGAAAATCCTCAATGTCTAGTCTCACTTGGTCTCGAGGAGCTCTCAGGTTCAACTCTGTTACCTGCGCGATTAAACACTATCGCGCTAAGCCAACGGCTTAGTAGTACAAAGTATACTAACATCATGCTCTAATGCAATGCAATATCATACACATTAATAATAAAACAACAATATAGTTGTAAAGATAATATCACATCTTTATATTTCATAACTCATACTTATATAATCATATTACATTTCAAAGTCCTTTCAAGGATCTCATTATTCAATTATGTTAACATCAATAGATCACATTGAAACAAAGACAAGCATGGGCCCAAAAGACACTAATATGCCATTCAATTTTCAGAGTTAATGCTTTGGTTTAATCATCACATTTATCAATATCATAATCCCAACTAGGCTTCAAGGATTAGGTTCAACCAAGCTTCAAGGGGAACAAAGCATGCTAAGTATCAACCCAACTTGGCTTCAAGAACCAAATCCAACCTAGCTTCAAGGGTTGTAACATCTCAATTAGGCTTCAAGGATTAGATCCAACATAACATCAAGAGATTGTTACTAATATTAGGCATGCCACCAACAACAAAATCTGAAAATGGAATAACACATTAGCCACACAATTCATTTATTATTTTCATTCTCAAATCTCATCATCATTTAGGCAAACATGCCTTATTTCTTTCAATTGAATCATCATAGCCAAACACAATGGCTTCATATCATATTTGAGTTATCATTGCCAATCACAATGGCTTAATATCATATCATATCTCAATTCATATTATACATATAGCATCATTGATATAACATTTCAAAGTACATAATTCATATAACACATTACCATTCACAAAATTCACAATGCATAACACATAACATTGTTCATATAGTATCATATGCATCATCAAATGTATGTTCAATCTCATCAATACAAGAAGAACAAAGAACCATCACAGTAGCCAACACACTCAAGGGACACGGCCAAGCTTGTGGCCGTGTCTCTCAACACCAAAATCAGGCAATAGCAAACATGGGCAAGGGACACGGCCGTGGCTCTCCAAAAATGATCCAACACGGCCAAAATTTCCTTAACTTGGCCGTGTCTCTCAAAAATTTATCCAACACGGCCAAAATTTCCTTAACTTGGCCGTGTCTCTCAAAAATATTTGGTTTGGCCGTGTCTCTTCCTTAGTTTGGCCGTGTCTTTCAAGAATAAAACCCTAAGCATAGCCAAAATTCCTTTTGATTGAATTAAAACACATTGTGCACAACATAACCTCATTCAAATGGATATAATCAATGTCCTTAACACTTATTTTACATATTAATCACAATATTCACATTAACAACACATCAACAACACATTTAATCACTTACCACTTCAAAACCCTTAAACCAACATCACTCTTATTCTTTCAATATCAACATCCACTTAACTTACCATCTTCAAACCAAAACCAACACCAATTCAACCTTTTAACTTACAATCAATTTCAACACTCATAAACATATCTCATACACACCAATCATAATATCAACAAATCATAACTTACCTCAAACACAACTTCAAAAATAACAAAGGGAAAACAAGAGAGTACTTACCAAAATTGATGAATTTCACAAATCTCCAACTTCAATCCTTTGATTCTTCCTTAAATTTGATTTTAGAACTTAGAACACCTCTCTTGCTCTCTCTTTTCTTTAGGTAGCCGGCCACACAATGCAAAGAAGAGAAAAATGAAGACAAGTCAAGGTTCTCTTCTTCTTTAAATCTCCACCAAGCAATTCTAACAAAGAAATTACTAACATACCCTCTTCTCATTTAACTTAACTCTTGTCATATATATACCCATTAAGGTAATTTCACAAATCACAAATAAATATCCTCTTCCATTGACCATCCCTTTGACTTATGTATATGTTATTTATACTTTCATATATACAACATATACACTTTCTTATAATTTCTTTTCTCTTGCAAATTCACATATACATTCAATCCAATTTAAAACAACAACAATGGTAAAAACTTCTAAGGCATACATTGGGATATTACAATTCTCCCCCTCTAAAAAGAAATTTCGTCCTCGAAATTACCTGATATCAAGTATGGAATAGTTGAGGATATTGATCTCGCATTGATTTTTCACTCTCCCAAGTTGCCTCTTCTCTTCCATGATTCTTCCACAGAACCTTCACCAAAGGAACTTTCTTATTTCTCAACTCTTTCACATCACGTGCTAAGATAGCAACTGGTTCCTCTTCAAATGTCAAATCTGGACTCACTTCGATAGATTCAATTGACAAAATATGAGATGGATCCGACCTGTATCGCCTCAACATAGAAACATGGAATACATTATGGATCCTCTCTAACTCAGGTGGCAAAGCAAGCCGATAAGCAACTGGCCCAACTCTTTCCAAAACTTCATACGGTCCAATGAAACGAGGACTCAATTTCCCTTTTCGACCAAACCTCAAGATCTTCTTCCAAGGAGACACTTTCAAAAATACCTTATCTCCCACATTATACTCAATGTCTCTCCTCTTCAAATCTGAATAAGATTTTTGTCGGTCTGAAGCTGTTTTCAACCTTTCTCGAATCATTTTCACTTTCTCTTCAGTTTCTTTAACCAGATCAGGACCAATTATCTTACCTTCTCCAAGTTCATTTCAACATAAAGGTGTTCTGCACCGTCTACCATACAATGCTTCGAATGGTGCCATACCAATGCTGGATTGGTGACTGTTATTGTAAGCAAATTCAACAAGTGGTAAGAATTTGTCCCAAGTTCCAGAGAAATCAATGACACAGCTTCTCAACATATCCTCAATAATCTGTATCACTCTCTCTGACTGCCCATCTGTCTGTGGATGAAAAGCAGTACTGAAATGCAGTCGAGAACCCAAAGCACCATGTAAACTCTTCCAAAACCTTGAAGTAAACCTGGGATCTCGATCAGACACTATAGAAGTTGAAACACCATGCAGCTTCACAATCTCATAAATATACAGCTCAGCTAATCTCTCCAATGAGTAATCCCTTCGAACTGGAAGAAAATGAGCTGTCTTAGTCAATCTGTCAACAATCACCCAAATAGCATCATGTTTTCTTTGTGTCAATGGTAGACCAGATACAAAATCCATGGTTACTCTATCCCATTTCCATTCAGGCACTGCTAAAGGCTGAAGCAACCCTGTTGGAACTTGATGCTCAGCTTTTACTCTCTGACATGTGAGACATTTGGATACAAAATCTGCAATGTCTCTCTTCATACCAGACCACCAGTAATGTTGTCTCAAATCATGATACATCTTTGTATTACCCGGATGCATAGCAAATATTGATTGATGGGCTTCTTCTAAAATAATTCTTCTCAAATTAGTATCATCAGGTACACACAATCTGTTCTTAAACCAAAGACTCCCATCATCTCTCACAAGAAAATCTCGGTTCTTTTCATTCTGACAATCTGAAACAATCTTTTGAATCTTCTCATCAACCAACTGAGCTTCTTTAATTTGGTTCAACAAAACTGGTTTCAATTGCAACTGTGCCAACAATGCACCATCATCACAAGATACAAAACTAGCATGCAATGCTCTCAACTCAACAAGCAACGAGAGCGAATAAACAGTCAAACCTGCTAAAGACTTCCGACTCAAGGCATCAGCAACAACATTTGCCTTACCAGGATGATAATCAATCAAACAGTCGTAGTCTTTAATCAATTCCAACCATCTCCTCTGTCGAAGATTAAGCTCTTTTTGGACACCCAAATATTTCAAACTTTTATGGTCTGTATAGATAAAACACTTCTCCCCATACAGGTAATGTCGCCAAATTTTCAATGCAAACACAATGGCTGCTAACTCCAAGTCATGCGTCGGATAGTTAAGCTCATGTGGCTTCAACTGTCGAGAAGCATAAGCTATCACTTTACCTTCTTGCATCAGAACACAACCCAAACCATTATGTGAAGCATCACTGTAGATCACATATGGTTTATCTTCCACAGGTAAAGTAAGAACAGGCGCTTGAGTCAACATTTCTCTCAACTGTTCGAAGCTAGCCTGACACTGATCTGTCCACACAAATCTAACTCCCTTTCGAAGTAATCTGGTAAGTGGAGTAGCTATCAAAGAAAATCCTTTCACAAACCGTCGGTAATAGCCTGCCAAACCCAGAAAACTTCTAACTTCAGTCACAGACTTTGGTGGACTCCAATTCAAAATAGCTTCAACTTTACTCGGATCAACTTTAATACCCTCTGCTGAAACTATGTGACCGAGAAAAGTTACTTGGTCAATCCAAAACTCACATTTCGACAGTTTAGCAAACAATTGCTTCTCTCTCAACATTTGCAACACAATCCGCAGATGCTTGTCATGCTCCTCTACATTACGCGAATACACCAAAATATCATCTATAAAGACCACTACAAACTGATCCAGATAGGGTCTAAACACCCTATTCATCAAATCCATAAAAACTGCAGGTGCATTCGTCAAACCAAAAGGCATAACTAGAAACTCATAATGCCCATACCTGGTTCGAAAGGCGGTCTTAGGAACATCTTCAGCTCTGACCCTCAACTGATGATACCCTGATCTCAAATCAATCTTGAAAAACACAGCCGCACCCTTCAATTGATCAAAGAGATCATCAATTCTAGGCAAAGGATATTTATTTTTAATAGTCACTTTGTTCAATTGCCTATAATCGATACACAATCTCATAGTACCATCCTTTTTCTTTACAAACAGAACAGGAGCTCCCCATGGTGAAACACTAGGGCGAACAAACCCTTTATCCAGCAACTCCTGCAACTGCACCTTCAGTTCTTTCAGTTCAACAGGTGCCATTCTATAAGGAGTGATAGAGATAGGAGTGGTACCAGGCACTAATTCAATACCAAACTCCACCTCTCTCTCAGGAGGCAATCCTGGCAACTCTTCTGGAAACACATATGGAAACTCTGCAACTGTGGGTATACTATCAATTTGAGAACTCACTACTCTAGTATCCACCACATGAGCAAGATAAGTGTCACACCCTTTTCTAATCAATCGCCTAGCTGCAACAGCTGAAACCAACAAGGATGCTAGCTGTCCCTGCTCATTAGATACTATCACCTCTCTTCCATCACCAGTTCTCAAAGTAACAATTTTCTTTTTACAATCCACCACAGCTACATGTCTAGATAACCAGTCCATACCTAGGATCACATCATATTCCTTAAATGGCATTTCAATCAAATCACCTAAGAACTCCTCACCTTGCACCCTCACTGCACTGTCTCGGTGCACTCTGCTAACAATCACACTATGCCCTAAAGGATTTGTCACCAATACATTAAATCCTAGGGACTCAGCATGCACATCAGACACAGGCAAAATAGATGCACTAATATATGAATGTGTAGAACCCGGATCAATCAAAACAAGTACTGAAATATCAAATAAAGAAAAAGTATCAGCTATGACTGCCGAAGCATCTGGTTGCCTCTGCATCACATAAATCCTCTGAGAAGATCCAGCCTCCTCTGGTCTACTCTCCCTGGATGTAGAACCTCCTCTAGAACTGAACCCAGATCTGCCTCCTCTGCTGAAACCTCTGCCTCCTCGACCTCCCCTCACACTAGGTCGAGAAGCTGCAGTATCTACTGACATCTGCTCCTGTCTCTCAGGACAATCTCTAACAAAATGATCGGGAGATCCACATCTGAAACATACCCCTGCTACACCAGTCTTCCAACAAGTACCACCATGTGGCCTACCACAATGAATGCATATGGGTAGAGTGGATCTCTGAGTCGCTGGGGTCGAAGCACGCGCCACTGAAACTGTAGGTCTAGATCTCTGCCTCTGAAACTGTACTGACCTACCAGCTGGTCTCTGACTCCTACTAACTCGAGGAACAAAACTTCCTTTACCTCTTTTCACAGACGAAGACCCTGCCTCAAACTGGGGTCTTCTCACCCTGATCTCTTCCTCAGAAGCAGCTGTTGCAATAATCTGAGCTCTCTCCACACTCCGAGCTGCTGCCACAAGCTGGGAAAAATCATGATATCCAGATCCAGCTACAAGACACATGATAGAGGGCCTCAATCCCTCCTCAAATCTCCTGCATCTATCAATCTCATCAGATATAATACCCCCAGCATAATGGCTCAACCGGATAAACTCAACCTCATATTCAGTTACGGTCCGGTGATCTTGCTTCAAGCTTAGAAACTCCATTTTCTTCACATCTTTGTACTCCCTCGGAGTATATTTCAATTCAAACTCTCTTAGAAAATCAGCATAAGACAATATTGGTGGATCATCCATAGCATGGGGCACTGTCTTCCACCAGTCATATGCATCCTTTTGCAACAATGATCTTGCATAATCAAATCTTTCTTCTGGGGTGGCTTGCAACTGAACAAATATTCTCTATACTTTATCTAGCCACTGCTCAGCTACAGCTGGATCAATAGTACCTAAGAAATCTTCTGCTCCATACTTCCGTAATTTATCATACTGTCTCACTGATACCAAAGGCTATGGGGGTGGCGGTGGTGGTTGCACTGGTGCTTGCCTCAACAAATCAATCACATGCCTAAACCAACCTGGTGGAACCTCCTCACCAGCTGGTCTCCCCGACACAGAAGCAGGTACCTCTCCAGCACTATCCACTCTAGCTCCCTCTCTAACCTCATCAGGAGCTATACTCTCTGCACTCCCCTCAACAGATTGACGTGAATGAGGATCCATCACAACCTATATCTGCAAACACAGCAGAATACCTCTCATTAAAGATCAGAGACTGCCAATGCCAAACATGTATGTTATTCAAAAATCCACATTTTTTTTTAAATCAAAACACTCTTTTTCTTACACTTAACCTAGGTTGAGAATCTCAAACCTAGGCTCTGATACCAAAACAATTGTAACACCCCTATATCCCTTATATGTACCAAGCATGCTTAAACGATCGTAAGATACATATACTGAATATAGAAAATGCCACAGTTTAAAAAGAAAACACAACAAAAATCTTTGTAAATAAATGAAACCAATCTCAAACAAAATAAAAGAAATCCAGAAGACACCATATATAAAAATATTTATCAATTCACAGCGGAAGTTATTACAAATATATTATGACTCAAATTTTACAAAACATGAAATATATATATATACATGATTGGCAGCTCTTCTCTGATCTTTAAGTCCCAAAAGAAAATCCTCAATGTCTAGTCTCACTTGGTCTCGAGGAGCTCTCAGGTTCAACTCTGTTACCTGCGCGATTAAATACTATCGCGCTAAGCCAACGGCTTAGTAGTACAAAGTATACTAACATCATGCTCTAATGCAATGCAATATCATACACATTAATAATAAAACAACAATATAGTTGTAAAGATAATATCACATCTTTATATTTCATAACTCATACTTATATAATCATATTACATTTCAAAGTCCTTTCAAGGATCTCATTATTCAATTATGTTAACATCAATAGATCACATTGAAACAAAGACAAGCATGGGCCCAAAAGACACTAATATGCCATTCAATTTTCAGAGTTAATGCTTTGGTTTAATCATCACATTTATCAATATCATAATCCCAACTAAGCTTCAAGGATTAGGTTCAACCAAGCTTCAAGGGGAACAAAGCATGCTAAGTATCAACCCAACTTGGCTTCAAGAACCAAATCCAACCTAGCTTCAAGGGTTGTAACATCTCAATTAGGCATCAAGGATTAGATTCAACCTAACTTCAAGAGATTGTTACTAATATTAGGCATGCCACCAACAACAAACTCTGAAAATGGAATAACACATTAGCCACACAATTCATTTATTATTTTCATTCTCAAATCTCATCATCATTTAGGCAAACATGCCTTATTTCTTTCAATTGAATCATCATAGCCAAACACAATGGCTTCATATCATATTTGAGTTATCATTGCCAATCACAATGGCTTAATATCATATCATATCTCAATTCATATTATATATATAGCATCATTGATATAACATTTCAAAGTACATAATTCATATAACACATTACCATTCACAAAATTCACAATGCATAACACATAACATTGTTCATATAGTATCATATGCATCATCAAATGTATGTTCAATCTCATCAATACAAGAAGAACAAAGAACCATCACAGTAGCCAACACACTCAAGGGACATGGCCAAGCTTGTGGCCGTGTCTCTCAACACCAAAATCAGGCAGTAGCAAACATGGGCAAGGGACACGGCCGTGGCTCTCCAAAAATGATCCAACACGGCCAAAATTTCCTTAACTTGGCCGTGTCTCTCAAAAATTTATCCAACACGGCCAAAATTTCCTTAACTTGGCCGTGTCTCTCAAAAATATTTGGTTTGGCCGTGTCTCTTCCTTAGTTTGGCCGTGTCTTTCAAGAATAAAACCCTAAGCATAGCCAAAATTCCTTTTGATTGAATTAAAACACATTGTGCACAACATAACCTCATTCAAATGGATATAATCAATGTCCTTAACACTTATTTTACATATTAATCACAATATTCACATTAACAACACATCAACAACACATTTAATCACTTACCACTTCAAAACCCTTAAACCAACATCACTCTTATTCTTTCAATATCAACATCCACTTAACTTACCATCTTCAAACCAAAACCAACACCAATTCAACCTTTTAACTTACAATCAATTTCAACACTCATAAACATATATATCTCAAACACACCAATCATAATATCAACAAATCATAACTTACCTCAAACACAACTTCAAAAATAACAAAGGGAAAACAAGAGAGTACTTACCAAAGTTGATGAATTTCACAAATCTCCAACTTCAATCCTTTGATTCTTCCTTCAATTTGATTTTAGAACTTAGAACACCTCTCTTGCTCTCTCTTTTCTTTAGGTAGCCGGCCACACAATGCAAAGAAGAGAAAAATGAAGACAAGTCAAGGTTCTCTTCTTCTTTAAATCTCCACCAAGCAATTCTAACAAAGAAATTACTAACATACCCTCTTCTCATTTAACTTAACTCTTGTCATATATATACTCATTAAGGTAATTTCACAAATCACAAATAAATATCCTCTTCCATTGACCATTCCTTTGACTTATGTATATGTTATTTATACTTTCATATATACAACATATACACTTTCTTATAATTTCTTTTCTCTTGCAAATTCACATATACATTCAATCCAATTTAAAACAACAACAATGGTAAAAACTTCTAAGGCATACATTGGGATATTACATGATGGGTATTGAGATAATTTGTTTTATGGGTATGGAAGATATTATTTTGATGAGTAAACAAGAATTTTATAGTTAATTGATGTATTAGTTTAGGTTTAATAGAAGTTTGAGACATGTAGAAATTGAATTCAGGGTTTTGGGTGAGAATTGTAAAGAATTGGTTTAAATTGAATATAATTATTTAAAATTTGTTAGAATATAATTTTAAGGATACATTTGGATTTAAATTATGCCTTGGGAATGTTTAGAATATATTTCAAAGTTAAAGAAGGTTAGGGTTTGAAGGAATTTTGATATAGTGTGAATGTAATTTGTATTTAATTATTTAAAACATATTACAATATGACTTCAATGGTAGAAATAAACTTGAAATATAATTTGGATTGGGTTGGAATAGTTTTCTAGAATTAAAGTATATCAGGGCAAAAATTAGAAAATTGGATAGAATTATAGAATTTAAAGTTTGAATTGTTAAAGTGAGTAGAATTATGATTTTAATGATAAAAATTAACTTAAAATATAATTTGGAATTGGTTCATATAGAATTCTAAAGTTAAAATGCATTGGGGCAAGAAAATGAAAACTTAAAGGAAATGAGATAAATTGATGTTTATAAGTTAAAGTATGTAGAAATATGGTTCTAATACCATATATACACTTACATTTTGGTTATATATTGAGAAGATAGGAATTATCCAAACCTAGTAGTGAAGAGCATTTTGGAAAGCAAAGGGAAAATGGTGATTCTACCTTGGAATTTGTCTTAGATTAAGGTATGTACATACTTTGATAAGTTAAAATATATTTATATTCAAATTAGCTTAGCACATTTTGTTAGTAAATGTGCCAAGCTACTTTGTTATTTGAGCTTTCAAATGTATTGCATTGTTGATTGTTAAATGATGTTAAATGCATGATATGCATTATTGTAGGCCATTGTAATGGCTAAAATGAACAATATGTGATAATTATGGCAAAAGTGAAAAATGGCCAAAGTATATGGGTAGCGAAGTCACATTGTAGATGTGAAATATAATATTGAAAATGTGATGAGTTATGGATAAATGAAACAAATTATGAATGACTATGGAAAAGAAAAGAGTAAATGGGACAATGTGATAAAAAAATATTATGAAAAATGTGATATAATTTGTGTTAGCCTTGAATAGTGTTTTGTTCCAGAAAATTGTGTTAGTGCTATTGATATGATGTGCCCACAGGCTAGACGCTGGGCATCAGTATGATATAATGTGTCTTCAGGCTAGACACCGGGTGTCATTTATGGATGATATTTGCCTTCAGGACTAGACACAGAGGTGTCAACAGGAGACGATTGTGACACTTACACCTTAATATCGCGATAGACAATAATAATATCTCTGGAATATAAATAATATATAGGGTTATTTGGGCCCAAAGCATATTTTTACAGTGATTTGATGATTTGTAAAAAAAATGTGTATGTATAAGGATAGCACTCATGTTATGTTTGAAAGGAGGCTCATAATGCATTGTTTTAAGTATTTTGTTTCATTGTCAAAATGTGTACCACTAGACTGTTAGCTTAGCACGATTTATTTATCGCACTGGTGACATTGTTGAGTTAGAGAGCTCTACTAGACCTGACTAGGTCTAGAATTTTTGAGATTGTACTAGAAGATTTTGTTCTGCCACAGAACTAGAGCCGGTTGCTGTTATGTAAACTTTTATGTTGTGACATTTAATATATTTATGTACATTATGTATGTATATATGAAATGATGTAAATTTAAAATGTTCAGATGTAGGGTTGGAAAAATTTTATACATATTGATATATATATATATATATATGAGTATTTGCTGAAATTTTTAAGAAGTAATGGAGTATTAGATAAATTTATACCTTTGGAAATGCATCATTCTTTGCAGGTTGTGTTAATTAATTTTTGGGGATATCCGTAGTACAGACAAACTCTAGCAATTTTTTAAGATATTTTTCTTTAAAATTTGTATTTTGGTAATTAAATCATTAATGTATATACTTATTTACTTATTAAAATGTTTATTATAAAGTCTAAAATGTTTTCTTATAATTATGGAGATTTTTAAATTAAAAGATTTAGGATATTCTTATATTTGGTATACGTATTTTATATATATGGGATGTGTGTATTGTACGTGTACAGAATCTAAGAGTATTACATTTATTTTGGTATCAGAGCCTAAGTTTGAGGTTCTTAACCTAGGTGAGTTTTTAAAAGAGAGAAAAATAGGATTTTTAAATGTGATTTTAAAGTGTCATACATATATTGCACTGGCATCTGAAGTGGTCTCGAATGTGGCAAAATTTGTTGTCATTTTAGATATAGATGGATATGGTGCTAGGACACATGAGTTTAGTGAGGGGAGTGCAAAGAGTGTTGCTTCCAGAAAGGGTGTTGCTGGAGCTAGTGCTGAGGTGGCTGGGGAGGCATCAGTACCAGCCAGACTAGCAGTTCTGGAGGCTCCACCAGTTTGGTTACAACAGATGGCAGAGTTGCTTTGTCAGGCCCCAGTACCACAACAGTAACAACAAACTAGGAAGTATGATAAGCTGAGAAAGTATGGGGCTACCAACTTCTTTGGCACCATTGATCTAGCTGTAGAGGAACAATTGTTGGACAGAGTTCAGAGGGTATTCAACCAGTTATAAGCCACTGCAAAAGAGAAATTTAATTATGCCTTATCTCTTCTGCAGGGAGATGCCTACGATTGGTGAAAGACAGTTTTCCATGGAATAGTTGATCCTCCGGTACTGACATATGTAGATTTTCTATAGAAATTTAAGAGAAAATACACCTCTCCAGATTAAAGAGCTCTTGAGTTTGAAGCAGGAAACAAAGATAGTTACCGAGTATGAGAAGGATTTCATCCGGCTGAGTAAGTATGCAAGGGATATTATGTCAGTTGATATAGATAGGCACCAGAGGTTTGAGAAGGGGTTGTAGCCATTCATCATGTGCCAGGCGGTGGCGGTATGGTATGAGGACTTCTCACAATTAGTGTCAACTACTTGGAATGTTAAGAAAGCCCAAGGACTTGCAGCGGCAGCTAGAGCAGAGAGTAGAGATAGTAGATCGCAGACAGAGGTAGGGTCTTCATCATTAAAGAGAGGTTGAAGAGGTTTCTCACAGAGTTATAAAGTGAGTTAGGAGCAGACTAATAGGCCTGTTCGGCAAAGGCAATGGCCTACAGTATCAGTAGCTAGCGCCCCTACCCCTTTTTCCCAGAGATCCACCCCACCTACCTGCACTCAATGTGGTAGAGTGCATAAAGGTATTTGTTGGGGAGTTGATTTCAAAGGATGTTATATGTGTGGATCTTTAGATAATTTTTCAGGGATTGCGAGGAGTCACCAGTGACAAGGCAGACTAAAACTGACGTATCTAGACCTAGCAGTAGAGGAGATAGGAGTAGTAAAGAAGGTGGCAGAGGTGGTGGAGGTAGCAGAACAAGATATGGACAGAGGGAGGTGTTTGTATCTGTAGATAAGCCGGAGGGAGCAGGATCATCATAGGAAGTTTATGGGATGCAGAGGTAGCGGGATGATCCAGATGTAGATAAAGGCAAATATTGTTTATTTAATAACATTATTGTTTATGCTTTGATAGACTTCTCATTCTTTGATGATGTTTTTTAGAAGTTGTATGTTCTTTGCATTAGTTAGGGATTTGTGAAGATGATTAAGGAAATGTATAAGGGGGAGAGTAAAGATTGAGTGGTGGATTTTGTTAAGAGTTAACTTGATGTTTGATGGTGATACGATTTGTTTTCTGCATTAGATAATTTCAAGGACGAAATTATTTAAGGAGCAGAGAGTTGTAACGACCGTAATTTTTACTAAAATATAATTAAATAAATAATTTGGTTGGAAGTGAGAAAATATCTAATATATATAAAAAGTATAAAGAAAAAATATATATTATATAAATTCAAAAATAAATAGTAAAGGTCAAGGGTAAAATGGTAAAAAAGATAAAAAGTAAAAGTTAAAAATATAATAATAAAAATCAATTAAATAATTCAAAATTAAAATTATTTTAGATAGTGGAAGATTATGAAATTTTTTTGAAAATTATTAAATAATTCAAACATTAAAATTATTTGAATGGAAGATAGAAAATTGAAGTTCTAAAATAAATCAAAATTAAAAATAACCGTGGATAGTGAAAAATGATGAAAAGTTATATATTTATTAAATATTAATTAATTAATTAAATTAATTAAATAATTTAAAAAGAAATTAATTTTTTAGTGGAAGTTGAAAATTTAAAATTTTAAAATAAATAATTAATTAATTACTTAAAATAATAAAATAATATATATATATATATATGTGGTTAAAATTAAAGTAAGAAGAAAATTGAAACATAAAACTTATCATCTTCATCCTTTCTTCTTCTTCAAAATTTTTTTTTTCTCTATAGACAAGGAAGAGAATTTTGCTCATCCAAATCTCAATTTTTGGAAGGATTTTTAAGTATTAAAGGGAGCTTTGGTGGATTTTCAATTAATTAGTAAGCTTTCTTCCTTAATTTTTAAGTTTTATGGGAAAATATGATTATGTAAAATATGGGAATTTGATGGATGTTGAGATAATTTATTTTATAGGTATAAAAGATGTTATTTTGATGAGTAAATAAGGATTTTATAGTTCATTAATGGATTGGTTCAGGTTTAGTAGAAGTTTGAGAGAGGTAAAAATTTAATTTAGGGTTTTGGATGGGCATTGTAAAGAATTGGTTTAAATTGAATATAATTATTTAAAATGTGTTAGAATATGATTTTAAGAATATATTTGGATTTAAATTATGCTTTGGGAATGGTTAGAATACCTTTCCAAATTTAAAGAAGGTTAGGGTTTGAAGGAACTTTGATATAGTGTGAATGTAATTTGTATTTAATTGTTGAAAACATATTACAATATGACTTTAAGGGTAGAAATAAACTTGAAATACAATTTATATTGGGTTGGAATAGTTTTCTAGAATTAAAGTATATTAGGGCAAAGATTAAAAAATTGGATGGAATTGTAGAATTTAAAGTTTGAATTGTTAAAGTGAGTAGAATTATGATTTTAATGATAGAAATTAACTTAAAATGTAAATTGAAATTGGTTAATATGGAATTCTAAAGTTAAAGTGCATTAGGACAAAAAAATGAAAACTTAAAAGGAATGGGATAAATTGATGTTTATTAGTTAAAGTATGTAGAAATATGGTTCTAATATCACATATTCACTTATATTTTGGTTAGGTATTGAGAAGATAGGAATTATCCAAACCTAGTAGTGAAAAGCATTTTAGAAAACAAAGGAAAAAGGATGATTCTAGCTTGGGATTTGTCTTGGATTAAGGTATGTGCATACTTTAATAAGTTAAACTATATTTGTATACAAATTAGATTAGCACATTTTGATAGTAAATGTGCCAAGCTACTTTGTTATTTGAGCTTTCAAATGTATTGCATTATTGATTGTTAAATGATGTTAAATGCATAATGTGCATTATTGTAGGCCATTCTAATAGCTAAAATGAATAATATGTGATAATTGTGGCAAAAGTAAAAAATGGCCAAAGCATATGGATAGTGAAGTCACATTGTAGATATGACATATAATATTGAAAATGTGATGAGTTATGGATAAATAAAAGGAATTATGAATGACTATGAAAAAGAAAAGAGTAAATGGGACAATGCGATAGAAAATTTATTATGAAAACTGTGATATAATATGTGTTAGCCTTGTATATTGTCTTATTCCAGAGAATTGTGTTGGTGCTATTGATATGATGTATCTACAGGCCGCTGGGCATCAGTAAGATATGATGAGCCTTCGAAATAGACATTAGGTGTCATTTGTGGATGATATTTGCCTTCAGGGCTAGATATAGAGGTATCGATAGGGGACAGCTGCGACACTTAAATCCCCGATATCACGATAGACCATAACAATACCTCTGTAACATAAATACTGTATAGGGTTATTTGGGCCAAGTGTATATTTTTGTAGTGTTTTGATGATTTTGTAAAAAAAATGTATATGTATAAGGATAATACTCATGTTATGTTTTAAAGGAGGCTCATAATGCATTGTTTTAAGTATTTTGTTTCATTATCAAGGTATATACCACTAGGCTGTTAGTTTAGTGCGATTTATTTATTGCGCATGCGACATTATTGAGTTAGAGAGCCCTGCTAAACCTAAGCATGTCTAGGGTTTTTGGGATTTTACTAGAAGGTTTTGTACTGCCACGGTACCAAAGCTAGTTGCTGTCATGTTAACTTTTATATCGTGACATTTAATATATTTATGTACATTACATTATGTTTGTATATATGAAATGATATAAATTTAAAATGTTTGGATGTAGACTTTGAAAATTTTTATACATATTGATATATATATATATATATAATATTTGCTGAAATTTTTAAGAAGTAATGCAGTATTGGGTAAATGTGGACATTTGGAAGTGCATCTTTCTTTGCAGGTTGTGTTAATTAATTTTTGGGGATGTTCGATGTACAAACAAATCTCTGACGAATTTTTCTCAAAGTTTTTCTTTAAAATTTGTATTTTGGTAATTAAATCATTAATTTATATACTTATTTACTTACTAAAATGTTTATTATAAAGTCTAAAATATTTTCTTATAATAATGGAGATTTTTAAATTAAAATATTTGGGATATTCTTTCATTCAGTATACATATTATACATAAATGGGATGCGTGTATTGTATCTATACAGGATATAAGGGTGTTGCAGCTTTTGCCCAAAATGACTTTAGTAGTTTTGCATGTGATAGCAAACATTTGACTCTCTCTGTGAGAGTCTTGTTCATTCTGTCAATTATGCCATTTAACTGAGGAGTTTTTAGTGGTGTCAACTTGTGTCAAATGCCTTGCTCCTTGTAATATCTCTGAAGTGATCCAATATACTCACCCTTATTATCTGATTTGATACACTTTAATTTCTTTCTAGTTTCTCTTTTAACTAGGGCTTGAAACTGTTTAAATACCTCTACAACTTAATCTTTATGTTTCAAGATTTAAAGCCACAACTTCCTTGAATAGTCATCAATGAAAGTTATAAAATATGAGGAGCCACCAAGTAATCTAGTTTTGAAAGGACCACATATGTCGGAGTGCACCAACTCCAATTCATCTGGCTTTTTGTCATAATGAACAAAATCCTTGAAAATAACTCTATTATGCTTTCCTGCTAGGCAATAAGCATATCTACTTAAATGTACACTACTCAAGCTGACTATATTCTTCTTCCTGACCAGCATTGATATTCCTTTTTCACTTATGTGGTCAAGCCTTTTATGCTAGATCTCAGTTATGTCATCTTTCTCTATTGTATTAACTATGTTCTTTGAAATTTTAGCTTTCATCAAATAAAAAGTAGAGAATTTCTTCCCTCGAGCCACAATGAGAGAAACTTTGGTGAGTTTCCATTAGCCATTATGAAAGGTATTGAAGTATTCTTCATTATCAAGCTTCCCAACATAAATTAGATTAAGCATAATATCAGAAACATGCTTCACATCTTTTAACAGTAATCTAGTGCCATTATTGCTCTCTAAATGAACATTACCAACACCTACAATCTTAGTACTATAATCATTACCCATTTTAACTCTCCCAAAATCACCTGGTGTATAAGTGACAAAGAACTCCCTCTGAGTTGTAGCATGAATAAAGAAACCAGTATCAATCACCTAACTAGTCTCATGATCAACCACATTGTTCACTTCATCATTGTAAACAAGAAGAAAATTATGTTCAGTTGTAGCGCTAATTCCTCATCGCTATCATCTTTCTTTTTATCCTTCCCTTTCTCCTTTTTCTATTTCCGACAATATTTCTTGATATGCCACTTTTTATGACAATGATGATATTCAAAATTGGTAAATTTATTAGATTTACTGCGACTAACATATTTACTTTTATCTCTATTATTTGAGCCCTTGTTATGGCTTCTTCCCTTGGTAGTTGTAGACTGAAAATCTGATTTGTGAAGAAGAAGCACCTTGCCTCCTCATCTCTTTATTTAGAATGCAACTTTTCACTAATTCCATTGTAACAACACCCTTAAGAGCAGAATTTGTTAATAAAATCTTCAAAGTCTCTCAAGACTCTGGCAATGAAGCAAGTACCATCAGACTAAGCACCTCATTGTCAAAGGTGACGCACATGCCCGACAACTAATTTACAATTCCTTAAAACTCATTCAAGTGATTTGCAATAGAGTTATACTCTCTGTATCTCAACTGCATTAATTTTGTGAGATAAAAAATTTTATTATTGTCGATATTTTAAGCATATAATTCTTCAAGCTTGTTTCACAATGATCTTGCATAGGTCTCACCACAGATATGATTATACACATTATCTTCAACAAATTGTCAGATAAAATCACATACTTGCTCATGCTCAAACTCTCATTCTTCATTTATATTATCATCAGATTTACTTGTACTTAATACCTATAAATGTATCTTTGTCACAAATAGGAGATCCTTCATTTTAGATTTCCAAATGTAATAATTTGTGCCATTTAAATTTATCATTTTGCTCGTCTTTGTCTCCATCTCTTCTAACCAAGGCTATGATATCAGTTGTTGTGCAACGAGTGTTAATAACACATAAATTACTTGCTATTATACAAACAAATAATATATAAAATATTACACTAAAAATAAATGTCAAAACAATTTCTAGAAATTGCTGGGGGTCACAGACAGTCCTATATAAAATTTAGTCTCCTTAAAAAATATTTTACTTAGTAATTAATAGCACAACATAATAAAATAACTAAATTTGATAATAGCTATAAAATTAGAAAAAAAAAATAGCACACAAAATTTAACGCGAGTCACCTTTTTATTTTAGCTATGTCCATAGGACAAATTCAGAAAAATATTCTTTTACTATTGAAAATAGTAGGCTTACAAGAAAGAGACTTCTCTAGAAAAATTTTTAGAGGTACAATAATTATAATTGAGATAAATCTCAAGTATTTTCTAAACACCCTAAAAATTAAATAACTTCACTATTTATCACTCCCCAAATAATTCTCTCTTAATTTTTACTGAACTCATCAAAGCAATTTCGCTTTGGCTTACACTTCTCATAAACTTACTTTGTGGCTTTCTCTCACTCTTGGTTCTCTCCTTGTTAATGGAATTGGAAGAGAGGTCCCTTCAACTTGCAAATGCAACACTTGCATTTGTAAGTTGTTTTACAACTTGCAAATGCAAGTGCTACAATTTGTAACAACTTGCAATTTTCTTTTTTTTTTTAACAAAATATCAAAAGTTGAAAATTGGTGGTACACAAGAAGGAGATACCGCCCTTCAAATCCAAGATAGTGTGTGAAGTAATGAGAGAAGAAGCGTAATATTAGTTAAAGAGAATAATATTCTTATGGAATTTACACTTAGAGATAAGGTAATACCTAGGAGATTATTAAATTAATCTTCATAGTGCCTAAAGGGTTGAATTAATTTATGTGATCATTAGAGTAGATATATAATTTAATTTCAATACTTGTTCTGGGTCATGAGAGATGGTAAAACATAATTAGGGAAGGTTCAATCAATAATTAAAGTGAATAAATTTTGATTAATTGAAATAAAGTCAGGCTAATCACTATAAATCAGCGCTTGTTGGAAGGTAACCCAATTTAGTTTTCATTATTTTATATATTTTTATTTGCTGCTTTTAAAATTTTCTTCTTCTTTTCACTTATTGCTAATTTCCTTGGTCAGATCTTCTTCTTGCTGCTTGATTCGTGCTAGATTGGAGATTTCAAAAATAAAGGAACAAAAGCAGCTTGATTAGGATAGGTGTATCATTTCATTCGGTATAGTTGTACTAAAGGCTCCTCAACTATCCAAGAATAGGAAAAAGCGATTTAATTAGTACAGGTGTGCCAATTCATTCAACACACCCATGCTAAAATCTCCTCAACTTGTCCAAAATTGATTTCATTTGCATAAGTGTGCCATGCAGATTGGTATAGTAATGCCAATTGTTGCCCAAGCGATCAAAAGAGGAAAGAAGTTAACTCATTAATATAGTTCCTGGGCAAAGAAAAATAAAATAAAAAATCCAAAAGCTTTTTTCTGCATACTTGTGTTTAGGTTTATTATTTAAGGCCCATTTTTTAATACCCTAGCCTCTTTTTCTTTCTTTCTCTCTCAAACCCACCAAACCCTAGCCTTCACCATACCCAGTCTCCAATACTTCATTTTTCCTTCCTACAAATATCAAAATCATTCACCCCTCCCCTCTACCAGTAGTTGACCAGTGATCCTTCCTCGATCATTGAGGAAAATGTCTAATTTAAGTCTGGAAGAGTCACTAATTGACATATTGCTAAACTTTTTCTATAAATCTTGTTTATATTTTTATGTTTTATTAGTACTTTACTTTATTTTATGGTGGTATATACTTAAATTTTCTATATTGATGCTTAACCTTAAAATAATATATTTTATATTATGAGTTAGTTTATTTTGTAATGCTTAGCTATGATGAAAATTGATTGATATGTTGAAATTTATACATTTTTTCTACATTGGACTAAGTGGACACAACTAGCAATGAGCTGCACCTTACGGATATGAGCCAAAATTATTTCTATAGTCTAATTAAGAGCACCTAATTGTGTATGCTTACTGAGAGGGAGCTCCTACACTTTTGCTTTTGTTGAGAAAATTTTTACCTTGCTAAGAACATGTTTTGACAGTCTTTTGAGACAAAGGTGAATCTTACTAAGGATAGAATGAGATGATTGAGGCATTGTTTGATGAGCCAAACCCTTACATCTACCTTGTTTAGTGCCCCTAGTTATTCCATTTGAGCCTTAAAATTAAATTTAGGCTTGTGCTTATTTGCTTTATTGGAACCATACTTACTACCCTTAAAAAGGCTTGTGTCTTTTGAAAAATTCATTAGTTGCAAAAAAAAAAAAAAATTGCAAGAGAATTACCAAAAAGAAAATTCAAAAAGCTACCAAATAAAAGGGCCTATCTTAGAAGTAAATTAAAAAAATAAGTTTGGGGAAGAAACAATGAAAAAATAAAAAAAAAACACACAAAAATTCAAATTAGCCTCAAATAAGTTGTGAATGAAAGAATTATGAGAGAAAGCCAAAATTCTTAAAAGAGTAGCTACAATTTACAAAGAAATCAAAAATCACCATTGTATTTGAAGTTTTAGGTTTTTCAAAAGAATTCAAGTCTTCTCTAAAAACATCTAACGTCACTTAGCCTCAACCATAAAAGATCACTTTGCAAGAGCTTTTGATTTTTCTTGATCTAGTGAGATCTATTAATGAAGAAAGACTGAATAATCATGCATATGAGATAGGCAAGTTCTTGGACTCTTATCTTCTTAACTAAAGCAAGGAGTATGTACCTATTTGAAGTGTAATAATTTGATGTGATTTGCTTACTATAGAATTAATAATGGATAATTGAAGTAGGTAAGTTTCCAGAGCTTATTATGGAATCAAGGTCCTATATTTTAAGTTACATAGATTTGGGATATTGATTTCTAAGGTAATCAAAGAGTTATGATTATAATTGGTGATTAAGATCTACATATTGCTTGAGGACAATCAATTGATTAAGTTTGGAGAAATTTTGTTAAGTGTATTTGTGAGCAGAAATTTTCGCCCCACTCCCGGTAAAATAGTTCTTGATACTGCAGTACTGTTAGGCTCAGAGTCTTAGAGAGTACGAATCTAAGTCCGGAGAAATGAAGTTACTACCCGAACGAGTCGGGAAAGAAAGAAACAGGTAAATAACTCGATTCTTAAAGAATCTCCAACCCTCTACTGGGTTCGAAAAGTTGGGCATGTATGAAAAATGTGAGAATGACCCACCACCCCTATAATGCTCGGCTCATTGAAACCGGTTTCCTTTACAGTTCTAATTATTATTAAATTCTTATATTATTATAATACATTCACATTACATGTAATTGTGAAAATTAAATAATCATATTATAAATCAAATAAAGAAATAAACCAACACATAAAATGAGCACTCATACAAAGATGAAAACATGCTTGTATAACCGTCTAAAATGTCTAAAATACAAGTAAATAAAATAAGACACCTACTAATTGGTGAAAATATATCATTTATATTAATCCTCAAATAAAATAAAAGAAACAAATTAAATAAATAAAGCATCTACAAAGTAAAAATATATCTTTTATAAGTCTCTTAAAAATACAACCAATAAATAAATAAATATCAATATAGTTCTATCATTCATACAAAGATCCAATGGATCCGACTCTTACTCGAACTTCGCTCATTGAGAGAGCATTCGTACACCAGGCTGCCCATAATTCTATCATTCATAATAAAATAAGTAATTCAAATATATAGTTCATCATAAAAAGTACAGTTTATAAGTAAATTTAAATATTAGCCCATTAATAGAATATGGGGCGCAATATATACATATACCTATATTATTTAGATATATATATATATATATGTATAACGTTATTGAAATATTAAACATGTATATATATACATGTTAAATATTTAGATATTTTAGATTTATAAATGAATAAATATTACAAGTTTATTTATATAAAATTAATTCACTAATTAGTTGAATATATACTCATGTACAAATCATTGAAATATTTTTTTAATATTCTTTCTTTCTGAACGTAATGTAATATATATGGAGGGAGAGAGAATATTGAGGAAAATTCAAATGAAAAAGTTGACTTGACCTACGTTACATTCAATAAGCCAATTAATTAACAAAAGATAACTATCCTTTTTATGTATATTGGCAATACCATAAAAATTGAAAATTTCAAAAAAACAAGAAAAATAAAAATTAATGGTGATTTAAGGTTGTAAAATATAATCATGGTTACATCATCACAAGCACAACCTTAAATAATTAGTTGTTAGATGTGTGATGTGGTGAGAAGGTTATAGAGTGTCTTTATATTTGAATTGTGATGATAAATAATAAAAATAAGATTTGGCTTTGTTTTTATCTAAATATTAATAAAAATTCTAATTAATTGATATAAAATGACACAACATACATGCATAAGATTAATATCCCTTAGAATAATAAAAAAAAAGAATGATGATTCATAGATTGCATGCACATAAAATCACTTCAACCTAGAAGCTTAGACAAAGATTCTATATTAGAAGTCTTTTGCCAAAACATTAAAAAGGGAAGCTTACTTAATTAGCCTTTAGCAAAATAGAGAAAAATGAAAAAAAAAAAAAAGAGAGAGGGTAAACTTAGACATTATTAGATTAATTCTGAACAATTTATTGATATATAATTAATTCACATACAGATCGAAAAATTAAAAAGAATATATATATATATTTTGAGGATGTATGTAATTATTTCATAACAATGAAACTTACGATTAATTTTGAAGAAGAAAATTAATTTTGATTGTTGTATAAATTAATCTAAATATGTTTTTAATGATTGAATAAAGATTGTCTGTTCATAGATCAAATATGAATATTTTACAAATATTTTTCTAGAGATTTGCTAAGTTTACTTATGTATAATTAGTTGGCTCAGTTGCATATTGACTCAATTATGAATGGTATAATTAATAAGATTGTATATGATCAGATCTCAAAAACTGAGGTGGGTATATGGTTCAGGACTGAGAATTTGGCTGGCAGATTGAGATCGATGGATAGTATTTTGGCTCTGAACATCTTCAAAATTGTGATCAATCCCATTTATTCTTGTGGACCCTTCATTCAGAATCATAATTAATCTACGCAAAAATTTCTGCAAATACAACGTATACAAATTTTGCTTTTTTTTATCATATACATATATATCAATTTATTTTGAAGAAGGTTTTTTTTTAAAAAAAAATATTCAATGCGTTTCTCAAAAAGAATTCAATTTAAGTTAGAGTTTGAATTGATAATGTTTGAATCTTGTAACCAATAACATCAACATTACAAAAATGAAATTAAGTTATTCATCATAGTACTTGTTAATAAATCTCTAATATTGGTTATAAATAAATATGCTTTTTTTTTTGGTAAGATTGCATGTAAATTAGTGGTGGTGCTATATATACACCGCCTTAATTTATAATTATTTAAAATTAGTTATTAAGAATATTGGTGAGCCTATTTTTTATTAATTATTAAAATATTTTATATTTAATCAACTTGAGATTATATATATATATTTTTTATTATTTTTTTTAAATTAATAAGTTCAAATCTCATTTTATAAGTATTAAGAAAAATTAATTATTTTTATTAAAAATATAAATTTATATTTTTTTATTATATTTATATTTTAATATGATATATATTTAATAAATAATATTAAATAAAAATATTAAAAAAATTAAATATATTAATTAATTTTTAAAATTATAAATAAATTAAAATTTAAAATAAACTAAAGAATAAAACGAATCTATCAATTTGAAAAGTAGAAATATTTCTTTCTTTATCAATAGAAATTTAATTTTTTACCACAGCACTTTTCTTTTACCTCAAATAGCAACTTTTACTTAGCCTTTGCCACAGCACTTCCCATATAAGATAAAAGTAATTAATGTTTTTCATATATTCTTTATTTTTTTTCCATTTTTTTAAAAACCGTTTTTGTAATCTAAATAAAGACTTTGAATTGTGAGACTATAATAATAAGTGCATATTTATTGAATAATAATATATTTAGAATTAATTCTTCTCTTACCCATGCGAATACTTAAAAAACAAAGACTTAGAATTCAAAAAATTATTTTCTACAAAATTAGCTTTTTAGTAAGAGATTGTCAGTGTTGCCTCTAATCACATGGAAACACTCAACGACTCAATCCAATGCTTCTTCTTTCTATGAAGAAATTAAGAAAGAAGAAAAATTCTAGAGAATAAAGTATCAAGAATGATATTTATCACTATTGTTGTAGAAGGTAGTTTGTTAATGAGTGGTACAGAACATGTGATTTAACTTGTCTATAAATAGGCAGTTAGCAGATGTATCTTATCCCTTATGAGTAATCATTTATAGTTTTGTTTATCTATGCTATTTATCAACTTTTCATGGTATCAGAGCAAAAGGTTGCGATTCATAAATTCTCTTTTCTTTTACTTCTTAACTGCTACGATAATGGAAGCTATTGAAACTGTACAAGGACAGTGTATTGATACCGGAACTACAAGTAAGAATAACAAGCTACTAATAATCCAAGAGCTAGTTGAAAGGTGGTACCTAACCACATGAGAAACAAGCCATAATTTTTAACTTGGAGATCAATAAGCCACTATTTTTGAAGCCATCACAAACCACCAATTTTGAAGCCACCATTGATAAATGTTGAATTGCCTAATTAGTTAGGCCAACAACAATATAGGAAAGCCTATATATATGACATTCATTTCCTCTTCTAAGACACACTCAAAAAAATCAAAGACACCAAAAGAAAGAGAGAGTTGTAGTTGAAAGGAAAGGCCTTTTAGGCCTTTTCTCCTCCAATTCAATGATAAGAATTGAGAGAAGAAAAATTGGTGGTGAAAAATGGTGTAAGCCAAAGCAAAATTACTTTGATGAGTTTGAGTGAGAGAGAGAGAGAATTATTTGGGGAGTGACAAAATAGTGTAGTTTAATTTTGGGAGTGTTTGGAAAACACTTGAGTGCCACTATTTTGGGTTTATCTCAATTGTAATAATTGTACCTCTAGAAATATTTCTAGAGAAGTCTCTCTTGTAAGCCTACTATTTTTAATAGTGGAAGAATATTTTTCGGAGTTTGTCCCGTGGACGTAGCCCAAAGTAAAAAGGTGAACCACGTTAAATTCGATGTGTTATTTTGTCTCAGTTTTATAGCTATTATCAAGGGTAGTTGTTTTGTTATATTGTGCTATTAATTATCCGAGTGAAATTCTGTCTAAGGAGACTGAGTTTTAAGCGGGTCCGCCTGTGACCCCTCCAGCCTTTCCTGAAAATTTTCTTGGTATTTATTTTTAGTACAATATTTCATACACTATTTACTTGTATAATAGTAACTAATTTGCGTGCTATTTACTTCCGCTGCACAACAAGTGGTATCAGAGCCCTGGTTCAGGCACGCGACGTTGGAGTTAACCTCTTTGTGTTAAAGAGATGGAGGCAAAGTTAAACATGATGATCAGCCTAAATGGCTTGGATTATCACATATGGAGAAATAAGATGAATGATCTCCTATTTGTGATGAAGATGCATTTACCGGTGTTTAGTATGACTAAACCCGACGACAAGATAAATGAAGAATGAGAACTTGAGCATGAGCAAGTATGAGGTACTTGCTCTGATAGTGCCTTTTTCATTGCCAGAGTTTTGAGAAACTCTGAAGATTTTATTAACAAATTCTGCTCCTAATGGAATTAGTGAAAATTAGCTCCTCTTATTTCGTGACTTTCATTGATGACTGTTCAAGAAAACTGTGGGTTTATACCTTGAAAAATAAAGATCAAGTTGTAAAGGTATTTAAACAGTTTCATGCCCTAGTTGAAAGAGAAACTAGGAAGAAATTGAAGTGTATTAAGTTAGATAATGGGGGTGAGTATATTGGATCACTTTAGAGATATTGCAAGGAGCAAGGCATTCGACACAAGCTGACAACTCAGATGAATGGTGCAGCTGAGAGAATGAACAGGACTCTCATTGAGAGAGTTAGATGTTTGTTATCACATGCGAAGCTTCAAAAGTCATTTTTGGGCAGAAGCATTGAGTGTATCGGTTCATGTTCTGAATCTTTCACCGTGTGTTCCTTTGAAGTTTGACATTCCAGAAAGAATATGGTCTGGAATGGATGTCTCTTATAATCACTTAAGAGCATTTGGGTGCAAGATATTTGTGCACATACCAAAGGATGAGCGGTAGAAGCTAGATGCTAAAACACAACAATGTGTGTTTGTTGGGTATGGTCAAGATAAGCTTGGCTATTGATCCTATGATCCAATTCAGAAGAAGTTTGTTAGAAGTCGGGATGCGGTTTGTTGAAAATGAGACCATCGAAGATATTGAGAAAGCCTAGAATGTTTATAGATCCGATGGTAGTTCGACTAATCTTGAATTAGTTCCTCCAAAATGTGGTGCCGAGGTAGATTGGAGATGAAATTGAAGATGGCCAGCAAAATACTGCTGATGATGATGCTCCCATCCATAATCAACCAAATAATGATTCTGATGAAGATGATTTTCAGCCACCAGTACCAGATACAGCTCAGAAACTATTGAGGAGATCTATTAGAGTCGGATAGTCTTCTACTAAATACTCCAGTGATCAGTATATGTTACTTACTGATGGGGGAGAACCTGAGAATTTTCTAGAAGCCATGCAAGATAAGTTGACATTCTTGCATGAGAATAAACCATTTGAGTTGGTGAAGTTGCCAACAGGCAAGAGGGCTTTGAAGAATAAATGGGTGTTCAGGATAAAACTTGATGAACACAGTTCACAGCCATGATTCAAAGCCATATTAGTTGTTAAGGGATTCAGCCAAAGGAAAGGGATTGACTTTGATGAGATTTTTCCACCAGTGGTGAAGATGACATCCATTCGTACAGTACTGGGATTAGCTGCAAGTCTTAACTTGGAGATCAAGCAGATGGATGTGAAGATTGCCTTCCTTCATGGTGACTTGGAGGAAGAGATATACATGGAACAACCAGAGAATTTCAAGGAAAGAGGAAAAGAAGATTATGTCTACAGATTGAAGAAAAGTCTGTATGGCTTGTAAAAGGCACCGAGACAATAGTATAAAAAGTTTGAGTCAGTTATGGGGGAGCAAGAGTACATGAAGACTACTTTAGACCATTGTGTTTTTTTTTTGTGAAGAAATTCTTTGATGACGATTTTATCATCCTTTTGTTATATGTAGATGATATGTTGATTGTTGGCCAGAATGTTTTCAGAATCAACAGCTTAAAGAAGAAGCTGAGTAAGTCTTTTGCTGTGAAAGACTTAGAGCCATCAATACAAATTCTTGGCATGAAGATAATCAGAGACAGAGGCGCCAAGAAGTTATGGTTATCACAAGAGAAGTACATTGAGAAAGTACTTCAAAGGTTCAATATGAACAAAGCTAAAGGTTAGTTGTCCTCTTACTAATCACTTTTAAGCTTAGTTCCAAACAAAGTCCTTCAATGGAAAAGGAGAAGGAAGAGATGGATAGAGTTCCATATGCTTCAGCAGTAAGGTACATTGGGCTGCAGTGAAATGGATTATGAGATATCTTTGTGATACCTCCAAAATATGTTTATGCTTTGGAGATGGAAAACTTGTGTTAGTTTTCAACACAGATGCAGATATGGCAGACGATGTTGACTCAAGAAAGTCTATGTCAGGTTACTTGATTTCATTTGCAGGAGGAGCTGTGTCATGACAGTTAAGGTTATAAAAGTGCATTGCTTTCTACAACTGAAGCAGAATTCATTGTTGCAATTGAAGCATGCAAATAGCTCTTGTGGATGAAAAATTTCTTAGATGAACTTGGTTTCAGCAGGACAGATATTCACTTTATTGTGATAGTCAGAGTGTTATCCACCTTGGGAAGAATTTCTCCTTTCACTCAGGATCAAAATATATTGATTTGAGATATCAGAGATGTGTTGGAGAAGAAACAATTACAGTTTGAGAAATTCTATACTGATTAAAATGGATCAGATATGATGGCAAAGATTCTACTAAGGGAAAAGTTTGAGTTGTATTGATCATCTACATGAATAACAGTTAACTCATGTGATCGGTAGGGGGAGAATTGAAAGGTGGTACCTAACCACATGAGAAACAAGCCACAATTTTTGACTTGGAGATCAACAAGCCACCATTTTTGAAGCCATCACAAACCACCAATTTTGAAGCCACCATTGTTGAATGTTGAATTGCCTAATTAGTTAGGCCAACAACCATATGGGAAAGCCTATATATATGGCATTCATTTCCTCTTCTAAGACACACTAAAAAAAATCAAAGACACCAAAAGAAAGAGAGAGAGGTGTAGTTGAAAGGTAAGGCCTTTTAGGCCTTTCCTCCTCCAATTCAATGACAAGAATTGAGAGAAGAAAAATTGGTGATGAAAAATGGTGTAAGCCAAAGCAAAATTGCTTTGATGAGTTTGAGTGAGAGAGAGAGAATTATTTGGGGAGTGACAAAATAGTGAAGTAGTTTAATTTTGGGAGTGTTTGGGAAACACTTGAGTGCCACTATTTTGGGTTTATCTCAATTGTAATAATTGTACCTCTAGAAATATTTCTAGAGAAGTCTCTCTTGTAAGCCTACTATTTTTAATAGTGGAAGAATATTTTTCGGAGTTTGTCCAGTGAACGTAGCCCAAAGTAAAAGGGTGAACCACGTTAAATTCGATGTGTTATTTTGTCTCAGTTTTATAGCTATTATCAAGGGTAGTTGTTTTGTTATATTGTGCTATTAATTATCCGAGTGAAATTCTGTCTAAGGAGACTGAGTTTTAAGCGGGACCGCCTGTGACCCCTCCAGCCTTTCTTGGAATTTTCTTGGTATTTTTTTTTAGTACAATATTTCATACACTATTTACTTATATAATAGTAACTAATTTGCGTGCTATTTACTTCCGCTGCACAACACTAGTCTTGTAAGTAATCCTTTAACCACAAGCAATTTCTTGATTTGGAGTAGAGCTATGAAACTAGCACTTAAGGCGAAAAATAAATTAGGTTTCATGAATATAACTTGTAAGAAACCAGATTTGGATTAGGAGAATATGATGATTGGTGTAATGCTGATTCAATGGTAATATCTTGGATTCTGAATTCTATGTCCAAGGAATTGAATGAAACTTTCATTTATACACCTAGTGCAAGGCAGTTGTGATTAGATCTAGAAGAGAAGTTTGGAGAGAGTAATGGACCACAAGTGTATCAATTGAAAAGAGAGATAGCTTCTATCACACAAGGTGATACTGCATATTCAAATAGATTGAAGAAATTATGGGATGAATTGAATTGTTTACAACCTGCAATTAGATGTGCTTGTAATGGTTGCGCATGTGACTTATCTAAGAAGATTGATGAAGAAAATTCTGCTAACAGAGTCATGCAGTTTCTCATGGGACTCAATGATTCATTTGATAACATAAGGAGTTAGATTTTGCTCATGGAACCTTTACCAACTGTAAACAAGGTTTATTCAATCCTTGCAAGGGCTGAGAGACAGAGATAAGTGCAAATCAATTTTGGTGAACCAGTGGAAGGAAATACTTTACTGGCAAGAACAAGTTATCGAATAGAAGCATAAGTGAACAGAAACTCAACCAGAGGTAGAGGCAATTTTAAGAGAATTGACAGATTTTGCAATTTTTGTAATATGCCAGGGCATTTGAAAGACAATTGTCTCAAGAAGCATGGCTATCCAGATTAGTTTAAAAAGCAGAGAAAGCAAAGAGCACAACAGATTGGTACTGGTGTATATGCAAATGTAGCCGAGACACCTTTGGAATTTGTTGAAAATGAAATTTAAGTCATTGTGAGAAAAAGCCAGCTGATTTGCCTTTAACTACACAGTCTATTACAGACTTAATTAAGTAAGAGTTCAAGAAGATGTTGCAGAATAAAGTGTTGGTGGATGAAAATCAAGTTAATCCAGTGTACTTTAGAGACTTTGTAGGTACAATTTCTAATTATGGTTCACAAAAGGTAGCAAATAAGAATGTTAGACCATGTATTATAGATACAGGTGCTTCAAGTCACATATGTGTAGTTGTTACTTTGCTTAGCAATAAAATTAGCCCTATGATTAAGAGCGTGGTTTATTTGCCTGATGGACATGCTAAAATGGTTTAGTATAGTGGAAATGTTGTTCTTTACCCAAACATCATACTTTTGAAAATGTTATTTGCATACCTAGCTTTCATTATCATCTAATTTCTATTCAAAAACTCACCTCAAATTCCAACCTTAACCTGTTTTTCTATCCTGAATATTGTGTTTTACAGGACCAGTTGACTAAGAAAGTTCTAGCCATTGGATATGTGAAGAATAATCTCTACATGCTGGATTCTAATACTTTTCTTTTAGAAACTATCGCTAGATATTATACTTCTTCTAAACCAATTTCTATTATTCCAAATACTTCTTTCTTGTGCACATTTGTAAACAACAATAATTGTAAAAGTCATTTAGCAATAATTGCAAAAGTCATTCTGACTTTTCTATATGGCACGAGACTTGGTTATCCATCACAAGTTATAATGAGTCATTTGTCTTTTATATCCAGTAACGATGATAATAACGTGTGCTCTGTTTGTCCTTTGGCTAAACAAACAGGAGCTCCTTTTCCATTGAATTCTATTCAAACTACTAAACCTTTTGAAATAGTTCACATAGATATCTGGGGTCCTTACAAAACTCCATCTTTGTTTGGATGTCATTATATTCTGACCTTGGTTGATGACTTTACATGAACTACTTGGACATTTCTCATGAAACATAAGTCACAAACTCCTTTTTTTCTTAAAAGATTTCTAAAGCTTGTCCAAAATCAATTTTCTATCTCAATTAAAACCATTCGATCAGATAATGGCTCAGAATTTTCAAGTCATGAAACTCAGTCTTTACTTCTGGAATTTGGTATTTTTCACCAAAAATCTTACCCATACACACCCCAATAAAATGGCATAGTAGAGAGAAAACATCAACACTTACTTCAAGTAGCTAGATCTCTTCTTTTTCAATGGTTTTCCCACTAAATTTTAGGGAGAAGCTATTTTAACTACTACTAGTCTCATTAATGTTCTACCTTCTGATGTTCTACCCTGGAAAACACCTTATGTTTTATTGTTTAATAAAGATCCAGATTATTCTATGCTTAAGAGTTTTGGTTGTCTTTCCTTTGTTACTAATACTTTACCTCACAAATCTAAGTTTGATGCTAGAGTATACAGATGTGTTTTTATTGGCTATGCTCTAGGGTACATAGCTTTTAAATTGTTTGATCATGCTGCATCTAAGCTTGTCACTTCTCAAGATGTAGTTTTTCATGAAATTGTCTATCCTTTTCTTAATGATCCACCTATTTCCGATTCTATAGATCCTCCTATTCCAATTCCTATCTTTACAAATGCTTCAAATCATAATTAATCTGATGATTCTTTTGTTTCCAACACACCACTCATTTCAACACAATCTCAATTAGATTCTCTACCATCTTCATCATCATCTCCACCATTACAGATTGATAATCATTCTTCTAGATCTTCACCACCATCATCTTCTTCAACCTCACTATCCTCTTCACCAGTAATACAAAATTCACTTGTTCCTTATGTTTTCATAAGGAAAAGTCAAACACTTAAACAACCACCCATTTGGATGAAAGATTATCATGCAAATTTAGCCTCAACTCAGTACACACCCTACACTTTTCCCTTTTATAAATCACAATATTTCTCTGCACCTTACTTGGCGTTTTTGCCTAATGTCTCTATTATCTTTGAACCACACTCATATAATCGGGCTAAGCGTCATAAAGAGTGGCAGCAAGCTATGAAACTTGAGCTTGATGCTTTCGAAAAAAATCATACCTGGGAATTAACTTTACTTCCTAAGGATAAGAAGGCAATTGTTAGTCGTTGGGTGTACAAAGTGAAGATGAAGTCTGATGGTACCATAGATAAATACAAAGCTAGGCTTGTAGCAAAAGGTCACAACCAAGTTGAGGGCATAGGTTATACAGATAACTTCAGTCCAGTAGCTCAATTTGTAACCATTTGTATCGTTTTAGCTCTGGCAGCAGCAAGTTGAGGGCATAGGTTATACAGATAACTTCAGTCCAGTAGCTCAATCTGTAACCGTTTGTATCGTTTTAGCTCTGGCAGCAGCAAATTAGTGGCCAATACATCAAATGGATGCTAACAATGCACTTTTGCATGGCTATCTCACTGAAGATGTGTATATGTAGCCTTGTGAAGGATATACAACAGCTCTTCCAGGTCAAGTGTGTAAACTTAGAAGGTCTTTGTATGGCTTGAAACAAGCCTTAAGACAATGGAACCTGGAACTCACTTCTAAGTTGCAGAAATTTGATCTTTCATAGTCAATGCATGATAATTGTCTCTTTATTAAAAGATCTGGTTCTATGTTAACTGTTTTGTTGCTATATGTAGATGATTTCTTGGTTACTAGCAACTCTATCCAGAGAATTGAGAAGGTTAAGAAATTTTCTTAAAGATGTAGGCCCTGCAAAATATTTTCTTGGCTTGGAGATTTCGAGATCATTGAATGACACATACATTAATCAATGCGAATATACTGGATCTTATAGCAGAAGCTGGTCTTTTGGGTTCTATGGCAATTTCTACTCCTTTACAGAAGAGTTAGAAGCTTTATCAAAATTAAGGTCTTAAACTTGATAATCCTGAGCAATATAGGAAACTCATTGGACGACTTCTTTATTTGGGTTTCACCGGACCATACATTATTCATGCCACTCGACAATTAAGCCAATTTGCACAAACACCTTGTTTGCCTGATTGGGAAGCTGCTTTGCATGTTTTGAGATATTTGAAGAGTGCTCCATCAAAAGGCCTTTTTTTATCTAGCTCAATCAGCTCCTCTTTCTTGAAGCTTTATGATAGAGTGATATTTTGATCAATATTTTATGTAATTCTAACCATGATTTAAGTTATTTTCTAATTGAATTTGATGAATTTTATTTGTTTGAGTTAGAATTCTCTTATTTTAGCTTCGAAAGGCAAGATACAAGATTTTTAATGATAAGTGGTACAAATTTAAGAAAAGTATGCAAAAATGAAGAAAATGCAAAAGCCACGTCTATGGCTCTTCAAGGTCAGGACCATGGACTTTAAATTGAATATGCCATGAAGAAAAAAATGAATTTTAGAAGCAAAATGAAATCTACGGTCGTGGCAATCAAGACCACGCCCGTAGGATGAGTTTGCTTACTGTCTAAGTGAAGAGAGAGAAGAAAAGTCATATTTTCAACTTGAATTCAAAGCCAAGACCGTGGCATTCAAACACCACACTCGTGGACTACTTAGCTACTATTTACAGCTAAAAAATTTCTCAAAACAATCCATTCTAACTTAGGCCACTGGGATGACACTCATATGCTACGACAATGGGGTTGAAATTTATGACTTTAATTTGAAAATTTGGAAAATTGAAGAACTAGGCAGCTGTAGATAGTTGAATTCCAACATTTGCCAACTTGTCCCCACTAAGAAGCTTCTAAGCACTTTATATAAACATAAATCCTCCCAAGGTTTCAAAAAAAAAAAAGAGAGAGAAAAAAAAAGCGAGATCCAAGATTTGATCCAATCATTCAAGAAATGAAATTCTGTTTTAGTTTTCTTAGAATTTCTTTAGAGAGGAGTCAAGTTTGGGGAGCTCTTCCTCAATCCAAATAATTAGATTTTGATCTTTTATGTTCTTTAAATTATAATGTTTTCATTTATTGTTTTTAATATTTGCATTGTTTTCTTTTAAATTATGAAGTACTGAATTCTCATGTGAAGTTGGCCCCTTATATTGAATTTATAAAGAATAAATATTGTCTATTTAATTAATTAAGTTTACCCTTTTATTATTTTGTTATCTTTAATCTTCATGCATTAATCATCTAGCCAATAATTAATTGAATTTATATATTGTGTGATGGAGCGAGAGTGAAAGTATAATATTAGTCCAATAATATAACAATCTTAAGTAAGATTTCACTTAGAGATATGGTTAACACTTAAAAGATTGATTCAAGATTCTTACAATACCTAATGAATTGGTTTAATTACTTATAATTATAAGAGTAGACATAAGAATTAAATTGATATTAGTTCTAGTACTTGAGAGAGAAACTTGAACTTAAAGTAGGAGAATCTAACCATCAATGAAAAGGAAACTGAATTAAATCACTACTTTGAAAAATCCATAACAATTCAATAAAGGTGGCTTAACCCTAAATAAAAAAATATTAGATTTGAAAACATTTCATTTCTATTTAGTTTATTTAATCATAAATCAAATATGTTTATCTAAATAATAATCAGTTTCATTGTTTGGTATTTAGAATTACCCTCCTCTTAGGAACGATACTCTACTCACTTCTATATTACCTGATTACGACATGTATACTGGCAGATAGCTTAGGCACGATCCTAACAAGTTTTTGATGTCATTTCCGGGGAGATGACCATTCTAGTATTAATAATATTAAACTATTATTGCTTTAGATTGTATTACTTCTTTATTTTTATTGAAGAAATTTTAGTTTTTATGCAAAGAAATCCAAATTCAATACTTGAGCCATATAATCTAGAAATTGAATGATTTTGTAGGAAGAAGAATGAGGAGAGGTAAGAAAAGCAAAAGGTGTAAGAAACTTCAGCAGAAATTTGTAAGGTAGATAATTCTACGAATTCATCTGACGAAGAACCAATCATAGGAGATCCTCAGAACATGACCCTTAAGTAAAATGCTATGCCTTCTCCTCAACTAAGGTCTAGCATAGCCAAACCACTAGTGTAAGCTAACACTTTTGATCTTAAGCCAACACTTATCAATTTGATCCAACAATCAATTTTTCATGGCTTGCCGCATGAAGATGCATATGTTCACATCCTTAATTTCTTAGAGATATGTGACACTTTCAAAATCAATGGAGTGTCTTATGATGCAATCTATTTGTGACTTTTTCCAGTTTTTTTAAAGGATCAAGCAAAAGATTGACTAACTTCTAAGGCACCATGCACATTTACCACATGAGTTCAATTAGCCGCTGCTTTCTTAGTAAAATATTTTCCATCTATAAAAATAACTAAATTGAGAAATGATATCACAAGTTTTGTTCAATAAGATGGAGAAAGTTTATATGAAGCTTGGAAACAGTTAAAAAATTTATAAAGGAAATGTTCTCTCCATGGAGTTCCTAAATGGCTTTTGATTCAAACTTTTTTATAATGGTCTTCATCTAAATATTAAAGGTACAATAGACACATCAGCCGATGATGTAATTATGATCAAAGTTCCTTCTGAAGCAACTAATGTAATTGAAGAACTGGCAGCAAATAACTACCATTAGACTTCAGAATGTAGTATTCATAAAAAACATTGCAGGTTTACATGAAATTGACAATATTTCTTTACTTGAAGCTAAGGTAGATACAATAGCTAAGAAATTGGAGCATGTCAACCTATCATCATCTCCTACGTGTGAAGGATGTGCGGAAGCCACGATGTAGCATATTGTAGAATTATGAAGCAAGTCCAATTTTTAGGCAATCAAAACAATGGTTTGAATTTTCCTCAAGGGAGCACGTACAACCCAACATGGAGAAATTACCCTAACCTGTCAGAGAAAAATCAAAGCAATCAAAAAGTATATTTCTTTTTGCAAAAGACTAGCATGAATACCTAGTTATGTGAAGTTCCTTAAGAAGTTGTTGTCTAATAAAAGAAAGCTAGAAGAGAATGCAAAAATTGTACTTATATAAGAATGCAGTGCAGTGATTCAAAATAAATTTTCTTTAAAATTAAAAGATCCAGGGAGTTTTTTTATTCCTTATACTATTGGTGAAGTAGATTTTCATAAAACCTTATGTGATTTAGGTGCTAGTGTCAGTTTAATTCCTAGTTTTACTTGCAGAAAACTTGGCTTTACACAACTTCAACCAACAAAGATGTCTCTTTAATTAGCAGATCGTTCAATAAAATATCTGGTTAGAGTGGTAGAAGACATCCTTGCAAAAGTAGATAAGCTTTATATTCCAGTAGACTTCGTGATTCTAGAAATGGATGAAGATGAAGAAATTTCACTTATTTAGGAAGGCCGTTCTTGGCTAAAACTGGAGTTATGATTGATGTTCGTGGAGAAAAACTCACTTTACAAGTAAGAGAGGAAAAAAGTGTGGTTCAATTTGACTAAAGCAGCCAGACATCCTGCGTTTCTTGATTTATAGAAAGTTGAATACAGGCACCTGCAAGGATCATTTTTCTTTATCATTCATTGATTATATGCTTGAAAGACTGCAGATAATGCTTACTTTTGCTTATTAGATGGTTATTTAGGATATTTTTAAATTCCTATAGCGTTGCAAGAGCAAGAGAAGATAACATTTATATGTCCATATGGAACTTTTGCTTATCGAAGAATGCCTTTTGGACTGTATAATGCACCAGCAACTTTTTAACGATGCATGATGGCTATAATTTCTAATATTGTAGAATTAATTATTAAAATTTTTATAGATAATTTTACTATTTATGGTTCCACTTTGAATAATTGTTCACAACATTTGGAATAGGTCCTTAAGAGATGTGAATAAATAAACATTGTTCTTAATTGAAAAAATATCATTTTATGGTAGAAGAAGGAATTATACTTGGATATAAGGTTTTTCGAAAAGGAATTGAAGTAGACAGAGCAAAAATAGAAGTTATTAAAAAGCTACCACCACCAACTAATGTTAAAAGAGTTCACAGTTTATTAGGACATTTAAGGTTTTACAACTGTTTTATTGATTTTTCAAAGCTTGCTAAACCCTTATGTGAATTATTAAATAAGAATGTTATTTTTAATTTTTCTAGCGGATGTTTAATTGCTTTTAATAGGTTAAAGGTAGCTCTCACGATAACTTCTATTATCTCACCACCAGATTGGTCTTTACCATTTGAGCTTATGTATGATGCTAGTAATTATGTGATTGGAGCCGTTTTGAGTCAAAGGAAGGATAAGAACAATTATGTCATCTACCATATAAGTTGAAACCTTGATGACACTCAAATTAATTATGCTATAACAGAAAAGAAAATGTTTGTTATAGTTTTTGCTCTTCACAAATTTAGATCTTACCTTTTAAGCTATAAAGTTATTGTTTATACTGACCATGCAACTATCAAATATCTTATGAGCAAAAAGGAAGCTAAGCCAAGATTGATTATGTGGATTTTACTCTTTCAAAAATTTGATCAGAAAATTAAAGATTAAAAAGGAGCTAAAAATTTAGTGATAGATCACCTTTTGAGATTGGAGAAGCAAATGGATAAGGAAGCAATGCCCATTAATGAATCATTTCTTGATGAATAACTTTTCTCTGTTAAAAATTATATTCCCTGGTATCCTAACTTTGTTAATTATTTGGCAAGTGGTGTTCTTCCATAAAAAATATCTTATGCTCAAAGGAAGAAATTTCTTACTGATGTGAAACATTATATATAGGAGGAACCTCTACTATTTAAGTGTTGGGGAGATAGAATAATTCGTAGATGCGTACCAGAAGAGGAGATAAAAAAATATCTTGGAATTTTGTCATTCGAAATAATGTGGGGGTCATTCTAGCACTTCTAAAATAATTGCTAAAACTTGGCATTCTGAATTTTTCTGGCATACCATGTACAGAGATGCAAGAGCTTTTGTTCATTCATGTGATTAATATCAATGAGCTGGGAATATTTCAAGAAGACAAGACATGCCACTCAATTCAATCCTCAAGGTTGAACTTTTTGATGTTTGAAAAATTGATGTTATGGATCCATTTCCACCATAATTCAATAATTAATATATTTTAGTGGTAGTTGATTATGTGTCAAAATAGGTTAAAGCAATTGCAAGTCCAACAAATGATTAGAAAGTGGTAACTAAGTTCATCAAAAAGAATTTTTACAAGGTTCGGAGTTCCTAAGGCTATGGTAAGTGTTGGAGGTACTCATTTTTATAACCAAAGTTTTCATTATCTTCTTAAGAAATATAAAGTACACCATAAGGTGTTAACACCTTATCACCCTCAAAACTAATGGACAAGTAGAAATATCTAATAGGAAACTTAAATAGATTTTGGAAAAAACGGTTAGCATTTCAAGAAAAGATTGGTCCTTTAAATTAGATGATGCACTTTGGGCTTACAGGATAACATTTAAAATGCCAATTCGTATGTCGCCTTATCGCCTTATCTTTGGAAAACATGTCATTTACCAGTTGAGTTAGAGCATAAAGCATATTGGGCTATCAAACAATTGAACATGGACTTAAAAGTAGCCAGACACAAATAACTTTTGCCATTGAGTGAGTTGGATGAGATTCGATTCCAAGCTTATGAGAATGCCAAAATTTATAAGGAAAGAACTAAGGCATGATAAGTTTATTCAACCAAAGTAATTTTATGAAGGATAATAAGCGTTGTTGTACAATTCAAGATTAAAGGCTTTTTTCTGAAAAATTAAAGTCTCGTTGGTCTGGACCATTTGGAGTTGTAAAGGTTTATCCATATGGTGTAGTGGATATTCAAAATCAAGGAGGAGAAATTTTTAAAGTTGAACGACCAACGTTTGAAGCCCTATTATATTGGTGATCTGATAGAAATTGGAAGTGTCTATCATTTCAAAAAGTAAACATTCAAGCTAGACATAGTTGAGCTATCGACTATAAACATAACGCTTTTTGGGAGGCAACCTAATTAAATTTATGTTTCTCTTTTTATTTTCTTTGGTTTGGATTATGTTTCTTTTGGAATTTTAATTGAATTTGCTTATATTTGGTTTTTAGCTAATTTGGATTACAAAACCATAAGAAATCTAAAGGAAAATGGGAGCCACACCCGTGAGAAATCATCACCATGGATGTGGGATTCAATTTGAAACTATAAAAATTAAGTAGAAGTAAAAATTTTAAAGTGGTAGAAGCAAAACGAATGCCACAATCGTGGCTTAAGAGGCCCACGACAGTGGGTCCAAAAATAAGTCTGCTAAAATTCAAGAATTATTTTCAGAAAAAAAAATCAAAGAACATGCTTGTGGCTAACAAACGCCACGATCATGGCATGTACATTGAACCTGCTTGGAGAAGTTCACAAAGCCATTTGACTGGTTAAACTAAGCACCAAGCCCGTGGCACTCCTGATGGTATAAAAGCATCTTATTTTCTTTCTCCCTTCACTTTTACAAACCCTAGCTACCCATATTCAAATCCTATGACCCCAACCTCTCTACCCATGTGTAATCTCACTTCTAAACTTCAATATTTACCAAAATTTCATCAAATCTCATCAATCAATCAACCAAAAATGCCTAGAAGCAAGTCTTTAGCAGAGAAATCAAAAGGGGATGGTTTAAAAAGGAAAAGACCGGCAGAGTCTTCATCATCTTCAACTCAATCTCCATCTTTTTAACCACCTACTCAACCACCAAACAGGTATCCACAAATCTGCTTTTAAGATAAGGTTCAATGAAAAAGGTACTATGAACTTAGTTCTAGAAAAATTATTCTTTCTAGATTTATTGATGGTGATGTTATTAAGAAACTAGGATGGGAATATAATTTGATGAAAATGTTTATAGATATGCAGTGGCTTATTTTTGCTTTAATGCAATTTTTCACCTATGCTAAATTGACTCTAGAATTTTTAAGTATATTTAAATTTACAACACTTGATAGAAATGTCGCTCATAATGGTAAAGTGAAATTTAGACTAGCCAATCAAAGTTATAACTGGAGTATGATTGAATTTGAAGATGCCATAGGTGTGTTGGAACTGCATGGGCCATATGGAATTACTTATGGGTTTAATGAGCAAAAAACTGGACTAGGTTAGGAAGACTCAATGATTCCATAGCAAAAGTTTCAAAGCTACTAATTTTACTAGTCCATTCTATAGGTATGTTCATATTGTTCTAGCTAATACTGTTTTTGGTAGAGGCAAAAGTCAAAGACACATAAATTATAAGGAGTTGCATTTCTTTTATTGTGCTTTACAAGAAACTCCTTTTAATTCTAGGTATTGGTTTGCTAAAAGATGTGAGAAAGTAGTCAAACAGTCTGGTAAAATTGTTATTGGTAGAATGATCATAAAATTACAAATTATTTAAATATCAGATTTGATCACCTTACAACTATGCTTGGTAAGGCAATAATTGATATGAGTATTATCCTTACTATGAAATTAGCAGAAAAGAGGGGTAGAAGTTATATGGTTTTAGGACCTACTGATACCAACAGTGAAATAGATAAGGAGGATCTACTTGGGGAAGGAGATGAAGAACCCAAGGAACAACACCATTCTCCTCCTCGTCCTTCTGAAGCTGGACCATTCGTTCCACCAAATTCTTTTGAATATTTGTCAAACAGGCTTGATTCTTTTGAACATGAGATGAACCGCAAGAATAATGCTTGGGAGCAGTGATTTGACAGCATAGAGCAAAGATTTGAAGGTGTCGAGAATGAGATCTGCACAGTCTTCATGCATATGACTGGGTAAGCGAGCAGAGCCACACCTTTTTTGCCCATTTTGGATTATACTACCCACCTCCTCCATAGCAGCCTCCTCCGCATGGTGATCATGATAGTGATAGTGACCACTGAGGGCAGTGACATTTCAAGTTTTGGGGAGTTTTCCCTCAAATTGGTTGAAGAATGTTTCAAACCATGTGGTATTTTGTTATTTAATTTTCTTGTTGAATATTTTTCTTATATTTTATGCTTGTTTTTATTCAGGATGATTGAATTTATGGTTTTATATTGTTCTAAATTGAATTTTTTATTTAATATGTTAAGTATGGTTTATTTGTGTGTTTAGAAAAAATTAAGGTTGAATGGATTTCTATGTATAATTTGTTCTGAAATAGTTGAGTTCATAATAGACTACTTATATGTGATTTTATATGCTAAATCTTTTCAATTAAAATTTTTGAAATTTAAGGTCAAAATGAAGAAAAATAACTATATTTTATAGATTTTGAACCAAATTAGCTCTTAAATTTAATTGAAAGTTATTAATTATTAACATTTAGAAAAAGTTTATATTCTTTTACATTATTTTCTGCCTAGATCTGGATTATATTTAAAAGAGCTTTTGAGGCGAAATTGAAACTTGCTAAGTAGAGATAAAAATGATTTAGGCATTATTTGTATAATCAAATTATTATATCCACCAGTTTTAACATTGCCCCTAATTTTTTCCTTTGAGCCTAAATTAAATTTTTAGCTTCAATTCTTCTTTGTAAAAATAACCAAAATAACTACACTTTTCAAGTTTAATTATCTTCTGAAAAGTTTCTCAAGTAAATTGCTCCATTTTGGAGGATAAGTATAGAAAATCTCCTTTAAAATCTACATTAGACTCATAAGTTGAAAGTTTGGAAGAATTTATTTGTTTTAATTAAAAAAAAAACACAATACAGTAAAAAAGAAGAAGTAAGAATCAAAAGGCGCCAAAGGATTCTCCATGTGTATAAGAAATACATTCAATGGTATAGAAAAATTTTAAAAAATAAGTAACATATTTCATTTAGCATTATTTTAGTAATTATCCGAATAAATAGCATTACAAGACAATAAAAATCCATTTGATTTTTTTTTTTTAATTTAGTGAGGTATATTAGTGGAGAAAGCTCAATTAAACATGCATATAAAAATATGTTAAGTTTGCATAAAAAAAATATTTTCTTATCTAAAGCTTAATAGCTGATTTCAAATTAATTAAATTTCTTGGATAAAAGAGGCGAGAATGAAGTATAGTTACAGAGCTGAGTTTAAGATCTAAAATTTGAAGTTTTAATTGTTTGAATTTTTATATATAAACTCAACATATAAGAAAATCTATAGTGACAAACTTCAATTGCATAAGAACAAATAATGTATTAAGTTTGGGAGAGTTTGATAGAGTGACATTAAATAAATAAACTTATATATATTATAACAGAAGCGAAATTATAGTATCCTTGAGGGGGCCTTAAACCCTCAAATTTTTTTATTTTTTATGAGACATTCATTATATATATTATTTATTTTAAGCAAATATATTTTAATCCCCTCAAGTTTTAAGTACTATAAATCTGCCTCAATAGTATTAAGTATATAACTATGTGATTGTAATTATAAAAAGTCTGATATTTTTAAATTAAAAAAACCAACAATATCAATTATTGGAATTTTTTTAAAAATACCCCAAAAAATAAAATTATTTTTAAAAATATTAATTTCTTTTTTTTAAAATAATTTTTAACTTTTAATTTTAAAAATATTCTTTTTAGAGATATCCACCTAATATATTTTAAGTATATTAAAACTATATTTCACTGTCAAAATTGTATATTTTGTATAAATTTGACATACTAAAACAGTTGAGTATTTAAAAAAAAATAGTTCAAAAATTAACATATAGTATAATTTTTTTAATTATTTAATTATATAATTTTAAAATAATAATAATAAAAGGTATTCTTTTCAACGATAAAAAAAAATAAAATGTCTTAGTTTTTTTTAAAGACGACAACAGTCAATTTTATAAAAATTATTTTTATTATTTTAATTTTTTATTAAAAGACGACAATAATCAATTTTATAAAAACTGCCTCTGACACCAAAACTCATTGTTCAAAATTTTATCTTAATTTCTTGCATTTAGTTTTTTGCTATAAGGCAGAAAGAAAAAAACAAAAAAGACGATTGAAAAAATTTTGCAAGAAGTAATTAATTAATTGACATTAAGGTCAATTTTTTTTTTTTTTTGGTAATAATAAAGTCTTTGATATAGAGGCCGGCTAATTGTATAATTTCACCTTCTTCATATAATACTTTGGAAATTTCATATAAACAATTTCACTTTTTCATTTCTACATTTCTTTTTTGGACAAATAGATACAATATATAGAGTGATTTTTGCATAGCCATGGTCCATGACGGATAGTGCAATCCAACATAAGCCACAAATTAAGCAAAAATTAAATTTAACATGTACAGAAGAACTTATTGCATAAAAACAGAGCAATGCTCTCATCTCTCAAATAACAAGATTCCGATGAAGAAATGTTCCAATCAGTGGCGGACCCAGCCTTTGCCTTTGGGAGAGCCAAAAATGTATATTAATAGATTGAGGGGCCAAATTATAAAATATTTCTTTAATTTCTTCTAGACTTCAAATTAATATATATTTAAAAAATTGGTGGGCCAGGGCCACCTCACCACAAGCGTAGGTCCGCCCGTGGTTCCACTGCTATGACAAATCAAATAAAAAAACACCTAGTATTCAAAGATCAGAAGACTAAGAAAGTGTTCTACATTGGCTGCTAAAAGATCTTTGAAATAGTCTTTCTTGCTGGCGTATCTTGACCACATATCTAAAGCTAATAATTTATACTTTAACCTTTATTTCTGTTTTACTCAATTTGGTTTCTACGAACTGGCCACCACAATAAACAACCCAACCCAACGAATAGTCTTAATAACGAATAGTCTTAATCCATCTATTATATATATATATATATATAATGCATATGCAACTAATGCTTGCTACAATACCATACTTAATTGCAAGTCATTGATTCTTAAATCTTCACAATGGCTAAATCTATGATAAGAAGAGTCCAACTTCTATTTTTATTACAATTATGTACCATTAATGTACTAACTCTAGTGGCCGGCCGGTCACTCTCTGGTGGTGTTACTGTTCCGATTAGAAGGGAAGTGTATGACAATGGCAAAATCTTTGATATAACCCATAGGGTGAATCCTAAGTTGCCTTCATGGGGATCTAAAGATGGGTTGGGGCAGTATATACGGCTGGTTGATAGCATGAAGAATGGTTCTGATGATAATACTTCTGAAATAAAGCTATCTTCACACACAGGGACTCATATTGATGCTCCATCCCATTTTTATGAAGAGTATTATGACGCTGGATACGATACTGATACTGTTGACTTGGAGGTGCTCAATGGTAAGAATGAATTTTGGCTTTCCCTTTTAGTTTTTTATTTTTTATTCTCTTTAATGAACTTTGGTGTTATATGCTCTTTTTTTTTTTGAAGATTTTAGGAAATGTGTAATTTTATTTGATTCTAATTGAGATTAGAACATATAGTCATATAAATAACCTCAATATCTTCAAACAAGACTCATTCTATAAAAAAATGTTTATAAATCGTTTTTCACTAAATTAACTTGTTCTTAAAGTCAGAATTTTTTAAATATGTTAAAACAAATGAAATTTGGATTCGTAATAGTAATAATATCAAACACTTGTTTAGAAATAGACAAGAGCGAAGTGTTATGAAATTGTGTTCCTGTTAAAACATTAACAAAATTATTAGGTGATCAATTTGCAATTATGGTCAATAAATGACTAAGAAATTAATTAATTAAATGTTTTGAGCATGTTATCATCTAGAAGCAGTCCAAATCGATACATGAATCTTTTTTTTTTACTTTATCTCTAATAATATTTTATTTACACCAATCTATTCAAAGTCAAGAAAATTAATCTCCCATGTGTTCACACATGTCGTCTAAAATCAAAATAAAATTAATAAACAAATAAATTAATTTCGTGAAATATCACGCGGTGCATCAACGTTAAAAAAATATTAGACAACGCAAAAAAAGGGATTACCCAAAACCCATGTGGATGCTCCACTGCCTGCCTATGATTCTTACATTCAGACTCTTGAGTTTGGAGTTCTTAATATCAGGGCCGTCTAACACCATGTGCAACAAGTTCAATAGCACAGGGCCTCAAAAAATTATGGGGCCCAATAATATAAATCCAAACATGTGATTTTCATATTAGTGACCTAAATTTCAATGTAAGAACAGGGCCTCTTTTATTTTTGCAAATGTTTAAGACGGCCCTGCTTAATATGGTAATCAACTTATAATTATAATCATAATCGTATATAGATTTTACTAAGTCTTGCAGCAATAATTATTTTATAAACTTTATATATAAAGCTTAGTTCAAGTTTTATGAATTGCGACAATGCAACTGAGGGATTGAAAATTAAATTCTATGATATGTAGGGATAATTATGCAATTAGTATCTGATTTTATCGAATTTTTATATTTCAATGTCCTAAAACTTTTTATCGATTAACCGTTTTGAATCAATTAAGTGGATGCATTTTTGGCTTATTAAGGTGAATAAGTGACATAAAATAATATATCCTAATGTTTTAGTGGGAAATTTCAGCCGAATGCACTTAATGAAGAAAAATTATCTATTTAGAAATTTAACTAGTAAGAAAAGTAAGATTTGGATACTCAAACAGAAAACTGGATAAAATTGAGATGCCAACAATATATATTTTGTGCTTTCAATGAATTTTGTATATCTGAAATTTTGATTTTTTTTTGGGAAGATAATATATAGATTTATTAGATATACTAATGGACTTTTCATTTTGAATAATTTTCAATCTTACACTAATAATTTTTTTTGTTTTGTATATTCTTCTTTAATAGGTCCTGCACTGTTAGTTGATGTTCCAAGAAACAGTAACATAACTGGTAGGTTTATATATATATGTATATATTATTGGGATAAAATAAATATTATGTTTAATGGGAGACGCTCTTTGTCACTTATCTGGAAGCGATTTTCTTTTCGCACTTTAATTGAGACTTTCACTCTATTAATAGAACATTGATTAATACATGTGCTTAGTTAGTTTATAAGATTAGTATATATGCAATAAGTGAAGTAATATAAATAATTATTCAAATATAACGCAAAATATATATATATATATATATATATTCAGATCCTATTTAACCCTCTATAATGCTACAAATATATATTAAAAGACAACAACAACAATTACTAAATATAAGGTAATTCTTATTTTGTTTTTAAATAGTTTTTGTTCTTCTTCTTGTTACAGCTGAAGTTTTGAAGTCTTTGAATATTCCCAAAGGAATCCGTCGTGTGCTTTTCCGAACACTAAATACTGACAGGTAAATTAAATATTCTAATCAATTTTCAATTTTTAATATAATCAAATTTGAATTTTTGACATAAAAATAAAGCTAAAGCTAATTTAGTATTTTAAATTTAAATCATATATTAAAATAAAAAAAGCAAAAAAAAAAATGAAGAAGAGACATTTAATTGCGGTCACACTAAAACAAAAAATTTTCATATTGCTGAACTTAAAAGTTTTATTCTATCCATGCAATTTAAATTCTGTTCACCTTACGAGCTCTATTGAAGTTGAAAATAATTATGTATAAACTCTATAAATCCAAGTGAAATTCATTTTATTTGCAAATGAATCTCATTAAAAAAATTTCACAGCAGCTAATTACTGTACTACTTTGCACTTAGAAATTCATTATTTTTTAGTCATTTGTGCCATTGTTATGTTTAATATACATTTGCAAATTTTATTAATTTTGGTAAGATGTAATTAAGTATAACCAAATACAATTAAAATTCTAAAACAAAAATTCACTTAAATCAAATATAAAAATTTAAATTTATATATAATGAATTCTATAAAATTTTATAGAATTCCTTTATATCACATATATATATATATGTGTGTGTGTGGAGTATGTATATTAAATTTAGCTTGTTTCCAGGAAACTTATGTTTAAAAAGGAGTTTGACTCGAGCTATGTTGGATTTAAGGAGGATGGGGCAAAATGGTTAGTAAAGAACACAGATATCAAACTTGTTGGTAAGAGATTTTGTTTATTTATAGTATAATTGTCTCTTTGGATATCCATTTTTCCATTTTTTTTTCTCATATATGTAATAGCATACTAATGGAGTTACTGTTATAAAAATATGTAGGACTTGATTACTTGTCTGTTGCTGCCTATGGTGATCTTACTCCAACACACCTTGTTTTTCTTAAAAGCAGGGTAAGTACTAACACCATCATCCTGTGATCATTCACATAATTTACTTTACCTTTTTTTTTTCTTTGAATGAAACAGTTCTCTCATTAATTATTTAGACAGTTGTAAAAAAATTATATTCAAGTTTTGATGCTAACACTACAAAAATGTTACAGGAAATAATTCTAGTGGAGGGCCTAAAACTTGACAATATTAAAGCAGGATTATATAATGTGCACTGCTTGCCTCTGAGGTTGCTTGGCTCTGATGGATCACCTACAAGATGTATTCTCATCGGCTGATTATATAATTTTATATATACAGCTAGCTCTGCTATTATCTCAGACTATTTATGATATTGATGTATGTTCTTTTTTTTTTTTTCAAGTTTGTTATTTTTATGCTTAATTATTATTATGAAAATTATTCAACTCAATATTATTACTCTTTAAGTTATTCAAATCAATATATAAAATGTGTTGTCTAATAATTAAATATTTATCTTTGTAATTAATGTAGGAGATTATAAATTCAAAACCTCATTGAAATTTTTAATAAATTTCAGATGCAAAATAAATAAATGAATAAAAAGATATATATATACACACACACACACATGCAAGGGCGCTTAGTAATTGTAAAGATTATTATCTTTTTAATTTTTATTATTTAAATTAATTTTTTAATATTTAAACATATAATTAACTATTCAGTTTAATTAATGGACAATCCTTTTAATGATGAAAAAATGAGTTAAAAGGAACATTTTGTTCCTTGAAGTGATCCAAATTAAATTTTTGGCAAAAATTGAGATCTGAAATTGGTTTTTTTTCAGAGGAAACTGACATGTTGATTTTTTTTTTCCTATAAAAGAAGGGAAAAAGTGAATAATAGAATGAGAAAATTATTTTCTATAAAAAAAAAGAATGAGAAATTTATTTATTTAATTTATTAATTTTCTACAAAAGCCAAAAAGCCTTAGACCCATACACACTATAATGCTTCCAACGCATTAGTATTTAGTAAGGTCAAGTAAAGCATACACAGCAATCTTCATACAAATAAATAAAAACATGGGCCGCCCTCATTTTCTCCTGCTTGTCACTCTACTATGCTCCTCCCTGCACACAATCACCTCTTTCTCACCCAACGACGCATATCCCACCATCACCGACGACTCGTGCGGCGTCCCAGTCTCCACGGACGACGGCCTCCTCCTCGCCCCTAAGAGAACCGAAGTCTTCGGAAACGGAAGAATCTTCGACATCAGCCATGTGTACGTGGACGACATGCCAGCTTGGGACTCCAAGGACGGCATCGGACCGTTCATCTGGCTGGTTGAGAGCTTGAAGAATGGATCGATCGCCAATTTTTCTAAGTTCATGTTGTCCGTACACTCCGGCACTCACGTAGACGCGCCGGGACATGTTTATGATCAGTACTATGATGCTGGGTTTGACGTTGATACTCTCGACTTGGAAGTTCTTAATGGTAAACATTTAACATACTAATTAAAAAAGTAAAAACAGAGTTTATATTTATAGTTTTGCAGTTAATTGTTCCATAAAGTTTTGAAATTTTGATGTCCTTAAGATTTAGATTTTAGAGTCTTCATTATCACTAACAATTGGATAATGTGTTTTTTTTTTTCTTTCTTATACTTTGATAGGTCCAGCACTGTTAGTTGATGTCCCAAGGGATAGTAACATAACTGGTAGGTGCTTTTATTTATTTATTTATCTTTTTGGACATAAATTTGTTTGTTATGATGAAAAATAAAGAGTGAAGAAAAATATTATAGGGACTCGTATTACATTAAAATTTGAGAGGAAAATTAACAATTTTTTTTTATTCCCTAATCATTATTTGATATATGTAGGGCTTTTTCTTTTTGTTTTTTTTCTTTTATTTCTCTTTTAGTGAAGATAAATGTTGGGTAATAAATCAAATATAATATAAGCGGACATTTGACTTAAAAAATATCTATGATCACAATTACTATACTATTCATTTTCAATATCTTATAATATTGGTTCATTTATTTTTTGTAATTTATTATATTTTTCATTCAATTTTTAAATTATAATTACTTTGGGAGCCGTGTTTTTCACGGGTTATAATTATATATATATTTTTTATACATGTTTCTTTAAAATATTTTAACGTATACATAAATTATTCTTTTTATTTTATTAACTTTAAATATTTTATTTTGATGATCTTGACCAGATACATTAGTATATATTTTATTAAATTTTAATATATATATGTATTGTCGTGATTTCATACACATTAACAAAAATATTTGAACTCGCATAGGGCCGCCCAATCTTGTTGTCCCAGACAATTCATATTGGCACTTAAATAATAATAAAAATACAGCCAATTATTGATTTTTTTTTACTTTTTGTATATGTATAATATAAGAATATGTTTTTAAGTGTTGCCTCCTTGGTGTGGGTTGCCCGAGGCAGTAGGCTGCCTGGGTTTTCCTCAGGGCCTGAACTCACATTGCGAACTTCTAAAACTTATTTAACAATATGTTGGTATAAACATACGCATAACATGCAATATTCAGAATTTCAGATTATTATGTGGAACTAAAATTATGGTGGATTCAAGTACTCCTAGACATAGCACAATGATGTATGTCAGCTAGACACAATCAGATTATCTGGCAATGGTCTTTGTAATAATTGTTTGTTTTTAACAGCTGAAGTTATGAAGTCTTTGAATATTCCCAAAGGAGTCCGTCGTGTGCTTTTCAGAACACTAAATACTGACAGGTAAATTCTAAATTCTAATTTATACATTGATATTTTTGGCATTTTAGTGTATATTGTTGGTGAGCCCCAATTTCTTTTGAGAATTAAAAAAAATGGTATGATACACAGATGAGGTTGCTGTAACAAACTGATAAGCCAAAATATCAACTTGTGCCTATCAAGAATCCTAAGTTCATGGAGCTCTGTTTTAACCGAGTCTATTAGTGGAGTAGGAGAATGAGTCAAACTGCTATTAATTAGTTGTTATTTGCATTAGCCGTTATATGAATTAGTGCCAGCAATTTAGTAGGAGTTGGTAGTAGTGACAATCACTTTTGGCAAAATTAGTTATTTCCTTGTGTATTTATATTTTCTAGCACTAACAGTAATGAGAAGTTCAATTCATCAGCAAATTATTGTGGTTTATTCTCACCCTAAGTAGAATTTTATTGAAAAACTATCACATCTTTAATTGGGACCTATCACAAACCTATTTCATCAATCATACCCAGAACTGAACATCATATTTAAGAGGCTTAATTCTTATATATGGATTACAAATTTTAATTGACTCTCCCCCAAAAAAAAAGTAGGCAACCATAAAGATAATGTACTTTGATAGTAAACTTATATAGTTAAATTGCAAAATCTGAACTTTAATTTAATTATAAGCTCCTTTTCAGGAAGCTTATGTTCAAAAAGGAATTTGACACAAGCTATGTTGGGTTTATGGAGGATGGAGCAAAATGGCTGGTAGACAACACAGCCATCAAATTTGTTGGTAAGATCAATTTATAGTCTTTTTATTAATTTATTGATAACAACTTCTTGTTTTTTCTGTTGTCTCAAACATATATTAATTCAGTATCTAAATATCTTATTTATAACAACTTTGTGTTTTTCTTTTAATTGCCTCAAAACAATATGGCTTCATAATTAAATTCAGGCCATATATATTTCATACTTCTTGATGAGAGGATCAAATCTGAAATTGTATTTTTTGGGGAAAAAGTTAAATCTATATTAATAATTTAATCGTTATTTGATGTGTTGTTTTTCAAATTGAAAATTAAAATATAGCAAAAATATTTATATGAATTGCTTTTAATAATTCATTGAAATAAAAGAATAGGTACAAAATTCAACATGTGTATGGATATTTATCTTACTAAATTTATGCCTATTAAAAAATTTTAAAATATATATATATATATATATATATAATTTTACATTTGGTATAAAAAAATTTGCCTTTACGGGCCAGCTTGTCCCTGTTCTTCTATTCTATATATATTTTTGTATTAGCTCTTATAAAAAATAGATAATTGCTTACCATTTGAGCTAATATTGGTATATATATGTAAAAAAGGCTACATTATTTATAATTGAACTATAATTTACTAGAAAATTATAATTAAATAATAAAGTAAGTTGCATTTTAACTATAATTTTGTGAAAATTTATAAATTATGGCGTAATTTCTTTTAATAACTAAATAAAATTTATTAAGTAGATTAATAAATCTATAAGTAATTTATTAAAAAGGTTAAATTTTTTAAAACTAACTAATTTCAAAATATTTTTTATTAAAATTAAATTTATTAAAACAATAATGTTATTAAAATAATGAATAATTATTCTTAAATATATATATTATTATATCTACAGAAATTGGAGTCATTAGAATTATTCAAATCTAAAAAAATAAAAAAATATAGTATTTCCAAATATAATCTACTTTTTGAAAATAAAAATAGATTATTTGAAAATGAAAAAAAAATAATTTTGAAATTATAAATTTTTTAAAAATTGAAACTTTGTAATAATTTTATTTTGTTATACTTTTTTAGTAAATTATAGTTAAAACATAAGTAACGTAGCCTTTTTTTTATATATGTCAATGGTAGCTTAAAATGGTAAACAATTATCTATTTTTTTTATAAGAGGTCACATTTTAAACATATTAAAAATTAATATTTAAAGAGTTGACATGACGAAGAATATGACGTCGCGTCAACTCTTGAAATGATATGATAAGCAACGTGGCAAATGACATAATATGCCACGTCATCTCTACCATATTATCTACATGTCAACTGTGGACCATGAGGTGATTAATTGACAATGGAGAACGACTATGAGTATCATTATATTTCTTAGGGACTATTAGTGAAGTTTACTCTAATTCTAAGTCAAGGAAAGAATTACTCAAAATACATCCTAAAGTTTAAGAAAATAAATAGAGAGAACAGAATATAGACAAATGAATTTAAAGATTACTAAAAAAATAAAAACTCTCATCAAATCAGTGAAAACTCTCATTGTCATAATTAAAGAAACCTAAAGCTTAATTAGTGAGGTGATCGACTGGTTACTTCTAATTGGCATTTCTCTTTCTATTTTTAATATACATTTAACATCTGATATATTTTACTGTTATAAAATATAGGTCTTGATTACTTGTCGGTTGCTGCCTATGTTGAGGCCATTCCAGCACATCTTGTTTTTCTTAAAAGCAAGGTAAGGACTAATATCTTCTGATGAATCATGTGCTGACCAGTTCATCAATGACATATTGATTACAATATTTTCTTTGAGCAGTATTATGCTTTATGATTAACTTAAATTTAAAAAAAAAATCATAATTGGTTAAAAAATAGAAATTTTCACTTGATATAATATACCAATAATTACTATTTATGTGATTCTGTCATTGAACTTCCAAGTAATTTAGATGAGAAATTCAAATTTCTTTGGATTTTTTGTTTTTAAATTTTTATATTAGAGAAATGTAAAGCAAAACTTTGATGCTAATTAACAATATGAGAAATGTTTCAGGAAATTATTTTGGTGGAAGGTCTAAAACTTGACAACATTAAACCGGGATTATATAATGTGCATTGCTTGCCTCTGAGGTTGTTTGGTGCTGAGGGATCACCAGCCAGATGTATTTTGATTAATTGATGTGATATTTTATTATTATAAGTATGCAATTATCTGGAATGTACTATCTCTAATATCGATAAGAAACTTGTTGCCTTCATGTCAACTATAATGCATGAGGTTATACTCTTTATTTAAATAAATAAAAGGTGTATATATATCTAAGACAATCAATGAAGAATAATCATTGCTTTTAATTTGTCAGTAACCGTGTCTTAGAAAGTTTTAGATGTAATTAGGATTTCCAGAGCTAGTTTTACCAATGGCTAGTGATGAGATTCAACTTAACAAATAATCATAGATCTTCCCTTTTATGGTTGATATAAGATTCGACTATTGCTCCGAGAGTTGATTCCTGGCAGCAGCAGATTAAGAGAACGAACGGAGTGCTAGAAGGTTATAAGCTTATGCTATGTTCTTGAGCAGTTCAATCACACCTTCTTTATTGAGTAAACAAAGTCTTATAGGCCTTCTTGGTAGGCTTTGGAAGACAACTGGCATTTTGGAGGGGTTCATACTCTCTCTCTCTCTCTCTCTCTCTCTCTCTCTCTCTCTCTCTCTCTCTCTCTCTGTATATACATACATATATATATATGTGTGTGTGTGTGTGTGATTTCTATCGTCAATTTGTACATGTTTAGCTTGTAAAGTCAATATACTTGTTAAACAATTCTAGATGATTTTTATAGGTAATGAAATGTTTTAGAAAGGCTTTGGAGTAAAATTGGAGCTTATTTGAAGAAACATAAGGTCATGCTTGAAAACTGCATGAGCTCTTGCAAAACAAAGTACTTACAGATTCCAAGATTTTGAAGTCCAACTACATAGAAGAATTTTAAAAGAGCAAGAACTCATGCAAAAATATTTCATGAGGTTCTTATATTTTTGCATGAGAGCGTATGTGTAGACCCTAAAGATTAACACCTTGTTTGGATGATGCATTAGGGGATCCCCTCTCGGCCAAATGGAACTCATTGGCATGTTTGCAAAGTTCATTGGTGAGTCTGCCAAACATACTGGCATATCCGTTGGTGCCTTTTGGAAGGCTAGCTTATAAATGTAAACTGTTGGCAGAGTGATCCTATGGATTGGCGAACCCGTCAGTAAAACTGGTGAGCAGCCAGTCCATTTTTCAGGCTCACTATTACCTATTTTTGTCAATAAACAAGTGCTGACACTAGTAGGAAAATTATCAATAATCAGCAATTATCATCAATCATCAACCATCACCAGCAGACATTCCTTCAACCATCATCTCCTTCGGGATTAGAGACATTTATTAAAGGAAACAAAGACTAAAGTAGATTTGGAGGCATAATATCTTCATCAGTATCATTTAGCTTTATTGTACATATTTAGTTTCCTTTTTTGATGTTTCCTTATTTGATGAACATACACTTGTATAAATTGTTTATTTTCCTACAGTAATATACATAACAATTTACTCAAGAATTCTCTTCTTTAGTTTAGTTTTCTAACATGGTATCAGAGCTGTGTTTTTTCGATCAAAATTCTGTCGAAAAGTAAACAGTTCATCATCTACCGTTACCTTTCCCAGCCATGGCAGATTCAGAGAGTGATGTATCCAGTAGGGCACCAGGATCAACAGAGACAGATCCTCTAGCCATCCAGTTAGCATCCTTGCTTAGAAACCTACCACAAACAGAGCAGCACCAGTCACATGTTCCTCAAACAGTCTCAATTAGTGTCAAATTAAATCAGTTCAATTATTCCCTATGGGCACGATTGATGAAAATGGCAATTGGAGGCCGAGGGAAGCTGCACCATATTACAGGGAGTCCTGCTCCACCCACATCAGGACAGCCAGATTTTCCCAAATGGGAGCAGAATGACCTAATTGTGTGTTCATGGATTCTGGACAACATGGAGCAACAATTAATCACGAATTATGCTGAATATCCATCTGCTAAAACACCGTGGGAAGGATTAGCAGCTACTTTCAGTCAAGGAGAGGATGGTATCCAGATATTCGAATTGACTGTCGAAGCAAACAGTATGAAACAAAATAACAACAGCATAGAGCAATATTACAGTGATCTCCAACGCATTTGGAGAGAAATTGAAGTGAGGCAGCCTAATCCCATGAGAGATACAAAGGATATAGCAGTGTTCAACAAACTCAGGTCTGAAAACAAACTTTTTCAATTCTTAAATGGCATAGATGATGTATATGATGCAGAAAGAAGGGACTTACTAAGAGAATCACCATTGCCAACTGTGGAACGAGCTTATGCTATGATTCGGCGAGAAGGAATGCGCAGGGGAATCATGGGTCCAGATCGAAAACCAGAAACAACAAACTCAGGGGTTGGAACAGGTCTCGTTGCAAGGCCTCAGATAGAACTCATCACCGGCCAAGGGTATGTCACCAGGCCGAGCTCAGATACGGCAAAGACAAGCCATCGATCATCACAGCGCGGCAGCGACAAGATTGATCGATCGAAACTGAGGTGTGATCACTGTGGCATGTTAAAGCATACTAAAGAGGAATGCTTCGAGCTGATAGGGTTCCCAGAAGGATGGAAGAGCCGGCGACAGAGGTATAGTTAGCGAGGGACCGCCGCCGCCACCGTCACCAGTGAACAAAGTCACGGCATCGTTGAACGAGAACAAGGGAAGGCTGAAACCCTTGGTCGAGCGGCGGCAGTGATGAAAATCGAAGAAGATGGGCCTCTTAAGGGTAAGTTTTTTACCAAATTGCAGCTTGACCTTCAAGAATTAAATATTTGCAGAATGACCCCCTGAAATATGAGGAATTTCAGTTCAACCCAACAACTTCTGGAAAATTATATTCTGACCCCAGTTGTTTTGAGTTTGATCAAATTAATCCAAATTGTGCTAAAAAGAATCAACAGGAACAAGGCATAGGGGCACAGGTTACTGGAAAAAAATATTCAGAGTGGCTTGTTGACTGTGGAGCTACAGACACTATGACATTTGACTATCAGGATTTGGTGACGACATCAGTACCCACAAAGAGTTCCATACAGAGTGCTAATGGCAGTTTATCTCCAGTTCACGGGGCAGGAACCATTGAAATTGCTCCAAATTTAAAGCTTAAAAATTGTCTTTATGTGCCAAGTCTTTCTTGCAAATTACTGTCAGTTAGTCATGTTACTCGAGAATTAAACTGTACTGTGCTCATTTTTCCTATGTTTTGCCTACTAAAGGATATTCAGTCGGGGAAAGTGATTGGACGTGGCACTGAACGTGGAGGGTTATAATATGTGGATGAAGTGGTTCAACAGGGAGCTGCATCGTTGGTTCGCGGAACTGTAGAAAGACAACAGTGGTTGTGGCATCGACGATTAGGACATCCGTCTGTTGGATATCTCCGGGTTCTTTTTCCTAGTTTATTTTCTCAAAATAATAGTTTATCTTGTGAAACTTGTCTGTTATCAAAAAGTCACAAACAGTCTTACAAACCTTCAAATACTCGGGTTAAGTCTGTCTTTTCTCTAGTTCATTCTGATGTTTAGGGACCAGCCCCACAATCTGGTTTTGATAGTTCTCATCATGTTTTTAAATATTTTGTTTTATTTATTGATGATTATTCTAGAATGACATGGGTATATTTTTTGAAACACAAGTCTGAAGTAGCAACTGTGTTGGTTGTCTAGTTCTCCTTCGGGTCTACCTAGTTCTACTTCCACTGTGTCTGAAGCAGTTCCAAAAGGACTAGCAGGTGGCTCCACCGAATCATCTCTTCCCATGGGACAGAACTCTTCACCACCAGAGCCAGAGATTGAATCCCCACTGGATATTAATGAGGTAAGCACCAATACAGTTAGTATGACTACTAATCAAAATGATACAGATACTGAAGAAGTGGAACTCAGAGTTGAGGAACCAGAGATGGAGTCCAAAAGGTATACACTACCTCCTAGGAGTACGAGAGGGGTACCTCCAAAAAGGTATGAGCCAGAGTATGAGCCTAGACAGTCCAAATATCCTGTTGCTAACTTTGTCAGGGGGAGTATGTCATCAATAGCCAAGGCTTTCTCTACAGCTGTATATTCTGAAAATCTACCTAAAAATGTCATGGAAGCCATAGAACAGAAAGAGTGGCGTCGAGCTATGGAGGTGGAAATGGCAGCACTTGAAAAAAATGAAACATGGGAAAAATGCAGTATGCCTCATGGAAAGAAACCTGTTGGGTGTCGATGGGTTTTTACAATCAAATACAGAGCAGATGGCTCTATAAAAAGATACAAGGCAAGGTTAGTGGCAAAGGGGTATACTCAGACGTATGGGATTGATTATTCTGAGACGTTCTCTCCAGTTGCAAAAATTGATACCATTAGAGTTCTATTCTCAGTAGCTGCTAACCAAGATTGGCCACTCCTTCAGTTTGATGTCAAGAATGCTTTTCTTCATGGAGAATTGAAAGAAGAAGTTTATATGGAACCTCCTCCAGGGTTCTCTAAAAATTTCCAGCATAGAGAAGTATGTAAGCTTAAGAAGGCCTTGTATGGCCTTAAACAATCTCCTAGAGCATGGTTTGGGAGATTCACTGTAGCAATGAAAAAATATGGATATCAGCAAAGTAATTCTGATCATACGCTGTTCATCAAGAAGAAGGAGGATATGGTTACTTGCTTGATTATCTCTGTGGATGATATGATAATTACTGGAGATGATACAGAAGAAATAAAACAGCTCAGAAAAAACTTGTTCAAAGAATTTGAGATGAAAGACCTGGGAAACCTGAAATACTTTCTTGGGATTGAAGTACTAAGATCACAGAAAGGAATCTTCATTTCCCAACAAAAGTATATTCTTGATTTATTGACAGAGACAGGTATGATTGATTGCAAACCAGTAGATACTCCTATTATTGTTAATCATGGGTTAAAGATTGTTGATGGAGCTAAGACAACAGATCAAACCCAATACCAACATCTTGTAGGGAAGTTGATATATTTGTCCTATACAAGACCCGATATTTCCTATGTTGTTGGGGTTTTGAGTCAATTCATGCATTCTCCTCAGAATGATCATATGGAAGCTGCCCTCAGAGTAGTCAGGTATCTGAAAGGGTCCTCAGGGAAGGGAGTTCTTTTTACAAAGAATGGGCATTTTGGCATTCAAGCTTATACTGATGCTGATTGGGCAGGAAACTCAGTTGACAGAAGATCTACCTCTGGATATTTTACTCTTGTTGGAGGAAATTTGGTCACTTGGAAGAGTAAGAAACAGAAGGTAGTTGCTCTCCAGTGCAGAAGCAGAATTTCGAGGTATAGCTCGTGGGCTCACTGAGGTACTCTGGTTAAGGAAGCTACTGTCAGAAATTGGTGTTCCAGTTCAGGAAGGTTGTACCCTCATGTGTGACAACCGAGCTGCTATCAGTATTTCAGAAAATTCAGTACAACATGATAGAACTAAACATTTGGAGGTAGATCGACATTTTATCAAAGAAAAGTTGGATAGCAGAATTATTTCACTTCCTTATGTTCGTTCGGAGGATCAGTTAGCCGACATCCTCACAAAAGCAGTTACTGGACGAGTGTTTCATGAAGTTCTGAGCAAGTTAAATGTTTGTGATCCCACCATTCAACTTGAGGGGGAGTATTAAAGGAAACAAAGACTAAAGTAGATTTGGAGGCATAATATCTTCATCAGTATCATTTAGCTTTATTGTACATATTTAGTTTCCTTTTTTGATGTTTCCTTATTTGATGAACATACACTTGTATAAATTGTTTATTTTCCTACAGCAATATACATAACAATTTACTCAAGAATTCTCTTCTTTAGTTTAATTTTCTAACAACATTTACTACCACCATCACTCATCATTCTCTTTCAAGACCAAAACACAAAACCAAAAAACCGACAAAAACAACCATTAAAAAGCTTGAAGAAACCTCTCTATTTAACCAAACAAGCCGAGAACACTAAACCAAAAACCAAACACCCAAAGATTTGGCAAGAAGTAGAAGTATTTCCTATGGATAGAGAATTTTTGGGATCTATTTAAGATGAAGGAGCCAACAACAGAGGTATAGCCTTCTAAATTTAGATTTTCTGTTATTTCTACATTAAAATCCGCTTATTTTGTCATTGTTGTTCTGTTTAGGTTGTTTATAACAAGTTTATATATTAATAATGGAATGTGGGTTTAAATCAAATAAATTCGGTAAATTATATGAACAAATATTGGACTAAAATGATCAATAATTGTTGAGAATAAAGCCGTATAAAATATTTATATAGGTTGACTTGATGCAAGCAACAAGTAAAGAAATTGAAAAAAAAAAGAAAAAAGCGGACAAAAATTTACTGTGGTTCAGCGCAAGTCATGAGCGAAAAAAGGGCAAAATTTACTAATAAATTAAAAGATATAAGAATAAAAAAGAACACTTAAAATGCTTCACTCAATCACACTTAAAGTCACACAAAATATCATAGAATTATAAGTCACGCTGTGAGCTTAAAGTAAAATTACAGGATGGTCACACTTATACAAATAATTACATCTTGAGTCTAAAAATAGGTGTGCTTGACTTGAATAAGAAAAATATAAATCTTATTTAAGAATGATTCTAATTACTTGGTAAAAAAGAATTGAAAGTCTTATCAAACAAATCTTCCTAAATAATAATAAATTAGGAAGATTAACTACTAATAAAAAAACTAATTTTCAATAATAAAAAGTCTAACTTTCAAAATAAGAATAATATTGGAAACAACAAAAAGTCTTAAATAATTCAAAAACACCTTAACAAGAATAAGTTAAAAATGGGATTTTTATTGATTGAAACTTGAAAATGATGTGAATTTGCAAACGGTAATCTGGCTTTGAATACTATCATATTGATCATAAGATTCCTACATCATTGCCTTTGTTTCTTATCATAGCCTCCCAAAAGTAAAAAAGGTTCATCTTTCAAGCTGTAAAAAAGGTTCATCTTTCAAGCTGGAGTTACAAACCTTTTCTGACTTGTCTCATAAGGCTCCCAAAGATATTGTCGTGGATTTAGACATGTATCATCTACACATTTATCGTGGTGGATATTTAACTTTCATCGCTAATAGGCAACGAGCGTTATGTAGGTCTAAGCAATTTTCACTAAAGCTCTCTTCTCCAAGTTTGGGCCTCATAAGGAAGTCATCTTCCCTTATGAGAGTTGAGGAGTCAACTCAAGGTGCTTCAGTTGAAACTTCTAGAGTGCTGGAAGTGAACAAGATAGAGCAGAAGGTCATTGTTTCCACTCCTAGTGCTCATGGAATGGGGATTGGTTGTCCCTTTCCTAGAACTATCTGCAAGGTAGACGTCAAATTTTGTAAGGAAAAAACTTCTACCTAAGAGCAAGGCAAAACAAAGTGAATCTTATCAAAGAAGATATGGGAATACATGCATGTGCCACTCAGCCCAAAATAATTTGGGCTGTGCTTGGCATGAGCTAAATGCCAGACAATCTAGTACCCTAGGCTATGTTGGGCCTAGGATACTTGGCCTATTGTGTCAGCCCAGCTTAGCATGACAAATAACCTAGCTTGGCATGGTCCATTAGGCCTAGCGCTCAAGCTTGACTAATGTAAGTTCTATTATTATTAACTACTCAACCAACATAAGTTATATATATTTCAGACGACTTAATTAATATAACTTGCATTAAAGAATATATAGCTTCAACCCTTCTATTTCTCTTTCTTAGCCAATTTTTTTCTTTTGTAAAACCATTTTCTATATAATTTTTTAAGTAAATTACATCTATCGTCCCTAAAGTTCACTTTGTAATGACAAAATTCCTTAATTTTAGTTGAACATGTTTAAATATTTATTTGAATTTTACTTTGAGTATAAATAATAATTGATGAGTATATATGTTTAAATATTCATTTGATATTTATTTTAATTCATTCAATTTAATTATATAAAGAAACTTATTTAATAATAGTAGTTTATTTAATAATAGTGGTTCTTTAGTTGAAATGGTAAAATATTCACTTTGCATGCAAGAGGTACAAAGTTTAATTATTTGTATCTCCAATTTTTATTTTTATTTTATTTTTTAACTCAACACACATTAGGAGAGTTGATATAGCATGCTGACTTGGTGCACTCATATTAGGGAGCTAATATGGCATGCTGACCTAGTCGCAAAGTGAACTTGATGGATGAAACTGTACATTAATATATTTTTGTTGGACGACGAGTGTAATTTATCCAATTTTTTTATACACGATCTTTATACTCCTTTGAAAAAATTTTGCAATTGCTTGTTTCAATCAATTTTAAAATGTATAAGCCAATATTGATTTTGATCTTAGCAAAACAAATTGAAATATTCCAATGGCTTCATTAAACGTCTATTTGACATGCAAGTAACTTAGAATAAGCTAAAATGCAAGAAACTTAAAGTTTACTAAGTGTTGAGAATCTTGTCTATAGATGTCACAAAAATGAGAGCATAACCACGAAAAGGAGATAGATACTGTGACAAATTGTAGAGCACCCCCGGCAAGAATATCGCAACCTTGAAAATGGTGTCACACTCGTGACAATGGGTCTGACAGTATAATACTATTTATGTGGATGTTGCAACCATGCCTAAATCTCATCCCCACAAACTTGCTAAAGCCAAAAGTCAAAGACACTTAGAAAATATTGCATTGAGATTCACGTTGACTTTCCCGGAGTGAAAGCTCCTACCTTACCGCCAACAATGTCGAGAATTTGATTGTTCAATCTTGTGGGTGTTGCTTGTTAAAGCCAGAAGTCAGATTAAGACACTCATAAAAATAGTCAAAGACACGATTTTAGTAAGCTTTCAACAAATGTCTTCATTGGGAAGTTACTCGCATATAAAATGACAACTGACAAGGAAGAAGCTCAAGAGAAAGATAATAAGAGGATGCAAGCTCTCGAGGCCTTCAGTAGAGAGCAGAATGAAAGTGAAAGTACAAGTGACTCTTCTAGTAGAGATAAGAATGATGAGTTGATAATCCTCACAAAAGAAAGAGAAGTCTCATTCCTCGTCTTATTGCAACTCTCACTCCTATAAAAAGAAGAATACTGCTATAAAGGTTTAGTGTCAATCATAAAATCTTGTTGGACTTGAGAGTTAGCTTAAAAAAACTATTTTAAGGGGTTTGAATGTTAGCTTTGTGAAAATACTCGATTTGATGTGAGCCTAAACAGTAAATTTAAAGTGAGCCTTAGAAAAATTATTGTAATGTTTGGAGGGCCAACAATGTTGTTGTAATTTTTTTTTTCTTCAGCTAACTCTCTCCTCTTTTATCTCTCATTTTTTTTCCACGTGATTACAGAGAAGCTCTTTTTATGTATATTATTTTAAAAGATTCTATATTGTTAGATTTATTTTTTATATTTATATATATGTATAAATATATCTAAAAATTTATACACAGAATTATAATTCCATTAACTAGGAAATATGATATTGTACCAGATTTTAAATAACTATTATCAATTTTATTGTTAGTAAGCTCAACTGATTCTAAATTATGCATTCTGCTCCTGCCTATTGTAGTAAATTTTTAATAAGTTAACCGAAAATTTTTTCATACACGACAACATGATACTATTAACGAATCATATGAAAATTCAAACGTAAATATTAGCTAAATATAGTCAAATGGATAACATAATAAGATAACAGGTTGGATTGGAATCAAATAAATTAAAAATAATAGTTTAACAAGAAAAAATTTAGCAAGCAAAAAATTTTATAATTTTATTTTGAAACAGAATGATAATCTTCTTCCTTTATAGAAGCGATAACTTTCAGTTGTGAGATATATTTTTTGCTTATTAAGCGAGTGATTAGCAAATTAGCATGTCAACTTATACAATTAATACATTCACCATTGTTTTTAGATGAGTTGGGTCAATATCTAAAAGACACAATCACCATACAAATATAATAATCTTTATTTGTTAAATTTGTCAAAAATAATGGCTCAATTTTGGTGGCTAAATTAAGGGTTTGAAAATGTTTGCAAGTAGTAGTTGTCTTACATTTACAAGTTGCAAAAAAGTTATAAACAACTCTTAAATTAGTCAATGTAGGTGGGCAATTTTTGCCTATAAAAGGAGCCATTCTCCTTCATTTGAAAATTGTCTCAAGCTTGTTTCCTCTCATCAATTTGGAGCAAGTTTCTCTCTTCTCTCTTCCTTTGTAATATTTCTTTAGTGAAATATATTTTGGTAGTGTCCGAGGACGTAGGCTAAGTTTTGGCCGAACCTCGTTAAATTTTGGTATTCTCTTTTTTATTTATTTAATAGCTTTTTGTTGGGCAAAAACTCTGTTTTGGTGGTTACTGTGAAAGGGATTACATGTCTAGGTAAATTCTGTCAAACGACGCGTAAGTCTAAGGAAACTTGGAATTTAAGTGAGACCGTTTGTGACTCCTCCTCTTTCCTGGGAATTTACCTGGTGTAGTTTTTAGCACAGTAATTCACAAATTGTTTTTAATTTGGTGGAAAAAGCCAAATTTTCACAACAATTGGTATCAGAGCCGAGGTAACTTAGTATTCACTGTGGTTGCAGCATAGTCTGATCTTCCACATAAAAAACGTTCCTTGGCTGTGTTCCGCATTTTTGAAAATTTGTTTTACAGCTATTAAATAAATATTTGTAGCAGAAATGGCAGACGGAAAGAAAAATACCACACCTATTGTTACTGGAGCATCGTCCTCTTCAACCTTAGTGAGGAATGTTGTATCAAATGCAAGATTTACAGTGGAGATTTTCGACGGCACTAGTCATTTCGGCATGTGGCAAAGCGAACTTCTAGACGCACTATTTCAGCAAGGTCTAGATGTTGCTATTGAAAAAGAGAAACCAAAAGATATGGAGGAGAATGAATGGAAGACCATCAATCATCTGGCATGTGGTACAATTCGATCATGTCTTTCTAGAGAGCAAAAATACGCTTTCTCGAAAGAGACTTCGGCATATAAATTGTGGAATGTGTTGGAGGAGAGGTTTTTAAAGAAAAACAATCAGAACAAACTCTTCATGAAGAAGAGACTGTTTCGCTTCAATTATGTTTTCGGTACCACTATGAATAAGCACATCACAAATTTTAATCAGTTGGTGGCTGATTTGTTCAATTTGGATGTGGCATTTGAAGACGAAGATTTGGCATTATTATTATTGGCATCTCTCCCTGATGAGTTTGAGTTTCTTACAACGACTCTACTCCACGGGAACAAAGATGCTCTGGTAGTTGGAGGCCGTTCACAAAGCCGAAAGAAAGGGGGGAAGAAAAGTAGATCCTGTTCGAAAGCCAGAGTTGAAAAAGATGAATGTGCCTTTTGTCATGAGAAAGGTCATTGGAAGAAAGATTGTCCAAAGCTTAAAGGCAAGGGCAAAGCTGTTGTTGATTTAAATGTAGCTGAGTGTGATGATTCAGAATCAACCTTCTCATTAGTTGTCATGACATCTGTAGACACTCCTTTAGCGTGTTCAATAAGTTCTTCTAATGCGTGGCTATTAGATTCTGGATGTAGTCATCATATGAGTCCCACTCGGGAATGGTTTTTTGATTTTAAAGAACTTGATCATGAAGTTGTCTACACAGCAAATGACAATCATTGCTTCACCGAAGGGATTGGTTTAATCCGCTTAAGGAATCATGATGGATCAATCAGGATCCTGACTGATGTTCGATATGTGCCGAGTTTGACAAAGAATCTCATTTCAGTGGGAGTCCTGGAATCAAAAGGGCTCACGATTACTGTGAAAGATGGAGTGATGAAAGTCATCTCTGGTGCACTTGTGGTGATGAAAGGAGTACGGAGAAGGAATAATTTGTATTACTATCAAGGTAATGCAATTATAGAAACAACAGCAGCAGCAGTTTCTGGTGATGACAAAGATCTGGAAGCGACCGGATTATGGCATATGCGCTTGGGACATGCAGGTGAAAAATCCTTGAAAAGTTTGGTCGATCAAGGATTATTGAAGAATGTGAAGGCCTGCAAGTTGGATTTCTGTGAGCATTGCATCAAAGGGAAGCAGACAAGAGTGAAATTTGGTACTGCAATCCATGATACCAAGGGTATTCTGGACTATGTTCACTCGGATGTGTGGGGGCCTTCTAAAACTCCTTCTTTAGGAGGCAAGCACTATTATGTAACCTTTGTTGATGATTTCTCTCGAAGAGTTTGGGTGTATACTTTGAAGTCGAAAGATGAAGTGCTGGGAGTTTTCCTTAAATGGAAAAAATTGGTGGAAACTCAAACCGGCAGACGGATCAAATATCTCCGAACAGACAATGGGGGAGAATATAAGAGCGATCCATTTATGAAAATCTGCGAAGATAAAGGTATTGTTCGACACTTCACAGTTAGACATACACCACAGCAGAATGGGGTGGCAGAACGCATGAACCGGACATTACTGGAGAAAGTTCGGTGTATGTTGTCCAATGTTGGGTTGGACAAGCATTTTTGGGCTAAGGCTTTGACATATGCATGTCATCTCATTAATCGACTTCCATCAACTGCTATCGGTGGTAAAACGCCTATGGAAGCATGGTCGGGAAAACCTGCTAAAGATTATGATTCCTTACGTGTATTTGGTTCCACTGCATACTATCACGTTAAGGAATCAAAGCTGGATCCAAGAGCAAAAGAAGCCATTTTCATGGGGATAACCACAGGAGTTAAAGGTTACCGGCTATGGTGTCCAGAAACGAAAAAGATAATCTTTAGCAGAGATGTCATTTTTGATGAATCTACCATATTGAAAAAGGTGGCAATGGAGCAGTCAGATGGTACTCCGCAACAGGTGGAGGATACTCCAAAGGAGGTGGAGTTTGATAGAAAAATCCCAGTAGAAGATTTTAAAGCTGCAGACACTCCTGAGGTAGAATGAGAGTCAGATGAAGAAGAGGTTCAAATCTAAGAACCTCCACAACATGAATCAATTGCACTTGATAGGCCACGAAGAAGTATAAGAAAACCTGCTCGTTATGATGATATGGTGGCTTATGCAACCTCAATTGCAGATGATAGCATTCCGTCCACTTTTAAAGAAGCTGTCCAAAGTTCAGAAGAAGTAAAGTGGAAGAAAGCTATGAATGATGAAATGCAGTCCCTTCATAAGAATCAAACATGGAAGCTAGCAATTCTGCCGAAGGGAAAGAAGGCAATTGGATGCAAATGGGTATATACAAAGAAAGATGGATTTCCTTACAGAAATAGTGTTCACTACAAAGCAAGGTTGGTAGCTAAAGGCTACGCTCAGACAGAGAGAATTGATTATAATGAAGTATTTTCTCCAGTTGTAAAACATTCCTCCATTCGAATTTTATTGGCTTTGGTGGCACAGTTTGATTTGGAACTAGTTCAATTGGATGTAAAAACTGCATTTTTACATGGAGATCTGGAAGAAGAAATTTATATGACTCAGCCAGAGGGATTCAAAGTTGCTGGAAAAGAAAATATGGTATGCAAACTTGTAAAGTCACTTTACGGATTGAAGCAGTCTCCGAGGCAGTGGTACAAGCGATTTGATAAGTTTATGTAAGGGCAGAAGTACACAAGAAGCAAATATGATCATTGTGTGTATTTGCGCAAGCTACAAGACGGTTCTTTCATTTATCTTCTTCTTTATGTCGATGATATGTTGATAGCCTCAAAGAATAAAGAAGAAATTGAGAAGCTGAAAAATCAGTTGAATCAAGAATTTGAAATGAAAGATCTAGGCGAAGCAAAGAAGATTCTCGGTATGGAGATATCTAGAGATAGGGAATTGGGCAGACTTTGTTTGTCTCAGAAGCAATATCTGAGAAAGGTACTAAAGCATTTCGGTATGGATGACAAGACTAAACCTGTTAGTACACCTCTTGCTTCTCATTTCAAACTCAGTGCTTCTCAGTCATCGAAGAACGATGCAGAATGGGAATACATGTCAAAGGTTCCCTAGGCAAATGCTGTTGGTAGCTTGATGTATGCTATGGTGTGTACGAGACCTGACATTTCACAGGCTGTTGGAGTTGTGAGCAGGTACATGCATGATCCTGGCAAGGAGCATTGACAAGCTGTGAAATGGATTCTACGGTATCTTCTGAACATCGTGGATGTTGGATTGGTCTTTGAGCAGGATAAGGAGAATGGTCAATGCATAGTTGGATATTGTGATTTCGATTATGCTGGTGATTTGGATAAACGTCGATCAACTACTGGTTATGTGTTTACGCTTGCAAAAGCACCAGTAAGTTGGAAGTCTACTTTACAGTCAACAGTAGCACTCTCTACGACAGAGGCGGAATATATGGCGGTTACATAAGCTGTGAAGGAGACAGTTTGGCTTCAAGGGTTGCTTGGTGAATTGGGAATTATGCAAAACAACATTGTTGTACATTGTGATAGCCAGAATACTATTTATTTGGCAAAGAACCAAGTTTATCATGCAAGGACGAAGCATATCGATGTTCGATTCCATTTTGTTAGAGAAATTCTGAAGGAAGATTAGGTGAAGCTCCAGAAAATCGAGACCGCTGAAAATCCTGCTGATATGTTGACTAAGGTGGTGACAGCAGTCAAGTTCAAACATTGTTTGGACTTGATCAATATTATTCAAATTTGAAGCTTTGGTGCTGCAAAGCGCATTTGAAAACACTACAACTTTGCTAGAGAGAATTGATTTCGCATATGAAGAAATTTCGCCAAGGTGGAGAATGTCAAAAATAATGGCTCAATTTTGGTGGCTAAATTAAGGGTTTAAAAATGTTTGCAAGTAGTAGTTGTCTTACATTTACATGTTGTAAATGAGTTGTAAACAACTCTTAATTTAGTCAATGTAGGTGGGCAATTTTTGCCTATAAAAGGAGTCCTCCTTCATTTAAAAATTGTCCCAAGCTTGTTTCCTCTCATCAATTTGGAGCAAGTTTCTCTCTTCTCTCTTCCTTTGTAATATTTCTTTAGTGAAATATATTTTGGTAGTGTCCGAGGACGTAGGCTAAATTTTGGCCGAACCTCGTTAAATTTTGGTGTTCTCTCTTTTATTTATTTAATAGCTTTTTGTTGGGCAAAAACTCTGTTTTGGTGGTTACTGTGAAAGGGATTACATGTCTAGGTAAATTCTGTCAAACGACGCGTAAGTCTAAGGAAACTTAGAATTTAAGTGAGACCGTTTGTGACTCATCCTCTTTCCTGGGAATTTACCTGGTGTAGTTTTTAGCACAGTAATTCACAAATTATTTTTAATTTGGTGGAAAAAGCCCAATTTCCACAACAAAATTATCAAAAATAATTAATTTTGACCATCAAGACGTAGTGTGACTGTGTTGCTCCTGTTTAGATCTCAGATTTGAGTCATATGTATTCTGCCCCCTAATTATAATTAATAGAAAAAAAGAATTAATTTTAAAATAATTCCTAATAATAATTATGTTATAATTTTAATTTTCACCTCCGTATGAATCTGGATTATTAATGGTATCAATAGTGCATTAAATAATTCAATAGTTGAATATTTAACTTAGCATGGGCATGAGTAATCAATGGAAAATTACACCTCTTGTCTCTTTTTTTTTTATTTTAATTTTTTTTAGTATGGGTTTTTCTATCATTAAAAAGTGTTTTTTTGGTGAATGTTAACTCTCTAAGTCTTAGGACACCGCTGTTGGTGACAGTACCACCACCGTTGTGAAACAATGTTGAAACCCATTGCTGGTGCGTTTTTGAAATAATATCTCTTATATTCCTTGCAGCTGGTCTTTTGTCATTTTCACATTGCAATTTCTTTTGATTTTAATTAGTTTTTAATTATTTCTTCAATTAATAAATCGCCTTCATTTCAATAATGTATAAAGAAAGGGAAATAGATAAGAAACAATGTGTTTTGGTTCAAGACGGTGCATTTTAATAGAACAATGGGCTTCATTCAAAGGTTAAAATAATGTGTTTTGATTTTTTTAATAAACTATTTCGACTCTGCCACATTAGATCTATGTTGGGTAAAATAATGGCCTTCTGATCTCACGATAGAAAGCATCTTCTTCTTCTTCATCATCACCATCTATGGATTCATACACTAGATTATGGTGTACTCCCATGTTCATACTCATCTATTAGAATTATAATTCTGCAAAAATCCCAAAACTAATTATGCTTTATAAGCTTGTGATAGAAATGAAATTGGGGTGAGATTATTATATAGAAAGGGGAAGAAGAAAGTTCTTTGTTTATGGTCAAAAGTTCTAGGTTGATCTACACACACATGCATATTGATTCGGTGGAAATGTCCGTAAATTTAATAATATATATGCATATTTTTGTTAATTTGTAATTTTTTCCTTACTCTTTTCATATTAATTGTTAGTAATTCATTGCCAAATGGTCAATCACACCCCTGTACTATAATCGAAGTACCACATAGATACTTTAAATTGGATCATTAAGGCCCTTATTTTGATAAAAGTCAGCCAATTAAACACTCACTGTGACAAATCCGTTGACTCTCCATCCTCTTTTTGAAATATGTCCCAATTAATTTTGTAAAAAAAATAGAAAATAATAAATTATTAAAATAAAAATAATTATTGCCGTCTTCTTCTTCGTTCCATCCCTCAAAATCTAAAATCTAAAAGCCCAAAACTACCAGTGAAGTGAATGATTATACCTGCATACAAATCTAAAACTCTAAAGTCTAAAAACCCAAATCACCTATGAATGATATGTGAGGGTATAAAGTTTGAAATGTCTCAAAATCTAAAAACTCAAATCACTCGCTGAATGATTATGCTTCAACCTGCATACAAATCTAAAAATGCCTTTTAAAAATTTCATACTCAGTGAATGATTATGCTAAATTCTTGAACTAGGACTTTGGTACTTAGTTACAAACACAGTGAATCAAAACAAAATTGGAAAAAAATTTCAAACTTCCAAAGAAAAGCCCACACTAATAAATCAAATCTAATCAACCATTTTTTTTATATATTCTAACCATATAGACATATGCTCTACAAAAATATCAAAAACCCACATGCTTGTATCTGCTAACAACTATAACAATTCCAGATGAAGAGTTCGGATAAAGTGGATTGTTCGCAGATGGCGATGGCAGTGGCGATGGCGTTCTTGGAGTGCTGGTGAGTTGGACGGCAGTCATTGCTGATTGCAATGATGCTGAAGCTTGGGTGACCGGCACCGCTTGAGTTTGTCTATTTATTCATTCATGGCTTCGTTTGATAGTAATGATCTATTTCTGCTGGCTGATTAATGGTAAAGAGGAAAAAAATTATATTTTTATTTTGTTATTATTTTATTATTTAAAATTTTTAAAATTGTTTAATTTTGTATATTATTTTAAAACCAATTTTAAAATTGGTTTCAAATTTTTTAAATTTTATTTTCAACCAAAAATTAACATTAGATATCTGACCACATAAATGGTGGCTACTAAAAATTGTTTTTATCTGAATTGAATCTATAATTCCACTCATATATCTAACCAATTACAATATGTAATTTTAAAATAAATAATAAATAAAATTAAGTTTTTAATATTGTAATTGACTTCTCGGATTGTGTTTAGTTGAGTACATGAATAGGATCATAAATTCGATCTAGAGAAGTTTTTAGTAATACAACTTGGAATTGAATGATTGCGTGAACCTATTCCATTCACCAGATCGATTTGGCTGTTTTATGCGTAAAGAGCATAATAGGTGAAAAAATCTAGTAGGGATGCCAGTAAACTGGTAACCATGAACCCATCTAAATTAATTAAAGCTTATGAGAACTTAAAATTGCATTATTGCGAGTGTGAACAGATGATTTGGGCCATAAATCACATTAATTATTTAATTATATAATGTGATTTAATAAATACTTTGACCATCCAAATCACGGCCCTTATCCTATTGGCACAGAACCCATTGATTAATATTTTTTTTTTCATGGGTTTTAAATTTTCTGAAATAGAGATTAAATAAAAAAGAATTTCTTCAAATATATTTTTAAAAATAAATTTATTTTTAAAATTGCTCAACTGTTTTCTTTAAAAAAATCACTTCCAATTTTAAAAATATTCATTTTTTAAATATAAATGTCTAGTATATATATAATATAATAAAGATATATGATTTATAGAGATATACATTTAATATATATTTAGTGTATTAATATAATACGGCAAAAAAAAAAGGACTTATAGAAGCCAAATAATAGGGGCGGTTTCTAACGCTCAAATGATATCAAATTATAAGGGCGGTTTTAAAAATCGGTGCTATGCAGGAGCGGATATGAGGGTGAAAAACAAACGAAAACTTGAAATATGATTAGTTTCTACAATCGACGCTTTGTGAAATCGATTTCTCTATTCTCATATTTAAAAATCGACGCTTTGCTCTTCACACTCACTGATTCTCGCCGCTGCAATTGAATGAATCCTTCCGTTCACAAATCCATTGTATTTGGGAATTTCAGGTTCGATAAGCTCTGACTTGCTTAAAATTTCAATATTCATCGCATTTTGCACCAAATTTGGCTTCATTTGGCTCTTGATATTGGACGTATATTATAGAATTGAAAACTTTTAGGCTCTTTGGTATTGTTTTTTATTCAATTCCTGTCAAATTTTGAATTTATTTTTCATGATGTGAAACAGAAACCGGACTGATGAACTGAAAAATCTGACTCGAGAGATTAATTGAAAATAAGGTTTAATAGGGCATTCATATATCCTACGAAAGGTGTTCATTTTGTTTTTGTATGATTGAAATTAAGTGATGCTAATGGTGAATACGAAAATTACTCAAAATTAGTGAATTTCTTGTTGCATAGCTATTTATAATATTTTTATCAGTGACAGTAGCTTAAATTTGCAACCCGCATTGACAAAATAGAATGAATTAAATAAAAATTCATCTTAATCAATTTGTTTTCAGGAAATAGAGATGCAATGACCACATTTGGAATTTTATGATTTCCTAATCTCTTTTGTTGGCTATGCTAAGCAGGGGCCTAATCAAGACAAAATTTCTGGCTTTTTCCTACAGAAACGTAGAAACTTCATTGAGAGTGCATTTGTGGTCACTTATCATAACGAGGTAATCACACATTTTTAATTATAATAATTATTAGTCTAGATACAATATAATACTGTCGAGTTAATAGTAGCACTGTGGAAAATAATTTAATTTGGTGCTTCTATGTGAGGAAATTTTTGAAGTGGGCATCAATTGATGTTTTGCAGCAACATTGAAATATTTTTAAATTACTCCAAAATTTCTTCACAGTTGCAAGGTTTTTCAAGTTTTTTATTGATTTGATAATTTCTGACTTGCCATAAGAACTAGGATTCTTGTGCCTCGATACTTGGTAAGCTTCTACGAAGCACCAACACTCAAAACTAATAAAGTGTGTGCCTTGAATACTTTTTCGACATAGACACGCGTCCGGCACAATTCTATAAGTGTCTCATTTTTTCTTTTAGTTTTTTAGACACAAAAAGAATACGAATAAGGCACACGCATGACGCGGTTTAAACACATTTTAACATATTTTATAATACATTTTATATAAAACTTTATTTATATGATATCTTGATAAATTATTAGCTAGATGATTATGGTAATTAATTCTTGATTATAAAACTGCCCTTTTTATCACAAAAACCTTTTTTTCTTGTATAAATCATATTTATATATAAATAAATTTATATATATTTATTTTTAATCCATTTATCTCTTATTGTATTTCTATAATTTGACATTATATACACACACAAACCTAGATCTAAAAATTTTATTTTAATTTTAATTTTTCTTGTATAAATCATATTTATAAATAAATGAATTAATATATATTTATTTTAAATATGTTAGTCTCTCGTATTTCTATTATTTGAATATATATATATACACACACACACACATAAACATATTTCATATATATCATGTCTCTATTTTATAAAAATTATTATATCAATCAATATATTCATATCATATCGTATTTGTGCCACACGTTGATATCCATACTTTACAGGTAAGCATCAACTAAGAGTATAACATCCCAATAAAGCACTACTAGAGACCACTAAATTGTTACCATTTAGGATCTCCGCTTAAAATTCAGATAATTCAAATCAACCCAAAGATGTTGATTTGGGTATGCTTTCTTTCCTTATATGTTTTTTTCATTGTCATCATGCAATAACAGAAGGGAATTAAGCAATTTTCTTCATGGTAAATTAAGCTATGAGGGTAAAATAATTTAAGGTTAGCATTAAAATAATGTAGATTGATTCCACTAAGGTTGTTCATCCAACCCAGTTATCTAGTCAGTCCAATCCAATGCGAACATCTCGGGGCGAATTGAAACAGATTTTTGTTTTAATAAAAAAGGAGGGTTGAACTTCGAGCTTCTTGCTTAATTTTTGAGGAATTTATATGGTTTACAGAAATCTGATCTTGATTTTCAAATATACGGCCTTCAAATATTTTCTTTTTCATTTCTACATATTTCGACTTTTTTTTCTTTTCTACAGCAAAATGGCTGTGTTTTTTCTATTTTATTTTTTCTTCTTTTTACTTTTATGCTTTTTATTTTAATTTGTTTTTTATTCATAAATAATTTTATTGTTTCCATATTTATAACATACACACAAAACACAAATATATATAATATTTATACAACATATATAAAATACACAAACGACAAATCTAAACATACATTCAATATACATATAAATAATATACTTAATATTTTTTAAATTTATATTTTTTTAGTTATATATATATACATACACTGTAATATTTGTAATTTTGAAGAAATTAAATAAGTACTTGGATGTATAGAAGTTGTATATATTTAATGTATACCTAACGTATACATAGTATATATATATATATATAATATATGTTGATTATATATATATATATATTATACTTGATATATATATATATAAATATATATATGTGTGTAGTATAATAGAAGTATACATAAGATATACATGGTATATATATACATGTGGGTAATATTTATATATTAAATATATATTACATATACATAATATATATAGGTACATTAAATAAACATATACATAAAAGTATATGTAATTTATAGATAACATATATATGACATAAATATATATATAATATATGTAATATATAAATGGAATATAAATATATATGTATATGCATAATTATTGATGGGAAGGAAGAAAATATGTGGATGGGATTAAAGTGAAAAATAATAAATAAATTAATTAATTAATCAATATGGATAGGAAAAGAGGAAGACATCAAAAAGAACTCATCTTATTCTTTCATCACCAAAGGGGACCGAACCTTGTAAGAGAGAGAGAGAAAAATTTGATTCCATCAAATTCATCAAATTACTCCAAAAATCTTGAGAGAATAAAGTGAATTTTGAAGGAAAAACAAGGTTTCAAGTAAGTTTTTCAACTTTTAGCTTATTTTTTCTAGTTTTTGAGATTATGTAATTGTAAGGGTATAGAGAAATTGATTCTAATTGTTAAAGAATATGTATATGGTCTGCTTGAGATATGAATTTGTTGAATTTAAGATTAAATGGGTAAAATAAGCTTGAATTATAAAATTGGGTTTATGGGATGAATATGTAAAAATTAAGATTTTAACATGGATTTTTATAATTATTATAATGGCTTGATTTAATGTTGTGATAGTGTATATATAATGATTTTATAGTTGATTGATGGGAATGGTTAAGTTTGGATGAGTTTAGGGTTATGGAAGATTATGGACAATTCATCTAAGGGTGGTTCTAATTGTTGAAATGAGATTAAAAATTAATATTATTTAATGTAAATACTATGAATTTATGGTTGAAAGTGTGATATGAGTAGGTTTTGGGAATGTTAGTATTTATAGCCATATTATGTGAAATTAGGATTTTTGAAAATAGTATTTGGAATTGTTGTAATGAGTTATTTTAATGTTATTTTGATATGTAAATTATGATTATTGGGTTAAATGTTGGATATGAGTGTAGTTAATTGAAGTTTGGATAAAGTAGTAATTGATGAATTGATGCTTTTAATGGAATTTTATTAAAAATAGTTTGAATAATGGTGATTTGATATACAATGAGTTGTAATGTGAATTTAAATGAGTAATGTAATTAATGTTGGATTTTATGTGTGTAGGCTATATTGAAAGAAGTAGAAGAGTATAGAGTTTTTTCAAGTTAAGGATTGAAAATGAGGAACAAGGTTAGTATATGCTATTATAATCATTATTATGAGAACAGTAATGTAGTTGGCATAACACATTGTGTATTGGAGAATGTGTTATGTTACTTACATTATTAGAGTTGATAAAAGGCATATGTATTGTATAAGAAAAATAGTTTAATGCATGTGATGTGAGTAATGGGCCATTGGAGAATGGCTATCAAGGGGTTGTTTGTAAAAATTGTATAAAATGCTTGATTTGTACTGATTATGGCATGATAAGCCATTAAAACGGCTAAATGTGATGTTGTGCAAAGTGTGAAAGTGCAAGTTGTGCACTAAAATATAGAAGTGAGTTACATTTGCAAATTATATGATGATGAGTTGTGGAAACCATGATATGAGTTAAGATGTGAAAATATTTTGAAAGATGAATGTGTATTGTGTGTACCTTATACATTATTTAATTGTCAGAAGATTGCGTCAATATTAGCAATGCCACATGTTGTGGATGAAAGACTAAGTGTGACAGATGATAGCTATATCCACTAGCGAAATGAGATAAGCCAAGGAACGAGCTTAGGGCTAGATAATTGTATAAGAAAGTTGAGCCCAATGTATATGGTTGTTTATGTTTTAAAGAAAAGTAAAATTAATTTGTGTATGACTTAAATATGGTGCATGTTGTAATTATAAAGTTATGTTAATACGGTGTTATATGTACCACTAAGCATTCGAGCTTAGCGCGGTAGTGTGTATCGTGCAGATGTTAAAAGTGTAGATTAGAGTATTGAGACTTGGAGATTGAGTGTGCCACGAGACCAACCTGAAAGATGTTGCATTCATGTATAATTTTTATACGGAGGAATTTGGGTTTTGTATAGTAAAAACATCGTGTGCATATTAGCCTGGTTTTATAAAATTTTACATATGTATATGACATTTTTGTATATAAATTGATGATGTGATAATATTTTTGAAGAATTGCTGGATTTTGTAAATAGATATATGTATATTTTGGGAGTGTGGTTTTTTATGCAAGCTGTGATAATTGAATTGAGATTTACTGAAATTACAAATAAAATTTTGGCGAATTTTTTTCTAAAATTTTTCTTTATAAACTTGTATTTTAACAATTTACTACCTAAGTATGTATTATTTATTAGTCATTATTTTTGTTAATTAAAAAGTAAATCTTTAATATGAAATTTATTATAACAATTTTATATTCTGTATGTGTATTTTAAATATACATAATATATGTACTATATATATTTAGGGTATAAGAATATTAGACACATACAATAAACACAACATACACATATCATGAACACAACTTACGCACACGGCAAATACATAATATAGACACATTCACATAACATATATAAATATCTATATAATATATATGCAGCATATACACAATACATACATAACAAACTTAATTTTTTTAACTTTATAGTTTATATGTATAATTTGTAAAATTTATTTTAAAATAGATTTAATGATTTTTTTTTAAATATTTTTATATATTTTACTTTTTATATAATTTTTATGAGTATTACTTCTTATTTCAAATCAAAATTAAAATTTATCCTTTATAAAAAATTATTACATTATATGTTGAAAATATATTTTAAAATATTATTTTTATTATTTTTATTAGAACATATTTAATTAATAGTAAAGTTTGAAAAGAAAAGATAAAAATTAAAGTAAATATTATTTGAAGGTGTTATAGATATAAATACGCAGCTGGACGAGATGCGCTGATATCATGATTGTTGAGATGAACCAAAATAATATTTTTAAGATTAGACCAATATATAAAGATTTTTAGATCCAGTGTTTGTGTTTTTGTTTATGATATTTGTATAAAATATGAATGTTATTAAAAGAATAATGAGTATTGATGCGAATGTGGAATATAATAATGTAAGGATTTGAATTTTGTTGTTAGTTTATACATTTGTGAAATACAAAGTGTGAATGATTGAATATATATGCATAGTGCGCTAAAATTATTATACATATAAGTATATACCATTAAGTTTTCATGCTTAGTGAGATTATATGTATCACAAAGATAATAAGATTGCAGATCAAAGATGTCAAGATTGTAATTGACAATTGAATATTGAGTTGTCACGAGACCAAACTGTCTGCATTGCATAACATGTAAATTATTAATTTACCTGTAAAGTTTTAGTAATGTTTTGAAAATTTAATAAAAGTACATTATTTATAAGTGAAAAGTATTTGAACTTGATGTGAAGAAATGGACTTTTGGGAAACTATTTATTGAAAGTGTTTTGTCTAATTGTCAAGATTGTGTTTTTGTTAAATTGTGAAATTTATTGAAAATATAGATAAAATTCTGATAAATTTTTTTTTAAAAACTTCTTTATTTATTAAAAATTATTTATTTTAATTAAAATGAGAATTTTTATAATGAAGTTTGTTGTAGCATTCTTATATTTTATATGTATATTATACAGATATAAAATATGTATAATACATAAATAGGGTATAAAAATATTACACGAACAACCGATAACTCATAACCCAACCAAATGAGCCCGAAATTCACCTTTGCCCATGAGCCTAGGGTCAAGCCATTTATGAGAGCCAAATTTACCTCCGAATGGGCTTTAGATCGATAAAATCTTGGAATAATTGCACTATCCACTATGTTTTATAAATTTTTTTTTATTTTTATCAGTGATATTTTAATAATTTTACGATAAACTCATAATAAACTATCTAAATTTATAAATTCATAATAAATGTATAATAAACTCATAATAAATTTAAAATAAACTCATAATAAATTATCTAAATCTAATATTTTTATAAAAAAAAATTATAAATTTTAATAAATTTGTAAATATTTTTAAAAACATGGTAAATTTAAAATTTTTAATTTTTTCTGATATTTTCAAAATCTTAATAAATCTAACCCGAGCACACCTTAGAACCCAGTCTAACAAATGCTGTCTTTGTTTTAAGAACTTGAGGGGCCTAATTTTGATGTTGGGATCAATTTAAGGTGATTAAAAAGAACTTTGCTCGTGAAAAGTAGACAAGTCATCATAACAATTGCTGTCGTTGTCAAAATTTCATTGTTTATTGGGAAAAAACAAATCCGCCGTGTAAGATCATTGTGATATATACCTAAATTTGAGTTTCATATTGTGCATCGAAAGATCATTGGTTATTGTTGTGGAAATTGAGCTTTTTCCACCGAATAATTTGTGAATTACTGTGATAAAAACTACACCAGGTAAATTCCCAGGAAAGTGGAGGAGTCACAAGCGGTCTCACTTAAAACCCACTTTCCTTAGACGTACGCGTCGTTTGACAGAATTTACCTAGACATGTAATCCCTTTTCACAATAACCACCAAAACAGAGTTTTGCCCAACAAATAGCTATTAAATAAATAAAAGAGAGAACACCAAAATTTAACGAGGTTCGGCCAAAATTTTGCCTACGTCCTCGGACACTACCAAATATATTTCACTAAAGAAATATTACAAAGGGAGAGAGGAGAGAAACTTGCTCCAAATTGATGAGAGGAAACAAGCTTGTGATGGTTTTCAAATGAAGGAGAAGGGCTCCTTTTATAGGCAAAAATTGCCCACCTAAATTGACTAATTTAAGAGTTGTTTACAACTCATTTACAACTTGTAAATGTAAGACAACAACTACTTGCAAACATTTTCAAACCCTTAATTTAGCCACCAAAATTGAGCCATTATTTTTGACATTTTAGGTGGAAATGAGCCACCATTTTTTACAATCTCCACCTTGGCGAAAATTCCACAAATACAAATTTCTATTCTCTCTCGCAGCATTGTAGTGTCTCCAAATGCGCTTCGCAGCGCCAGCTTCAAATTTGGACAATATTAATCAAGTCAAAACAATGTTTGAACTTAACAACTGTCACCACCTTTGTCAACATATCAGCAGGATTCTCAGCGGTCTGAATCTTCTGGAGCTTTACCTGATCTTCCTCCAGAATTTCTCTAACAAAATGGAATCGAACATCGATATGCTTCTTCCTTGCATGATAAACTTGGTTCTTTGCCAAATGAATAGCACTCTGGCTATCACAATGTACAACAATGTTGTTTTGCTGCATAATTCCCAATTCATCAAGCAACCCTTGAAGCCAAATTGCCTCTTTAACAGCTTCAATAACTGCCATATATTCCGCCTCTGTAATAGAGAGCGCCACTGTTGACTGTAAAGTAGACTTCCAACTAACTGGTGCTTTTGCAAGTGTGAACACATAACCAGTAGTTGATCGACGTTTATCCAAATCACCTGCATAATCGGAATCACAATATCCGACTACACGTTGACCATTCTCCTTATCCTGCTCAAAAACTAATCCAACATCCACGGTGTTCAGAAGATATCGTAGAATCCATTTCACAGCTTGCCAATGCTCCTTGCCAAGATCATGCATGTACCTGCTCACAACTCCAACAGCCTGTGAAATGTCAGGTCTCGTACACACCATAGCATACATCAAGCTACCAACAGCATTTGCATAGGGAACCTTTGACATGTATTCCCGTTCTGCATCATTCTTCGGTGACTGAGCAGCACTGAGTTTGAAATGAGGAGCAAGAGGTGTACTAACAGGTTTAGTCTTGTCATCCATACCGAAACGCTTTAGTACCTTTCTTAGATATTGCTTCTGAGACAAACAAAGTCTCCTCAATTCCCTATCTCTAGATATCTCCATACCGAGAATCTTCTTTGCTTCGCCCAGATCTTTCATTTCAAATTCTTGATTCAACTGATTTTTCAGCTTCTCAATTTCTTCTTTATTCTTTGAGGCTATCAACATATCATCGACATAAAGAAGAAGATAAATGAAAGAACCGTCTTGTAGCTTGCGCAAATACACACAATGATCATATTTGCTTCTTGTGTACTTATGCCCTTGCATAAACTTATCAAATCGCTTGTACCACTGCCTCGGAGACTGCTTCAATCCGTAAAGCGACTTTACAAGTTTGCATACCATATTTTCTTTTCCAGCAACTTTGAATCCCTCTGACTGAGTCATATAGATTTCCTCTTCCAGATTTCCATGTAAAAATGCAGTTTTTATATCCAATTGAACTAGTTCCAAATCCAACTGTGCCACCAAAGCCAATAAAATCCGAATAGAGGAATGTTTTACAACTGGAGAAAACACTTCATTGTAATCAATTCCCTCCGTCTGAGCATAGCCTTTAGCTACCAATCTTGCTTTGAAGTGAACACTATCTCTATCAGGAAATCCATCTTTCTTTGCAAATACCCATTTGCACCCAATCGCCTTCTTTCCCTTCGGCAGAATTGCTAGCTTCCATGTTTGATTCTTGTGAAGGGACTGCATTTCATTATCCATAGCTTTCCTCCACTTTACTTCTTCTGAACTTTGGACAGCTTCTTTAAAAGTGGACAGAATGCTATCATCTGCAATTGAGAATGCATAGGCCACCATATCATCATAACGAGCAGGTTTTCTTATAGCTCTTCATGGCCTATCAACTGCAATTGATTCATGTTGCTGTGGAGGTTCTTGGATTTGAACCTCATCTTCATCTGACTCTCCTTCTACCTCAGGAGTGTCTGCAGTTTTAACATCTGCTGCTGGGATTTTTCTGTCAAACTCCACCTGTTTTGGAGTATTCTCCACCTGTTGTGGAGTACCATCTGACTGCTCTATTGTCACCTTTTTCAATAAGGTAGATTCATCAAAAGTGACATCTCTGCTAAAGATTATTTTCTTCGTTTCTGAACACCATAGCCGGTAACCTTTAACTCCTGTGGTTATTCCCATGAAAATGGCTTCTTTTGCTCTTGGATCCAGCTTTGATTCCTTAACGTGATAGTATGCAGTGGAACCAAATACACTTAAGGAATCATAATCTTTAGCAGGTTTTCCCGATCATGCTTCCATAGGCGTTTTACCACCGATAGCAGTTGATGGAAGTCGATTAATGAGATGACATGCATATGTTAAAGCCTCAGCCCAAAAATGCTTGTCCAACCCAGCATTGGACAACATACACCGAACTTTCTCCAGTAATGTCCGGTTCATGCGTTCTGCCACCCCATTCTGCTGTGGTGTATGTCTAACTGTGAAGTGTCGAACAATACCTACATCTTCGCAGATTTTCATAAATGGATCACTCTTATATTCTCCCCCATTGTCTGTTCGGAGATATTTTATCCGTCTGCCGGTTTGAGTTTCCACTAATTTTTTCCATTTAAGGAAAACTCTCAGCACTTCATCTTTTGACTTCAAAGTGTACACCCAAACTCTTCGAGAGAAATCATCAACAAAGGTTACATAATAATGCTTGCCTCCTAAAGAAGGAGTTTTAGAAGGCCCCCACACATCTGAGTGAACATAGTCCAGAATACCCTTGGTATCATGGATTGCAGTACCAAATTTCACTCTTGTCTGCTTTCCTTTGATGCAATGCTCACAAAAAACTAACTTGCAGGTTTTCACATTCTTCAATAATCCTTGATCAGCCAAACTTTTCAAGGATTTTTCACCTGCATGTCCCAAGCGCATGTGCCATAATCTGGTTGCTTCCAGATCTTTGTCATCACCAGAAACTGTTGCTGCTGTTGTTTCTATAATTGCATTACCTTCATAGTAATACAAATTATTCCTTCTCCGTAATCCTTTCATCATCACAAGTGCACCAGAGATGATCCTCATAACCCCATTTTCTGCAATAATTTTGAGCCCTTTTGATTCAAGGACTCCGACTGAAATGAGATTCTTCGTCAAACAAGGTACATACCGAACATCAGTCAGGATCCTGATTGACCCATCATGATTCCTCAAGTGGATTGAACCAATCCCTTCAGTGAAACAAGGATTGTCATTTGCTGTATAGACAACTTCATGATCAAGTTCTTTGAAATCAAAAAATCATTCCCGAGTGGGACTCATATGATGGCTGCATCCGGAATCTAACAGCCATGCATTAGAAGAACTTGTCGAACATGCTACAGGAGTGTCTACGGATGTCATGACTGCTAATGAGAAGGTTGATTCTGAATCATCACACTCAGCTACATTTGAATCAACAACAGCTTTGCCCTTGCCTTTAAGCTTTGGACAATCTTTCTTCCAGTGACCTTTTTCATGACAAAAGGCACACTCATCTTTTTCTACTCTGGCTTTTGAACGAGATTTGTTTTTCTTCCCTCCTTTCTTTCGGCCTTGTGTACGGCCTCTAACCACCAGAGCTTCTGCTTCACTTGTCCTCTCTTTTTCTTTCTTTCTCAATTCATGACTATATAGATCAGCACATACATCACTTAAAGTCACTTTCTTATTCCCGTGGAGTAGAGTCGTTGTAAGAAACTCAAACTCGTCAGGGAGAGATGCCAACAACAGCAGTGCCAAATCTTCGTCTTTAAAGACCACATCCAAATTAAACAGATCAGCCACCAACTGATTAAAATTTGTGATGTGTTCATTCATCGTGGTACCGGGAACATAATTGAAGCGAAACAGTCTCTTCTTCATAAAGAGTTTGTTCTGATTGTTTTTCTTCAAAAATTTCTCCTCCAATGACTTCCACAATTTGTTTGCTGAAGTTTCTTTCGAGAAAGCATATTTTTGCTCTCTAGAAAGACAAGAACGAATTGTACCACATGCCAGACGATTGACAGTTTTCCACTCCGTCTCCTCCATTTCTTGGGGTTTCTCCTCTTCAATAGCAACATCTAGACCTTGCTGAAAAAGAGCATCTAGAAGTTCGCTTTGCCACATGCCGAAATGACCAGTGCCATCGAAAATCTCCACTGCAAATCTTGCATTTGTAACAGCATTCCTTACTAAAGTTGATGAGGACGATGCTGCAGTAACAGGTGTGGTATTTTTCTTGTTGTCTGTCATTTCTGCTACAAATATTTATTTAATAGCTATAAAACAAATTTTCAAAAATGCGGAACACAGCCAAGGAACGTTTTTTATGTGGAAGATCAGACTATGCTGCAACCACAGTGAATACTAAGTTACCTTGGCTCTGATACCAATTGTTGTGGAAATTGGGCTTTTTCCACCGAATAATTTGTGAATTACTGTGATAAAAACTACACCAGGTAAATTCCCAGGAAAGTGGAGGAGTCACAAGCGGTCTCACTTAAAACCCACTTTCCTTAGACGTACGCGTCGTTTGACAGAATTTACCTAGACATGTAATCCCTTTTCACAATAACCACCAAAACAGAGTTTTGCCCAACAAATAGCTATTAAATAAATAAAAGAGAGAACACCAAAATTTAACGAGGTTCGGCCAAAATTTTGCCTACGTCCTCGGACACTACCAAATATATTTCACTAAAGAAATATTACAAAGGGAGAGAGGAGAGAAACTTGCTCCAAATTGATGAGAGGAAACAAGCTTGGGATGGTTTTCAAATGAAGGAGAAGGGCTCCTTTTATAGGCAAAAATTGCCCACCTAAATTGACTAATTTAAGAGTTGTTTACAACTCATTTACAACTTGTAAATGTAAGACAACAACTACTTGCAAACATTTTCAAACCCTTAATTTAGCCACCAAAATTGAGCCATTATTTTTGACATTTTAGGTGGAAATGAGCCACCATTTTTGACAGTTATAACACGTCAGAAGAAAAGTGTCTTACAAGAATTCATATCTAAAACTTAAAATGTCCATACTTTGTAATTGGAGATTAAATGCCATGTATATAATACACATGGACAAAGATCATCATCATTTTGTATCAACATATGCATATAATCACCAGCAGAAAATAAGAGAACGCAATCCTACTATTTGCAATAACAGATTTTTCTACTTGGCCAGTAATTTTTGTGCTATTATTATAGCTATCAAACAAAACCAACTCAAAGTTCCAATGAAAAGCATATGATTTCACACACTAGAATTAAAACACCCAAAACAGCCTCCATATATCATTCAACAAGTAGACAAGTCCTATTCAAGCACAGCTAATATTTTGTCTTCCCATTTACATTGTTATAATTCTGCTATGCTTCAAAAGTTAAAGAACTAATACCATTATAGTTTCAAGAGAACTCCTTGACCAGAGTCATGAAAATAATTTCGACTTCCAAAATCAATTTATTATCAACCAGGAATCCCTTCGATGCATCCTCGAGATCACTAAGAGGTATAAGATCTGAGAAACCATAATAGTCTCTAGAAGAATAGAATTTGCCAGCAACTGCAACAAATTAAAATTATCCCATAAGAAATAAACTATCTCAAAGAGTAAGGTCAATGCAGCGAGATCAATGAAATAAGGTCAGATGTTCATTGCAAAGGAAGAGTAACATTGATATAGGCTAGAGTTCAATAACATTGACACAGATCAGTTCATTGTCATTCACCTTTTTGCTCACGATGCTGTCCAAGAAGTTGATCCCTTACGCGCAGGATGAATACAGTAAAGAGCTTTCGACCAGAATATAGAGTTTCAGAATCTTCCAAGTACAAATACATTGACATTGACAAGCTTTTGGATTTCTCTGTTGTAGACCCACTGGGACCAAAATCTGAACTCCTAAATGAATGGAGAAGATATCAAATTATGGCTCATAACAATAATGAAATTATTTTACATCAAACTCGAATCCAAAAGATACACCTTAGCATACCAGTTGTGCCCACCAATAGCAAACACCTCAGAAATATGGCATTCTCCCTTCCACTCTGAAAAATTTTCAAGAGTCCAGGTGTAGGTATTGTTAATCAACTCCTTTACAATAGATATACACTCGCCTTTAACCGCACGTTCAATAACAAAAATCTCAGATCCAAATATGCAACAGTCATTAACAAGGTATCCACTTGAGGCATCATTGAAAACACTGAGCGAAATTAATTGATCAAAACCCCATACTGTTTTCATTCCGCGAAAACGCTTCACTCTATCCTTAAAATCTACCCAAATAAAGATCAATGCATAAGAACCATTCAATAAATTGATTGGCACAGAATTTCAATTTGACTAAGAATATACAGAAAAAAAGTTATTAAGAAAGTGGATGTAGGATTGAGGTAATACGAACCACTATAAATTCTCTTATGTTCATTCTTCTCTATTCCTACTCTTGCTTTGATTTTGCCTTTAATTTTCAATTTGTCATCAATTCTTTAAATCAACCAATTCACCCTTCCCTTCCCCCCTCTTGCTTGCTATCTTGGGATAATATTTTACATGTATCCAACATATATATTTTATATTTTCTCCTTCAAACACCTTAATTAATCCTCCAAATTATTTATTTAAGAATATTTAATAAAACTACGGGCGTTATATGAATATTGCTTTGAACTTTAGAGCCAATATGGCATAGTAATTGGAAACATTTTAAATGAGGCATATTATTATTATGAAAAATAATGTACATTGTGAAATTGATTATGGAATATGAAGATTGTGTGAAAAATAAGGTAAATAGATAATTGAGATGAGAATATAAAAATATGATGTGAATTGTTGCCTTGCTTAATTTTTTGTTTCAAAATATGAATTTTTTGTTTCAAAATATTGAATTTGGTACTGTCAAATTGGCATGCCAACGATATTTCATAATATTTTATACGTCTTTGGATGAGATACACTGGTATTACTTTTAGTATTATGCCTTTGTCGAGATGCACTGGTGTCAGACATTTTAGAATTTAGGAGACGATCTTCAGGTAAGGTACACCGATATTATATGACACTCAGTCTCTGGTATCGAACCTTTGAGTAGTGATTGACCAAATCAATCTTTCTAGAATATGAATATTGTATAAGGATTTATCGGGCCCAATGTATGCTAATGTGATGTGTTTTATAAAATTTATAAGATGATAAATTGTTAATTATGTATTCTAACCTTTTAATGATGAATGTTCTTTTATGCTTCAAAAAGAAATGTTTTAAAAATATTATATTATTAAAGTATATACCACTAACCTTTTAGTTTCGCATGGTTATATTGTAACGTACAAGTGAGAGGGTAAATAAATAAAGCTCTGACAGAGCTTAGCAGGTTTGGAGTTGGGGCTAGTGTTGAAGTGTGAATGACTTGCTACTAAACCTATTTTGTCGGTGTTACACTACATTGCATGTATACTTTTGAAACTTGGGCATTTCGATTATATACATTGTATATATTCTATAAATATATTTTAGTAAACAATGTTTTGTAATATATTGAATATATATATATAGTTATACATTATTTAAATTTGTTAAATGTTTGGATATGAATTGGAGAAATGATGGATTTGGAAAAATAGAATTTTGGTAGTGTATTTTTATACAGGTTGAATACTTTTGAATTTAGGTTATATTGAAATTATAGATGAAACTCTGATAAAATTTTTTCAGATATTTTTAATTTAGTCAAAGTTATATTTTAAATAGATTTATAATTTGATATTAAATGGGAATTTCTACAGTTAACTACTGTAGTACTATTGTATGCTAGATATATTATGTATATAACATATGAGGATGTTACATAGCCCCATGAACTTATAGCTTTTAGTCATAGCCCCATGAACTTATAGCTTTTAGTCACCTTATCTTTAAATTTTTATTTTAATCACTTTACCCCTCTATACTTATCTATTTTTTACCAACAGATACTTATATTAACGAATACTGATTACTTTGCTCATTGTATTTATATATCTTATGCCAAATAGATACTTCACTGAGTCAGTGTGATTCGGCATGACTCAACGAGTTTGTGCTTATAAATTAAGAAAAATATGAGTTTATGGGGGCTATATGGTCAAATTAAAAGTTTAAGTGATAAACTGACTAAACGCTAGAAGTTCAGGGAAATACATGTGAATTTAGCTTACTATATATATAAAAAAAAAGAACAATTATATAATAACATGCCCATAACAACCCATGCCTGCCATTCCTCATCGAGCCACCCTTCACACCTTGAACCCTAACTTTAGGCTTCCCAGCCCGTCATATTTGCCTCCTTTTCCTATTGTTACAAGACTTGGCATCATGGTGCTAATGTGTGATGAGATAAAACAAGGAAGTCAACATTTTTTTTGTAAATTTTGTAATATACACTTATTGTTGTTGTTATACAAAAACTACATATTTATATGTGAGCTTGAGAATCATAAATCTGACATTTACAATACAATTTACAAAGTTATACAATCACATATTTAAAATTGAGAATATCAAATCTGATATTTACAATTTAATTTACAAAAACTATATAATCACATATTTGACATTGAGAACCATAGATTTGATATTTATAATGCAATTTGCAAAAACTTCACAATCACATATCTGAGTTTAAGAATCATAGAGTTGATATCCCAAACAACAAAAAAGCCAAAAGACTATAATATAAATATTCAATCACGCAAAAAGACCAAAAACCACAAGCAAAAAGTAAAAAATAACCATCTTTACCAGTGATGCTTGCCAACCATCAACATCTTCGAATCATATGGTAGCAAAAAGAGATTGAGAGAATGATATTGTGATAGAGAGGCATCAAGAGAGTGAGAGTCGAGAGATCTATAAACAGAGAGGTGGAGAGAGCCATGGCCTTGTGAGAGGATGAGAGTGAGGAAGAGTGAGATATATAGAGAGAAAAAAAAAAGCCAAAAAAGAGCGAGGAAAGAGTGAGAAGTGAGGCTTTCGAGTTCAAAGATAGAAAAGAAAGGCAAGATAAAAAGGGATGGAGGCAGCGAAAATGAGGATTAAAGGGTTTTAAGGTTAAGAATGTGTATGTATATATATATATATATATATATATATATATTAAGGTCAAGCCGGGTTGATCCAAAAAATTTTTGAGTCAACTTAAAGCTTGATTTGATAATTAATCTAAATTATAAAACCCAAAACTCGGACTAATTTTTAAAAACTTGGGCTAATTGAGCCATTTAGAGTTTGCATGCAATATGAGAAATCATAAGTATTTGCAGTTAAAATTGTATAATCATAACTTTTTTCATTTGATAAATATGTATAATGGACTAAATTCAAGTTTTAAAAAAAAAGTAAAAGATATTAGAAATGCCTATTATTTAAATACCATTTATTGTAATAATAAGTGATGTAAACACTTATGATTTGAAGTTTGTAATAATCGCTCCCACCACTCATCAAAACCATTCTTCACCACTTTGGTTGATAGAGCAAATTCATTCATCATTGATAATTCTATAATTGAATATGGACATGTCTATCTTATGCTTTATATGTCTGCCAATCAGTTGCCACAAACCGCTTGCATATTTAGAACTGGACATCTTCTTTCTTCTTTCTTACTGTATTTGAAATTATATGCTTGAAATGCACATTAGGTTGAAGCTGCATTAGGCTTTTTTTTCTTCAATTTCATTGTCCCTATGATAGTCATAAACAAACTATTAAATCAAAAATTTATTATTTTAGTAAGGAGAAGAATACTTACATCATTGATGGGTACTTTTGTGGGTTGACAGGAGTAGAGCTTCATATATAAGGCTTGATTTTATTCTTTAGCTCCTTCAATCTTATTTGATGTGAACTTATTGTTAACTCTTGTATGTCAATTAAATGCCACATGTCAAAAGTAGCGTTCTACATATCATTATACTTATTTTGTAGCTCACTATATTTATTTTCAAGCTTAGTATATGTGCTGTATAACATTGATAAAATTGATCAACATTTTATTTCAATAATTTCTTTGCAATAAATGAATACAAAATTGCTCAATAACATATATTAAGATAAAGTTGAATAATACTATCATATGATGATAATTTCACTGCACCTAAACCTGATATGGAATCATTTGGCTCATGAATTGGAGATGGAAAAGATGAAGGATTTGGCAAGTAATTGTTAACGGGATCACAAGGCACTAAAGCTTTTGTACTAATACCATCTACAATCACCCCTTCAACAATCTTAATCTCTAGAGTGACTAAATTTGGATGGGTAGCTTACTGATCCAACATTTTAATCCACAAAGGAGTCTATAGCTACACATGTATAAAAAAAATTATATAAGACTTTAGATATACTAACATTAGCATTGAAATTACATTCCTGTTAAACATGCATGATTGAATACTGTAAACACAATTTTAGCCAAATTTTCATCATATTTTACAATTCACCATTATTGGAAAACCAATTCTTATTTTATTTACACCAACCTTTTAGGACTGACCTCATTGCAAATATTAATATCACATCATAAAAATCAAGCAATAAATAACCACCTTTAAATTAGGTTTTTATTGTGAAGAGACTCTTTAATCCTTGGAACCAAGTATTCCTATCTTATTTTGATGCAAACAATTTGATTGAATGCTAAGATATCATCAACAATTGCTAGAATCTCTCTCCACCATTGATCTCTGTACTCTACCCAAAACAAGGTTATTAATTGGGCAGACAACACTTAGTTTTATTTGATCATCTTCTTTATTACAATTTTTAAAAGGCAACTAATAACTCATCATGACATAAGTTGTCATATTTATTTACAAGTCGCATAGTACCATTGACAATTTCTTCCTTGCCGGCGTAATTCAGTCTAGTCAATATTCAAATTCAATGCGACCAAGACATATAATCATCTCTCCAAATTTGAATGAAAACTCATCCATATTCGAAATGTGTACTTGGTGGAGGAATATAGAATGAGCAATCCAAGATAAAAAGCTTATGTTTGTCGCTCCATGTCTAGAAGATGCCTAACATTGTATTTATGAGATAATTCAACATGCACCCCATCAACAACCATCTCATATGTAATGCAAATATATAAAAATAATCATAAATATATAATATACAACCATTTGACACTGCAATATCTTAGTCGAGTTTTCATTTAATATAAACTTAATCTTGCAAATAATCCTACACTCTGTGCCCATAGAGTTAAACTTCAAGGTACCTCCATTGCTTAATAGAGAAAAACACTCATTTTCCTACTGTACATATAGCAAATAGCAATTAGAGTTTTAATTATTGCTAAGATGGTCCAAATAATAAATTATAAGAGTTCTCATTATTACTTAAATTTAGAGTATCTTCTTCCTCTACTAAACCTGCATCTTTACTATCATCATCTTCCTGGTCAAAATATAAAATTAGCTTTTTCTTTTTGCTTTTTTGCTTTTGAGTTCTAATTGTCATTTCTTCTTTTGAACACAAACGCCTCATAGTAGATGCCAAAATATTTGGAGTGAGAATTTTTATATCTTCTGATTTACTATTGGAACTTGAAGTGAGAATTTTTTTTATCTTTTGATTTTTCTTTTTGGAACTTGGATTATACTAATAGCCAAAAGATGTCATTGATGTATTTGATGCCATTATATCTAATAAGAAAAGGATTCAATTAGTATACTCACTGCCAGAAGATGTCATTGATGTATTTGATGCCATTATATCTAATAAGAAAAGAATTCAATTAATTAAAACAAAATAATTTCATGTCATTTCCATTTTTTTTAATATTCAATAGCAGCCAACATGAACAAATCAATCAAAAAGCATACACAACCTATGTTGTTTTAACACAAAATGCTTCACTTAAATTTAACCAAAAGTAAACAATATATTTGTAAAACACACAACCTTGTTAGTACAACACATGGGCGTGTTTGTACTACACACGGCCGCATCCACACAACACATTGCCATGTTAGTATAATACATGCCCGTGTTGTATAATTAGAAGGACACACATTGGCATGTCTTAATTAAATAAAATGCACACAATCATACTGTAACACCCCTACATCCGGTACAAGCACACTACAAATACCACAATGTAATATACGTGCACTGAACATAGGGATGCTACAGTTTTCTTTAACCATCAAATCATTTTAAAAGATACCATAATCTTTATCATTATACATTATAGAAAATAAATAATTAACTTGTAATATAAAACGAAATAGATATAAATACATTTACTTAATACGCAGCGGAATTTATAAAATAGTTACATATATGAAACATTTAAATCCATATTTACAAATATACATATATTCACATGATAAACAATATTTTACTAAATATAAAGAAGTTATACATGATTGGCAGCTTTTCTCTGATCTTTAAGTCCCAAAATAAACTCTTCAATGTCTACTCTCACTCGGTCTCGAGGAACTCTCGGATTCAACTCTGTTACCTGCGCGATCAATACTATCGCGCTAAGCCAACAGTTTAGTAGTACAAAGTATACTAACATTATGCTTTAATACAATGCAATGTTACACATGTTACTAATAAAGGCAACATCATAGGTGGAAAACTAACATCACACCTTTAAATCTCATAAACCATACACATATAAACATATCACATTTCAAAGTCCTTCCATGGATTTCATTATTCAATTATTGTACCATTAATGAATCACATATAAACAAAGACAAACATGGGCCCAAAACACACTAATATGCCATTCAATTTTCAGAGTTAATACTTTGGTTTTGTTATCACATTTATCATTATCATAAACCCAACTAGGCTTCAAGGATTAGGTTCAACCAAGCTTCAAGGGGAACAAAGCATGCTAAGTATCAACCAAACTTGGCTTCAAGAACCAACCCAACCTAGCTTCAAGGGTTGTAACATCTCAATTAGGCTTCAAGGATCAAATCCAACCTAACTTCAAGAGATTGTTACTAATATTAGGCATGCCACCAATAACAAACTCTGAAAATGGAATAACACATTAGCCACACAATTCATTTATTATTTAATTATCATTTCCATTCTCAATTCTCATCATCATCTAGGCAAACATGCCTTATTTCTTTCAATTGAATCATCATAGCCAATCACAATGGCTTCACCTCACATTTGAGTTATCATAGCCAATCACAATGGCCTCATTCATATAACATTTCAAAGTACATTATTCATATAACACATTACCATTCACAAGATTCCCAATGCATAAAACATAACATTGTTCATATAGTATCATATGCATCATCATTATATCTCATATATATATACCTAACACTTTACATTATTCATTGATTTATAATCTTCCACATACATTTGTTTGGATCATTCTTTGTTTTAAAAGTGTTTAGAGTGTTTATTTTTATGTTTAGGTGCAAGAAGACCTTTGAAGAATCAAAACAATGTGAGAAAGGCAAAGAACAATCACAATATCCAACACCCTCAAGAGACACGGCCAAGCTTATGGCCGTGTCTCTCAACACAAAAATCCAGTAGCAGACACGGGCAAGGGACACGGCCAAGACAGTGGCCGTGTCTCTCAAAAAATCATCCAACACGGCCAAATTTCCTTAGACTTGGCCGTGTCTCCCAAAAATTCTTTAGTTTGGCCGTGTCTCTTCCTTGGTTTGGCCGTGTCTCTCAAGAATAAAACCCTAAACATAGCCAAATTTCTTTTGATTGAATTAAAAACACATTGTGCACAACATAACCTCATTCAAATGGGTATAATCAATGTCATTAACACTTATTTTACATGTTCATCACAATATTCACATTAACAATACATCAACAACACATTTAATCACTTACCACTTCAAAACCCTTAAACCAACATCACTCTTATTCTTTCAACATCAACATCCACATAACTTACCAACTTCAAACCAAAACCAACACCAATTTAACTTTTTAACTTACAATCAATTTCAACACTTATAAAACACATCTCAAACACACCTAATCATAATATCAACAAATCACAACTCACCTCAAACACAACTTCAAAAATAACAAAAGAATCAAGAGAGTACTTACCAAAATTGATGAAATTCCACAAATCTCCAACTTAATCCTTTGATTCTTCCTTCAATTTGAAACTTGGAATAAACAAATCTCACTTTGCTCTCTTGCTATGGAATGGCCGGCCAACATGGGAAAGAGAAGAAGAGGAAAAATGAAGAAAAGTCAAGTTATCATCTCTTTAAATCTCCACCATGTATTCCAAAACAAGAATTTACCTAAATACCCCTTTCCATTTGTTTTAACTCTCTTTTCACTTACTTGCCCATTTAGGTAATTTCACATATCACAAATAAAATATCTTCTTCCCTTGACTCCTCATTTGACCAACATATATGTTATATATATTACCATATACCCAACATATACACTTTCTCTCTACACATTACTTTCCTTTTTAAACAATATATAAACATTCTCTTTTCCATTTCTTTTCTTATCAACATAACATATACACATAATTCAAACAAACAACAATTATAACCAAACTTCTAGGGCACACATTGGGATATTACAATTCTCCCCCTCTAAAAAGAAATTTCATCCTCGAAATTACCTGATATCAAGTCCGAAACAACTGAGGATACTGATCTCGCATGGTTTGTTCACTTTCCCAAGTTGCCTCTTTTCTTCCATGATTCTTCCATAGAACCTTCACCAAGGGCACTTTCTTATTCCTCAACTCTTTCACATCACGTGCCAAAATAGCAATTGGTTCTTCTTCAAATGTCATATTTGGACTCACTTCGATAGATTCAATTGGCAAAACATGAGATGGATCCGACCTGTACCTCCTTAACATAGAAACATGAAATACATTATGGATCCTATCCAACTCAGGTGGCAAAGCAAGCCGATAAGCAACTGACCCAACTCTTTCCAAAACTTCATACGGTCCAATGAAACGAGGACTCAATTTCCCTTTCCGACCAAACCTCAAAATCTTCTTCCAAGGAGACACTTTCAAAAATAACTTATCTCCCACATTATACTTAATGTCTCTCCTCTTCAAATCTGAATAAGACTTCTGTCGGTCTGAAGCTGTTTTCAATCTATCTCGAATCATCTTCACTTTTTCCTCAGTTTCTTTAACCAAATCAGGACCAATTATCTTACCTTCCCCAAGCTCATTCCAACATAGAGGTGTCCTACACCGTCTACCATACAATACTTCGAATGGTGCCATACCAATGCTGGATTGATGACTGTTATTGTAAGCAAATTCCACAAGTGGTAAGAATCTATCCCAACCTCCAGAGAAATCAATGACACAGCTTCTCAACATATCCTCGATAATCTGTATCACTCTCTCTGACTGCCCATCTGTCTGCGGATGGAAAGCAGTGCTGAAGTGTAATCGAGAACCCAAAGCACCATGTAAACTCTTCCAAAACCTTGAAGTAAACCGGGGATCTCGATCAGACACTACAGAAATTGGGATACCATGTAACTTCACAAACTCATGGATATACAGCTCAGCTAACCTCTCCAAAGAGTAATCCATCCGAACCGGAAGAAAATGAGCTGTCTTAGTCAACATGTCAACAATCACCCAAATAGCATCATGCTTTCTTTGTGTCAATGGTAGACCAGATACAAAATCCATGGTTACTCTATCCCATTTCCATTCAGGCACTGCTAAAGGTTGAAGTAACCCGGTTGGAACTTGATGCTTAGCTTTTACCCTCTGACATGTGAGACATTTGGATACAAAATCTGCAATGTCTCTTTTCATACCGGACCACCAGTAATACTGCCTCAAATCATGATACATCTTTGTGTTGCCCGGATGCATAGCAAATACTGACTGATGGGCTTCTTCTAAAATAATCCTTCTCAAATTAGCATCACCAGGTACACACAATCTGTTCTTAAACCAAAGACTCCCATCGCTTCTTACAATAAAATCTCGACTCTTTCCATTTTGGCAATCTGAAATAATCTTTTGAATCTTCTCATCAGCTAATTGAGCCTCTTTAATCTGATCCAACAAAACGGGTTTCAATTGCAACTGTGCCAACAATGCACCATCATCACAAGATACAAAACTGGCATGCAAAGCTCTCAACTCAACAAGCAACGAGAGCGAGTAAATAGTCAAACCTGCTAAAGACTTCCGACTCAAGGCATCAGCAACAACATTTGCTTTACCAGGATGATAATCAATCAAACAGTCGTAGTCTTTAATCAACTCCAACCATCTCCTCTGTCGAAGATTAAGCTCTTTTTGGACACCCAAATATTTCAAACTTTTATGGTCTGTATAGATAAAATACTTTTCCCCATACAGATAATGTCGCCAAATCTTCAATGCAAACACAATGGCTGCTAACTCTAAATCATGGGTCAGATAATTGAGTTCATGCGATTTCAATTGACGAGAAGCATAAGCTATCACTTTACCTTCTTGCATCAGAACACAACCCAAACCACTATGTGAAGCATCACTGTAAATCACATATGGTTTGCCTTCCACAGGTAAAGAAAGAATAGGTGTTTGAGTCAACATTTCTCTCAACTGTTCAAAGCTAGCCTGACACTGATCTATCCAAACAAATTTAACTCCCTTTCGAAGTAATATGGTAAGTGGAGTAGCTATCAAAGAAAATCCTTTCACAAACCGTCGGTAATAGCCTGCCAAACCCAGAAAACTTCTAACTTCAGTCACAGACTTTGGTGGACTCCAATTCAAAATAGCTTCAACTTTACTCGGATCAACTCTAATACCCTCTACTGAAACTATATGACCGAGAAAAGTTACTTGGTCAAGCCAAAACTCACACTTCGACAGTTTAGCAAACAATTGCTTCTCTCTTAAAATTTGCAACACAATTCGCAGATGCTTGTCATGCTCCTCTTCATTACGCGAATACACCAAAATATCATCAATAAAAACTACCACAAACTGATCCATATAGGGCCTAAACACCCTATTCATCAAATCCATAAAAGTTGCAGGTGCATTCGTCAGACCAAAAGGCATAACTAGAAACTCATAATGCCCATACCTTGTACGAAAGGCTGTTTTAGGAACATCTTCAGCTCTGACCCTCAACTGATGGTACCCTGATCTCAAATCGATCTTGGAAAACACTGTTGCACCCTTCAATTGATCAAAGAGATCATCAATTCTAGGAAAAGGATATTTATTTTTAATAGTCACCTTGTTCAATTGCCTATAATCAATGCACAATCTCATAGTACCATACTTCTTCTTCACAAACAACACAGGAGCTTCCCACGGTGAAACACTAGGGCGAACAAACCCTTTATCCAGTAACTCCTGCAACTGCACTTTCAGTTCTCTCAGTTCAGCAGGTGCCATTCTATAAGGAGTAATAGAGATAGGAGTGGTACCAGGCAATAATTCAATACCAAACTCCACCTCTCTCTCAGGAGGCAACCCTGGCAACTCCTCTGGAAACACATCTGCAAACTCTGCAACTGTGGGTATACTATCAATTTGAGAACCCTTTACTCTAGTATCCACCACATGAGCAAGATAAGCGTCACATCCTTTTCTAATCAATCTCCTAGCTGCAACAACTGAAACAAACAAGGATGCTAACTGTCCCTGCTCATTAGATACTATCATCTCTCTTCCATCACCAGTTCTCAAAATAACAATTTTCTTTTTACAATCTACCACAGCTCCATGTCTAGATAACCAGTCCATGCCTAGGATCACATCATATTCCTTAAAAGGCATTTCAATTAGATCTCCAAGGAACTCCTCACCTTGCACCACTACTACACTATCTCGGTGCACTTTACTAACAATCACACTATGCCCTAAAGGATTTGTCACCAATACATCAAATCCTAGGGATTCAGCATGCACATCAGACACAGGCAAAACAGATGCACAAATATATGAATGAGTGGAACCCGGATCAATCAAAGCAAGTACTAAAATACCAAATAAAGAAAAAGTACCATCTATGACTGCCGAAGCATCTGGTTACCTCTGCATCACATAAATCCTCTGAGAAGATCCAACCTCCTCTGGTCTACTCTCCCTGGATGTAGAACCTCCTCTAGAACTGAACCCAGATCTGCCTCCTCTGCTGAAAGCTCTGGCTCCTCGACCTCCCCTCACACTAGGTCGAGAAGCTGCAGTATCTACTGACATCCGCTCCTGTCTCTCAGGACAATCTCTAACAAAATGATCAAGCGATCCACATCTGAAACATATCCCTGCCACACCCGTCCTCCAACAAGTACCACCATGTGGCCTACCACAATGAATGCATATGGGTAGAGTGGATCTCTGAGTCACTGGGGTCGGAACACTCGCCACTGAAACTATAGGTCTAGATCTCTGTCTCTGAAACTGTACTGACCTACCAGCTGGCCTCTGACTCCTACTAGCCCAAGGAATGAAGCTTCCTTTACCTCTCTTTACAGACGAAGACCCTGCCTCAAACTGGGGTCTTCTAACCCTGATCTCTTCTTCATAAGCAACTGCAATACCTTGAGCTCTCTCCACACTCCTAGCTGCTGCCACAAGCTGGAAAAAATCATGATATCTAGATCCAGCCACAAGACACATAATAAAGGGCCTCAATCCCTCCTCAAATCTCCTGCATCTATCAATCTCATCAGATATAATACCCCCAGCATAATGGCTCAACCGTATAAACTCAACCTCATATTCCGTTACAGTCCGGTGATCTTGCTTCAAGCTTAGAAACTCCATTTTCTTCACATCTTTGTACTCCCTTGGAGTGTACTTCAATTCAAACTCTCTTAGAAAATCAGCATAGGACAATGTAGGTGGATCATCCATAGCATGAGGCACTGTCTTCCACCAATCATATACGTCCTTTTGCAACAATGATCTTGCATAATCAAATCTTTCCTCTGGAGTGGCTTGCAACTGAACAAATATTCTCTGTACTTTATCTAGCCACTGCTCAGCTACAGCTGGATCAATAGTACCCAAGAAATCTTCTGCTCCATACTTCCGTAATTTGTCATAATGCCTCACTGATACCAAAGGTTGTGGGGGTGGTGGTGGTTGCACTGGTGCTGGCCTCAAAGCCTCTACCACATGCCTAAGCCAAACTGGTGGAATCTCCTCACCAGCTGATCTCACCGACACAGAAGCTGGTACCTCTCCAGCACTATCCACTCTAGCTCCCTCTCTAACCTCATCAGGAGCTACGCTCTCCGCACTACCCTCTACTGACTGTCGCAAGTGAGAATCCATCACAACCTATGTCTGCAAACACAGCAGAATACATCTTATTAAAGATCAGAGACAGCCAATCCCAAACATGTATATTATTCAAAAACCAACTTTTTAAGTCAAAATACTCTTTTTCTTACATTTTACCTAGGTTGAGAATCTCAAACCTAGGCTCTGATACCAAAACAATTGTAACACCCCTACATCCGGTACAAGCACACTACAAACACCACAATGTAATATACGTGCACTGAACATAGGGATGCTACGGATTTCTTTAACCATCAAATCATTTTAAAAGATACCATAATCTTTATCATTATACATTATAGAAAATAAATAATTAACTTGTAATATAAAACAAAATAGATATAAATACATTTACTTAATACGCAGCGGAATTTATAAAATAGTTACATATATGAAACATTTAAATCCATATTTACAAATATACATATATTCACATGATAAACAATATTTTACTAAATATAAAGAAGTTATACATGATTGGCAGCTTTTCTCTGATCTTTAAGTCCCAAAATAAACTCTTCAATGTCTACTCTCACTCGGTCTCGAGGAACTCTCGGGTTCAACTTTGTTACCTGCGCGATCAACACTATCGCGCTAAGCCAACGGCTTAGTAGTACAAAGTATACTAACATTATGCTTTAATACAATGCAATGTCACACATGTTACTAATAAAGGCAACATCATAGGTGGAAAACTAACATCACACCTTTAAATCTCATAAACCATACACATATAAACATATCACATTTCAAAGTCCTTCCATGGATTTCATTATTCAATTATTGTACCATTAATGAATCACATATAAACAAAAACAAGCATGGGCCCAAAACACACTAATATGCCATTCAATTTTCAGAGTTAATACTTTGGTTTTGTTATCACATTTATCATTATCATAAACCCAACTAGGCTTCAAGGATTAGGTTCAACCAAGCTTCAAGGGGAACAAAGCATGCTAAGTATCAACCCAACTTGGCTTCGAGAACCAACTCAACCTAGCTTCAAGGGTTATAACATCTCAATTAGGCTTCAAGGATCAAATCCAACCTAACTTCAAGAGATTGCTACTAATATTAGGCATGCCACCAACAACAAACTCTGAAAATGGAATAACACATTAGCCACACAATTCATTTATTATTTAATTATCATTTCCATTCTCAATTCTCATCATCATCTAGGCAAACATGCCTTATTTCTTTCAATTGAATCATCATAGCCAATCACAATGGCTTCACCTCACATTTGAGTTATCATAGCCAATCACAATGGCCTCATTCATATAACATTTCAAAGTACATTATTCATATAACACATTACCATTCACAAGATTCCCAATGCATAAAACATAACATTGTTCATATAGTATCATATGCATCATCATTATATCTCATATATATGTACCTAACACTTTACATTATTCATTGATTTATAATCTTCCACATACATTTGTTTGGATCATTCTTTATTTTAAAAGTGTTTAGAGTGTTTATTTTTATGTTTAGGTGCAAGAAGACCTTTGAAGAATCAAAATAATGTGAGAAAGGCAAAGAACAATCACAATATCCAACACCCTCAAGAGACACGGCCAAGCTTGTGGCCGTGTCTCTCAACACAAAAATCTAGTAGCAGACACGGGCAAGGGACACGGCCAAGACAGTGGCCGTGTCTCTCCAAAAATCATCCAACACGGCCAAATTTCCTTAGACTTGGCCGTGTCTCCCAAAAATTCTTTATTTTGGCCGTGTCTCTTCCTTGGTTTGGCCGTGTCTCTCAAGAATAAAACCCTAAACATAGCCAAATTTCTTTTGATTGAATTAAAAACACATTGTGCACAACATAACCTCATTCAAATGGGTATAATCAATGTCATTAACACTTATTTTACATGTTCATCACAATATTCACATTAACAATACATCAACAACACATTTAATCACTTACCACTTCAAAACCCTTAAACCAACATCACTCTTATTCTTTCAACATCAACATCCACATAACTTACCAACTTCAAACCAAAACCAACACCAATTTAACTTTTTAACTTACAATCAATTTCAACACTTATAAAACACATCTCAAACACACCTAATCATAATATCAACAAATCACAACTCACCTCAAACACAACTTCAAAAATAACAAAAGAATCAAGAGAGTACTTACCAAAATTGATGAAATTCCACAAATCTCCAACTTAATCCTTTGATTCTTCCTTCAATTTGAAACTTGGAATAAACAAATCTCACTTTGCTCTCTTGCTATGGAATGGCCGGCCAACATGGGAAAGAGAAGAAGAGGAAAAATGAAGAAAAGTCAAGTTATCATCTTTTTAAATCTCCACCATGTATTCCAAAACAAGAATTTACCTAAATACCCCTTTCCATTTGTTTTAACTCTCTTTTCACTTACTTGCCCATTTAGGTAATTTCACATATCACAAATAAAATATCTTCTTCCCTTGACTCCTCATTTGACCAACATATATGTTATATATATTACCATATACCCAACATATACACTTTCTCTCTACACATTACTTTCATTTTTAAACAATACCTAAACATTCTCTTTTCCATTTCTTTTCTTATCAACATAACATATACACATAATTCAAACAAACAACAATTATATCTAAACTTCTAGGGCACACATTGGGATATTACACATACTACTACAACATATGATCATATTTCAACGATTACTTAAAAACTAGAAGATAGTTGACAATAAAATACAATCTAGTCTTTGAGTGAAATATCACCCCATATCAGCGATATAAACTTTATATTTCTTCAAATATAGCAGTTAAAACTCAATGCATGAAGAGAAGGTATAAACTAGGAAAAAGAACAAGACAAGGGTATATAAAGAATAAAACTTTTCTATTTTATTCGAATAGCGGAAATATTTTTAATTAAAAACTATGTAAAAGACAAAGCTTTTATATACAACAAAGTACTTTTCATAAGAATTCAAACATACTAGAACAATTTCAACAACAAATTTTTTTAAAGAAAAATTAAGTTAATTATAAACTCTAAAACCTATTTACTAATATTGCAGAAATTCGTAGAATTTTTCAAAAAAAAATTCTTGAAAGTCAATGCTTGTTGTTTATGACTATAAGTAATGAAAAAAAAATGAATAAGAGTTCAAAAATGGGGAGGTTTGATTATTGACTTTCAAGAATAGATAAGAGAGAGAGAGAGAGAGAGAGAGAGAGAGCAATAGGGTTGGAGATTTTTGAAAATGAAATTAGTGAGAAATGGATGGAGAGTGGCCATTTTTTCTTTTCTTTTATTTTCTTTTTTTCATATGAAAAAGGTAAAATGGTTGAGTATTTTATGATGACTTTCCTAATAAATTATATTAATCATCCCTCAAGAATATACCAATGCCCAATTTTATGACTTAAATTCAATTTGTAATAATAAAATCACTCAAATTATCATTTTCAACATAATAAAATCTCTCTTTCTATTTTCGATCAATGTTGTTACTGAAAAATTGATACATGGCGCCGCATTATACACACATGATGACTTATATCAAATCATGTATGGATGAGATACTACACTAACACACTACCAAACATTATCATGTATTGATATTTTTATGAGAGATGAAATATAGCTTGATTTCTCTAATAAATTTTTTCCATTTCATTAGAGTCCAACGAGGATTCATGCACATGATTTGGATGAGTTAAAATTGTCAATCCCAATTTTATAAGATCAATCCCTCCCACTTTTAGGAGGTTTGTACTATGTAGAAAAGAGAGAGTCGTAGACTGAAACGACAGCGTTTCTTCTTCCATTCGAAATTAATAGAAATGAACCCGTGGCATTCTTTTCACTTGCCTTGCACACTGTGAGAGAGAGAGAGAGAGAGAGAGAGAGAGATGGAAGGAGCATCATACCAGCGTTTCCCAAGGGTGAAGATCCGAGAACTCAAAGACGACTATTGCAAGTTTGAGCTTCGCGACACTGACGCTTCCATGGCCAATGCGCTTCGGCGGGTTATGATTGCGGAAGTACCCACAATCGCTATCGACCTCGTCGAAATCGAGGTTAACTCTTCTGTTCTCAACGACGAGTTCATCGCTCACCGTCTCGGCCTCATTCCTCTCACTAGCGAACGTGCCATGAGCATGCGATTCTCTCGCGACTGCGATGCCTGTGATGGTGATGGTCAGTGCGAGTATTGCTCTGTCGAGTTTCATCTTCGTGCTAAATGCATCACTGACCAAACCCTAGATGTTACTAGCAAGGATTTGTATAGCTCTGATCACACTGTGGTTCCTGTTGATTTTTCTGATTCTACGGGATATGATTCCACCGAGCAAAGGTAATTTTTGGTATTTTGTTTTCTATAATTTTTGGTTTTGTTGAGGGCTATTTAGGAATTTGGTCCTTTTTGGGTTGTTGTGTATGTAGGGGAATCATCATTGTGAAGCTTCGCCGTGGGCAAGAACTGAGACTGCGAGCCATTGCTAGAAAAGGGATTGGCAAGGATCACGCTAAATGGTCCCCTGCGGCAACTGTTACTTTCATGTATGAACCAGATATTCATATCAATGAGGATTTGATGGAAACTTTGACACTCGAGGAAAAACAAAGTTGGGTTGAAAGTAGTCCTACCAAAGTGTTTGATATTGATCCTAATACCCAACAGGTCAGTTTGTTCAATTTTTTGCCCATCTAATTTAGTCTTTTTAATGGTTTGTATGCTGAAAGTGGTGCATTGTTGGTTTCAAACTGTTATGTACTGTCTGCTCTTAGCTTTTATTTCACAAACTTCTTTGAATTGGGGCATATTGAAGTGGGTAATTTTCATTTACTAGATACCCTTTTAATATTCATTGTCAGATTAGGAAGAAGGGGAAGTTACAGGCCTATATGCTATTGTTGAAGGGGCAGACAACCATATTAGTTCTGTAACTGTTTATGCAATTTTATGTTGTAAGAGATAAGTATAATTTTGTAAGTTCTTATAACTTTCAGATATATGAAATTCAAAAGTGGTTGGTATGCATATTTGCCACTGATCTATTCATTTGAAATTGCATCTATATCTGTGCCGCGATGCATTCCATGTTAGGATACTTGAATATATGTGAAAGAGAAATATGGATTAGCACCTATTCATTTGTTTGTTACAGGATTTGTAGCTCTGCCATTTTCTGGTTGAGGAAATACATTATCATTGTCAGTTCAAGCTCTTTGTCTAATTTTTTGAGGTGGCCTTCTTTGCATTTCCCTCCTATCTTTATGAAGATGTTTCTAATTCTTGTATTTCTTAGTAGCATAGAAACTCATCTTGATACATTGATGTAGTGTTATTTAGCATCAATTTCAGTGGTTTATGAGTGATTCATAATTGTAAAATGTACTTTAAAAAGCGAGTGAGTTGGGGGGTGGTAGTGGGATGGGAAAGAGAGGGTTGCTATATTGAATTGAAGAGTAATGTTGAATTCAAATTACAGTAGATGGTTGCTATATGCCATTTGGTTTATAGAAGCTGGACTATACAGGCAGATGCTGAAGAATATAAGTGATTTGTTGATATATTCATTGAACAATTTGTTGATTTTGGAAGTTGGTTATTGGCACGAGTTTAGGTGTGGTTAATGCTCCAGCTTTGTTTTCTTATAGCAAGGGAGCATCCTATTTAGAAATTTAAGACTGCATAATTGGATTCTGTAATCAAGCTTTTGTCTAAACCAAGTGCTTGTGTTGGCTTTTCTTATTAACAATTTTATCATATTTGATTTTTTTTTTCATTGTTAGACTTTTCATATTGGTAAAAACTGGGGCCTTGTGTGGTGTTGGAGAACAGTACCTGTTCTTCGTAAAAGTATTAGGAAAGGAAGTTGAAGTTTAGTTGCGATAATTTTCCAAATTGAAAATTGGTAATATATTTCCATATTTTTTCTAATTTATAACTAAACTTTGCAAAACTACTTTTAAGTGGTTTTGCGATTTTAGTTTAACATCAATAGTCATATGCTTAAATGGAAAGCATGGAGCTCCCGTACATGTTTTCCCTTCAGTGCTATAACACTGGGCTTTTGAGGCCCAGAAGAAGTAATTTTTTTAAATTTTGTTGTAAATTATTACAATTTTCTTTTTGAGGATGATTTCTTGTTTTACACATATTCATACATGCTAACAATTGTTTTAGCCTTGATATAGCCAACCAGGCCCTACGTTTTACAGCTTGCACATGCACGTACCTACTTTTTCTTAAATTAAAATATTAGATTTGTTGGATTCTTAATAGAATAGTAGCTACTTTAATTTTTTTTTTAAAAAAAAACTGAAATGGAATATGTAAAGTTATAAATTAATAAAGTGAAAGTGAGTTCAACTTAATTAGGAAATGAAGAAGAAAATAGGAAAACTGAAATGGAAAAATGTTTTCCCCAACTAAACGAGGCCTGATATTTTCTTATTATTTTAGGGAAATGTTTCTATGTTGATGTTTAACCTCATTAAGGAAATGTTATTTTGCTATCTTGGGTTTTCTTTTATTCCCCTCTTCTGGTTGGCTTCAGGTCCCTCCACATGAGCATCGATTTTTTCACTCTTTTTCAAATCTTCTCTTGATGATCTCTTTCTTTCCCCTTTTTCCCCATTTCTTTATCCTTATTCATCTTTTTTATTATCTGATTAAATCAATTACTTAAATTATTATTCTTTCATACAACATCATCTTGGTATCCCTAGGATTTCTGACAGGATTGTTGTAGGAGATGTTTGTTGAACCTACAACATGTTGTGAGTAACAGCATGGAGCTTCAACATGCAGGATTGAAAATCTGACCAATTAATTACAGATTTACCACACGTGCAGCTTTAATTTCATTCCCCGCTAAGAGAGTGTCAATCCTATTCTATATTGTTCTGTCCAGAAGAATCTTCTTCTTCTGCTTCTTATGTCAATAGAATTGTGAATTCTTTTTATATGACATGGTAATATTCAATGTTGACATCCGTATGGATCATATTTAACAAATTATGATGAGAGTCATGTATAGGCTATATAACAAATTATGACGAGAGGTTGCTTAGGGCATTTAACAAATTATGATGAGAGGTTGTATAGGGTATTCAATGAGGTGATGGTGGCAAACTAGCTTATATTGCAATACAAAAAGTTGAGATCTTATAATTGATATGTGCAAGTTACAAGTTCTTGGTTGGGTATACATACTATCTGATTGCTAGGTGAAAGGCTAACATATTTTTGGAATGTTTTATAGTCACTAGGCATTTATGTTATCTTACATCATCTTGGGGTTGGGTTTATAATCTGTACATTTCCTAGAAGATCTGCTGTAATATTAGATTTTTATAGTTGAACTTGTATCGTTCTGCGAACTATGAAGAGAGTAAATTATCTCCAAGAGTATGCATGGGCAACTTGCACCAGATTCAAAAAAGCGTGCTACTCGAGTGGTTGAATTAATAGTTCATTCTTAGGTTTGATTTCCGTTCCTTTTATTAAATGTTCACAATTTATGTCAAAACCTCATTGGATTATTAATTCTTAAATGAAAATTTAGTTGTTTTTATCATGGCATTGGTGGTCATGGTTTCTGTTTCTTCACAAACTCATTGGATCATAATTCTTGAAGAATTATGTTGTTTTTGTTGTGGCATTGGAGGTCCAGTCATGGTGCATCTGTGTATACTACTCTACGCCAGGCACTATTGTCATGAATGATTTTAAATCTGTGGCCTAGATGTCTAGGTTATGTTATGTTAGTATTACTGTCCAAATTTATATGTCCTTTCAAGGTATGTGCTTATGTTTTTAGCAATGGTTATCTAGGTTGTTGTGGTTGATCCTGAAGCATACACTTATGATGATGAAGTAATCAAGAAAGCAGAAGCTATGGGGAAGCCAGGGCTTGTGGATATCCATGCCAGGGAAGACAGTTTTATATTCACAGTTGAATCAACTGGTGCAATTAAAGCTTCTCAATTGGTACTCAATGCCATAGAAGTTTTAAAACAAAAGCTTGATGCTGTTCGCCTATCAGAGGATACAGTGGAGGCTGATGATCAATTTGGTGAGCTAGGTGCTCATATGCGTGGAGGGTGATCCGGTTTGTAAAAATGGAGTTATCAGTTGGTCATTTTTGGGCACTAAGATAGTAATGGCCGTCTATCTACTTTGACAAAGTCTTATAGCTGTGCTGACTGCATACCTTACTTGCTAAGTACATCTATATTAGACATGAACTCTTACCTACTTTTGGGTAATTTGCTATTTATTTTGGATACAAGAGACTCTTTGATTTCACATATAATCTTGGAGTTCAAACTTAGTGTTTCTACTCATCCTCTAACAATGTGAGCCAAGCCCAGAATGAATCTATATCATCTCTCTGAAATTGTGTGCGTTGACTTCCTAGCATCTTTGATGAAATGTTTTGATCAGTGAACTGACAGTTATGTTACTCTTGCGAATGAAGTAGCGATTTTATTGAGCTCATGGGCCTCTTTTCTTGCATTATCTCTCTGTTTTCTTCCTTAGTTTGGTAGCTTGGCGTACAATGTTTGCCTCTTTGCTATTCCACATGCACCATAGAGTCGGCGTGGTGTCTTTCTCCTGTGAGAAAAGAAAAGGTTCTTATATTGTTTGTACCATTTAATCGAAATACCATGAAATATCATCATTTGTGTATCTTGTTGCTTTAACTTAATGATTTTTTCGTTTTTTAAATTCCCTTATTGCTTGGTTTAATCATCTTTCAATTAGATTTTTAAATTTCTTTTTAAAATTGCTTGGTTTAATCACAATTTTTATGGGTTACTGTTGCTGTTGTTAGTTGTTTAGTATAAGAACATGGGATGAGCTGCAGATCGAAGAAAAGGAAAATACAGCAGACTGAAAATGTGGGAGCCGGTTGTTATGCCAATGTGAAAATGTGGGTTAAGTAATGGCTAACAGAGTTGGTTGCCTCTACTAAGATTCGTTTCTACATTTTTGAATTTGAAATCAAATAAACTCGCAGGAACAACAATGGCCCAGGCCATTGTTCCCTTGTGTGAATTTTTTTTTTCTTTTCATTAATTGTACAAGTTGATGGTTTTCTGTCGAATTTGCTTGGGAAGACTTGCTTAAATGATTCCCTTTTACATTGCTTAAATGTTACTCTAGTACCGCCAATGAGTCACGGGTTCATAATTTTTGAAAGTGAAACTATTGCCCAAAATTTTTCCCTTTCTGGGTGCAAGAAAATGACCTAATCAAAGTACTCAACTAACAACCAAGCATGTTATATTGTCCTTCAATTTTCACTGATCAATTCTTTTACATTAGCTCCAGTTCTAATAATTTCATCGTGACAAGAACTATTCATAGTAATTTTTAACATTTTAATCAATGTCATTGTCAAAACAGTTTGTAACTATATCTATATAAATGGACATTTTGAACCATATATATTATCATAGTTAAAAAATTCAATTTTCAATCCATATTTATATATTTGACCTTTCAATACTCTTGTTGTTTTTGTTTTTCTTACCATCACATGCTCAAAATTTGTAAATTTGCAAATCCATACATTTTATGCCTTATATAAATAAATATTTGCTAGAATTTACAAAGAATTCTAAATTAATACGCGAATAAAAGTTTACTTTCACCTTAATTTGAATCTCCAAAGGACTTAGATTACCAAACAAGAAAAATCATTAGAAATTGATCGGATTTACTAATAAATTATAAATGAGTAAGATTAACTTAACTAATTACAATTATGAATTGAAACTAAAATTAGCTGATTTTATATGGGTTTTCATTTAAGAGATTGTAACCATCGAATTTGAGTAATTAAGCTATATTGGTTTTTCAATTTTTACTGAGTTTTTCAATGAGGGATGAAGTTGAAACAGAATTGATATGTGACAGTATATAAATCCAAATCAGTCACCTAATGCCAAAAGATTCCATTTCTAGGTTCTTAATTTAATCTTCTTCCACCATTTGTTTTTTTTGTTTTTTAGGATTGGCACAATGAACAAAACAACTCATCTTTGATGCCAATTAAACTATTTTGTGTCTTTTTATATTGTATTTTTAACTCTTGATAATATTTCAAGGTTAAAAATTATTTAAGATTTAATTTCGCTTTAATACATACGAGACTGAAACAATAATTAATTTTTTTTCATGACTTTACTAGATTCTTTCAATACATTTAGGAGATGATAATAAATTGCATTCTTATTACAATGAGTAATTATAAATTTCTACATTTTTCTAAATATACTAATATTAATTATATTAATATTAATTATATATACTAATAGAATTTAAATTTTAAAATTTAAAATTTAATATATAATGTAAATATATATAATAATATAATAGAAAAGAAATTTAATAAAATAAATAATATAATCAATAATAATAATAAATCAGATTGAGCTCCTCTTTTTTTTTTAGCTTTCTCAAAAATCAAGAAAAAAGAAATATATATATATATATAGAGAAGGAGGGGAGAGTGATAGGGAAGGGTTAGCCCTAGACTGCCAAAAGATACCCAAAATCATTGTCTGAGAGAGCAGACATGCTTTCAAGATAGTAACCCAAAGTAACATATTTGAGACAATTGCTGAGCCCCCTCAAATACTCCTATTGTCCTTTTCTTTCCTATAAAACGACCCTTATTTAAAACAATTAATTTTTTTTTGAAAAAATTATAAAAATAATTTAAAAAATAAAAAATTACAAAAATACTAGATAATAAAAATATTTTATGCATATACTAAAAATTTATAAAAATACTATACACATATATATTAAAAAATTATAAAAATATAATATATATTGGACATATATTAAATATATTTTTAATATATATTTGTATACATCGTAAAAATGTAAAAAAAAACTAAAAAATCTCTTAAAAATGTATATATAACATTATTATTAATAATATTTAATAAATATGTTTTATACTAAAATAAGAGTATAGTAGAAAAATATATAAAAATTTATAATTTTAACAAAAAATAATATAATTAAATTTATATTTTTAATAAAAATAATAAAAAAATATATGGGAGTATTTTTAAAAGATAAAAAAAAAGAAAGAAAGAAAGAAAGAAAAGAATGTGGTAACAGTCTCTATATCATTAAATCTGGAAGAGGACCACCCAACCCATAACAACACTGGTATTACCATTAATTCACAATTGAATGCTGTATGTCTACTTCCCCAATTCACTGTTTTGCTTCTATATATGTAGAGGGACTCACCAAAGGCATATTCATTAAGGAATTTTCTTTCTTTTTTTTTTTAAAAAAAAATTAATAATAAGATGTCAAGCTTTAAATAAGAGTTGCATTAACATGGCTGCCTCATATAAGTTGGTAAACAGAGCCAATTGGCCTTCAACAACTGGAGCTCACTTCATTTACTATCTGTGTTGGAAGGGCTTTTTTCTTCATAGCTTATTTAATTCTTTCATATTAATTACTTGTCCTTCCTCTTTCTTTCTTTATATTTATATGCTCCAGGTTTTTTTTTTTAAAATAAAGACTTAAAAAATTATAAAGTCTTGCATAGTTTAATCATACCTATGCTACTTAATTTCATTTAATGGTGATTGTCACTTAATTTCATTTAATTTTATCACATAAATTCAATTTCTCATAATCGAATTCCATTATTCTAAATATTTGATCTTTCATTTTTTTTTTCAATATTTTCAATAATAGAAAAGAAAATTTGAATTTGAATTTGTAGCTAATTAATTCATACTCTAATAAGGAATAATGACCTTTTTATTTAAACTTAAATTTATTTAGAAAAGAAAATAATTTCATTATATCATAATAAAATTAAAATAATTTTATTGAGAAATATGTCTAGTCATTATTTTCTATGTATATATATTATTGTGTGTTATTTCTAAAAAAAACATTATCAGAAATAAGCAAGCCGATTTTAATTTCATATGTGATATTTAAGTTTTTTTTTATAAATTTAAAACATTGCTAATTTTTGGTAAAAAAAAATAATTACATATTTTTGTGAGACATGTTTCGAATTTGATTATTGAATCTTAAACAAATAATTAAATTTTGATTTTAAAAAAAATAATAATAAATGTTGCTCTATCATTAGATTGAGTATTGGATTGTATGAATTGAAGCTAAAGAAAATATGTTGGATTGTAAATGGTTTAAAATTGTTGGCATTATTATAAGAGAAGAGATAATAAAAACAATGGATACCTATTGGGAAGTGTCAAGTAAAAAGGGTTAAGTAACCAAAAAAAAAAAACTTACAAAAATTTATTTGATTCATCCAATGGATGTGCAATCTTTTTTTTTTTTTTTTAAATTTAATTTTGTTTAATTGGGTCCTATGTTCTGAATGTTATCAGAAGAGACTGCAACTCTTTGGGACCATTTTTGGATATTAAACTATGGATAGTTTCTTTACTGTTTCATACATATATAATTAATGTTGTGTTTTTATTATTTTTTATAGTAACTCTTCTTCTTTTGAAAAAAAAAAAGTAAAAAATAAAAGAAATTCACACATCACTACCTTATATTATAGTATATGTGTCGTGCAGAGAGGTAGCTGAACCTTCTATCACTTAAGAAAGATGCTCCATTATTTCTACTAAATAAATAAATGCCCTAGACGAAGTTTTAATTTCTAGATTCTGTAATATAAAATATTAGATTTACATACCTACATACACACACACACACACATATATATATATATATATATTTATTTATTTTTAATTTAGTAATGAATAGAATTGTGCTTCAAAATTCCGATAAAATTTGGAAGATGATCTTTTGTTATTTGATATGTGAGAAATATTATATTTCTAAATCGAGTGTATGATTATTTCTTACATCAACTAATATTCTTATTTTCATGTTATTCCTAATTAATTAAGAATTTTATTAAATTAAAATTAGTAGTAACACTATAAATAAAAACATTATAGGATAGGTTCTTAAGGGTTTTTGTGTAATCATATACTAGTTTTTGTTTAATATTTGATTAAGCCCTGTGTAAGTTTTATGTATTAAAGAAAGTTATTTAAGGATGCTATAATTTTAATATTTGAGAGTGGTGAACACATTGAGTGAATTTGATATAAGGTGTTGAATGTTATTTCTTTTCTTGTAACTCGTGAATGTAGACTTATCTCGAACAATGTAAAATTTATTGTCTTCTCTATTTTAATTTTACATCTTTCATAAAATCACAAATTAAATTTTGAATTGATCCTAACAGTAATAAAATAGTATCATAAATTAAGTTTTATGTATTTTACTAAATTAATTATTCATGTTAAAATTAATAATTTATGTATTATATTATTTATTTTTTATATTATTGAAAAATAATTTAAAAAAAGACAACTTATTTTCTTTAAAAATTTTATGTTATTTTAAAAATAATATTTTTATTTTAATATTCTAGTCATTTGATTTTTGAATAATATTATGACATTAATATTTTGATTTCCTTTTAATATAATTTTTATTACCAAAATAGAAAAGGAAAATATACCTTTATTTTTAAATATTCCAAATTCATGTTTGTTCATCTTTTTTACCTAGAAGAGATGATGGTACACACTGCCTAGGAAGATATTGTATACATTGACAGAAATAAAGGAAAAAGAAAAGAAAAAAAGGGCAGGCCTATGCCAATATCAACCTCAATTTATTTTCCACATAAAATAATAGCATAATGTTTTGGGAAGTTTTATTCCCCAAACAAAAAACTATACAATATATATATATATATATTATTTTAGTAAATATCATATATTTTTATATATACTATATATAAAAAATATTAATTAGCAAATAAATTTTATATGGAACACATTTATATCAAACAAAGTAGAATTTATTTTGTTGGGTGATATTGAAATTATTAGGTAGTACTTGCCTGAATCCAATTGCACAAGTGCTTGATAGTTGGACCACATATTTATTTTTCATACCTATACTTAGAAATTATTATGTCATTCCAAAAGAATAAGTAGAAAGCAATCGCTGTACCTTGAAAATTATGTCAAATACTATGTTTGCCTCATTATATATCTTATGAGTTAATTACTTTCACTGTATTATTTACTCACTCAACTCTATTTTATTAAATATAACATTCACATTAACTATCAATTAATATAGATATTATTCAAATTCCATGTCAACAATTTTTAATATCTCAATTTTATTTTAATTTTATCACTACATTAAAATCTTGATTTAGTATGCACATGGAAATACAGTTTAAAGATAAATAGAAAAATTACACCCTCCACTATTTTTTATAAATTTTTTTATTTTTATCAAGATTATTTTATTTATTTTTTAATAAACTCATAATAAACTATATAAATTCAAAAACTTATACTAAAACCATAATTAACTCATAATAATTAATAAATTATATAAATGTGATATTTTGATAAACTAATAATAAATTCTTATAAATCTAAATATATTGTTTAAAATATGATAAATTTAATTTTTTTTAAAATTTTTTTCTAATATTTTTATAAAAAATCCAAGATGAATGTATATTCTTTTAAATAATAAATCTAAAATCTATTTATTTCTTTTTATACTAATATTAAAAAAAATCTCGATCGTCAATTAGTCCCTAAATTGAATTTCAATTCATAAGAGAGACGAATTTTTATATTTCTTTCAATTTCTAATTACAAGTACTCTATAATTGTCTGCAATTGTATATATAGTTTTATGGCCATTATCGGTGTATATAATTATTTTCAATGGAAAAACAAAGTCAATCCGAAGCAACCACTGAGTGAAATTTGTTCCCAAATCAAGCTAATCTGAAAAAGAAAAAAAAAATAATTGAGATGTCATAAAATTGATTTGATATTGTTCTCTGTATGATAGATACAAGTGTCCAAAACTCTTTCTATTTGATTACCCAATTTAACTTTTCTAGTTTTGGTCTAAGAGACCAATTCAACCTATTCACTTTCCTCCTTGTATTTGGGAAAATAATCTTACCTTAATAATAATTTATATTAATTATTGCCCCACTTAATATAAAATATAAATTATATAATTTACATAACTTTTCTTTTTAATTACTTTGATTAAATTAATAACAAGTATCACTGTATTCATTCTTTACTTAAAAAAAAATGAAAAGATTAATCATATTATGACAAGTATATCGTTTTATTTTTAAGAATGCACATTTAATTACTCAAATATAAATTATTAAAATATAGAGTAATTAGATTACACAAATTAATTTTTTGCCAAATGAAACAATTAAATTATTTTACATTAACACAAACATTAAGGTATTTCAGTAATTAGTCAAAAGGGCCATTGATGCCCAAAAAGATAGATATGTATAGAAGGGAAACAGCAAGTGATGCATACAAAGTTAAGTATATGGATGATAATTTTGTATGAGCCCATGAATATTTGATTCTATTCGATTTATATATGAATTTTATATGATTTGTTTATTAAATTTAATGATATAAAATTCTTTATAGGTTTAGCAGTAGCGCCTGAAAATTATATAATTCAAACTATGTCTGATGACGGTATTAGTTGATAATTAAAATGTAATGATGGAATTTGACGATGATAATTAAATAATTATGTTAAAAGTTGATGATTTAAGAGGATAATAATATTTATGAATTTTAAAATTAATGTATTATATTAATATTTTGATGATGATATTTTTTTATATTTTAAGAGATATTTATATTAATAAGTTCATATTTAATATTATTTTTTTTAGTAAAGGGAGTTATCTGTTATAATTATATTTTTGATATTTTTTGATATTTATTTTTTATATATATGTAATTTTTATAATCTTATTTAATTTATAATTTAATTATATCTATTTTAGTCTAATATATAATACTAATATTATTTATATATACTCTAATTCGACTCGAGATGAATTAAATGACAAATAAAATGTCATTTTACTCGTTAAATAAAATAAAAAATTGTAAAAACTCGGTTCAATTTTGACCCTGTCATCCGGAGTTAAGAGACGCAAAGTTTCTTTGCTAGTGAATCCAATAAATAATACTGTTTCCATTTTTCTAGAAACAAAACAAAAATATTACCTTGGAACATTAACATAGGCTGTCAGTGGGTCCACACCACTGTTAATGGTCCTCTCTTTTTATTGTCTTTAGACTTTACAGCTGTAAGCAAAGAAAAAAAAAAAGCACAAGAAGAAAAAAACATAATAGCGATTTTGGGCATGAATTATGTGAATTCATGTGATATATTTATGTATGAATCAGTTATAAAGCGAGACCAAGTCAAAAGATAAGGTTTTTTCTTTCTTATTTTTTATTTTTTCAGAACAAATTTTAAGCAGAGATTTTGATTCAGTGACCAAAATTAAATTGAGATTTTAAATTCAAGGCGATCAATTTAATTGTTAAACTTATTAAAATTTATTTTTTTATTCATATATAATTATATAATTTAATTTAATTTAACTAAATTTTAATTTCAAATTAACAGAGTCAGTTATATGATATTTTTTTTCATTAGTTATTATGAGTTATATTTTATGATTATAAAATTATTTTAAATTATTTTTTATATTAATTTAGATATATATCTACTATTTTTAATTATATCAATATTAAAATAATTTATTTTTTTCGATAAATATATCATTAAATTTTTTTTACATAAATAAATTACCTCAATATATAATTTCTTATTTTATTTATAACAAAGAGATATGCTCATATGTTCTTTAATACACTCAATTTGAGTTGTAATATTTATTAATTTAATATATTAATAATTAATAGCAGTAATACATATAATATCTTCTGAAAAAATAATAAATAATTAAAACCACAGGACTAAAAGGGTTTCCAATGATCATATAATACAACAATAATTAATTGATCTCACCATATTTTAATTGGACCTTGAGAGCAATAAGCTGTTTCCCTTTGAAAAAACATCTCTCTCTCTCTCTCACTAGGCATGCATCTACTACCAATATCGTATAGTCTCTACCAACCTTAAAGTAGAAAGTGAAATAATTAAAATAAATAAATAAAACTTCACATTCAGTCGCTCTTCCATCCAACTCAAACCAAATCCTTCTTTCTCTCTCTCCTTGAATTTTCTTTTGCGAGAAGACTTCTTCTTTTTCTTAATTAATTTGCTTAAACAATTCTGATTGCTTCTCACAGGGTTTATAGAAAAAAAATTTTGAATAAGAGAGGCCTATTCATTTAATTTGTAAGTTTTTTGTTTTTTATTTTTATTTATATTTTTAAAAAATCTATTTTATATTTTTAAAAATTATATCATAACTTTTTTATTATAAATATACATTTTATTCATCTACTAAAAATTATATTATTTTATTCTAATAATGTATCATAATATTAATTATATATTATAAATAATTATTAAATATAAAGAAAATAAAATTAAAAACATGACAAAATTATAAAAATTATATTTTGTAGATTTCATTTTTATCTAAAACTGTTTCTTATCTAATTCAAAAAAAATATAAAATTTATTAATATTATAGAATATATTTTAATTTTTTCTTTAAAAAAACCTGAAATTAAAAAATAAAAAGCATATCAAACACAGACTTAATTAACAAAGCATATTATACATGTATATGTTATAAATCATAAAATATGCAAGTTAGTTTTTTATCCTTTTGTCAAATCCAATAGTACAAAAATTCTGAAAAGAGGACTCAAAAAAGAAAGGTTCTCCAAATTAGAAAGTTTCAAATTCAAATTTTATAACTGCAATCAAAGTAATATTGCGTATAAGAATTATTATTACTTGTATATATAGTTATTTATTTAAATTGCTAATCTAACGCATACATAATTGTGATGAAAATATACAATTGAAATAGAAATTTTAAGAATAATTGATTTAATATCAATAATCAAGTCGATTTCAATTTTCAAGCATGATTATTAAGTATGTAAACATGAATTAATAGATAATAATTTTGTGATTACTTAAAAATGGAATCATGAAATTTTAAACATTGCGTTATATGGAAAAACATTGCATTTCATATAAAAAAAGCACACATCTTCAGAAATTGAAGACTGCAAACCATAATTACCATATACATAAAAATAAGGGGAAAAATATATATATATAAAGAACGCTTAGTGAATTATTTTTCCAATGTAAATGATTGGCATGCACTGAATAAATTAAATTCAATAGATTCCAAGAAATAATATATTACATGTGAAAAAAGTAAGAGACCCATAAGAGAAAAAAAAATAGAGAAAATTAATTAAAGAAAAGAGAAAAAAATTAAAGAAATAAAGAAAAAGAAAGAACCAAACTTAGAAGCATGCTCAATTTAGAATCCACTAAAAATAGGGCATCATGAATCTCTGGCAATTATAGGGAAGTATGACCAAGAATTTCTGAAACTTTATACTCTAGTGGGTATCACAACTTTTCTTAATCTTTAACTTAGATTATGATATTAATTAATCCAATATTTACTCTAATCCCATTTATTAACTAACCCAAAGGGTGAGAATCAACAACAGATTAATTATATGTAAAGCTATGTAGAAATTAGTTAATGTATCCTAATTTGTTTAGTGGGAGGTAAAAGCACTAATAGAAATTATTTCTATTGTGGTTTAGTTGTGCTAATTAATAGAATTATACTAGTAATTAGTAAGTATCTATAAACCAAAGTTCTTGTGTTACAAATATAGCAAGCAAGATTTATTAGATCTACATTAGATTAGCAAAAATAAGAGCAATAATAAAGGTTTTATAGGTTGCTATTTATTGACAAACTCTATATTTAAATCAATACTAATCTTCATGGTTTATTAAGTTCATGTCATATCTTACATGGGGATATTGATTGAATTATAAGTCAATAGGATTTGGCTATAGAAACAAATATTAGCAAGCAAGGGGAATAGCAAGTACTTTGACAAGTGGAGGTATATATATATATACTTGTTCATATGGTTGGGCATAAATTTTTAAAATATCGAAATTTTGAATATGTTTGATCCATAATTTTTTTATGAATTGAAATTTATATCTTGATTCATGAAATGTCTAGTAATAATTAACCTTAATAATAATTAAGGTTAATAATTAATTCGCTTAATAATCAAATTCACACTTTTACTTATTAAAAATTAAAATTGCACTTATTATCTTTGAATTTATTACTTTTTTCATGGATGTTTATAGATTTTAATTGATTGTAAAAAATACTTCAATTTTAATTTGTCTTATATTTTATCTTCTTTTTTCTCTCTCTGGATTCGTTTATTATTCAATTTCTAAATCTTTGGCTGCTTAGAGAAAGAAAAATTATATGCTACAACCGTTATAGCAATAAATGCCTACAACGGACCAATGGAATTTTTACACGTAGATTAAATGATTTATTTCATTGGTCCGTTGTAAGTATTTAATCAAAGTGTAAGAATCTCATTGGTCCGTTGTTAGCATTTATTGCTACAACGGTTGTAGCATATAATTATTCTCACAGAAATGACTATGGCAAGAGATCGAATTCCCAATATGACTATGAGTGGGGAAGTGGAGAAATCCCGATGATGATGGTAACCGGCCACGTATGATTAGGTGTGATGACATCATGTATCGCTACTTATGCCCGCTAAATAAAAAATTATTAGATTTGATGTTGTCTTTCATACCAAGACTCAAAGACAACCATCAATCAAAAAACTTGTATCTAATAAGGCTGTGTGAGGTTGAATTCGATTGAATTTAGAATATTTTTCAAATCAACTGTACTCGACCTCTTAATAAAAATTTGTAACTTAACCCAACTAAACTAATTTAAAGTTTCAATTGACATATATATTATAATTCTCTTATATCACATATATGCATAATATATATATTTGATATATATAAAATATACATATACAATATAATAATACAACAGTTCTCAATTTTTTAAAATTTCATAGTTTTAAGAAAATATTCATAACTTAAATTATAATTTGATCAATAAATAAAAATATTTAATATTAATCTTAAGGACTAAAAATATAAATTTTTAAATAAAATTTTTTTAAAAAAATTTGTTAGAATTTTATCTGTATTTTAAATAAATAGTATAATGCCGCCGTATATAAATTTTGGAAAATTTATTGGCAAAATGACAATAAAAATAATCATTATAACCAAATAAGAATTTGAATGGTTTTTGTGCAATAAATTGAAAATGCAAGAAAGGTTTAATGACAACTTATGTAATTTGAGATATGTATTAATCATGGTTTGATGTTGTAGGTATCACTATTCCACTAAAAAAGATAAAAATAATTTATAGTTTTACTTTTTCCTATCGTTTCATACATTAGTACTTAACGTTACATCCATAAATTGGTAAGCAGCCACAGAAACCCGTTTTTATTCAGTTATAATTCAAACTGCTTTTCAGGGGAATTGAATTGACGAAAGATAATTAATTAATTGGTCACTTTTTTAAGATTAAAGATTATTCAAAACCACCATTAGCCCAAATACAATAAATCATGGTGTGGTGTTTCTTTAAGTCGGAACCAGGCTGCCAAGAGCGAGAAGTACAATTAATTAATTAATTAATTTTTAATTTATTTGGGCATATTTTATCAATCCTTTTTTTTTATGTAAATTATTTTATTAGAATCAAATCCTTTGAAACTACAAGATCAATCAATTTTTTTTATCTGAGTTTTAACTTAATTATATATTTAAAATTAAAATTTAAGACCTCTAGTTAAATTAAAATAATATCTTACCAACTAATTTATATACTTAGTATTATTATCTGTCATTTTTAAAAAATAAAAAAATAAAAAACTGCTCTTTCTATTTTTTTTAATTAATGACATGAAAATTTTTTAAAATTTGCTTATTCTTGACACATTAATTTATATATTTTATTAGATATATATATATATTAATTATACTACCAATTAATATAATTAATAAAGGATAATATAAATATTTTTAAAAAATAACATTTAAAAATAAAAAATAAATTAAATTTTGTAATGAATAAAAAGAAACATTAAGCTATCAATCCGAAGTAGATAATAAAATATTAATTTAATTATTAAATATAACTAATTTTTCTAAATAATTATTTAATTATGAATTTTCTAACACACACCCTGAAAATAATAATTTTAATTTTTATTAAGAAATGTTTCATTTCATTATAATTTTTTATTAATTATTTTAAAAAATATTGCAATAAATATTAACAAAAATAATATATATTAATGAAAATTAAAATATTTATTACTATTTATCATGTACTCCAATAACACATGTTAAAAAAATCTTTTAGTTATATAAATAATTATTATTGTTATTTATATGATGCATTTTTATTTAGCTAAAATTATTATATTCAGTTTATGCATATTTATTAATAAAGTTATTAAATTTTTTAGATATTATATAAAATTATTTTAAATGAATTAAAATATTTTTTTATTAATTTATTAATATTATATTTTAACTTTATTAATTAAGTCATTAATTATAAAAATATAATTAAAAAAATTAATTAATTTTTTTATTTTATAAAGTGATAATTTGAGAGTAATAAATTTTTTTGATAAAAATAATAATTTCAGCGAGACGGAGAAAGTAACTTAATACTCCATTTATTTCAGTGAAATTATTATTTTTAAAAAAAATTATCTTACTAAGATGATCATTTTATATAATTATAAAAATTAATTAATTTTTTAATTATATTTTTATTATTAATAAAGTGAGAATATAGTAATTTTAATATTAACGTGTTAATATAAGATATTTTATTCTATTTAAAATAATTTAATATAATATTTAAATAATTAAATAATTTTTTAATATATATATATATGAATTAAAGTAGTTAATTTTAGGAAGGAGTATAATTTTATTACTTTATTTTAATTTAATGACATAAAAAAATTTAAAAAGAATTAATAAAAAAATAACAATACTGTATATATTAAATTTATTCAAATTAAAAGTATTTATATATTAATTATATTAAAAAATAATTATTATATTAATTATTTTTTAATATATTTAATGTTTAAATATTTTTTATTCGAATAAGTTAGATTTGTGTTGTATTTTTTTGTAAAAAAAAAAGAGAAAAATCTAAGCAACAAAAGATAAGGTTGGCTCTTCTCGCGAGGTCAAAACCTCTCCAAATCCAAAAGTCTCTTATAACCAAACCCCATAACCAACTAGCCGACAAGCTGCTCCTCTCTTCACATGCAAAACAATATATAAATAAAAAAAATAAACCATAAATCTTCTTTCTTAACCATCTTATTATTTATTAAATTAATTCATTATCTATTAATTACTCCAAATCTTCCACACTCCACACATCAATCTCTGTCTTTCTACCTCAATATCATTTTTATTTTATTTTATTACAACATATATATATATATCGATTCTAATTAGCTTTTTTCAAATTTTTTTAATAAATGTAGGAGTTGAAATAACTTTTCAATTTTAATTATTCAAATTATAAGAAAAAATATTTATAATTATTAACTGTTAATGGTAACCTGTGATAAATAATTTTTCAAATTTTCTTTTTTTTATGCATGCATATTTGATTAGATTAAAAGGGAATATTTATATATGACGTGATAAACTTTAAAAATAATTAAAATCAAAATTTTAATATCTTTTGTAAAAAAATTATTTTTTATTTATAAATTATGTAATATCATCCTAATTTTTTTATTTTTAATTAACTTAAATGAATAAATTTAATTTAAAATATAAAAATTAATTCATAATAGCATTTTATTAATAAATAAAAAAACACATTTCAAGCCATCAATATTCAACTATTCATATCCATTCTTGATCAATATTTTTCTCTATTTTCTTTGAGAAATCTTTTTTTTCCTATTTTTTTAATCTGACTACAGTGAATGGAATATATATATATATATAACCCAACTCTATTAAAATTAATTCTCCAATTAATTAAGATCAATTATATAAATTCTTTTTTTTTATTCTAAACCATTATAGACTATATATTAGAGATATGTAGGACTATAAATTATTTTGAACTATTTTTTATCATATTAGTTTGAGCTTATCCCACTCCTAAAAACATCTACCTTAACATATATGTTCATACTTTATCTTTCATCTTTTTCTTTTAACACAGTTATTGTGAATGTTATCTATGTTAATACGATTACACATTTATTTTAATATTCTCATTTTAGCGACACTTATTTTACCAATATATACGAGATTTAAAGCACAAAAATTAATCTATAATACTACTTTATTAGCAAATAAAAAAACGATTGACGAGACATGAAAACTACTTACCCAATACTATTAAAAATAAATTAACTATAACAATTAAACCTTTGCATAATAGTTGCTCTCACCCAAATTTTAAATCTCTCCCAACATGTAATTAATAAAACAAATTAACTTCACATATAAACAAAAATAAAAATAAGCAGCTGAAAAATCTTATCTTAAGGAAACAAAAGAGTAAAATATAATATACAAATGACAAAAATGGCTTGAATTTATTATATGAATTATAATGATATTAATATGTCCATATATAATTAAAAGTATTTCTCTCAAAAGAGACTTACATGAAAAAAGGAACAAAGCCAAAAAGACATTATAAATAAGAGGGAGACGATGATGACGACATGACATAAGACCCTCTCAATAACCTTTCCTCTTCTCTCAACATCATTTTAACCAATTTATCACCATCATCCCAAAGTGGCCAAATCTTGCTTGGAATTATATATATATATAAGGAGAAGAAGAAAGGGCAAATTTAATTTAAAATTGAAAGGCCTTAAACATAGTAAGACTATAGACTTTTGTCTATAAAAAGAAGAAAAAGGAAAAAATATATAATTAATTAATTAATTAATGGGGCTACCAAGGATATCTACATATATCCATTGGTCATGGGCTCTGCTTCTCTTAAAAAGTGGTGCTTCTGATTTTGAAGAGACTACTGAAGACCCCAGAGCCCAAGATTCACTTGAGCTATCACAGCTAAACACATTTGCTTCTATCACACCACTTGGACTGCTAGGAATTGGCTCATAGTACTTGCGCTTGTTTCTGTAATTCTTGCCATTGCTTTTATTCTTAGCCTTTAATATACTCATAATCAGCTGATGACAATCATTTACTTTTTCCTGTTACCAAAAACCAAAAAAGAAAACAATAATGAATGAATGAATATTTGTTGATGATCCCATTTAATGTGTTGTAATAATTAGTGCATGATGTGTGATTCTTGGTGGTTCCTCTCTTACTTAAAGAATCAAGAATTATGACCAATGTTTCTTCATTTACTGTTATTATATTAAAAACTCCTATAAACTTAATAAAATCTCTATGAAGAAGAAAAAATCAATGATAACGAAAGGTTTATGCATGCACATGTACTAACCTTGCTGATTTTAAGCACACCCAGAAGCTGGTTTTGGTAGTCCACAGAGTTTAAAGGCTCAACTTGGTCTATAATGTGCATCATTGTAGCAGTAGCCAATATAGAAGGAAGATAACTGATGGATCTTGAATCTATTAAAAAAAAATTTAAAATAAATCAAAGAAATTAAAAGTAAACCCAATGATGAGAAATCATATGCGTATTTTCTTTTCTTTCTTTAGACATGTTACCGAAAAATTTAAAATTATGGTAAAAAAATTGTGATTTTTTTTACCAGAGACAACAGTGAGTAGGAGATGTTCACATCTTCTAAAGAACTCCCAATGAAGATTAGTCTTTAAACCAAGTCTTCTAATGATGTGATCAAGAAATGAAAGTGGAGTCACTGGGTGCATCTTCCATTTAAGAGTAGAAAGCACTAAAAGCTCCATTCTTTGGATGGTTTTTGCTTCAAAAATATACTTAGTGGCCTCCACCTAAAATAGAACCAAAAATCCATATCACAATCAGAATCAAGAAATAATAAAATGGCAAACAAGTTTTGACTTAGTAATAAGCAGTCGTCTTCAAGCTGTGAAATTATGAGTTCGATTCAAGTTATAAGCATAATATACTTGGGCAAGAATAACGATAAAATGGCAAATATAGACATACTTGGAGGTCTAAGAGAAGAAAAGCTTGAGTCTCCTCAACTTTTGCAGCCAAAGAGAGACAAGTGACAGCTACAAGCTGGATCATCCATGGCTTGTCTTTTTCATAATATGGGCTAGAAAGGAACCTATCAAGATAATTAACAGCCAAGATTGCTGTGAGAATTGAAAATCCATAATGGGCATTGACTTTAAGCATCCACTCTACGGCTGCTTGACGAGCAAAACAAAGACAAGACTCTGTTTGTAATTCCACATTCACTTGCGACTGTTGCTCTTCTTCTTTGGAAAAGAGAGAGAGAAGCTCTCCATCTTCCCAAAACAAATCTTGTTCGAGCAAAGAAATTGGAAAAAGAGAAGGGTTTTTTGTGGTTCCATTCTTTATTTTAATGGTGTTATGAAACAAGTGTTGTTCTTGCTCCGCTTCTTCGTCTTCTTCTTCTTCTTCCCATTTCTCTTCTTCACAGTAAAGAGTGGTGTCTAGCAAAGAAGAAGAGGTAAGTTCTGGGAGAGTGAGAGTGGTGTTGGGTTTCATCTTCTCCTGAGAAGTGGTTGAGGTCCACTACTCATTATACAAAAGAAAAGCTCATTGCTCGTTATCTCTTTCGCTTTCTCACAGGGTGCCCCTTATAGGGTCTCTTTCTTTCTTGCTTTGTGGGGGATGGTGAAGATAGGGAGTGGTCTGGTGGCTAAGAGAGAAGAGGCCTCAAAGCAGAGAAACAAAGGGAAAGGCAGACGATGATTTATTTTTAACACAGTGGGTTTCATGCTTGTCTCTTTTTGTTCGTTTTTATTTATCATATAAATAAAAGAATTTTTTAGATTTTTAGAATTTTGTTCTTTTTTTTTAATCAGAAGAATTTTTTTTTCAGTACTATAAGTCGTCAAAATTATAAGAATCAATTTGTTCATTGGAGTTGATTGGTATAAGTGCTTAATATATCATATTTTAATGTAAATGTTTAATTTAAATATATATATATATATGCATCTTTTTTAATATAAAATTTTCAATCTAAATTTTAGTTGAAATTAAATTCATCAAAAAATTTATAAAAAATAAATTTTATATAACTGGAGAATATAATAAAAAATAAACTTAATATTATCGGCTAATAATTAAATTCAGATGCACCTGTTAAAATAAAAAATACAAATTTTGATAATTTATTTTCTCTTCAAAAATTGTTGTATATCGGAACAATAATCAATACTTTAGTCTATCTGTGATTTGAGTATTTAATTCATGATTTGACAAATAAATTTTAAATTTTGACTTTTATCTTCTTAAATTGTTTTTTTATATAGTATTAAATTTAATATTCTTAAAAACAGTCAAATTTTAATTAAACAATAGAATTTTAAATTATAATATTAATTTTTTTAATATTATTTACCGCATACTCGACTCCACTTATTCTCAAACTTGTTGAACTTTCAATGAATTAGGGAAATAAAAAAATAGAATAGTAAAAAAAAATGTAAAATGTTGGGTTTAAGAAATATTTTGTGCTTTCGGCGAGTTTGGTTGGCGGGCAGAAAATGCAACGGCACACACACCAAGTCGGGGCCCATGAAAACAACCTCTTATATATACCTAAATAAAGTCTCTCTGCTCTCTACTAACTAAATTAAATTGACACAGCGCCTGTAATTCTTTATTTTTATTATAAAAATTTCTAAATTTTACTCATATATTAGTTTTTTTAAAATGCTTATATAAACTTATCTAATTTACAAATAGATTCGTAATTTTTCGTATTTTTGGTAACTGTAATTTTATTAATATTTATTATTCATTTTCTCATTTTATAAAAAAAAATTAATTAAAAAAAAAGAGCAAAAAGGTGCTTTTGTCTTATGCCCTTCATTTTAATCACGGCTTTGACCTTTGTTACCATCCGCTGTTCGGCATATATGTACACCACTGGAATTAAAACAGTGAAAAATCTTAATTTTTTTAGAGGGAGTTTCTTAATATTGGAGCTTTTCAGCTTATTGTGAATAAGTAATTTTTAGATTATAATCAGATTAAAAATAAGCAGTTAAGCGTTTCCGTAAACTAATTAATAATCAGCTGATAATCAATTTATAATCAGTTAAGTGTTTCTGTAAAATCAGCTTATAATCAGTTTTTAATTACAGAAATTGTCAAAATGACCAAACTGTCCATGAGTCTATTTATTATATAAAAATAATTTTTTAAATATCAATTCAAAATTTATTTTACAATAATAATAATAATAATAAAATTTATTTTGCAATAATAATAATAATAGTAATAATAAAATTTATTTTAAATAAAAATATGAAATCATTGTGAAAGTTTTATTTTAAATGCTATATAAAAAGAACATATATCTAACAGAATGCGGTTTGTCTTTGGTCTCTTCCTCTGAAGAGTTTTTTTTTTTTTTGGTCTCTTCCTCTGAAGAGTTTTTTGTTTCTTGTTTTTGTCTTGCCTATTATGGCCGAGGAGGATGATGGTGCTTCTGTTGAGATGCAAAACCTCAACATAGAGGAGGAAGATGATGACAATCTGGAATACTCACTGGAGGAGATTGAAAAAGAAGAGACTTTTGAGGAGCATAGAAATCTTTGTCTTGTCGGTCGCTTCCTCACTGATCGGACAATTAATTTTAATGCTATGCAAAATTCTATGGCAGAACTATGGAAACCGACCATGGGGATGCAAGTTCTGGAGGTGGGTGGATCACGTTATCTTTTTCAGTTCTTTCATGAAGTGGATGTTCACAGAGTGATGGAGATGAGCCCATGTACCTTTAATAATCAGCTCCTACTTTTTGACCGATATGGAGAATTCCCTACTCCAATGGAAGTTCCTTTATTTCACTTTTCTATGTGGATTCAGGTCAGGGGTTTGCAGACGGGGTTTCGGAAGGAGCAGTTCTTGATTGATATTGGTAACAAGTTGGGTGAATATATACAGGCTGATCCTAACAACTTCACTTCCTCATGGAACTCTTTCATGCGTATAAGGGTTAAATGGGATGTTCACAAACCCATTAGAGCAGAGATGATTATGAAAGTGGGGAAGAATATCAGTTTTACAGTGGATTTTCTCTATGAGCGGATGCCTTCGGTATGTTTCATATGTGGATATTTTGGCCATACTGAGCGTTTTTGCCCTAGGTTGTTGAACTTTGAACCGGGCAAAGCTATACGCAAGTTCTCCCCTGAACTAAGAGCCCCGACCAGACGTTCCCAGACTAATATGGGAAGTAAATGGCTTCGGCCGATGAACGGCGGCGGTCCTAGTATTACAGTTCGGTGCAAGGAAGATGATGATATCTCTGGAAAAGGAAAGCAATCAAATCCCGTAAATGAAGGGGATGAGAATATTCCGATTCCCATGGCTAAAGGAGATAATAGAGCCGCGATTTATGCCAATCCTCTTGCTGTTAACTTAAATATGGAGTCAAAGGAGGTTGATATGGATCAGATTAGCACGGCATCTTCAGATGATTTGACTCTTAATGACATTAAAAGGAAGAAAGTGGGCCAGGATCACCTAAATGGAGCCCAGGGTTTTGTTTCTCAAAAAAGCATGCCCAATGGTCTAAAAAATAAACCATCGGCCGGTTCGAATCGAACCCGCCGCCAGTAATGAGTTGCCTTAGCTGGAATTGCCGTGGGCTCGGCAACCCACGGGCTGTGGAACATTTAAAATTTTTAGTTATTGAAAAAAGGCCTGTTTTCATTTTTCTTATTGAGACTATTTGTCTTTCGAATAAAATTCAAGAAATAAAGGAATTTTTAGATTATGATGGTTTTTTGTCAGTTGATTGTATTGGGCATTCTGGTGGTCTTGCATTATTATGGAAATCAGTGGATAATGTTACTCCTTTGAATTTATGTGTCCGTTGTATTGATGTGGAAGTTACTCTCAATTCATTTGGTTCTTGGAGACTCACTGGCTTCTATGGCCAGCCTAATAGGTCTAGAAGAGAGGAATCATGGGTTCTTTTAAAAAATCTAAAAGACTGCAGCGGACTTCCATGGGTCGTTTTGGGTGATTTTAATGACATCCTTAATCCTGTTGAGAAAAAGGGAGGGCGTAGACAACCATCTCAGTTGATTGAGGGCTTTCGGGAGGCAGTCAATTTGGCTGGGCTTTTGGATATGAATATGGGTGGATACCCTTTCACGTGGGAGAAAAGGTAGAACGTCTGGGAACCTCATTGAATCTAAGCTAGACCGGGTCCTTTTAAATGATGATTGGCGTAGAATGTTCCCTCTGGCTCATTCGTATGTGTTGGACTCTTCTTCCTCTGACCATCTTCCTATCTTTTTGGAAGTTCGGAAACATATTCTTCGTTGTACTGCTAATCGTTTTCGTTTTGAAAATCATTGGCTCCGTAACCCTGAATGCAAAAGCCTGGTTCAGAATGTCTGGGCGTCTTCCTCTCCTCTTAATGTTATTGACCGCCTACAAGCTTGTGGTTCGCAGCTTCTTCAATGGGGTATGCAGCTTCGTAAAAAAGACAGAGCTGAATTAAATTCTTGCAGTGCGATTATGAAGGCTTTGCGAGGTAGGCGTAATTTAACTGATTCTAATCGCTTCCTCCAAGCCAAATCTCGCTTTCAAGCTCTTTTACACGATCAAGAAATTAGGTGGAAACAAAGATCTAAGGTGTTTTGGCTTAGAGAGGGAGATCGGAACACTCATTTTTTCCATGCTGCTGCAACATCTAGGAAACGCAAAAATCATATTCACAAACTTAAAAATTCTGAAGGTACGTGGGTGGATAATCAATCTGATTTAGATACTCTCTTTTTGGAATATTTCTCTGATATGTTTGCAGCTACACAGGGCTCAGTGGAAGCTATTATGGATGTTGTTCCTTCGTGCATTTCGGTTGAGATGAATAACTTTTTACTTGCACCATACTCGTCTGAAGAGATCAAGGCTGCTCTCTTTAGCATGAGACCTGAGAAATCCCCTGGTATTGACGGGTTTAATCCAGCTTTCTTTCAGCATCACTGGCCTGTTATTGGCCCTGCTATAACTTCTGCTTGTATTCAATTCTTGGAGCAGCGCAGTTTTCCATCGGACCTTAATGCCACTCTACTAGTTCTTATTCCAAAGAAAGATAAGCCTGAATGCATGGGAGACCTACGGCCTATTGCTCTATGTCAGGTACTATATAAGATCCTTAGTAAAGCTGTTGCCTCTCGTCTTAAGCAGATTCTACATCAGATCATATCCCCATCCCAGAATGCTTTCATTGCAGGCCGTCACATTCAGGATAATAGCATCATTGCCTTTGAGTTGATGCACTTCTTTGCCAATAAACGTAGGGGGAAAAATGGTTTTTCTGCTCTCAAAATGGATATATCGAAAGCTTATGACCGTCTGGAATGGTCATATATTAAGGCTATTTTAATTAAGATGGGTTTTCATATGTCGTGGGTGGTTCTTATTATGAACTGTATCTCCTCAGTTCGGTATTGGATTGTTCGAGATGGTGAGCACCTGGGTCCCATTGTCCCTTCTCGCGGTATCCGCCAAGGTGATCCCTTATCACCGTACTTATTCATTCTTTGTGCGGAGGGTTTCTCTCGACTCATTCAATCTAAAGTTGATTCTTCTCTTTGGCATGGATGTTCTATTGTGAAGGATGCTCCCTCTATTCATCATCTGTTCTTTGCAGACGATAGTCTATTGATTTTTAAAGCCGATTTAGAAGAATCATTGATGGTACATCAAGTGATTCAAGTCTATGCTCAAGCTTCGGGACAGCACATCAATCTTAACAAATCTTCCATATGTTTTTCAAAGAATGTGGATCTCGATTGTCGCCGGCAAATTTGCAGTAATCTGGGTATTGAAGAGAAACCAGACTTGGGAAATTATTTGGGTCTTCCTACCCGTGTTGGTCTCAATAAACGTGAGGTTTTCTCCTTCCTAAAAGAGAAAGTCAGAAGTAAATTGAAATCATGGAAGCGCAGATTTTTGTCGAAATCGGGTAAAGAAGTTTTGCTTAAAACCGTATTACAGGCCCTTCCTATTTATGTAATGAATCTGTTTGTATTGCCAAAGACCTTTTGTCGTGAGCTTCACCAGCTCATGAGTAATTATTGGTGGAGTAAGGGTAAGAACAATACGAAAGCTATGAACTGGGTTAGCTGGGATAGAATGAGTTGCCCTAAAGCTTTTGGTGGTCTTGGTTTTAAGAAGCTCCATGAGTTCAATATTGCCATGGTGGGTAAGCAAGCATGGAATCTCATTATCTCTCCGGATTCTTTAGTTTCGAGACTGATTAAGACTAAATATTTTCCGAATTCAGATTTCCTGTCTGCTTCTTTGGGAAATAACCCGAGTTATATATGGCGAAGCTTGCATGACTCCCAGTCTCTCATTAGGAAGGGTGCTTTTAAACGTATTGGCAATGGTCAGTCTGTAAGCATATGGGAGGAGCCGTGGATTTATTCGAAATCTAATTTCAAAGTTGATACTCCTAAACCTACTAATTCTACTCTTGATACGGTTTCAGACTTAATCCATGAGGGTATGTGGAGTTATCCTTTGATTCGTTCGGTTTTTGTCGCTTCAGATTTGGAAGCAATAATGAAAATCCCCTTAAGTAGACGAAGAATTGAAGATTGTTGGGCTTGGTTCCCTGATAAAAAAGTTTCTATACTGTTCGCAGTGCTTATCGCCTCTTGACTGATGTCCCTACCGGTTCTCATCTTTCTATTTATGCTCCTCTCTGGCGCAAGCTTTGGAAGGTGAAAGCTCCCCCAAAATGTTTGAATTTTGCTTGGCGGTTATGCTCTAATGCTGTCCCTACAGTTACTGCTCTTCAACACCGGAATATTCCTATTTTTAATAGTTGCTATTTTTGTGGGAACTCAGATGAGACTTTAATTCATCTTTTCGTGGAATGTCCTTTTGCGAGAAGATGCTGGTATGTCTCCAGTGTAGGTTATCGATCTGCTTCTTCTCCTCAATTTTTGGATTGGTTTTGGGAGGTCTTCAGCCGGGCTGAAGGAGACGATGCGGTGAATTTCATAATGTTTTTATGGTCGATATGGGAGTCCAGGAATCAGTGGGTGTGGAAGAGGAAAATTCAAGACCATTGGCAAGTAAAAAATAGGGCTACAGCTGTTTTGAAAGACTGGGAAGATGCTCAAGATATTCCAGTATCTGGCTTTCAATTGTCCTTGCAATCCTCTAATCTTCAGCCATTTCATATTCCAACTGCTTCTACTGCCTATTCTTGGAAATCTACACCAGAGGGCTCACTTAAGATCAATGTGGATGGAGCAAGTTTTACTAATTTTGCAGGTGTTGGTTGTGTTGCTCGTCAAAGTAAAGGAGAATTTGTTGCTTCTTTTCAGAATTCCTTCTATGGCAGTTTTCAACCGCAAGAGATCGAGGGTATGGCCATTAGGGAAGCATTATCTTGGATTAAAGGTGAGGAATGGACAAATGTTCTTGTTGAATTCGACTCCCTCCTTTGTGTGCAGGCCTTAAACAACAAAGACTATAATGACAACTCTCCTTTTGGTATTCTTATTGGTGATTGTAAATCCCTCATTGCCTTGATGGCGGGGATCTCTGTTATTTTTGCTAGACGTTCAGCGAATGAGGCAGCTCATCACTTGGCTAGAGCTTGTACCATTCATACTGAGCCTGTGGTCTGGACACTATGTCCTCCACCTTGTATTTCTCATATTATTTCTTCTGAATATGAATGATATCTAGCATTTTTCCTAAAAAAAAAAAAATGCTATATAAAAGATTATTATACAAAAAAAATAATAAAATTTATTTAATAATAATAATAATAATAATAATAATAATAAACGTAAAAGAATTTTGATGGGAACTAAAGTGTATATGGTGGGCAAATTTGAAATATTGAAGATTAGGTAGATATAGTATGGTCTTTTACTTGGTCAAAACTGCTTAAAAAATAAGTGCTTAAAAAAAAATAACAAAACCCAACTTTTAAAAAACTGATTAAAATCAGATTATAATCTACTATTTAAGTTTTAAAAATACTTAAATAAACAACTTATAATCTAAAAACTGCTTATAATCAATTTTGATCAGCTTTTAAGTTTTGAGAAACACCCTCTTAAAAAATTATCATTAATTTTAAAATTATTTATTATAATAAAATTTTTATTGTTGTCTTAATAATTAATATATATCCCGTGGCAGTGATGGAGAAACTCTTTGCTGATTCTGCAGGGGTCATTTGGACTTTAGCTTTAGACTTTTTAGTTGCTCTGTGTATTTGTTTTTCTGGGTTTGAGACCCCCTGTATTCACCAAAATAAATAAATAAATAAATATCAAATTGTATTAATAAATTTTTTAAAAAATTGGCTGCTTTTATATATTATTTTTTATATTAAAATTTCAAAAAAAAATCTTAGAAACTGGGATTGTAACGATTTTAGGAGTAATATGTGGTGTTGCGCGTTACCCGTATATTATATTTTTAGGTCAATTAGGCCTCATACTATCGTTTCATTATTCGACCAAATTAGCTTTTTAATTGAAAATTCAGCCTTAATTACACTTATAATTATAATAATTTGATAATAAATGCATACATAATTTTAATTATAGACTTAAATTAATTTTCTTGTCAAGGTTAAAATAAACAAATGAAATTTTTTTAAAAAATATAAATGTGAACGTTCAAAATTTGAAAAATATAATGGTGAGTTTGGTAGATTACTAAAAAAAAATAATTATTAAGAATGTATTTTATTGAGGTATATTACTGTGATTATATTTTATTGAAAAAAAAATTATATTATTGTATTTAGAAGATACAATAAAATATTAAAAAATGGATTAAAAAATATTAATTTATTTAATTATAACCCAAATTTATTGTAAAAGTTTAGGCAATATTTATATTATCTTTATAACGTCTCTATCTTGTTTATTTAAATCATGTATGAAATTTGATAATTAAAGTAAAGTTATGGTTATCTTTAACTTGGAACCCTTTAATCCACTTTTCTAGTGAAATATTTTTTTTTATTCTCTCTATATATAATATTTTAACAAATTAGTGAAATTAATATTTTATTTTATATGAATTATTTGTAAATAAATATGGTATTGTTGGTCAAAATATGACATGTAGTCAATTTTTTAGAGATTATTGTACAACTAAATATACTATAATAGTGAAATTTGAATTAAATTTTCTAACAGCATGTTGCAAATATTCTTGATACTAATATATTCAAGGATTGATGTCGTTTTGTTATCACCCCTTTAGGCCTTGTTTGTACGGGTAGATTGAGTATTAAAAAAAATGAAATTTCCAGGAAAAATGAACTTTGAACAATTGTTTGGTTTATATGTCCGTATCAAGTTATCAACTTCTCAAGAAGATTTTATCTTTCTTAACTGTATGATAACTCATTTAATTAAGAGGGACAGTTAAGTTCATTTTCATGAATAGAAGCACATTAACTTTACCTAAATTATCGTTAATTAAATTTCTTCATTATTTTCTATTAATTTTTAGGTAAATAGATTTCCAGTTATCCTATTTTTTTGAATTATCATAAAAGGTATTATTACTTATTATCTTTAAAATATATTCACCCTAATTAAATTAAACATGCTTAAAGCTTTATTTAGAAATAGCAACTGATTAATTATTTTTGAATATTTAACATACTCCTGTTCATTTATACAATGCATAAATGGTTTATAAATGAGTTTGAATAAATATAAATAATATTTTTATTATATGTGGTAGATTTGACCAACTGCCATATAACAAAATTTATATTAATTTTATTTTATTAAATTTAATTATATGTTTATTGTATTTTTTAATTATAAGATTACGTAGTATGAAATTATTTTAATAAAATTATATTAGTAATATATATTTTTTTAATTAAAGCTATTTGATTAAAAATATTATTAAGTATATAATTTAAATTTTATTATATTTTTGCAATGGCAAAGCTAGGTAATAGTTGTCCCACTTCTCTTTTAAAAAAATATTATATATATATATATATTAAAATTTTTTATTTAACTAAAAAGCTATTTGTATTATATTTATTAACATTTTTAGAATTCTTATTTGTTTTCCTTCAAAATTTTAAATTGCCATTATTTTTGCTTATACAAGAGCTATAAAATAAATTTCAATAAATTATTTATTTCTCAATTAAATATGATTTTCTTCTAAAAATTTGACAAAAAAAAAATAATATTCTTCAAATGAAAAAAAAAAACAGAATAAAAAGGAAATTAAGGAAAGGGACAAACTTTTCAACTAAATTAATTTAAACTCATCTAATTAATTAAGAGACTAAAAATAAATTGAAAGTATAATAAAAAAAAAAGAAACAAGGAGAAGTAATATAAGATGAGACTTTTTATTTTTTATTTCTTATCTTTGCTTTTGCTTTTGATTTTATTTTTTTAACTTCTAATTTTGTGTGATATTTTTTATTTAATTATTTTTTAAAAAATCATATTCGTGATTGAATTTTTTCTCTTTATTTTATGTTTTATGTATCATTACGTAAATTTAGAATTCTAGACACACATATATTACATTTTTTTATTATTTAATTCTTTTGCAAATAAAATAGTTTATTAATAAATTAACAAATTTACAGAAGTGATGGACCATAAAAGGCACAATAATCTTATTGAAACAAAAATAAAAAAGGACAATTAGGAGTGAAAACTAATATTTTTAAGATAAATTTTGCCCATCTTATCTTAAAATCCTAGCTTTGCCCCTGTATTTTTGAATTCTTATACTTAAATAATGGATAACAAGTGTGGTATTATATGGGTAGGTTTTAATAAATTAGGAACATACATAAAATATATATAAAGTGATAATTATAAATAAATTTGACACAAATACAAGTATTTTAAAATTGAATGAATTCAAATATGGATATAATTACAATTTTCACGAACATTTTATCTGTTACAATTCTTAAATATCTCTTGGCAAGTTTTTTTTTTTTAGCAAATGGAAGATAGTAATATTAATAGAAAAAAAGGAACTATAATGAACCTAGTGAAGCCTTGAAACAAAAATTAGAAGGCTATGAATATTTTTCCTTATCCCTTACACAACGGCCAACCAGAACCAAAGTTTCGGCCTATAGAAAAGGCAAAAGCTATCACCTTGAATGAACTCTCCAGAAGGAGAGAACCAATATGAGATAAAACCTTCATATGCTAAGATTCATAAGCATCCTCAAATCCGAGTAGTATTGAAATTAAGGAAACATGCGAATAAACTACTCAAGAGACGAACTACTTTAATAAAAGCTCTGATAAAACTATGTAAATGAGCTTGAAGAGAGAGGTAAACCGTGGAACCAAGACTAATATCGCTTGAACTGCTTCTATAGGAAGGATGAAAACCTTCAACGACTTCCATGATAGATCAACAAAAAGAGTGCCAAGGGCCAATTAACCATTATCCCCAAAGGAGGAGGAGCACAAAAGGACTAGATAAGGCTAGATCTAAAAGAAAAAATAAAACACCAAGAAACAAGTAAAAGGTAAGAACTAATGAAGAAATCCAAACTAAAACATAAAAAAAAAAACACAAAACTAAGAAGAAAATCTAAACAAAGATGATAAATAAATGATGAGTATGGAGTCTCAAGATTATATATTTTCATCAGTATATATATTTTTAAATATTATTATGACGCTTAAATTCTAATTAACACATTCTATTTAATACTTCGACTTTTATTTTTATATTTATGAAGCATCTCGATTTTTTTTTTTACTTTAGTAATTGTTAAACATTTGTCATAGATGTAAAATAATTTTTTAAAAATAATTAAGGTTATATATAATAATTTTTATCACCATTACTCCAAAACTAGAGAATTAAAATCAATGATATTAGAGTATTTATGGTTTGAAATTAGTATTGAGCAAAATGAAAAAAAAAATTATTAGGTGAAAAAGTTGAAGAAAAATATTTAGCGATCAAGAAAGTTAAGAAAAAAAATGAATTATGAAATTTTTTAATTTTATGATACATAAATAATTGTAACTGTTATTTTATTAAAATTAAATTATATGTTTTAAGTAAATTTTTTTGAGTATTATAATATTGAGGAGGGAAAATCTCCCTGAAAATATTCAGTGAATGTGCACTTACTGCTAGGTTATACCTTGACATGCACATTTTAAGTAAATTTTAATTATTGAAAATAAAAAATTTAATTACTAAAAATAAGCTAGATTTAGTTGATTCAAAAGATAAAAGTTTAAGACTTGTTGAGTATCTCACATCGCTTAAATTTAATAATAGTGTGCTTCTTATAATAATTTGGATATTTCTTACCTCATCAGTTAGCTTTTGGTGTTAAGTTAGGTCCAAATTTATTTTCTTAATATGATATTAGAGTCACCGATCAAATCTTTTAATGTTGGGTAATTAGCAGATATCTAGTTCTGTAAACTTCACGCTCCATATTTTTCATACATCTTCAGCCCTGGTTATGAGGGGAGTTTGTTGAGTATCCCATAATACTTAAATATAACAATAATATGCTCTTTATAATGGCTTGGATAATCTTCATCTTATGAACTAGTTGTCGGGATTGAATTAAGTCCAAGTCTATTTTCTCAACAAGACTAATTAATTTAGCTTTAAAACTATTTTTGAGTTTGATTGAATCAATTTTCAAATATGAAGAGTTAATGTTCCTTAAAGTTAATTTTTTGAATAATTCAAAAAAAGTTGATCTAAACTTTGAAAATAAATAAATTAGCTATTTCGTTTTTTAGGATTTTAAATAGTAGAGTTGTGCATGGATCGAGTTAAGTCGGATTTAGAATATTTTTCAATTCGACTAAATTTGACCTCTTAATGAAAATATTTACCTGAACTCAGTTGATTAATTTAAATTTTCAATAGACATGATATATTCGGGATCGGTCAGTTAAAATTAGATAAGTTCAAATTTGGAAAATAAGTGAAATCATTAGCAATACAAATTTTGATATTCAGAGTTTTGGATCCAAGAACAAAGTTTGAGGATATGCATATGTAGATCTAGTACGAGAATAGGAAATTTACATGTAAATGCAGATCCAATATACGAATAAACAGATTTATAGATAAAATTCACAAAAGAATCAATGAAACTATAATTTCATTATCCCAAACAGAAATAAATTTATAAAAACTCAAATAAGTTTCAAAAAATCTCTAAAATAAAAAAACCTGAATCAAAAAATAAAAAAAGAACCCTTATAAAAGAATCAGTAGAACTAAAAGCCCACACATAAATGAATTTATAAACAAAATTTATAAATCTTGAAGAATCCCTAAAATGTAAAAAAAAAAAGCAAATGAACACAAGAAAAAAACCTAACATAACTAAAAAAACCAAATACATATGTAGCCTCTTGAACTTGTAGTATTTAGTAATTTTGCTCATTGAATTTTTAATTTAACCATATAACTTTCTGAATTTTTTTTTATTTTAAAATTATAAATAGAAACTCGCTGAATCACATTGAGTCGCTAACATATATGTTTAGTCTAAAATATACAAATACAATGGATAAAGTATTTATTATTTATTAATATAAGTATCTATTATTATAAAATAAATAAGTGCAATGGACAAAGTGGTTAAAATAGAAGTTCAGGGGAGAGAGGTAAAATAACTAAATACTATAAGTTCAAGAGGCTATATATATATTTGGCCTAAAAAAATATGAAACTCACAAAAAGAAATTTTCGATTGATAGAGATACGGACTTTGAAGAAAAATAATCGAGAAAATAGTCTTTAAGAGATTGATAGAACTTGAGAAGCGAGAGAAAAATTAGAGAGAGGTGGCAAAGAAATTTTAAAAGGAGAGGAGAAATCTGAAGTGTGTGTCGACTAGTGAACCTTAGAGTTTTTAGTTTAAGATGCTTATTTATGAATCTAAAATGGCACCATTTTATGTAAGTCATATATATATATGCTTTTATAATCGGTCGGGCTTGGGTTGAAGCAAAATTAGAACACCAACCTGATCAAATAGTTTTTTTTTTAAATCTTAATCCAACCTCACTCGAGTATAATTTTTAATTAAATGGACTAAATTGGCTAGAAACTATGCAATTTAGTTGGGTTTAGTAGGATTATAAATATTTGCACAACCCTATAAGAGAGAAAAGTTTTTCATTTTCTCTAAAACTTTTACTTCTCATATTATTTTGTTACCACTAATATTTTTTCTTAGTCGAGGATAGACCATTCTCCTTTTTCTTTTTTAATTGCGATTTGAAATTTATTATAATAATGTTGAAATTTGCTAATTTTTCTTTATAATAGAGAAACATCAAAACAAAAACTAAGCAAAAACAAACTAAATAATAATCCTTCATGCAAAAGCAACCCCTACCGCATCACCATTGAGCGCAAAGGCAACAACAGGAGGAATTGAAATATGCCAGCAAAAACTCTCTTCTTAATCAAAGGCCTGGTTGGCTAAGCTATTTGTGACAGATAAATTGATCTGACATCCTCTAATGTCTAACAAGTTCAATTCCTACCACATGTTGAACTTAAATTATCTTTGTAATATTTGATGTAAATATTTTCTCAATAGTAATTCTAGTTGAGCTTTTGGGTTAATTATATTGTGCTTCTAATAAATTGAGTTTTACAATACAAAATAACTTAAATTATTTAGGTTAAATTGCCTTTCTTATTATAAACCCATTATATTTATTGTAATTTTTAGATGTGGGATGAGTTTTAACAATATTTATAATTTAACACTAAGTTATATTTATGTGCATTACATAAATATTATTATTTTTCTTTTAAATATTAAATGATATTTGATTGTCAAAACTTTTGCTTGTTTTATTATTGTGTTCAATTTTGTGTTAAATTGATATAATATTCCTAATTAAAAAAAGGAATTAGATTAGATTCTAATAATTATATATATGTATATATATATATCAAATTGATCTGAAATAATAAAATAATATATCAACTACATTTTTATTCAATTGATATTTAGAACACTACATTATATTTAAGTGTATAATACAAATATTATTTGCCTATTAAATATTAAATGGTATTTGATAGTTGAAACTTTGCTTATTTTAATATTGTTTTTAGTTTTGCGTTTAATTGATATAATATTCCTAATTTATAAATAAAAAAAGAAATTAGATTAGATTCTAATATATATATATATGGGGAATATTAGGATCTCTTTGTTTAGAGACCTTAGGGGAGGACAACTCTATTTTGCTAAGCTGGTTCTTAATGGCTTTAACAAAATTTGACTGATGGCTTTGTATTTGTAATTGACTTGGTTTCGAGACTTAAAAAAAGCTTAAAAATGGGGTTTTAAAGCTTTTTTTTTTTTCTTATTTTATAGTTTCAGAAGAAACATTTGGGTGCATTCTCTGAAAATCTAGAACTGGTAGATTTTCTTTTGAATGCAAGCTTTACTTTCCCATCTTGATAATGGGTGATTCTTGTAAGTTGAGTGTTTGGTTATGGTGTGATTACGAGTAAATCTTGTTCATATTTTAGGCAAAATTTAGGCTTGTTGTTAGATGACTTTACTGATTTTGATGTATTTATAGAGAAAATAGCTTAAAAGAGAAAAAAAGGATCAAATGGAGAAAAGTGAGTTGAATTGAAGGGAAGTGTGAAGAAAGCTATTGACAGAGGCCTTGGCCAAGGCTGATACTAGAGTCAGACTTGATACAAAGAAGATAAAATTGACAATTGGCGCTCCTTACTTTTTGGGATGTTTTAAAGTTACAAAATTTTAAGCAGATGTTTAGGAATATATCTGATCTTATATTTTCTTATTAGATAAAAATTATTTAGGGATATTAACTATTGTTACTTTTGTTATTTTTATTTTTCCTAATTAGATTTAGATTAGGAACCTTTTAGACTTAAGGATATATAAGCTAGAGGATTCAATAGGCCTAGCTAACTTGGTTTTTATGTTTTGATTGCCTATTTATTTTTAATAAATAGAGGTTTTCTTTGTTCAACTGTGAACAACTAATTTTCTATTTTATTGAAGGGTAATTAAAGTTCAATTTACAAAGATTGTGAGATCTAATCAACTTATCTCTTCTCTTCTTTAATCTTCAATATTTATATACTTTTGATATCTTATTTAAATTATTGTTTTGCTATTTGATCAATAGGGTTCATTGTTCAATTAGTTAAATAATATAACATCATTCAAAAAACTATTAATTTGGTAATTGTTCTTGACGTTTTGATTACAGTGACAATAAGGTGTAACCCAAGGGATTATATAATCCAATTAAGTAAATCATGCAATTGAATTTATTGATTAGAATCAGGTCCTTCTATTTCTTCAAGCTGTCAATAATTAGATTCTAAAGATATTCTTATAGGATAAGTTATTGATAAAAATTAATTAGAGAATGTTTCCTGATTAATTTACAACTAAGGAAGGATTGATAATTGCAAGCATGTCCAATATTAGAAGTAATTTATTGAAGAATTAGAAAGAATAATCTTTGAGTCAATGATCAATCTAAGAATTAAACTAAAATTATTCATTCAACTGAAATCATTCTCATTATTATTTTCAAAATTAATTTTGCTATTATTAAATTTATTAGTTTTAAATTCCAGTTCTAATTAAATTAGTTCTTAATTACAAAATCCCTCTTGTTTAATTTTATTTAAAGTTTAATTTTTGGGTTCAAAAGAAATTTTAATAAGTAACAATTTCATGTGGATTTGATCATATTTACCGCTATTATAATTTAATTTATTTTTAGGAATATGATTTTATTTTTAGTGGTTTTGACACCCATTAAATTTTGGTGCCGTTGCTGGAGAACTGTTCTAATTTATTTTATTTATTTTGATGACCGGGTCTGATCATGGAGAAGAACTTTTCTACAATCCATAAATTGAGAAAATCGGAAAAACCTTAAGAAAGAAGACGAAATTACAAAAGCAAGCTTTGGCTTCTACATCTTTAGCAACTAATTAAGAAACTAATTTAGATTTTTCTTATTCTTCATGTAAATTAGAAAAGGAGGAAGAGATGGCTGAAGAAAGGCAAACTTTGAGGGAGGTGGCTGCCCCACCTATAAACCAACAACATCTTTACATTACTTATCTAACATTGAATATGGCATTTAAGCTAAAATTTGATTTGATCCATTTATTACCCAATTTTCATGGGTTGGAGAATGAAAATCCTCACAAACATCTCAAAGAATTTCATGTAGTTTGTTCAAGTTTAAAGTCACAAGGAGTTTTAGAAGAACAAATCAAACTAAGAGTATTCCCATTATCCTTAGATGGCATAACAAAAAATTGGTTATTTGATTTTCCATATGGTTCGATAACCACTTGGACAGATATGGTGTAAGCAGTTTTAGATAATTTCTTTCCCACTTCAAGAGCTATTGGTATTAGAAGAGAAATTTGTGGAATTAAACAAACCAACTTTGACGATCTTCATGAGTATTGGAAAAGGTTCAAAAAATTGTGTGCCAGTTATCCTCAACATGAAATTACAATGCAATCTATTCTTCAATACTTTTATGAAGGATTTTTATCTATGGAAAGAATTATATTAGATGCCGCAGGTGAAGGTGCTATAGTGAACAAAACTCCTCAAACTGCTAAAGATTTAATCTCTATTATGGCAGCAGGGGCGGATCCAAAAATTTATTTCAGTGGGGGCAAACTTATATGCCTTATGAATATTTCAATAAAAACATACATATTATATAACTAAAAAAATTACAATACATTTCTATTTTCAGCATAAAAAATATCATTATATAAACTAAAATTAAAATATTATATTTATGATAGTATTCGCCATTATAAAATAAATTTTAATACGAATATAATAGAAAGAAAATTACTATTTCAATATGCTCACTTGTATTATATAATAATTGTTTTCTATAATCTTTATATTTTGATATTGTTGCATAATTTTTTCATGATCAATGCTATTAAAATAAAAATCAGCAGCATAAAGATAAAACCTGATTTATAAGGCATGTTTAAAATAATAAACTAAAATATTAACAACAAAAAATTAATACTAACATTAATTATAGGTTTACAGTGATAACAACTTTAGCTAGCAAGATTATAAAGAAAAAATAATTTGGAGGCTTGAAGTTCTTAACTTTTTCTACAAAGGTTGAAAGATGTAGAGATTATTTTTTATCAAGTAAAAAATGTGATAGAAGAGAGGAAGATAAAGATCTGAGATATATGGTGATTCATATGAAATTTTATGATAAAATATATTAAAAAATATTTATTAGACTTTTAATATTTATTTAGTAAAAAGTCTAATATATATTTATTTAACTAAATTCAATTTATATTTAACTTTGAACTCAATTTATAAAATATATGGACTAATTAATATTAGTAAAATTTTTTAGATAAAATATTATTTTTAGTGGGGATAAAAAATTACATATAAATATTTTTAAAAATAAAAAATTAATGAGGACAGAAAAATTAATGGAGGCAAACAAAATTACGTATAAATATAAAAATTTAGTGGGACAAATAAAAATTTACATATAAATACATTAAAAAATAAAAAAAAAATTAGTGGGGGCAAGTGCCCCCATTGCCCCTACTATGGATCCGCCACTGTGTGACAACCATTTCTCACTAATTTGGAAACAAGAGAGAAACTCCAAAAAGAGTGAATGAGATAAGCTTTTATTCTCTTGAATCTAAAATCTCACAGCTGACAACTTTGATGCAAAATATGGCTTTAGATAATATATAAAAAGCTAGAGTTTTTGAGATTTGTGCACATTTGAGACACCCTATGGACATGTGCCCTATGCTTTAAGAACATGATCATCAACAAGTGAATGTCATAGGAGGATTTTTTGAACAATCCTAAGGGATGTATGATCCATATTCGAATTCCTATAATCCAAGGAGGGATCATCCAAATTATAACTATGGAGCGAAACTAAATTTCTAACTAAAGTCACCTCAACACCAGCCACCACCACCGCAAAAATAAGATATGTCTCTTGATGATATGTTTAAAGCATTCATGACTAACATTCGATAATTTCAATAAGAGACAAAAGCAAGTATCCGGGAGATAAGGGCAAGTATCCAGGAGACAAGGGCAATTATCTAAATTTTGGAAAATCAAGTAAGCCAACTAACGATATTAGTAGCAAGTTAGAATTTCAAGGGAAGCTACCCCCCAAAGGGTGGTCAACCCAAGACAAAATGTGAGCACAATTACCTTGAAGAATGAAGAAGAGCTGTTAGAAAATTTGTACCATAGAATAAGCCTGGGCAGGGCAACAAAAAAATGCAGAATCTGAAGTTGTTGTTTAAAAAGATAAGTGGCCTACGATATCTGAACCTGACCAGCCCAAACCGTGGGTGGTGGACATTTCCTCAAAGATTTGCCCGGCTAGAGAAGGAAAAGGATAAGAAAGAAATTTTAGATACTTTTTGCAAGGTTGAGGTAAATATCCATTTACTTGATGTTATTAAAAAAAAAACCTCAACTTGTCAAGTTTATAAAGAACTATGCACTAACGAAAAAAAGCTTAAAGGCAATGAAAATATAAATATGAGAGAAAATATTTCTGCTATAATTCAAAGAAAAGTACCTCTCAAATGCAAAAACTATAACACCCTTACACTCTAAATATATAAAATACATATACCGCAGTATAAGTAAAATATACATTTAAGACATAAGGATACTAAAAAAAAATACATTTAGCAACCCCTACCAAATTATTAAAAATAATTTATAAATTATTAAAGAAAATTCTTTGGAAAAATTTTGCTAGAGTTTTGTCCATAATTTCAATATTCCCAAAATTATCAAATTTCACAACATGCACAAAATTTTGGAACACTCTCAAAATAGAGTTTTCAACCATTCTCCAAACCAACACTTCGTTAATATATAACCAAATAGCATAACTCAAAACATTAGTTTTCATACTTAAATATATATATACATATATACATAATTGTCCCAAATCCTTAAAATATCCATAAATTTTATAAGGTCTTATACATTAACCAAAATGCATAAAACTATAATTATACATGTATGCAAACGACACTGTTGGTCTTCTGATTCCTTATCTCATAAGTATTGCACTAAGCCATACAACTTAGTGGCACACAATCTCAAATACAATATATGTAAATCATATACGATGGTACTTTCTCATAATATTACTTACATTACTCATGCAACATCTTTACTTTCAAATTATAACTCACATACATACAACACTTCCACACACATACACTTTGGGCCTAAACACACCTATACAATTAGCAAGTCCAGTTATCGCAATATCAATTTCATGACCTAGCTCTGCTCGGGTCTATTCTCAATCTCAATTTCATTATATGACCTAACTTTGCTCAGGTCAAGACATAGCCTTACTTAGGTCTATTAATGCATGCAACATCCTCCTCAATATTACTGGACAAGTAATTATATATGGCAACAAACATACAAAAACACTTTTTCACATCTTTAAGTGATCAACTCAATTATTGATCACTTTCATATTACATCACATTGTCACAATTTTAAATGATCAATCTTATCATGATCACCTACATCTCACATTTTTATATTATTTCACATTTTATCATTTTTCAAAAATTTAAATTATCCACATACATATCGGTAAGTCACATGCATGATGTAACTTACTTTTCATATTTTTATCATAAATCACAATTATGTCCATATTGGATAACTCACCACACATATCATATATCTGATATATATATATATATATATATATATCAATCTACATTTATCTTTTACCAATGAGATATCCATCACATAACTATGCCATAATGCATAGATTATGTACACCCGCATTTTGAATAGCATTATATATATACATATTAGCCACTCACATTTAATGCACACACACACACACACACACACATATATATATCAATCTACATTTATCTTTTACCAATGAGACATCCATCACATATCTATACCACAATGAATATATTATGCGCACGGCTTCATTTTGAATAGCATTATATATACATATTAGCCACTCACATTTAATGTACATACAAGTTTTAAAGACATGTATTAACTTGTACTAACTTCTTTTCTCTTTCCCAAGTCAAACTCTAATTTCTATCTCTTTTGTCACTTTAAACTACACATACATGGTCCATTAATAAGCAACATTATCCATTTACAATCACTGACATACTCAATATACATTAAACTATTAATAATCAAACAACTCTTATCAAAATTCTATTAAAACCCTGCATTCTTCAACTTACTACTTTATTCAAACTTCATTCTACTAATCTTATTTTTAATATTTAACCTTAAAACATTACTTATACATTAATATAACATCAAAATAATTCACTTTCACAATTATGGAAGCCTCTTTCAAAAATTTAAATTTCACATAATGTAATCATCAACATGAACTTCACTAAAACTTATCCATATCACATTTCCAACCTTAAAATCACAACATTTACATTAAAACAACACTAATTCATTTTATTATACTAATTAATATTATCCATATTAGAAATTCTAATTTTACATAATCAAACCCTAAATCCAAACTTACCCATATTTAATTTCTAACTATAGAATCATTACGTACATATTGAAATAACATTTATTTCCTCCATTCCAATAATTTTAACTATCCACACCAAAACCCTAAATCATGCATCACCTTCCAATAACCCTAAATTTTATAACTTGTCCATATCAACCAACCAACCAACATATCACTATATCCTCCTCGTAATAATATCAATTCTACCTACTTTAACAATTAAACATCACTTTCTCTCTCTAGCAATCCATATATAATCATTAAATAAAAGAAAACAAAGCTTTAGAGAAGAGGTACTTACTTGAATCTTGATTTTTCTTTAAAAATCCACTTGAAACCTTTGATCTTTGGCCAATTTTTGGTGTTTGGAAGAGCTCTCTCTCTCTCTCTAAATTTGGGTTGCACATGAAGGAAGAAGAAGATGGTATTTTTCTTTTTATTTCTAATTAATTACTATCCATAAATAAATAAATAAATATTTATGTTTTTAATTACTTTAAATCTCAACCAAGCGCTTTTCATTTGACTTTACTCTTTTTCTTTATTTTTATTTTTTTAATTTTTCCATCTTCTCATCCATAAATATCTATATATATGTATATAAATATTTATATTCCATTTATATGTTGTATATATTTTATGTATATGTATATGTCATATATATGTTACTAATATTTTACATATACCATTATGTATATATATATATAATATACTATATATATGTAATGTATACTTAATATATATAAATACTTATATGCACATATAATGTGTATCCTATATATACATCAAACATAACTTATATGTATTATATATATATCAAGTATATAATATATATCCAATATATAAACTTAATAAAGAATATGCATATACTATATATACACTAGGTATATACAATATCTATACCTCTAAATACTTATTTAATTTCTCCACAATCACAGATATTAAAAAGACTAAGGTATGTTTGCTATTTCTTGTCAAATAGGTAATGTAAGCATAAAAAGGAATGTAAGCATAAAAAGGGCTATGTGTGATTTAGAAGTATCAATAAACATTTTGCCATTATCTATTTATTCATCTTTGTATGTTGGTCCATTAAAAGAAACTAATATTGTTATTCAATTAGCTGATAGGTTGGTTGTTTATCCTAAAGGAATTTTAGAGGATGTCTTAGTTCAAGTAAATAGGTTAATATTTCCAGATTAATATTTCCTATTGATTTTTATGTACTTGATATGAAAGATAATAAATCTTCTAAATCTTTTAAAAATTTACTATGAAGACCTTTCCTTAGTACGACTAAAATAAAAATAGATGTGTATGAAGGTACACTCACTATAGAATTTAATGGAAAATGTGTCAAATTTAAAGGTTATAAAGATATAAAATATCCTAGTGATGTGTCTCATATGAATGATATAGATGTTAAAGTCACTTTGAATAAAGCACATCTTGAAATGGGCAATAATGATATGCTAAATGTTATTCATCATAACATGTACAACTTAAAGAGGTTAAAGGGAAATTATGTTACTAATGAAGGTCTAAAAGAAGTAGTGAGTACAATAGAGGCTCTTAAACTTTTGAAAAAGATGCCTAGCTCTTGAATTACCTACTTCTCACACAAAATGTTTACTTTGTGTTATGCAGGCACAAAAATAGAAAGTAACAAACCTATATTGACAATCATGAAAAATCCTAGGTGCATAATATAAAAAAAATTACTTTGGGACATCCATTAAAAAATACTTGAAGAAAGGGTAATGTCTAGCCAAAGACATTAAACAAAGGCGCTTGATGGGAGGCAACTCATCCCTCTTAAAATTTTTCTTTATACTCTTCATGTTTTCTTTGATATTTTATCATCTCTGATTTTGTTTAAAGTTTGTTTTAGTTAGTTGATTTAGTCTTTATTTTCGTTTTAATTAGTTTTTTTTTCTTTCTCTTACTTTATTTCCATTTGTTTTATTTTTACTTTTAGTTCTTTAATTTTTTTTATCTTATTTTTCTATTTCTTTATTTATTTATTTTTACTATTCATCTTCTTGTGCCTTAAATACCACCAGTTTTAGTCTTCTTTTTAGGTCTTATTCAAGTACAATAATGGAGTAGTAACCCTATAATTAAAGCTTAGTAGCTTAAATTGTTTTAACCATTTGAGTGAGTTATCTTAAATTTGAAAGGAGATAAGTGCAAATTTACTTAAATGCCTTCATAATGCAAAACCCTACCCGTTTAACTTTTTCTTTCCCTTCTTTCATCTTTCATTCTCACCTAACCCATGCACTCTCTCAATTTGCTTCTGTCTCTCTTAACCAAGCAATAAATTCACACCTCAATGAGAACTAGGAGTTTCGGCTGCCGTCCAACATCGTCATCTGTCGTTTAACTAAACGCTAATGAGATTCCAATGATTGGTTGGTGGTAATACCATGCTTAGAAAATTTGAGCTCCTTCTTTTTAAAAGCTCAAGAAGAGCACTCCCCTCACCTTTTATATGAAAGCTCAAGTAGTGAATCAATTCAAAATGCCATGGGTATAGATTAGTCAAGGCAAAAATCAGAAGACCTAACACCTAGCACTCAGGATGTTGAAAAATCACTACTCACAACAGGTCTGATTAGGAACGTAGAATTCGATATATCGGCAGAGCGAAATTGGAATGAAATTTTTTTACATTATCGATCATTCCAGGTAAGTGTTGATTTCCCTACTCTTTAATCTTTAAATCTTGTGTCTGAATATGTTGATTTGATAAGAGGAATTGGGTGGAAATTTTTTTTGATGGATTACCCAATTTTTGTGGAGTTGGTTAGAGAATTTTGTGTAACTTTTGAGTTTGATAAATATGATAGTTTTGATTTGGAAACCCCTTACTTAGTTAAATTCCATTTGATGGGTCTAAGATTTAGTTTATCTTTAACTAAATTTAATAAGGCTTTGGGTTTCAATGAAAAAGTAGAATGTTATGATTTTACTATGATTTTAAAGTTGCTAAAGTTTATTTTGAATTTGTGAAAATTTACCTGCTTTGTATGACCTACCAAATCAAAGAACTTATATTTTAAAAAGCCCATTTTTAAGTATGTGCATAGAGTTTTGGCTTATTCATTTTCAGGGATAAAAGATGCACCGTGCTTAGTTTCCAAGATTGAACTATTTTTCTTGTGGTATATGAGTCAGAAAAGAAAGGTCAACCTAGGATTTTGGTTCTCAAGTCAATTCACTAATGTTATTTCCTTTAAATCACCGTTAGTCTTAAGCAATATCATAACTCAGTTAGCCGTTCATGAACAGTTGATTGATATCAATAATAATGATTTACATTTGTTATATGAGCCAACATCTTTGAACCTGAAAATTTTGGATGAAATAGGTATGTTGCAAAAAGAAAATGAAATTTTTTTCTCTAATCCTTTTAGATCCAATTGTACCACATGCTCAACGGGTATTTCGTAAGGCTACATGAGACTCCACCATTGCTGCCGCACCTGTAACAACTACGAGTCCTTCATCCTCCATAATGCATTCCCAAAGAGTGGACGAAAGACTCCAAAGAATGGAAGAAAAGCTATGACACTTGTAGAGACTGATGGAAAATGTCACAAAAGCGGTAGGCGCTCATCGCTTCTTTTTGTGCTGATCACAAATTTCAGTAGAGTCCTCTATTCTAATCTTATTTTTGCTATTTTTCAATGTGGACAATGCAACATTTAAATGTGGGAGAGGGGTGTTTACTACTTTAGTTTTTGATATTTTAAAAGTTCTTGACAAGTTCGACAAGTTTGGTGAAAATTTTTGAAAAAATTGCTGCAATGCTTTTGAAAATTTTTGAAAATTTTTAAATCTTGCTACTGCAACTATTGTTGTTTTTTGTTTTTTTTAACTCAAAATCCCATTTTATCTTTAAAATTTTTTAATGCAATAGTTTAAACTTCAAATTGCCATGACAGTCTTAAACTAATAATTTTAGGTTGATTTTTATTATTTCACTTTCTGTGAGCGATCATGATTGATATATATTATTTGTATAAAATATTTGAATATTTTTGCCCCATAATGTATCTGTCTAATCAATTTAACTGGTTGGAAACACATAGTTAGGTTCACTTAGTTTGTCTTGATTTACTTTTGGAATTTAAATGGTGATATACATTGTGAACCAAATAAATAAATAATATAGTCCAAAAAAGTTTGAAAATGAACAACTTAATCCATTGGTTAAAAGGCCATAAGTAGGGCTAGTAGCCACTTGAAGTTGTGACTAATTGAGTAATCGGCTACCGTTATCACAAATATTTATCCTCACGTTAAAAGATTGGTGATATTTCAGGCAAGTATTAAAGGTGCTCAAACATACATTAAAAAAATCATATTCTTGACTTAAATGTTTTGTTATTAAATCTAGATAAACTGGGTATAATCTTCTATGTGTAATTGACTTTCCACTTTGTAATTATTCATCATCAAAGCTGGATAAGATTCTTGGCATTTTATATTTATAATATTTGTCAATCTGGTCACTCATTTTTGTGTAGTGGTGAAAATTTTGTTCTATGGATTTATAGTTTTTGATTTACACTCTATTTGAGTTATTTAAAATGGTGGTTGTTCGGGTCAGGTTGGGAGACACCTTGCAAGATCCATTCATCTGGTAAAGTAATATCTTTCTATTGTATAGATATGAGAATAATGGTGTTAGATCTTGTGAGGTCAGTTTGTTATAGAGGGTTTCTTCTTTTGGGAATGGAATTTATGTTTTGCAGCGAAGGATGAGATCATGGCTTTGTAATATATTTTGAATATTAATGCAACTGGAATAAAGCCTTTAAGCATTTTATAATTATGTATTTTAATTAGAAAAACAATGCTTTTTAATTTTTTTAAAGCATTTTATTGAACATCTAAAATGCATTATAATAAAACAAAAAAAAGTAAGATTACGATTACAGAAAACATGAATATAAAAAAAATAATTAGAAAAAAAATTCAATCTCACACACAAAAAAATAACACCATAGCTGAAATTTGCTAAAAAATTTTACCAATTTTTGTTAGAACCTTCATACAAACTAATAACAGCTTCAACAAAATACAAATAAAAAACTTCAAAACAAATGCAATGGAGAAACAACAAATAGAAAACTAAGACAAAGAAAGAGAAAAGTAAAAGAACAAAAAAAATCTTAAAAAGGAATGAAATAAAATCACAACTGAAGAATATATAATCAAAATCAAAAAGTTAAAAATGAATAAGGAGAAGAAATAAAACAACAGAGAATGAAAACAAGAGAAAAAAAATTTACTAGAAATTGAAGAATACAAATGCCATAAAAAAACGCGAAGATGTGCGAAAAAATGAAAAAAAAAAAAGAAAGAAAATAGGATAAAAGTGTAACAAAAAACCAACAAGGATAAAAATGATAAGTGGAAATAAAATAGCATTAAACCTATAATTTCCTCTATATTAAATTGATCCAAAATAATACAATAATCTACTACATTATTGAAATAATGTTTTATATATGCTACATATATATTCTTTTCTTCTATAAAGTATTGTATATATTTGAATTAAAAAACTTAAATATTTTAATAAATTTGTAATCGTACTGAAATCTTATAAAATATATATATTTTTTATTTTTTATTGGAAACTAAATATTGAATAATTAGTAAAATAGACATATATAATTATAAAACTTTACAATATTATGATTTTTCTCAACAAAAATTAATATTAAAATAAACTAGAGATACAAATAATAATAATTTTGACTTCAAAGATTGGATCATACTCAGTGACAAATAGTAATTATTTTTCGACTCTTCTTATGATTTCTGCAAATTAACTATGGACATTAATAAACATATATAACATTAATAAAATAAGATGATCAGTAATTCTGATAAAATTATCAAGGAAATAAATGAAAAACAACGTTGAAGGGATTAAAAATAAATAAATAAACTACTACTGGGGGAATAAAAATAAAAAAAATTCAGATCTTATGTTATAAAAAAGAATTAATTTGAATATTATTGAATAATAAAATTAAAACTAGAATGATAAATAAAAGAGAGTGACTTATGGTCCATCTAAAAAAATCCATAGTGACAGAAAATCAACGAGAAAGAAAAAAAAAATAAAAATATTTGTCTTCCTGAAACCTAGCGAAAATTCCTTAAGTTGGATTTTTGAAGTAAAAGAATTTCAGAGATTTGAAAAAATTGTTTTAATAGTACCCTATTTAGTTAAATTTTAAATGCGAGAGAACTATTATACATTTTTTTTTCTCTTGAACTTTTTAATATCTACATTGTATCATTTATTTATCATTTTTAATATATATATATATATATATATATGACTTATTGTCGAAATTCAAATTATTATATGCCAAAGACGAAGTAATACTAACAAGTTAACGTTCTTTATTACTTATTTCAATTCTTAATATATTATCATTACTATTTTTTAATTCTAATAGCGCATTTAGTTACACAATAATTTTATAAAAATACTATATAATCATGTTTGATCAATATTGTAATATTTGACCAATAATATTATGCTTAATTACAAATGATTTATGTAAAATAAAATGTTGCTACCGCTAAACTCTATTAATCAATTATTAAAATATTTTATTTAGAAAAGAGTAGAAAAAATATTTTATTAAAAAATTAAAATGAGAGGTCAACATATTGAAAGATAATCATACTCTGAATTTAAAATATGATAAATTAAAAAATAGATATTATAAAGACAGTTTAGATAATATTTAAACATTTTCTGTAAAGTATGGTTATAACTAAATAAGTTAATATTTTTTTCAATTTATTTTCTCAGTGTTTTGTTTTATCTTCCAAACATTGTAATATAATCTTTCCCATAAACTATAATTCCTGTAATATATCTTTTGTAGAATACATTTTCAGTAATCAATTTTTTCAATAATTTATCAAACACACTGTAAATAACCAAATTAGATTGGAGTTTACATAGTTAACAATGCTGTTTAACTTATTTCTATATTCAAGTTCTCGAGAAAAAGAAAACGAAGTCAATTTGTTGTTGAAAATAATCATAAAGTGGAGCACATTTGTTGTCAAATTGGTAGTTCAACTGCTTTATCATTTCAGTCGGAGAATACATCACTTTCAAACATATTTCAAACTTATATATATATAGTATTTATGATCTTAGTTTATCTACAAATTTTATGCCCACATATTTAATATATATAAATAAATCAATTCAGTACAAACAAATTATAATATTACTAATTTAGAGTTCATTCATATATTATGAAATAGTTTATAGGATTTCATTTGAATATAATCAGCAATGGGATGGAATTTCAGATGAATTTTCATTTATAGCAAGTATGAAATGTATAAATTTATTAAAAATTTTAAATGGAATTCATTTATATTAAAAAATTTTAAGATAATTTGAATTTATTTCTAGTTGTAATCTTTAATGATTCCTTCTATTTATGTGATGGAATAAGATTCAAAATCGAAACCCTAACAATAATCGCCACAATCCAGAACATAAACAAGCATCAAAACAAACAACCAAACAGAGTCGTTTTACTTGGTTCACCTTTACACACAGTAAAGGCTACATCCAAGGCGAGGAGACAAAACCCCTCAGTCAATCCCTTAGAAACTTAGAATCGGCAGAGAAAATTACAAGCCAAAGTTTCAGATCGTCCCTCTCTCTCTCAGATTACAAACTGTAAAGCTCACCTCTCTAACAAAATCACAGATTACAGGCTCGCTAAACAGATCAAAGAAAACAGTACAGAGAACCAGAGAAGAAAACAGAAAGAACTCTCTATAACGCACTGACGGCCGAGAGAGAAAAGGAAAAACAAAAATTACATAGCACAGCTATAACGAGGGTATTTATATCAATCCTAAACCAGTGCACAGAAAATCCACACGAGACAGCACTGCACACACAAAACGCATCGTATCAAATAAGTAGGGAAAGAATCGTCACAGGTGACTTTGAGTCACTTAAGACCCACAATCTCCACCTTGACTCCAAGTCTCCAAAAGGGAATGGCATCAGGAAATTGCCTCTTCACGGGTAATCACCAATCAGAAACATGATTTTTAAGCTTTCAAAACTCCAAGCATACTCAAGGCATCCTGAAATTTTGAAACAGAAACAGGTTTAGTCATAATATCAGCTGGATTAATATCAGTATGAATTTTTCCCACACTTACCTAACCTTTTACAATCACATTTCTTATAAAATGCAACCTAACATCTATATGCTTTGTTCTTTCATGAAACATATTATTTCTGCTCAAATGTATAGCACTTTGAGAATCACAAAACACATAAACCTTACCATTCAGAAGACCCAACTCTGCAACTATACCTTTTAGCCAAATGGCTTCTTTAATTGCCTCAGTTAAGGTAATGTACTCAGCTTCAGTTGTAGATAAAGCTACAATATGTTGCAACCTGCTTTTCCAACTTACAACATTATTAGCAAAGGTAAAACAGTAGCCAGACAAAGATCTTCTTTTATCAAGATCTGCTGCAAAATCAGAATCTCAAAATCCAGTAATATCATACACATTACAGTCAGACCTTTTAAATAGCAAACCAACATTACTTGATCCTTTAAGATACCTGGACAACCATTTAACAGCTGACCAGTGTTCTTTACAAGGGTTGGACATGAATCTGCTAACCAGACTCACCCCATAGGCTAAATCAGGTCGTGTGCAGACCATAGCATACATAAGACTACCTAACACATTCTGATATTTAACACCTGACATGTAGCTTGATTCAGCCAAGTTCAAAGTTTTAATGGTTGAACACAGCTTAAAATGAGCACCAATAGGAGTAGAAACAATTTTTCCCTTATTTAAATCAAAAGTTTCTAGGAATTTTAGTATATAATCCTTTTGATTTAAAAACACTATGCCATTATCTCTATTTCTCTCTATGTTCATGCCTAATATCTTTTTAGCTGGACCTAGATCCTTCATGTCAAATTCAGTATTAAGCATACCTTTCAACTTAACAATTTCATTCATATTTTTGCATGCAATTAACATATCATCAACATAGAGTAGCAAATATACATACACATTTTCAGACACAACAAAATAGTACACACAAGGGTCAAAACTGCTTCTTTTAAAATCATGACTAAGCATAAAGTCATCAAATCTTCTATACCACTGCCTAGGGGACTGTTTAAGACCATACAAAGATTTTAATAGCAAGCACACATGATTTTCTTTACCTTTTTCAACAAAACCCTCAGGCTGTGACATATACAGCTCTTCCTCCAGATTACCATGGAGAAAGGCAGTTTTAACATCCAACTGTTCAAGCTCAAGGTCAAGCAAAGCAGTAATTGATAATATCAGTCTAATGGAAACATGTTTCACAACAGGACTAAATACCTCATTGTAATCAATACCTTCTCTTTGAGAGAAACCCTTAGCAACTAACCTGGCCTTGAATCTTTCCTTCTCAAGACCAGGAATAGGTGGTTTTCTCTTAAAGATCCACTTACATTTAATGATCTTTCTGTCAAATGGTTTAGGTACTAATTTCCAGGTCTGATTCTTCCTTAGGGAAGACATTTCTTCTTCCATTGCCCATTTCCACTTATCCCAGTATATACTCTGCTTTGCACCTTTGTAGTCAAGAGGTTCATCCTCTTCAACAGCAGCTGCAGTAACTAGAGCAAAGGAGGTCAGTTCAGAATTAACAACATTGTAAGAGTAATCCTCAAACCTGACTGGTCTTATGGTCTGTCTCCTCTGTCTATCTCTTGCTAACTGGTAGTTATCCAGTTCAGGCTCAGGAACCTATTCAGGTTGTTCCTCTTCTTGATCAGATTCATCTGACCTGTCCTGTGCCTGCATATCCATCCCTGCACCTGCATTAATTACTTGAGGTGGATTCTGATCAGTTTGTACAAACCTGTCTAGCTCCACCTCAATTTGAGACTTCTCTAATTGTACCTCAGATTTGAACTCCTGCATGTTAGTACTAGGAAACAATAATTCATTGAATGTAACATTTCTACTAACAGCAACCTTATTTTCCTTTGGTAACCACACTTTATACCCCTTGATCCCACTGGGATAACCTAAAAATATGCATTTCTTAGCTCTAGGATCAAGTTTGCTTTGAGTATAATGAATATAAGCTATACATCCAAATACTCTCAAATGTGTGTATGTTATAGGTTTATTACTTCAAGCCTCATTTGGACATTTCAAACTCAGAAGAGATGTTGGAGATCTATTGATTAAGTAGCAAGCAGTATGTGCTGCTTCAGCCCAGAATTTGGTGCTTAAGCTTGATTCAACAAGCATGCATCTGACCTTGTTTAAAATGGTCCTATTGTACCTTTCAGCTACTCCATTTTGCTGTGGAGTATAGGTACATGTCCTATGTCTAAGGATCCCATTTGTTTTACAAAAGTCATTGAACTATTGATTCACAAATTCAAGCCCATTGTCAGTCCTAAGTACTTTAATCTTCTTATCCTTTAGGTTTTCAACTAAAAGCTTCCATTCACAGAAAGTTTTAAACACATCATGTTTATTCTTTAGGAAATAGATCCATACTTTCCTAGAAAAATCATCTATGAATGTTACAAAGTACTGTGAACCTGACAGAGACATGGGAACATAGGTAGAACCCCACAAATCACTATGTACATACTCTAAACACTCTTTAGCCCTATAGCTTGATGATGTGAAGCTGTGTTTGTGTGATTTACCTAAAATACAACCTTCACAGGAATCTGGTTTCACAAACTGTGTGATTTCCAGATTTCCCTTCCTACTTAGGTGTTCTAAGGCTTTAAACCCTATATGACCTAATCTTTTATGCCAAAGAACTGTGTCATTTGCTGCTGACACAGTAGCATTAACAGTGCCAGTAGCTACTCTGCCATCTAAGTGATATAGTCTATTTACCCTATGACCAGTTAACATACATCTGTCCTCTTTAAATACTCTCAGAATCCCATCTTTTGCAGTATGATATAGACCCTTTTCTTCTAGGAACCCTAAGGAAATGAGATTTCTCCTAAGATCTGGAATGTGCCTAACTTGTCCTAGTTCTATTTGCCTTCCATCATCTAACAGTAGCCTCACAGTGCCTATACCAATGACATTACAAGAAGAATTATTACCCATTAGAACATTGGAACCAGTTAAACTATTATAACTAGAGAACCAATCCCTGTTAAGGGTCATATGATATGAACAAGCTGAATCTAGGATCCAGACTTCAGTATTTCTTGTACTGGTTATAGTCAGAGCTTCAATATCATCATCTTGATATGATGTATTAACTGCTCCAACCTCACCATTACTCTGCCCTAACTTTTCTAGCCTTTTCCTGCAAAATCTTCTAATGTGACCTTTCTTTTTACAATAAAAACAAATTCTCTCAAACTTAGAACTATTGTTATTATTCTGACTATTAGCATTACTTGATTGAGCACTGTTATTAAATTGACTAGGCTTACCATTTCCAATTTTAAACTTATCCTTTTTCTTTTTGATTTTTGATTTCTCTTTAATTACTAGACTTTCTGACTTACCATTCTTTTCAGTGTTTTTCATCTCCAATTCCCTAAGCTTCAAGGCATTCGTAATATCCTCAACTTCTATAGTAGTTCTACCATACTTTAAAGCATCTTTTACATTCTGAAAGTTTTCTGGTATAGAGTTAAGTAATATTATAGACTGGTTTTCAATACTTAACTCTTCACCATTGTCAGCTAGCTCTAAAACAAGTCTTTGAAAGTTGTCACAGTTATCATCAACAGATTTTAAAGGGTTCATTTTAAAACTAAATAACTGTTCTTTCAAATAGGCAATTCTTGACACAGATTTGACCAAATATAAAGAGTTCAATTTATTCCAGAGTTCAGGAGTAGTATTTATACCTCTAACCTTTCTGAGCACTGTATCAGAAAGGTTAAGTACTATTGTACTGTATGCAAGATCCATCATATCTTGCTTATCATCTTCGCTGAGAGTCTCAGGCAGTGTTTCGATGCCACTAAGTGCTCTTTTGCACTTCTGTTGTACCAGGATCGCGGTCATTTTCTCTTTCCAGATGGTAAAATCGGCTTTACCATCGAATTTTTCTATGTTTATCTTGGCAAAAGACATGCTTCACAAACTTAGGGTTTTCCAAGAGTATCACAATTCACTTTCCTTTGATCGATCTTTCCTGTCACAAAAAAAAAAAATCGACAGTACCAGATCTAAACAGAAAACAAGGAAAGAAACTCGATCTGTCAAGAAACAAGCACTCTTAACCAAACAGTAACCCTAAAATAGATAAACAAGAAATCAAAGAGAAAGTTTAACAGAAAAGAAAGAGACCACCTGTTCGATCTTCTTCTGATGAAGGCTCTGATACCACTTGTGACGGAATAAGATTCAAAATTGAAACCCTAACAACAATCGCCACAATCCAGAACACAAACAAGCATCAAAACAAACAACCAAACAGAGTCGTTTTACCTGGTTCACCTTTACACATAGTAAAGGCTACATCCAAGGCGAGGAGACAAAACCCCTCAGTCAATCCCTTAGAAACTTAGAATCGGCAGAAACTGTTACAAGCCAAAGTCTCAGATTGTCCCTCTCTCTCTTAGATTACAAACTGTAAAGCTCACCTCTCTAACAAAATCACAGATTACAGGCTCGCTAAACAGATCAAAGAAAACAGTACAGAGAGTCAGAGAAGAAAACAGAAAGAACTCTCTAGAACGCACTGACGGCCGAGAGAGAAAAGGAAAAACAAAAATTACACAACACAACTATAACGAGGGTATTTATATCAACCCTAAACCCGTGCACAGAAAATCCACACGAGACAGCACTGCACACACAAAACGTACCGTATCAAATAAGTAGGGAAAGAATCATCACAGGTGACTTTGAGTCACTTAAGACCCACAATTTATACCAAACTGCATATTAATTATTATTTTAATTGTTGGCATACAAGTGTAAAGTGTCAACAGAATAATTTGTGTGATTCATTTTTTTTTTTTGAAGAAATTGTGTTATTTACCTTTAATCTCATGCAATTACAATCTATCATTTCAAGGGCCAAAACTTAAATGTACTTTATGTACTAAAAATATTTTCTACTTTTAAGTTCAATTAAAAATATTTAAATATAAGCATTCATTCTATTCCATTACAATTAAAAAGAAGTGCAGCTAACAATAAAACAATTGAAAACTATAATTCTAAATAAATCACAATTTAAATATCTTGAAAACCACAAATTAATCACATTACTTGTCATTTGTCTTTTAATAAATTTCTACTATTATCATACTAAAATTACATATCTAAGGTAAAACCTTTTGTAAAACCTCTGGCATAAGAAAAAAAATTCTTTATTTTTTAATTGCATAGTCACAAAAAAAAAAAAAAATTAAACAGCCTACAAATTTATAATTATATCAAAAACTTTTAAAAAGATTTGGTATTCCCTAATTTTTTTTAAAAAGAGTTCAATTGCACTTATTTGATAAAAGTTAACTTGAAATTAGAAAGAAATATAGATAATCCAATGCATTAAGGTTTTGATTTGAAATATAGATAGTATTCCACTCTTTTTTACTAGACTCATGAAGTAAATCTCCAAAGAAATTTAACCAAAAAAAAAAATCTCCTAAGAAATTTGACTTTTCGATACAATAAGCCCATAAAATAGTCTCTAAAAAAATTAGACTTTTCTATCGATGAGGACAAGTAGGAAGATTGTGATTGAATTCAGTAGTAATTGCCATCTCCATATGAAAAAGTAAAATTACTGCCGGTGGATGTGTAGTTAAAAAACTTTCTGCCCAAGGAGAATTTCCTAAAATTGTAAATTAAAGTATGGTGTCCAACCTACAAGTGAATCTTTTTAATAAATTGGAATAATGAAGCACTAGAGCAATTATTAATACACAAGTTATTAATCAAATATCTTTCCTTTTTTACCTTTCCAATATTCATTCTGTTAATGCATGTTTCTTTTCCCTCTCAATCTTAATCACTTGAAATACTTCTCAAAATACAATTTTTATTAGTTAACTACAATTCTAATTTGGACATAATTTATTTAATCTTGTCCCTTTCATATAATTATTACTTATTCCAATTTGTTGTATTTTTTTAATATTAATAATATATTTTAACACTTATAATTTGCAGAGCTGGTTCTGAGAAATTGGTTGCTCTAGGCCACTTAAAGTTTGATTGCTCACATACTATTATATGTTAAAAAATTATATAATTTTTTTAAATACTTGTATTATATTTTAAATTATATTAAATAAAAAAATTAAAAAATATATATTTCTGGTTACCTATATATACTTTTTTTTTTGTTTCATATATATAATTAATATATATATATATGTTCATTTTGGTTGCCCCTGAAATAGATTACCATAGGCATTGGGCTCCCTGAGCTTACCTCAGCGTCGGCTCAAGAGTTTCTATCTTTTTATATAGATGCTAACTTTATATTAAGATAGTTGCCCAGCCTGCCCTATATGTGGTTGTTATGTATTTCTTTCTAATATATATTTGAAAAGTCAACTATAAAAGTTAACTGTTAAAATTGAAGCATTTTTATATTAGAGTGTTTAATTGCATTATAATTTCATAAAAGTTGATAAAATAATAACTCACATACTTTGTATTTATTTAAAGTAGAACTTCATTTCTATATATATATATATATTCTTATTACAACTTGCATTAATACTTAAACGTAAATACCCAATCTATTATTTCCATTAAAATTATCATACATTATCCTATATAGGAAAAAAAAAGGAGAATTGATACTTTTATGGTAAAAGAACGGAAAGCCCTATGTCTTTGACTATATTACCTATTTTATTAATTTTTTTATCAAGAATTATAACTAATGACCATGTGCATCAGCAATTTTGATATTAATATATGTAAAATTTAATTTTGTCATTCAATGTATGTCTCGACTATAGTCTCTCGTAAAGTCTGCTCAAAACATTGGCGGATCAAAATATCCAGTAATAGTTATAAATTATGAGAAAAAAATGTCGAATTCAATGAAATTAATATTATAATATAACTATATGTACCTAACACATGTGAAATTATGAAAAATTGTGATGGAAAAAAGGGCCCGTTGACTAGACGAAAGTTACACCATGAAACTTTCAAAAATTCTTCACATGCGTCGACAGAAAACAACTTCCAAAACACCGAGAATTCTTTAGAGGAAGTTTGATAATGTAGGAAATCACTTTTTTGTTAGGTTGCATTTGGATCCATTACCCTAATGAAAGATCCGACTCCAAACTCTAATAGATTATCATATATCAATAACTCTTTTAAATCACCGAGTACGTAGATAATTTAGTAGTAAATTGTTAGTTTAACTTAATTAGAAATTTTAAATTCAAATTCTGACTATACAGTTGTGTTAAAATTTAACATAAAAAACTTTACAATTATTGTGATCCTATGAATAAAATTTGTTCAATGTTTAAGCATATTATTTTTAAGCTACTTGTTACATCAACTATTTTCAAGAGGTAAGAATTAGTAATATTTCATTTAATTAAATTAATATAAGAATTTTAAATATGTTTATGGTCATATAATTTTTATTTGGGTTGTATTAGCCCGAAAGATCAACATCTCTATTTGTTTTTATAATAAGTATAAAATATTAATGATAGTGGAAGTAGTTGGTCACGTTCCCACTTGATATGAGATATTAGCACATATATGTAGAAAAAATATGAGAATTAGCGATTTAAATTGTGATGTTGGATGATGATTGATATGGAATTTTATTGCCTGTTAATCGATTGTTGTCTAAGTCAAAATAGTACATTTGTAATCCTTTGACTCAAATGATATGATTGCCTCTTATATAGGTTGTTATATTATATTATTGCTTACATGTCAATGCTAAGTTGTTAAGCACTAATACATATATGGTTTATGATGGCTATAACTAGTTATATAATGAAGCAGGTGGTAAGCAAAGATGGACTTTGATACTTTGAGAAAATAAAAATAAGGTCCCATATATGCTATACATATATGTTGTTATAGACTTAATTCCACGGTAAACGTTTTGTGAATTAGCGAGAAAGAGTTTCTAGTTAATAATTTAATCTCTCAATTTTTTAATTAGCAATCTAATATGTCAAGAGTTAGAGCTGTGATATGATCATATGATCATAGTATTAAGGTTTGACATACACCACAACTGTAATACCACTATTTTTAAATGTTAATGCTAAGAATAAGATAGAATAAGGTTGTGGTTAAATTTAAAAAATATGAAAATTCCAACAAATATAATAGAACCCTACTAAGATATGGGACTTAATTGAAATCTCCATATAATAAGTGTGGGTGATAGTCTAATCGTTAAAAGATTTAATTGGAATTAGTTAAAAAAGTTAATTGTGCTAAACATTTAATTAATCCGAAGGATAAGGATTAAATATGAATTACCTTAATAATAAAATATTAATAAACACCAATTATAGGTTGCCAAGTCTACTAGAAATGCCATAAATGTTGACTTTTAAAAACCTTATGGTGGATAAATTAAACACCAAATCATAAAGATCTTATACATTAAATTCACAAGATCATGATCATACATACTCAAAATTATAATCACAATATATTTGTGATTATATAAAATATAATGAACTATAATAAAATCACGATACAAATACCTCTTATAAATTTATAAATTTTCAAGCTTTCTTCAATATCACTTAGAATTGATAGAAAGAGATGTTTTTCAATTAAGATAATTTTCTTTTCTTTTTCTTTTTCTTTTCAAGGTAAAATTAGAGAGTATGCATTTAGAATTTTTTTATCCTTTATACTGGCAATTACCACTTCTCGTTAATTGTTTGCATATGGGTTGCGGTAACTGCCACTTCTCTCTTATTTTTTTTTTATTTTTAAATCAAATTAATTTATTTAATAATTAAGTAAATTAATTGGGTGAGCCCATCACAAGTGGCTACTAATCTACATTTCCCATTTATATATGATGTGACCATATCTTTTCAATTTTTATAAGATTCATACTTTAATAAATATACCATGTGACCATACATACTTTGAGAGCACTAGTTATATATCTATTAGGAGTATATAGCTTCTTGAATAATGAATCTTGAGTTAAATATAGTATGCAATGCCCTAGATTATTTACCATATTTCATCTTTAATGATCTTATTTATATGAATAAACATTATTGTATTTATAATTATGTTATTCTTTACATAGAAGATAAACATAATTAGTCAACTAATAAATACACAATAATAATGTGATAACTCAAAAAATGATCTTCCTCTTTTCTCGATTCTTGTAACCTTGTTTAACTTGCTTTTCTAGAAATATTCTAATAGACTGAATCATTCATAATCTTTTGGTAATATGCTAAGATAGCAATCTTTAGACAAAATTTTGAAAAATAGATCAAAGTATTAAGGGTATTCTTTGTGATTTTACATCTCAAAATCTCTAAGTCTCACGTAATGTTAAAGTTGAGATTAAAACTTTTATTACCTTTACAATCGAGCAATTTTGCCCCATATGGTATGAATTATATATTATGACATTATCCTCCTTTCATATGGAGAGCATGTCTTTTACTTCTTATAAATGCCATATAGTTTTCAATAGACATACATAATGTCTAATATGAGTTCACTTTCATACTTTTCAATCCTTAAGAACTTTAATATAGTATAAAGATGGATAATTTTATAATTTTAGCAATTCATTACTTATGGTTATAAATATATACCATACACATTATGACCTTCTTCTTTTGTTACTATATGGTTACTAGAGTATTCCAAGCTTGACTCTCTATAATAACCTAGATAATAAGCTTAACATCGTCTCATCTATATTCTTACAAAGTAATAGAGATGATTGGCTATTTGAAAAAGCCAATCTTACATTTGTCTAACTTTCTATTCAAACAAGTATGTATACGTGTAAAATACAAATATACAATTACTAATTTATATACCTTATTAAATGGAAATTGAGCATTAAAAAAGTATCATTAATTAATATTATAAAACAAATGTGAACATCATTCATCTAATTTGTTTATAAGTACAATCAATATCTATGCAAGCCTAGTGCTTTAACATGCCTATAATATGCATCTTCTGGTATGGGTCTTGTATATGGATTTGTAACCATATCATGCGTAGACATGTACTTCATGTGAACTTCATTCTTCGCCATCATATGTCGCATAAAATTATAATTGATTTCTATGTGCTTTGTTTTTCCATGATATTTGGGAACTTTATTCTATGGTATTGCCACTTGACTATTGTAGTAAAATTTCACTAGTTCAATAACACCATTTTCACTCGTAAATGATTCATGAACCGTTTCAACTAAACGTCTTCATGTACTGCAGCTGAAATACTATAAACTTAGCCTTCATTGTGGATAATACTATGTATGATTGTTTTTTTGCTACTTTAAGATATGGCCCTACCTGTAATATCCCAAGATATGCCCTAAAAGTTTTGGAGTTATTGTTGCATTTGGACTTAATGTATATGTATATTTGGGAAATATAATTACAATATAAAAGACATATACATATACATTACATATACATGAGAGATAAATTGGGGATAGGAAAAGTGAGTTATATATATATAATTAATTATAATAATAATGATGATAAGGACAAAAAGAAAAGAGAAGAAGAAAGTCAAAGGAAATTTATGAGGTGGAGATTAATTGAGAAATTATTATTATTATTATTATTATTATTATTGTTATTGTTATTGTTACTGTTATTATTATTATTATATATATATATATATATATATTTGAGATAAGAACGAAAGAAGGAAGAGAATTCATTCTTTCTTTCTTCTTCTTCTTCGTCTTTTCTTCTTTGTGTGAGAGAGAGAGAGAGAGAGATGGAGAGAGAGAAAGAAGCTAGAGAGAGAAAGGTGATTTTGCTTCTATTTACACCAAAGATTAAGGATATCAAGAGATTTGCAAGTGGAGTTGAAGATTTGGTAAGCTATTCATGTAAGTACTCATCTCTTGAGTTGATTTTATTGATTATATATATATGTAAGCCTTTATCTTCTTGTCTTGATTTCTTTTGATTGAGGTTATGGTTGGTGTGTAAGATGATGATAATGAAAGATTGAAGTATGTAAATGTGTTGAATTGATATTTAAGTGATGATAAGTTGGGGTATTTGTGAGGATGATGATAAATTGTTGAGTTAGAGTTTAGTATAAATGAATTGGTACTTTGAGTAATTGATTATAGTGATATATATATATATTGATTATTATGATGATATAATGAAGTTATATAAATGTTAAAGTGATAGGAAATTGATAAATATTAACAAAGATGATGATTAAGATGGTTGTGGTGTGAATTTTAAAGGGCTTGGATGAATTTTGAAGTATTTGGTCTTTAAATCATTGAAGGACACGGCCAAGTTATGAGAGACACAACCAAGTTAGGGCAAACTTGGCCGTGTTGGATGATTTTGGAGAGACACGGCCACTGGCTTGGCCGTGTCCCTTGACTGTGTTTGCCACTGCCTATTTTATGTTAAGAGACACGGCCGTGTCCCTTGCCCGTGTCTGCTACTGGATTTTTGGTGTTGAGAGACACGGCCACTGGCTTGGCCATGTCCATTGCCCGTGTTTGCTACTGTTTGAATTGGTGTTGTGAGACACGGTCACAAGCTTGGCCGTGTCCTTTGAGTGTGTTGGCTAAGGATATTTATTCTTGATTATTCTTACATTGTTGAATCCTCCAAAGGTCTTTTTGTATCTACACTTTAAATATACTTGAACAAAGATGACCTAAACTAATGTATATTGAGGATTCCAAATCTATGAATAAGGTAAATTATATATGTGTATATCAATGATTGATCATACTTTTGATGGTAATGAAGATGCATATGATATTATATAAACAATGTTATGTTATATGCATTGTGAATCTAGTGAATTGTAATGTGTTATATGAATGATGTACTTTATAATGTAAAGGATATGATGAGATAATTGATTATGTATAATTGAATAATGAAATATTATAGTATGATTTGAGACATGATATGATGTGAAGCCATTGTGATTGACTATGATGATTCAAATGAGATATGAAGCCATTGTGATTGGCTATAGTGATTCAAATGAGATGTCAAGCCATTGTTATTGGCTATGATAATTCAATTGAGAATGAAATGAAAATGAAAAGATTTTGTGTCTAATATGTTGATTCAATTTTCAGAGTTCTGGATTTGGCGGCATGCCTAGAAAATGTGAAAATGTAACAGTCTTGCCGGGTTGAGGATCTCTTCAATTTGAGTGAATTGAGGTCCAAGAGACTGGGTCTGTTACACTATGTGAATTATTGATACGAAATACATGAAAGGTAACAGTCTTGCCGGGTTGAGGATCTCTTTGCATTGAGATGAATTGAGATCCAAGAGACTGGGTCTGTTACTTGATAAAATGTGAAATGTGAATTGTAGTAACAGTCTAGCCGGGTTGAGGATCTCCTCGAGTTTAGTCGAGTTGATGATCCAAGAGACTGGGTCTGTTACGCTATCCATGGATAGAGATATGAGATATATTGCCTACGGGCTTGATCATTGTGATTATGGACCAATGCAGAAACTCTGAACTTTGAATAACATATTAGTGTCTGTTGGGCCCGAGTCTGTCTTTGTTGTCAGTGTGATATTTAAATGTTGAAATAAATGAGAAATGAGATCTATGGTTGCCTTTATTGCAAATGTGATTCATGATTGGTATGATATATAATATATGTGTGTATTGATATATTGAAAATGAATATGGGTTGAGGAGCCTTGATAAGAAATGAGTTTATGAAAATATAATATGATGTGTAAATGTATATGAATGTGGAACTTGTAAGAATTGTTTTCATGAAGGTTTGGATAAATCATTGAATGGTGACTTGTTGAAATAACGTATATGGATATGTATATGAGATAGAAATGGTAAGTATCGCTTGGTGAATGTTCTGTGTAAATATGTGTATAATTTATGAGATTAGTAGGAATATGTGAAGAATGCATTGAGAAAGGAAAACGGGGTAAGAGAAAGAAAATAAAATATGATGCTAAAAATATGAGGTATGATTCTTTAGTAAGGTATATTTTATTATTATTTGTATTACTAAGCTTTCGGGCTTAGTGCGGTTGTGTAATCGCGCAGGTGGTTGCGGTTGATCTGGAAGTCCAGCTTTTATGCCACGAGAAAGGTATGAGTGTCTCGAGACCAACTAGAAGGTGATGCATACATGTGTGATTTTAAATTATATTGTATTTTTGAGTTAATATATATTCATATGGATGAATGAAGTTTTGATAAATAAGAATACTGACTTTTGTAAATGTGTTTTAAATTAATGTTCAATTTTATGAATCTGGATAAAGGTTTTTAAATTGAAACTAAAAGTAACATTCTTATACTTTATATACGTATTGTATGTATACTAGGTATATGTATAGTACTTATATGGAGTATCAGGGTGTTACACTACCATTTAGTAAGAAAGTATATCCAGAGGTAGACTTTCTTTCATCTAAATCTTCTCTCCAATCAGCCTCTATGTAGCCTCTCAAATGTTAACTCACCTGCTTGATAACATAGTAAGTAATTAGCTATTCCTTTTAGATATCTCAATATTCTCTTACTGCTTTCTGATATGCTTGTCCTAGGTTAAACTAATATCTACTCACTAACTCAACAACATAACAAATATCAAGTCTTGCGCATATCATAATGTATATGAGTCTTCTAAAAACACTAGAATAAGGAACTTTCTCATTTATTCCTTTTCATATGAAGTCTTTTGACATAAGGCTTGGATTAAGGACTCACATTTTAATAAAGGGGTATCTATGGGCTTGCAATCATGCATATGAAAATCATTCAAGAATTTTCTTAATATGTGACTCTTGTGAAAGAGATACTAATTTCTTGAACAATCTCTTATAATCCTAACTCCAATAATGTATGTAGCTTCACCCATATATTTTATTTTAAAATGAGACAATAACCAATCTTTGATTTCATTGACAAACACTTTATCATTTCCAGCTATAAGTATATCGTCTATATATAATGATAATATTGCAAATTTCTCATTGGATCTTTTTGTGTATACATAGTGGTTTTCATCAATCATTTTAAAATCATACGATACTATTGCATTATGAAATCAAATATACCACTATCTAAAAGATTGCTTAAGGCCATATATTGACTTCAAGAGTCTACACACCTTATGTTCTTGGCCTTCTTTAATGAAACCTATTAGTTGTTCCATATAGATTTCTTCTTCTAATTCTCCATTGAGAAAAACAGTCTTTACAACCATTTGATGTAACTCAAGATCTATGCTAGCAACTATAACTAGAATTAGTCAAATTGAAGCAAATCTCACAATAGGTGAGAATGTTTCTTCATAATTAATCCCTTCTTGTTGTTTATACCTTTTTGTAACTAAACGAGCCTTATAGCATTCAATGCTACCATAAACTTTATGCCTTATTTTGAGAATCCACTTGTTCCTAATGGCTTCACATCCTTTTGGAAATCAACCAAATCCCAAACTTGATTTGACTTCATAGATTCCATCTCTTCTTCCATTGGTTTAATCAATTTCTCCTTTGTAGGGAATTTCAGAGCTCCATTCACATTTTTTTTGGCGCTTCTTAATCTTTTGAAGTAACTAAGAAAATTCCCCCTTCAATCTCAAAATAACAACAAGGAAGACTTTTCCTAGTTTTTTGGCGTATTTGAGATTGTTCAAAGTTACTCACTTAAACCAGCTTTCAAAATTGGATCTACTACAAATAGCAATTAAGTATCTAAAAATTTATTCATTAATTCTTATGTCACTCCCACTCGAATGTAGTGTATCTAATTAGTGAAATTAATGCGTTATTGAGTTTCATATAGAGATAAGTCCTTACATATTATGATTCAAATCTGTTGATGCTAACACTATCTTACTCACCTATGAAAACATATTCTTTTGATTGTTTAGAATATCTTATAAAGATACATTTCTTACCCCCTTCGACCTAATTTTTCATATTTGTAGGATTGTTCATGTATATAGGCAGCCTAACCCATGGCCTTAATATATTCATGTCGGGTTTTTGTTTTGTACATAACTCACATGGCATGGTGGTAACTGATTTAGAGGGCACTTGGTTGAGAATATATGTGGCTTTCAATACTACATCACCCTAAAAGGTAATGGTAATTTTGCTTGTGCCATCATGGATCTCACCATTTCAATTAAGGTCCTATTTCTTCTTTCGACAACACCATTCTGTTGTGGTGTTTGTGGAATAGTTAATTGGCATTCTATTCCTACTTCATCACAAAAACTTCTAAACTGATCATATAGGTACTCACAAACCCTATCAATTCTTAAAACTTTTATTTTCTTATATAATTGATTCTCAACAAGACTTTTGTACTTCTAAAAACAACTCAAAGCTTTAGATTTGTGAGGGAAAAAAAACATAGCCACAGCATGTGTCATCATCTATAAATGTGATGAATAAATAGCCCCATTTCTAGCCTTTACATTCATTAGACCACAAATGTCAAAATGGATTAATTGCAATGAAACTTCAACTCTTAATTCTTTTCCAAATGGTTTTTAAGTTGTTTTTCCAGCTAGGTAATGCTTACAAGTAGCCAATACTATATTTTCTAATCTTCCCAACAAGGGTTCTCTTGCTAGTATATTCATACGCTGTTGACCAATGTGGCTAAGTCTAGCATGCTATATACCCATATCATTTTCATTAACATTAGAAAATGTAAACAAGGAAAAACATATATTACTAAAACAACAATCCACATCAAGCATAATAAAATCATCCAATATCCATGTTTAAAGCAACTTGTTCCTAAAGACAATTCAACGTCATTTTTAGTGAAATTCAAGTTAAATTTTGATAAATATTTGGAGCATAAAACACATCATGTGGAAGTAGGATTTGGCCACCACACATGACTAACTTGCATGTTCTAATCCCTTTGACTTTAACTATTGAGTTGTTTCCTACATATATCCATCTTGCTCTATATGAAATTCTCTAAAGTTCCATGGAAGCACTCATGTCCTTCGCTACATGGTTTGTGGCTGTTAAGTCTGCAGTCCATAAAAGATGAGATTTATTTAAGAAAATAAAACAAGAAACATTAATTGCAAACTCATGCAAAAAATTATGTTACCTTCTTTGGCTCGCCATAATCACAAGCGAAGTGTCCCTTTTTGCCATGCTTATAACACTTGATCTTCACTATATTCTTCCTTTTGTCAGTATGTTTTTTCTTTCCATATTGGTAGAACTTCCTTATTTTGTTGGCCTGAGTACTTCCTTTGTTCTCCTCTTCTTGGTGTTCACCCTGGAACTTGCATTTACATCCTTTCTTACCTTGTGAGTTGTAACTAGCCATATACACATAAATATTAAGCTTATCAGCATTAAGGCGATCTTCTTCTAGATCTAATTGCCTCATGGCATCGTTTAAAGTTTTGATGCATTCATTGTGGGTTAAGTGAATCTTCATATGTTCCTAACTATAGGTTAAAGAACAAATATCAACTTGGACCTGTTGTTCATTCGTTAGGACATGACTTGCATATTTCAGTTCATTTATCATATTTGACATGTGCTTCAAATGTTGTTTCATTGTATGATCATACCTATTATTGTAAATGTCCAACTTAATAGTAAGAGATCAAAGTTTGGTGATGGACGTACCTCCAAACCTCTCTGCAAGTGCGGACCACATTTCCTTTGCTATGTCATACTTTCTAAACTCCCTTATTATGTCATTGTCCATATTGTTAAACAATGTAGTGTAAGCAATGGAGTTTTTTTCCTCCAATCCTCATAAGCCGTACAGTCTCTCCTATGTTAAGCTGTGGTTTTATCCTCAGGCTCGATCATGGATTTCTTAAGTGCCACAAGAGCCTCTTGCTTCTCTAATACATACTGTATTTTCATGCTCCAAATCTAATAATTTTTTCCAATCAATTTCTCACAATTATTGAGTTCAACAACAATATTTTTAGAAGCACATGTTATTTCTAAATACATTTACAAAGACATGCACAAGTCATTTAATGCTCATAACATACATGTATCTTTTTAATACCAATTTATCACATTAATAATAGTTTTATAATAGGTTTAGAATAAAAAAGCTCACTTATTGTCAACAATCATCATCTAAAACACTGATACTTAATTATTATTAACATGTTAATAAGAAAAGTTAATTCTTACTAAATGAATATGTAAATACATTTATATAGTAATCACAAATGCAATAAATCATATTTAAGAAACAAATAACACAAATTTTATTGCATAAATTAAAATATATTTACAAGAAATAAACAAGTTCAAATATTCAAAAAATAAAAAAATGAAATTTGATTTAAAAAAGGAACTTGAATCTAGATATAATTATAATAATAGGGAATGTCTTATATAATTTGTGTTGGTCTTTTAGTTCATAAATAACCTCAGGCAAAGGATTTCCTATTATTTTATGGTGTCCTCTATGAATAGAGACTCCAATTGGGGCATTAGCTATTTCTCTAACAACCCAACTTTCATATTTAGTAATAAAATTCTTTTGCAATATTCTATAGTTTTATATCCTATCTGGTTGCAAACTAAATTAATGAGACCTTCCAAATTGGGTTGTTAAGAGTTTATTTCAAAGTCATTTATCTTTCATGGTCAAATAATAAAGGCCAAATACATATATAACCCCTCGAACTTGCCGTAATTAGTTATTTTCCCTCATGAACTTCTATTTTAACCAATTTGCCCCTTGTACTTGTCTATTTTGTACTAACAGACATTTATATTAATGAATAATAGTCATTTTGCTCCATTTATTTATATATTTTATATCAAATAGATATATTAATGACTCATATAACTCAGCATGATTCAACAAGTTTGTATTTATAAGTTAAGAAAAACATAAGTTCTTGAGAGTTATATAGTTAATTTTGAAAGTTCTAGAGGCAAAGTGGCTAAAGGCTATAAGTTTTAGGGCTACATATGTATTTAACCAATAATAAACCTCTTTTCCTGATAATGACTTATATCTTCTCATATATCTAAATGAAATGCTCTACCATAAGATCTAACTCATTTTACCTTCCATATGGTTTAAATTAAGTATTTGTAAATCCCTTTTCATCTTATCAACCATTTCCTATTGGGCTTGAGTTCTAATGTCTCTAAAAGCTATCAAAATTATAGGTATGATTTCTTATAATAAATATAAAAAAGTTAATTATATGTAATTAATTAATTAATTTTTATTCACAAATAAACTAATAAATATTAATAAATATATGTGACAAACACACATTTATTTAGCAAATTAATAAACTCAATATTTATATATATTTCATGTATCATATGACATACACATAAAAAATTATTTATTTGAAAGAAAAAATTAATCATAAAAAATGGATTAAATTAAATACTATATTAAATAAAGACTCTATTATGTGAATATATGAAATATAGGTACAAAATAATAAGAAGTTTAGTCTAGTGGTTAAAAACTTCACTATAGGGCCACCAGGTTGCATATTCAAACCCCAACAACCAAACTATGGGTCGTTTTGATCTTCTCAACCTATAATCACCAAAAAAAAAATTAGATTTCCAAAATTTTTAACCTAACTTTAAACATTCATAACTTTCTCATTTTAAGTCCAAATTATGCATATAATATGTTGTTGGAAAGCTTGTAATCTCTACTTTCTAATGCAATAAAATACTCAATTCTAACTTATTTACAATAAGTTATTTATTTGTAAAGTAGGCCATATAAACATATTTATTGAACATGGAAAAAATACAAAATTAAGCATGCATTACTAAACCTAATGCTCTAATACCAATGTTGGATAAATTAAATATGAAATCAAAAAGATTTTATACATTTACTTCCTAAGATTATAGTCATAAATACTCAAAATTGTAATCATATCATATAAAACATAATGAACTAAAATTATAAAGCTACGACATAAATACCTCTTGTAGATTCCCAAACTTTTATTCAATATCACTCAGAATCGGCAGAAGAGATTTTTTAAAGTCAGATGATTTTCCTTTTTTTTTTTCACATGAAAATCATAGAGTATATATTTTTTCTTCTGAATTTTTGTCCTCTATATAGGCAGTTACCACGTTATGATAACTGTTTGTATATGGGGTTGTGGTAACTGTCATGAGAGTTACCACTTCTCTCTTGTTATTGTTTTTTCAATTTTTTGAATGGGCCATCATGGGTGGCCCACCAATATACATCTCTGACTCAGATATTATGGGACCATTTCTTTTCAGTTTCTTCAAGTGGTCGCTTGAGGATTGGTAAGTCTTAGTCTTTAATGCACGAGGTATGCCAGAGGATTGTAAGTTCCTCAATCAAAATGTGTTGACTTGACTTCTAATCTAGATGGCAGTGTAAAATTCCAAAAAGGAAATAAATTGAAATAGAGTCCCCAATCTCCACTTTTCAGTTCACTTGAATTACACAAGGATGCAAACTATAAAAAAATGGAAAATATAATGTGCCTTAAGAGCAAACTGGTGAATGAATTTATATTCATAATATGAAAACACTATGCCTTAAAAAGAACAAAACAATTAGCTTGATTTTAGGGATAAACTAATAGGCCTTTGAGTGAATAAAGAACAATAAAAAAAAATTATGCCTTAAAAGGAACATAAATATTAACAAGACCTTTGAACATAAATTTAATTTACTTTGTAAGAACGAAGAACAATCAAAAAACAAGATTCATACTTTAAAATTATACCGTGTCACCATGCATATTTTGAGAGCATTATAACTATATATCTATTAGAAGTATATAACTTCTTGAATAGTGAATCTTAGATTAAATAGAGTATGCAATATTCTAAATTATTTATTACATTTTATCTCTAATGATTTCATTTATATGAATAAATATTATCGTATTCATAATTATATTTTTCTTGATATAAAAGATAAACATAATTTGTTGACCAATGAATACACAATAATAATGTGACAATCAAAAAATGATCTTTCTCTTTTCTCGATTCTCGCAACTTCATTTAACTTGCTTTTTTAGAAATGTCTCATTATATTGAATCGTTCATAATCTTTAGGCAACATTCTACGATAACAATCATTAGAAAAAATTTTAAAAATCTGCAGGCTTATCCATACTAGCCCATTCTGGCATCAACCTCCTGAATTTCTGTTTCATTGGCTTTATATGAGTGTATATATAAATTTCATGTTCTGCTGTGTCCCTGTTAATCCCTAACAAATACTCCCTCATACTTCTTAAATATTCTCTCAAATTCCTTACCTATTTAAAAGTGAGATATGATGAAATGATAATGTTCCTAGTGTTTTTAACTATTCTAAGATTTAATGAATGTGTATGCACAAAATTGACATTAAATACAAGGAAAAACACATCCATTAGTAGACAATTCACACAAATAAGTGAAATCAAACTTAATTGCATTAATTTTAAAAATAAAAACATCATTGTTATCAAACAGGTTAGCAAAAACAACATCGTTATCATTATAATGAGTAGCAACAACATCATACTGTTCTTCAATAAGGGCAACAATAATGTCAATGTCATCTTTAGCTAGGACATTTGGAGCATACTTCTCCTCGAGCTTTAGTCCTTTAACCCTTTAGGGCCAACTCTTTGTCTTCAACACCTTGCTCATTAGCTTTCTTAGTAGTTTTCAAGATCAAATGAGCAACATAAATAAAGATCTCCTATCCAAGTAGCTCTTTCCATCGGACAATGATAAGCTCTATCTTCCCTTCAAATGGTCTAGGTTCTTGTGCTTTGTCAAAAAACTTCCTTAAAAGGTTTCCTTTCAGCTTCTCATCCTTCTTCATTTTATCAAATCTTCTCCTTTGTATCCTAGTCCCATCTTGGTAGTTTGACTTTTAAAGTTTGGGAATTCAGCCATACCTGATTTATTTTTCCCTAAACTTGTCTTAAGAAGGTATCATATCTTCTTCATGATTGACTTGATAGTAATGAGGTATGTTATTAGTTGAGACTATGCATACATTAAATCTAGCCATTTGTTGGCCATTATAAGGGAATTACCCACCTCATTTCTCTCAGTCTCAATCATCACAATAATGTCTCCCATAAGAAACTTGATCTTCTAGTGGAAGGTTAAGGGGACTCCTCCTAGTGGGTGGAACCAAGGCCTTCCTAATAGTAGTATAAATATGGCTATAATCTCAAGAACAACAAACTCAACCACCAATTCAATGGGTTCCATAGTTAACACAATTAAGAAAGTGCTTAAGGTGGGCCTCTTATGTCATAAGCTCAGATCACAATATCTGTGGGAGTCAAGTCGGCGGTACTTAGACTTAACTTTGGTAGCAATTTAGTATGGTAGACATTGGTGGTAGAACCATTATCCTTTTTTTCCTCACCTCAACTTTAATGAATAAAGGATGGATATGGTCTCTGCCATCATCATAGAGATATTCATTTGAGAAGGTAATCACTTTGGAGTTTTCCTTAGGCATTGCTGCTTTGGAGTCTATTATCACTAATAACTCAAGTAACTCCTCGGGAGTAGCAAGAGATGAAATTTTCATATTAGCCTCTATATTTATGGGATGAGATAAAAAATCTTAGATGCTTACACTAGCTTAGGTTCTTTTTAACTGTTTCATTGCAACATCCTCTTCTACTTCTTTCTCCTTATTCTTTTTCTAGTGTAATTCCCTTTTCTTTATCCCCATAAGTTTGCTTTCCTTTCCCCTCTCTCGAATCTCGGGCATTGGGTCTCCTTGATCTTGTGACTTGCACTCCCGTGTCTTCATCTACTGTTACCCAAAATGATTTTCATTTATGTCATTCTCCATTGCATCTCCCTAGGCATCTACCATATCCCAGAAGTTACTAATCATTTTTACATGCATTTCAATTTCCTCCTCTGCAGTTGAAGATTTTATTAGGAAATTTTCTAACTCTTCAAAAGAGGTTGAGACTACCGACTGATCTAGTATGGAATTGATCAAGTATGCTATTGGTGGGGGAGTGTCTTTGTATATGGGTGTGAACCTCGGTTTTCCGCCCGAAAAGGATCCGGGCGAAAGTTCACTCGTTGTCGGGAGTCGCCACTCAGTTTATTTTGTTCGAAGGGAAAAACTAAGAAAACCCTTGTTTGACTCCAATAATGCATCCAATGTAAAGGCTTCTAGTCTGCGAACCCAAGGAGGATTCGGGGACTATGTCATGCTTTTGATTAACTTGCAAAAATGGAACAAATTTAAAGACAAAAAGATTGTTGGTAGTTTGTGGACTTGCTATTTGGGGTGAATCCCAAACATGCCTACATACTCCCGTTTGAATAGGAGATCAAAGCCCATGTAGTTCGGAAAAGCCTATTTAAAGGCGATGAAAATTATGCTTCATGCACGTGTGTGTGTATGCTTCGTGCATTGTCGGGCTTCATGCCAAAGATGTGAGATTTATGTACTTTGTACCAAAAGAGTGGAATTTAGGCTCCATGCCAAAGGTTGATTTTAATTGAGTCGGGCTTCATGCCAGAGTTGTGAAATTTAGCACTTAGTGCTAAATGGTGCAATTTTAGGTACTTTGTACCAAAAGAGTGCAATTTAGGCCTTTGGCCAAGTGTTGTCGGGCTTCATGCCAAAATTGTGAGATTTAGCACTTAGTGCTAAATTCTCCAATTTTAGGTACTTTGTACCAAAAGAGTGCAAATTCTGGGCCTTTGGCCAAGTGTGGTTGGGCTCCATGCCAAAAATGTGAGTTTCAGCACTTAGTGCTAAATTGTGAAATTTTAAGTACTTCGTACCAAAATGGTGTAATTTAGGCTCCGTGCCAACAGATTGATTTTAATTGTGAAATGTAGGTACTTTGTACCAAAAAGATGTAATTTAAGTCTTTGTGCCAAAGAGGCTGATTGATTAGTCCATTAGGCCTTAGACCTAAAAGGATTAGGTCTTTGACCGAGAAGAAATTGAGAAGAAGATAGAATGCTTATGATATGCTTAAATTGACAAATGATGGATTAGAATATTACCTTGCTTAGGATTTTCCCACTTCGAAGTTCCAGATCTCGTTTTCTTGAACCGGGAATTATGATTCTTGATTACGGATTGTTTCTTGCAGCACACGGTTAGATTTATGCAAATAAAAGTTCTTAATCGTTTTTAAGCGTGAAAAGAATTCGACAGCATGAGGCCCACCCGGAAAAGTCCAACCCCTTTTTTTGAAAATCTGAAGCCTATTTATAGGCAAAATCGGGCTGGACGGCGGCCGGGCCGCCGGTTTCGTCCGGTTTTTGCTCAAATTGATTTTTCGGGAGCTAAAGACCTCCAAAAATTATTCCGGGACCATATCCGTGATCCTCACATCGTCCCGGACATTTCAAGTACCATATCGATATACTTCCGGTGAACTTTACCGGGGACGTCCGGTCCGGCTCGGTTTTCGGTAGTCTGAGAAAATTGGCTTCCCGAGTCTCAAAATTCGAGTGTTCACAATTGCCCCCCACTGGGGTCCATAAAAATGATTTATGGGGCCCAGTGGCTTCTGAAGAGCGAATTTTGAGCGAGGGGTAAAAGATACGCCTTTTGGCACTTCTGGATCGCTTGCAACATTTCTGATTTTTCTGTACCTGCACTTTTGTTAAGCACAAACAGTACATATGTATGCATGATGTCCTCTTCTATTTTTTCAAAAAGATATTTTTTTTTCAACCGTTGTATGAACAACTGGACCAAGAGTCTCCATAAGGTTGAAAGGATCAATATGGGAAGATATGGATGGTGCGCTGTTGCTACTTGGGTTGTGAGCTAATGCTACTCTTAGAGGCGCAGCTGGGGATTGGGATTTCTTGCACGCTTGTATCAGATTTTGGAATCCACAAGCTCATGTCTTTAGGTTTGGTGCCCGGATGGACGAGATGTGTCCTCTTTTTGAGGAATTCTGCTCAATCATTGGATGTGACTCAAATGCCCCCTCTGTAAGGCATGAGGTTCAAATTGGCTATGTGGGGTCTTTTCAGAGGCTTTTCAACTTTACAAGGCCTCAAGCTCAAGCCATCAGTAATTATTTCTAGTAAAGAACTTAGAAATAATCCTCTAGGAAGTCCAACTCCACTGGGGAAGGAACTTGAATTTTTCTGAAGTTGCCCCCAAATTATTTCCGGAGTTACTCGAACTGTTCTTCAAACTTGGGTTAGGAACCATCAGATGATCAGGCCTTTTACAGAGCCTTCCCTTATTCAGACTACTCCTGAGTACAGAACTCGGTTTATAGCTGAAGTTTGGCCACTTGAAAAGCCAAGGAGGCTTGCATTGCTGCAGGAGCTGGAGGGAGAGGAGGCGGTTCCTCTTAACGAGGGGGAGATAGATGCTGCAGAGAGTTCCGGAACTAAGGAAGATACCGAAGACTCTGCCCCACGTAGGAGGCTTAGGATTTAGACCCTAGGATTGACTTTTTTTTTTTAGGACTTGTGGTTTGACTCTTTTTGGCTGGTTTTTGGTACTTTATGAAAGGAATGACTCTTTTTGAATGAATGACTCCCTTGGGAATGAATGACTCTTCTTGGCATGACTCTTTCCTTTGCTTTCCAAGCATTATCTACTTTATTTATTTGCTCTAATTTTTGCCTAAGCCGTCTTTTCAGATTTTCAACTTAGCGAGCTTTTACCCATTCTTGTCTAAGCCGCCCTTTGCGGGTTTTCGACTTAGCGGGCCCCACTATTACCTAAGCCTCCCTTTGTGGGTTTTCGGCTTAGCGGGATTTTTCTGTTTGTTTTGTTTTTGTTTTTGTTTTTGTTTTTTTTTTGTTGGCAAAAGAAAGATGAATGAATGATTAAAATTTAGACCGTGCTCAAGGAGAGCTGCCTACACATCTCGAATTAGTTTGCGAGAATCAGGTCTAATGTAGTTCCTTTTTGGAATGCATGTTCATACATAATATTTCTTCAGTTGATCCAGATTGCATGGGTTTGTGAACTCCAGACCATCCAAATCAGATAAGATGACGGCTCCGCCGGAAAGTATTTTCTTCAAAATGTAGGGTCCCGCCCAATGAGGACGAAACTTCCCACGAGGATCTGTAATAGGTGTTCTGATCTCCTTCAAAACCAAACAACCTTCTTCCAACTTTCGATCTTTGACCTTTTTGTTGAAATGTCTGGCCATTCGCCTTTGATACACTTGAATCTGATGTAGAGCTTGAAGTCTTTTTTCATCCAAACTCAACAACTGATGATGATAATTGCTGATCCATTCAGCTTCATTTATCTGACTTTCTTGAATTATCCTCGCCGATTGAACTTCCAGTTCAATGGGGAGTACAGCTTCCATTCCGTTCACCAGGGAATACGGGGTTGCCCCAGTAGGAGTTCTAACTGATGTTCTATATCCCCACAAGGCCAATGGCAACTTCTCATGCCAACGCCTATGTTCCTTGATCATCTTCTGTATGATCACCTTTATAGACTTGTTCGCTGCTTCTATAGCTCCATTTGTTTGAGGTCTATAAGGAGAGGACTTATGATGCTGGATTTTCTTATCCTGCAAGAGTTTAGCAAATTCTGCTTGGAAATGAGTTCCATTATCTGTGATAATCTCGAATGGTGTTCCGTACCGACAAAGGATGTTGGTTCGGACAAACTGTGCTGCCTTTTTGGCATCTAATTCTGCATAGGAAGCTGCTTCAACCCACTTTGTGAAGTAATCCACTGCTACCAAGATAAACTGATGTCCATTTGATGCTTTTGGATGTATTTTGCCAATTATATCAATTCCCCAAGTAGCGAAGGGCCATGGAGAAGTGATCGGATTCAGGGCGACGGGAGGTTGCTTCTGCAGCTTAGCAAATATCTGACACTGATGCCATCCTTGCACAAATGCCACACAGTCTGTGTTCATGGTGGACCAATAATATCCCAAATTGGCCTGATGTTACACCAAAGAGTCACTTTGCAGGATTTAAGCTTCAAATTGTACTTGCGAAGTCTAAGGAAGAACTCCTCAAGTGCTTAGACGTGCTCTTCTGGAGATTTTGACTTGACAATCATATCATCAACATACACTTTTACTTCTTTGTGAATCATGTCATGAAAGATTGTCGTTGCCATCCCGTCTATTAGCAAATCGATGTGTGGTAGCGGGAAATCGTCCTTGGGACAAGCTTTATTCAGATATCTGTAGTCAACACACATCCTGACCTTTCCGTCTTTCTTCGGGACCGGTACAATGTTTGCTAACCAGAAAGGGTAGGCAATTGGTTCTATGAACTTATTGTCCAGTTGTTTGGCAACCTCTTTTTTAATCTTCAAAGACCATTCTGGCTTCATTCTGCTCTATTTTTGCTTAACCGGCTTTGCATCGGGGTATAGCGGAATCTTGTGAACTGCTATGGCTGGGTCTATTCCCGTGACATCACTTGTCTTCCACATGAAGCAGTTGGCATACTTTCTGATGCACTCAAGAACCTGTTCCTTATTCACACAATCACATGCAATGTATGTATGGTCATTTTCTTTGCCAATTATTATCTTTTCATTTATTTCTTTTTATTTCATTTATATCATTTTTGCTAGATAATACTTGGAAAGCAAAAGACACAGGGTAACCAAGAATTTGAAGAGTTTCATTGATAATGGTGGAGTCATTCTCCAAGATTACATTAAATGTGACATTTGGGTTCTCTAAACCTGAAGCTATAGAGGACTCAAAACTAGACTCTGGCTTGGTGTTTGACTCAGGATTTGACTCGGTACAAGACTCGGGTTCAAGGTGTGACACTGGACTAGTTTTGACTAGAGCAGCCTGTCCCTCCTCGGTGTACCAGTTCATCAGTGGTCCATCTGTGGTCTTGATCAGCTTGGTGAAGCCCCTTTTTGTCTTCAAAATTAGTTACCATAGCAACCTCATCAAAGAGACTAGGCTGCATGAAATCTTCCACAGTGATGGCATTGATGGAATGATTGGGCAAGGGGTTAGTGTTAATGTTTGGTTGCCTCCTGAGAGGAATGATGTCACCACTATCTACCAAATCCTGGATGCGGTTTTTCAAAGTCCAGCAAGCATCTGTTTGTGCCCACTTCCTTGGTGGTACTCACAGTACTCATTGGCCCTATAATTGGAGGGTAATGGGTTTGGAGGAGGCCTTGGGTCCAAAGGCTTCAAATATTTCCCTTCCACGGCCTTTTTAAACACTAGATGAAGGGGCATTCCAATGTCGGTATATTGCCTTCTTGGCTGATTTCTCTGCCCAAGATTGCCCACACGTAAAGGATTTGCAGGGGCAATATTGGCCACTTCATTTACTTCGCTTGAGGAAGCAGCTTGGCCTTGTTTTTTATACTTTGAGATAGCTTCTTCATCTACTATCTTACCCAATTGTATCAGATCTTCTACCTTGGTTGCAGTCGCAATGAGCGATTTGAAAGTAGGTAGGTATTGGGTTTGCAGTTGGGCTTGATATGTAGGCCTTAAATTTCTAATTATGATATCAATCTGCTCTTGTTCAGAAGGGCGATTGATCATTTGGGCGGCCTTTGCCCTCCACCTCGTAAGGAACGAGGAGAAGGGTTCATTGTTGTTCTGCTTGGTAGTCTCAAGTTCCCTTCTGGTGACATCCACCTCAATATTATAGTGGTATTGAGAGTTAAATGCATTGCAGATGTCTTCCCAGGTCTTAATCTTGGCACGGTCCAGGCTTACAAACCACTTGAGGGCAGCACCAGTCAAAGATTGTTGGAATAATTGAGCAAAGAGCTCATCATTTAAACCCCAAGGGCTTAATGCCCCCACATACATCTTGAGGTGAGTTTTAGGGCAAGTAGTCCCATCAAATCTGTCCATCCCAGGCATCTTGAATTTTGGAGGCAATCTAGCTTGGGGAAACAAGGATAAAGAATCCATGTCTACTACCTCTTTATGAGTTTTCATGGCAGTGATTGACCTTTCCAGCAATTCAAGTTTTCTTTTCAGTTCATCGGTTTCAGTGACATTCTTAGAGGGTGGATCCTCTAAATTGATGACATGGGTATTCTGAGCAGTCATGGGGGTACTAGTTTGTCCCACAATAGGTTCCTTCCCTAAATTTCCAAGAGTAGGGACTATCTTTGGTGCTCCTCCTAATTCAGCCAAGATGGCTACCCTCTGGGCGGCTAAAGCTTCATCAATTTTTTCTTGCATTCTAGCTTCAATTTCCTTAACCTGTCCATCCAGCAAAGCCTTAATCTGTTCAATTGTGGCCATTTCAGTAATTGGAGTAGTTGGTGAAGTTGGGGTAGTAGAACTTGTAGGGGATAGCACAGTTGGTGTTGATGTGTCTGGTGTAGGTGAAGGCACACGGACAGAGGGTACCTGAAAAGGTCAAGGGTAAAAAAAATCAGGGTGGTGTGTAGGGTAGGAAAACTCTTGGTCCACTTATGTACATCAAAATTTTTCCCCAAAAACAATGTTGTTATGTTGCATGAATGCACCTCATCACATCACAATTCATTTTAATGGAATACGGCACTATCATTGGGTACATACAACCTAAGGGAAGGTTCTATTGTTATGTAAAAATAGAGAATCGGCTTATCATAGGGACCCTTGAGTCTTGAGTAAGATATACCTAACCACATGTGAAACAAGGAGTTTCGCGTGGGTCCAACAGTACGATTACTCATGGGCCACTCCAAAAGGATTGGAATGGTTTGCGACAGCAGGGAGGACGCTTTGGCTGTCCGCCGGCATAATCAAGGAGACCTGCCGGTCAGCGCTACTTGCTATCCAGACTCAGAACTTTGAACAGAAAGAGAAGAAATTCATTTGAAAACAATTTTTTATGCAATGGAGGAAAATGATTCCCCCATATATGCAAGAAAAAAGATTCTCTGAATGACAAAACAAATGCACATTTAGCCAAACAAGAGATCCATCCAAGGAAAAAGATTCCTTTTGCCAATCTTCATTCCAATATCCTTAAGGAGAGGATATATATTGCTAGGGTACCCTGCAAAATGAATAAAAACACCCTAAAGAAGGGCAAATTAGTCAAATAAGCAATAATAGTCTACTAGGATCCCATAAATTATTTTTATGGTCTCCCGTGGCAAGTTAATCAAATAATCAATAGTAGTCCACTAGGATCCCATAAATGGTTTTTATAATCCCCAGTGGAGTCGCCAAATTGTGAACCTCGGTTTTCCGTCCGAAAAGGATCCGGGCGAAAGTTCACTCGTTGTCCGGAGTCGCCACTCAGTTTATTTTGTTCGAAGGGAAAAGCTAAGAAAACCCTTGTTTGACTCCAAGGAGGATTCGGGGACTATGTCATGCTTTTGATTAACTTGCAAAAATGGAACAAATTTAAAGACAAAAAGATTGTTGGTAGTTTGTGGACTTGCTATTTGGGGTGAATCCCAAACATGCCTACATACTCCCGTTTGAATAGGAGATCAAAGCCCATGTAGTTCGGAAAAGCCTATTTAAAGGCGATGAAAATTATGCTTCATGCACGTGTGTGTGTATGCTTCGTGCATTTTCGGGCTTCATGCCAAAGATGTGAGATTTATGTACTTTGTACCAAAAGAGTGGAATTTAGGCTCCATGCCAAAGGTTGATTTTAATTGAGTCGGGCTTCATGCCAGAGTTGTGAAATTTAGCACTTAGTGCTAAATGGTGCAATTTTAGGTACTTTGTACCAAAAGAGTGCAATTTAGGCCTTTGGCCAAGTGTTGTCGGGCTTCATGCCAAAATTGTGAGATTTAGCACTTAGTGCTAAATTCTCCAATTTTAGGTACTTTGTACCAAAAGAGTGCAAATTCTGGGCCTTTGGCCAAGTGTGGTTGGGCTCCATGCCAAAAATGTGAGTTTCAGCACTTAGTGCTAAATTGTGAAATTTTAGGTACTTCGTACCAAAATGGTGTAATTTAGGCTCCGTGCCAACAGATTGATTTTAATTGTGAAATGTAGGTACTTTGTACCAAAAAGATGTAATTTAAGTCTTTGTGCCAAAGAGGCTGATTGATTAGTCCATTAGGCCTTAGACCTAAAAGGATTAGGTCTTTGACCGAGAAGAAATTGAGAAGAAGATAGAATGCTTATGATATGCTTAAATTGACAAATGATGGATTAGAATATTACCTTGCTTAGGATTTTCCCACTTCGAAGTTCCAGATCTCGTTTTCTTGAACCGGGGATTATGATTCTTGATTACGGATTGTTTCTTGCAGCACACGGTTAGATTTATGCAAATAAAAGTTCTTAATCGTTTTTAAGCGTGAAAAGAATTCGACAGCATGAGGCCCACCCGGAAAAGTCCAACCCCTTTTTCTGAAAATCTGAAGCCTATTTATAGGCAAAATCGGGCTGGACGGCTGCCGGGCCGCCGGCCATGGCGGTCGGACCGCCGTCCATGGCGGCTGAGCCGCCGGTCATGGCGGCCGGGCCGCCGATTTTGGCGGCTAGGCCGCAGAAATCACGGCGGCTGGGCCGCCGGTTTCGTCCGGTTTTCTCTCAAATTGATTTTTTGAGAGCTAGAGACCTCCAAAAATTATTCCGGGACCATATCCGTGATCCTCACGTCGTCCTAGACATTTCAAGTACCATATCGATATACTTCCGGTGAACTTTACCGGGGACGTCCGGTCCGGCTCGTTTTTCGGTAGTCTGAGAAAATTGGCTTCCCGAGCCTCAAAATTCGAGTGTTCACAATGGGTAACATTTTATTTTGGGTACTGGTTTGGTGCATTCAGTTATGTTGTCATTGTCTATCAAGTTTTAGATTTCATATTTTAGGCGTAAGCATCGCTTAGTGTTATGTCTGAGCATTTGGTGTAATTGGCAAAAGGCATTTGGGTTTCAGTTGGATGATGGTGGATTTGGTGCAAGTTTTGGCTTTAAAGGTGACAAGAAGCATTGGGTTTTAAGGTATTTAAAGACCTTGGATAGTGGTCGTCTGAGATATAAGAACTATCTTCGGGTTGTTATAACATTGATTTCTGTGGTCTTTTGGTTTTAGTTCTGAACTGGTAGTTAGTTTGCTCTAGGTGGAAAAACATCCTTCTTCACTTTTTATATTATTCTAGTTGTATTCTCAGATCATACAAATGTTAGAAATTCTTGATAAGTTCAGAGTTCATTTTCTTCTTTAAGTGAGAGCCTTTTATCAATAGTCTAATCTGATCCTTCTTGGGTGGCCTTTCTTTGACAAGTGCAACTTTCCCTCTTCATCTTTTCATAAAATCAAAGAAGTTCTCATTCTATTTCTAACTCAAATATTCTAGTTGAATAAAGGAGGCCTCTATGTTGATGTTATACCCAAATTGCTTGATGAAGGAACTATGGAGCAACTGCTAGTTTTCCTTAATATTAACATTTAGAGGCTTGAACCAATGAATGGCATTTCCAACTACAAACAACGTAACTTTTTTAGAATTCATTCATTCCAGACCAAAGTGGTCTTTATAATAGTCATGTACTGACTTAGATGAATCTTCGAATCCTTTATACCATCAAACTTTGAAATGTTAGGCAATTTAAATTAGGGGGAAGAATCCCATCTTCCTTGAACATCTTGTCTAACTCCTTCATCTCATCAACTTTGCAAGATTGCTGCTGATGTTTCATCCTCAACTTCTCCATCATTTCAAACATCAACTTCTCAAAATAAGTGACTTCCTTATTGATATCCTCACCCTTGACTTGATTTTTCCTAGTACGATCATAATTTTTATCAAGGTCATCGTACATCTCATCCTCATCCTTGATAATGATTATTTTCCCTTTCTTTTTGGTGTTGCTAGCTGACCCTTCAACTTAGTGTGAGGCCCTGCCTAAGCACCAAAAGTTTGACCCACCAAAGGATAGCAATCGAAGTGTTGAAAATTAGGCTAAGTCTCACACAAAAGTGCCAAAGTCACTCTATCGTCATTAGCTATACTTGATTCAAGTAAAATGGTTTTGAGTTGCCAATTACATTATTTATTTTTTTAAAAAGGGAAAATTAAGAAAAACCGAATAAAGTTGACGCTAATCATATCCCATAGATAAAATCACTAACCTCAAACCAAAGGATAGATCTGGGGCTAGGTTTTGGCTTATTTTAAGTAAAAATAGTCTTGCCCTTGATTAAATGAAAAAAATATAAAATATTTTTCATGTAATGACAGTTACAAGTATGATATGACAATTATATATGATATAACAAGTAAAATATATCCATAAATTCATCCATTCATAGCAAAGGTAAAGACAAAGTGCAAAAATTGAAACAAACTTAACATTTCAAAAACCTAAAACATGGGATCTCAACTATAACTTTATGAATTATAGGTTGAGCACACCTTTTCAAAAAGAAAGCAAGTACAAAATAAGGTATAAAGAAGGAAATGAAAGAAACAAGAAATGGTATGTTTTATGATACATTTCAAAAATCCAAAACATGGGATCTCAACTATAGCTTTATGAATTATAGGTTGAGCACACCTTTTCAAAAAGAAAGCAAGTACAAAACAAGGTATAAAGAAGGAAATGAAAGAAACAAGAAATGGTATGTTTTATGATTAAGTGGACTTGATATTTAGAGTGAAATTCTAAGTAAACCTGAATATCTCGTTTGAGTGAGAATCAAAGCCCATGCAGTTCTAACTATTTTACAATGGTTAATTTTGAATCAAAATTGTGGTTTTCCTAGTCTAACCTAGGCTAATCTAAGTCTAAGTCCAATTTTGGGTTTAGTTGTCCCTTGATGGCAAACAATAGGAGGGGGAGGGGTGAATTGGTTGTCTAATGAAAGGAGAGCAAATTAAAAATTTTAATCAATCAAGGGGAAAGAGTAGAGAGGAAGAGATTGAATACAAGCAAACTATAGTGGTTTGGATTCCTTAATACTACATCTACTTTCTCAACTACTTATTGAGATTCCACTAGATTTGAATTTTTACAAACTCAATTTTTCGTAGTGTTTTATTAAGATCATACCAAACTTTTACAATGGTTTAAGGTTCCTCACAACCTAAAAGAGTTTTACCTAGGCTCACTATAAAACATAGTATTTCAAAGCTCATACCAAACTTCTACAATGGTGTTTAATGCTTACACCTAACACTCAAATACAATGAATATGAAATTGTAATATGAAGTGATTGAAAGTGTTTTCTTGAATGACTGGCTAAGTTTCTTCTTACAAAAATGAAGTTTAGTGAGGTGTTTATCACCACCAAAGGCCTTAAGAGCCAGCCATTTGAAATGGCAATTGGTGGGTATTAACTTTATTAATCAATGGCTCTTGCTTCAATTATTGCTCAAAGTGTTTTTACCGTTCATGGTCTAGTCGAAATATGCACAGCATGATCAGACTATATCTAGTTCATCGACCATTTTAATTTTATTTAAATAACTCCAATGGCTAATACACATGGCATTCTCCGATTGGTAAAGTAGGTAACGTTCAATTCTCACCTACCGAAATAACACATGGTTCGATTAGCCTTCCATGTAGTCCGGTCAAGATATTTAAAATTTCATTATTTCCTCTATCTTATTCATCCACATGTCATTCTCTAATTAGTTGTTCAAATGCACCTTTTATCCGCTGATGAAATTCAAATGGTCTAGTTGGAATCTCTTAAGGTTTGGTGAGACAATTCTTAGTTTGTTGAAGAATTGGCTGGGACACTGAGTGTGATCTTTATTGAAAGTTTTGGAAATTTTTTCTTAGGCTTGGTCCAATCATGGTACTCTGAAGATTTGGTAGTAGCAGTTTGACGGGAACCCTACTAGACAAATTTCCAGGCCTTGTCCTGTCGGACCAACCGATGGTCTGAGCAGGGCATTAGTGGTCTGTTGAGAATCTGTGAGCTACGTTGGCCATGATCTTCTCTTTCTAATTTGCTTTGGGAGTCCATACTTTGGTATGATTAGACTACTCGATAGTCTAGTCGGTACATGACCTAAATCACTAAAATTTTAAGTTCTTACAAAATCACTTAATAATTGGTACAAGACTAAATCACTAGAATTTTTGGGCCTCGTTTGGTCAAAACAACTGATGGTCTAAGTGGGACATTAGTAGTCTATTGAGAATCTAGGAGCTACGCTGGCCATGATATTCTCTTTGCAATTTATTTTGGGACTCCATCATTAGCTATGATCAGACTTCTCAATGGTTTGGTCGGTACATGACCTAAATCACTAAAATTTTAAGTTCTTGCAAAACTAAGATGGGAGTTTAGGTTTCCATAGGATAGAGCAATGATAGTGGAAGTTAAGGTGGTTGGAGAAGGAATGGCTACCATAATGTATTAAATTTCACACTTAAGTTTTAAGAAATTTGCTAGGCTCTGATACCACTTATTGTCCCTTGATGGCAACTAAGAGGGGGGGAGGGGGGGGGGGGGGGGGGGGAGGGAAATTAAAAATTTTAATCAAATAAGATGAAAGAGAAGAGAGGAAGAGATCGAACACAAGCAATATATAGTGGTTCAAATTCCCAAATCCTACATCCACTTTCTCAACAACTTGTTGAGATTCCATTACCTTTGAGTTTTTATAAGCTCAGATCTAACTTAGTGTTTTAGCAAGTTCACACCAAACTTTTGTTGTGGTTTGAGAGTCCTCATATTCCAACAAGAGTTTTACCTAGGTTCACTCTAAATCCTAGTGTTTTAAAGCTCACACCAAACTTCTACCATTGCTTTTAATGGTCGTATTCAACACTCAAATACAATGAATATGAAATTATAATACAAAGTGATTAAAAGTATTTTCTTCAATCATTGACTATATTTCTTCCTACAAACATGAATTTTAGTGCGGTATTTATAGCCATTAAAAGTTTGAAGAGCTGATTGAAAAGGTAATTAGTGGGTACCAACTTTTTAATGAAAGGTTCTTGCTTTAATTATTGCTCAGAGTGTTTTGATGGTCGAATCATCCATGGTATGGTCAAAATATGCTCAATATGGTCGGACATGATCTGGTCCGGTTGGCCTTTTTGATTTTGTTTACATAACTTTAACCTCTAATACACTTTGTATTCTTTTATTTGTAAGGTGGGTAATGTTCATATCTCACCTACCAAAATAGCATGTGGTTTGGTCAGCCTTTCATGTGGTCTCATTAAGATATTTAAAATTTCATAATTGGCTCTGTCTAATTCATCCACATTTCATTCTCTCATTGGTTGTTCAAATGTGCCCTTTGTCCCCTAATGAAATTCAAATGGTCTATTCAGAATCCCTTGTGGTCCGGTAAGATAATTTTTGGTTCATTGAAAAATTGGTTGGGACATTGGGAGTGATCTTTACTGGAAGTTTAAACAAATTTTCTCAAGTTTGGTCCAGTCATACCATGTCGTGGTCAGTTAAAAAATGTGGTACTCTGAAGATTTAGGAGTACCGATTAGACGGGAACTCTACCGAACAAATTTCAAGGCCTAGTCTGATCAGACTAACCGATGGTCTGAGCGGGACATTAGTAGGCAGCTTAGAATTTGAGAGTTATGCTGGTCATGATCTTCTCTATATAATTTATTTTGAAAGTCCATCCATTTGTGTGGACAGACTACTTGATGGTCTGGTTAGTACAAGACCTAAGTCACTATTTAAGTTCTTACAAAGTTTAACTTGATACAAACATCAATGCCATTCAATTTGATTACCTAAGATCAAAATAAAGTTTATTAGGCCAAGTATTTGGCTAACATGTTTAATTTTCTAATCCTAAGTCTAAGGTTTCATGTTTTAGGTTCATATGCTAACCTAAATTTGAAAATGGATTTGATTTATGTTCTTATGCTAATCTAATTTTAAAAAAGGATTTAGTTTAGGTACATATGCCAACCTAATTTGAAAAAGAATTTGATTCAGGTTCTTATGGAAACCTAAGATGAAAAAGGATTTGATTTAGGTTCTCATGCTAACTTAATTTGAAAAAGGATTGGATTTAGGTTCTCGTGTCAACTTAATTTGAAAAGAAATTTGATTTTGGTTCTGACGCCAACCTAATTTGAAAAAAGATTTTATTTAGGTTCTTATGCCCACCTAATTTGGAAAAGGATTTAATTTTGGTGGATTTTTAGGTTAAAGAAACCTAATTTTAAAAGAAAATTTTGAAAATAATTTTGGTTCAAGATTTAATTCTAATTCAATTATTTAGATCCAATTTCAAAGCTCAAAAGATGGTATTTAAAGTACATTCATCCATGAGCAATCAAAATTAAAAGTAAAGGGATTAGTGTTTAGGGACCATAGTTCCATGATGGTAAGGGATTTTTGGTTTCTAAGGAAGCAACTAGCTTGGGGTTGTTTAAGGAAAATAAACACTCAAGTTGTCCATGCTTCCAAATTTTCTAAAGAAGTAAATTTTAAGCGGTTCGCGCTAAGATTGAACGTTTTTTTTTTAAGAGAAAAAAATGAAGAGAGAGTAAGATAACTAGCAATTAGATTTTCTTGGTTGAATGGCATGTATGAAAATAATGTAAGGTGGGTCAATTTATAGAGTTTTAGAAGGTTAAAATTGAAAAATTGAAAACAATATGATTAGGGCATTGCGACGTGAAAATCGATGCTTGTGATAGCAAAATAGCCATTTGTGGCAATTTTTTGGGTCCCTATGACAGTAGTTGTTGCACAATGTAGGTGTAGCAGTCACAAGCCGTCGTGACAGCACACCGTGATGAGCTTTATTCTAGCTCAATTTGTAAAATTAACTTTTGGCGACCCATTTGGGTCCATCCGATGTCCAATTTGAGTAGTTTTTTTGAGGCATTGTAATAATAACAAATTGAATTTTAATAAGGAAGTAAAAGAAAATTTTAAGGATTCACAGCCACAAAATAATTTTAAAAAAATTTTAAATTGACCTTTCGGGCCCATTTGGTTTTTCGATTCTTGTGATTCTAATTATGTTATCACATGAATTTTCCTTTGGGTGAAAAACTATATGTTCACAGTTGCTCTCCATCATGGTTACATTGTTTGAAAAGTTACCATGATGTTTTGAACACCATTATTTTGATGCAAATAATATGCTGTGAAATGATCATTTGCTTCAGGCCCACTGTAGAGTTTTCTATGGAAACATAGCCTAAAGGGGGGGGAGGGGTAAGGGAGGCCCATATCTATGTAAACCTATCCTATTGCCAGACTGGTTCTAAGCTCTTTTCCATGTTGGATTCTAAGATTCTTGCCTAGGATGAAAATGAAAACAATGTTCCTTACCTAAAATGCTTCTGAAGGTTGAATCTAAAAGCTAAACTTAGAGTGAGTCTCAAAGGTTGATCTTAGGGCTCTTACTTAGAGTGGACTTGAAAGCTGGGAGTCGATGGTGAAGGTCTGATCTAGTGGAGGATATACTAGGTCTGATCTAGGATTACAAAGGGGATCGTGTACATTTAAACCTAAGCTTTTGGTTGAAGGTAACGATGAAGATGCCCCTAGATTTAGGGATGACAAAGTAGGATGGTATTAAGCTTTGGTAAGATCAAAATGATTTAATAAAGCTGGGGTCAGGTTAAAACCTATGGCAAGTTTTACCTCTGAGTATAAGGGATTATTTATAGAGGCCAGGGTCCATTTTTACTCTAAATACATATAAATATATATACCATGTATATATAAAACACATATCTAGGATCTAAAGGTACTATGATAAATATTTGTAAAATTTACCATTTAGTAATAAAAGTATAACTATTAAAAATTTAGCTTCAGTTGAATGTAAAAACTGAGAAAATTGGTTAGAGTTTTATCTGTAAACTCAAAAAATCTAAAATTATCAAAAACACAACCTGTATAAAAATTACTCTTCCAAAATTGCTCAATTGTTTAGGCAATCCTGGATCAATTAAGTTTCTTAGTTGGTGCTTCAATGATCAGATGATTAATTGATATTTAAGCTATTGTTTTCCTTTTGCTTTTGAATCACTCCCTATTTCCTGCTTTTTGTCTCTCTTTTGATTTGATTGCTCTTCGTCTCTCTTTCTTTTCTTATTGTTTCTGCCTAATTGACTTTTTTTGCTCTCAGTTGTTCTCTACCTAATTCTTTTCTAATTGTGGTTGCTGACTGTGGCTTTCTTCTATTTCTGCCAATTGTTCTTATATTTACAAGAATAATTAGCCCTTTGGTTAATCAATCATAAACCTATTAGAAAAGCTGAGTCTTCTTGAATTTAATCACAATTAGGACATTTAAAACTAAATTAAGATTGAATTAAGCCATATTTAAGACTCATAGTGAATTGGATGCCATGAGTATGGCCCATGGTGAATTCGCCATGGGCATGACTAAATTGTGGGCCGTTTTTACTTTTTAAAATTTGACCTGACTCGGTTTAGGCTTGCAATTTAGGCCAGATTGGATTCATGTTTTTTAATTATAACTATATTTAATTTGGGGCCAAAATTGGACCAGCTAGGCTTAGTCTTCATAAAATTAAATAAGATTTGGCTTGACCCCTTTTAATTGAGACTGAAACCATTCAGGGCCAAAATTAATGGTCTACACCATGATTACTTCCATATCACATTTTCATGTTTTCATTTTATTTATCAATTTCTCATATTTTTACATGATCCATTATATTATATAACCCTCTTTTCAATCCCACACATATATACTAAATTCTACATTTTTCACACTATATATATAACATTATCATTTACCACATTTTCAATCACATTACACATATTACTTGATCACATTCACAACCATTTACACACTTGCACACAATGTCACTTTAATGAATACCAATGAGAATAATGCCAATCATAAACAACCAAATAAAATGTTAACAAAGTATGTACTAACCTCTTTAGTTCAACACCAACTCAATTCCACTCTCCAAACCTTTCATTTCTTCCAAACCTTAATTAGCTTCACTTGTTAACTTTGCATTACTCACTGCTAAACCAAATATTAAATATAAATATTACATTAAAACCATATTTATACTCATAATAACCACTAGTTACACAATTCCTAACTAATTTCCAACAAAATCGTAATTTTTCCCTCACTGCCTTTCTCAATCTTCACCCACCCAATGTCTTTTCCACCAACAACCCAAAATCATAACATGTCCATCAAAACAACATCAAAACAATCCATTGAAAAAAATCAAAACACCTACATCAAAAACCCTAATTTCACATAACCTTCCTATAAACCATAACTTCACCATACATGCTTGCCTCAATCAATTAACTACCAAATCATCTTTTATTCATCATATTAGCTTCACATCCTTTTATATTAAGAATAAGACTCAACTCTCTCTTTAACCCAGACAATTACATAATCATAAAAACTAGAGAAAATAAGTGTAAATTAAAGAAAACTTACTTGATTCTTGCTAAATCTTCAAAATCACCTCAAAACTCTTGAAAATCGTGTGAAATTTGGTGTGTGGATGAAGAGAACTCCTCCCCCTCTCTCTTAGAAGAATTTCAACCACTCTAATGGAAGAAGAAGAAGATGATGACTTTTATATAATTTCTTTTCTAATTTTACCCTTCTCTTGAATATATATTTACAAAATAATTAATTAATAAAATATTAAGATATTTTTGGTCTTCCTATCCATAAATATATTTATTATTATTTTAAATTTTATATTAAATTTTAACTTTTTTACTTTAAATTTTAGTGATAACATGTATAACATGTATATACCATGTATAGATTATGTATCCCATACATATTTTATGTATATCTTGTGTATACATTAGGTATTTATTTCACATATCCTCCTCTAACACATTAATTATTACAATGTATATCGAAGATGTAGATGTTACATTAGGCCTTTAATTGGATTGGTCTATCATGGAGAGCTTGGCCTTAGGTTTGACTTATTTTAGAGGGCTTTCACATGGTGGAATGTGAGATGAGTTGGCTCATTAAGCTATAGAACATTGATTAGGAAAGCAAGTCATGGTCTGTTTGGCTAGCTATGGCTTGTTTTGCTTAGGGCTAGTTAGATTTTAAAGGCTTAAGTTAGATTAGGCCTGTGGTGTATGAGTCTAGTTTGGTTTGGACCCGGGTTCATGAACTTTTATTTGGGTATAGGTTTCAAGCAGATTTGGGATTGAAAAGAGAGATTGAAAAGAGAGTGTTTAGGACTAAATGTAACAGCCCCTATATAGTCCACACAATTAATTACATAGGAGATGTCACTTAAGCACATAACTAGTCTATAAGGATAATATATATATAATAAAACTCAAAATACATTCATATGATATAACTGTCATTCAAGAAGAGTTCCATGATCATACTTGTAATACATACATATATCAGTTTAATTTACAAAATTCCTATTATTAACTTACATTGTAAACATTATTTTAATTCTCTTACTACCCTTAAACTTATACAACTATTATACAAAATTATAAAATATTGTTATGTGAACCATATAGACTACAATATTTATAATATTGCTCATTGAACCTTTGTGATGCAGTTGATCAGGAATGTATATCCCTCACTCTGCAATCTCAACTCTTCTGGCCTGATCTGTGCTTTAGAAAATAATTCTAACATGCTAAGCAAAGCTTAGTGGTGCTTATGTATTTATAATATGCAAGAAGTTTAAAGAAAAAGAACTTTACATAAACAAATTCAGAAATAATAGAAATTATCACTTTAGAACATTGCAAAAGAAATTGATAAAATCATTGGAACATAAAACACTGAACATGATTAGATCCAGAATTTGACTAGTTTAACAATAATCACATAACACATTATTTTTAATAGAGATAATCTTTTTAAATTTGCCCATGCACACCGAACTCAGATCATAGGTTTGGATAACGGGTCACTGTTGTAATTTAATGCCCGATCTCATTTATATGGACAAAGGCCTATTAATGGCAAATATGCCTACTGTTACTGAAGAGACAATATGTCTATAAATGGCACAACATGCCCACTATCACTATGCATTTCCACCATCTAGCTAGCCATTCAATCCTAAGCTAGATATAAAATCAGTATGATTAGGGTAATTCATTAGTTTGTACTTAACATTGAATTGTGTATATCACTTTAATGGAATAATACTTTGATTAACATTTAATATTACACATACTTGTCACATAATCAATGTTTATTACTCTTTTCCTTACTTTTAACACATATACATAAATTCTCAACACAAGAGTAAGCCTCATACTAAGCTCGTATATCCCAAAATACAAGCCAAAAACATCATCCAGGTACCCCATGGCCGTGACATCTCAACACCATGCCCATGGAATACAAAATGAAGCTGCCAAATGCCTTTGTAGACCCCTACGGTCATGGCCTTTAGGGCCCACGGCTGTGGCATTTAGAATGGCTCTTTTTTATCAAAATTTTTAAAGAAATAGCCTCACTTTCAATCCCATGACTGTGGCACTCAGTTATCACACCTGTGGCATTGGCTTTGGGTCTACATTCGGAGTAATTCTTCCTTGGACAGTCTCAACTTCAATACCACACCCATGGCAACTCTAAGCCACACCCGTGGCTTCCCAAAATATTGTATTTTACACTTTTTACTTCATATAACACAAACATATTGAAGATCTAAGTTAAAAATGTATCAAAACCAAATTTTTGACATAAAAAGAGTTCATATCAAATATTTTACTAAAACTTCAATTAATTAAGTCTTTAACAATTGATTTAATAAACAACTTTCACAATCATCATTCAAAATCAAGAAAAACAACATTAACAACTTCAATTCCTACATATATCATACAATAATTAATTTATCTAATATTTAAGAAATATCTCATTCTAAATGACTTAATCAACTAATTTAAAACTTAAAACTCAAAAAAAAAATTTGCAAATTAAATACATAAGCACATGCCTCTTCAAAATCCCTCTTTTTCTTTGATCACTTGTTAATAATCTTGCCTTCTCTAGTTTATGCTTCTAAAAATCTATACCTATATGTGATTTCCTCTTAAATCTTGGCTAAATCATTGAAAAGAAAGAGAAAGGAGAAGTTTTAATGGTGATGGTAGTGATTGGCGTGAAAGATGAAAGAAAAGAAAAGAAATTTCTACACACTCACACACACACACACACATATATATAGTTTAATCAAGTGAGGGCATGCTCACAATAACTATAGTGCACCCTCAATCTAAACCATTGATTCTATTTCAAGTTTTAGTCCCGTAAAATCATAAAAATAATTTCTTCTTTAAATTTTAAAATATACTATTTACTATTTTCTACTTATATTATTTATTCAGGTCACTTTTATCACTATACACTATCAATTGTTAATATCACTTAAAAAGTTCACTGTTTAAAATTTTAAACATTACAATTCTCCCCCACTTAAAAAATTTCATCTTTGAAATTTACCTACTATGGAATCTTGAAATAATTGAGGGTATTGTTGTCTCATTGTCTCTTCACTTTCCCAAGTGGCTTTCTCCATTGAATGATTTCTCCATAACACTTTCACTAAAGGAATATGTTTATTACAAAATTCCTTTACTTCACAAGCTAAGATAACCACTGGTTATTCTTTATAACTCAAATCTGGCTAAATTTCAATAGACTCCATTTGAATCACATGTGAAAAATCTGATCTGTATCGTCTAAGCATTGATACATGAAATACATTATGAATCTTTGCCAATTCTGGAGGTAAAGCTAATCGATAAGCTACTGGACTTATACGCTCAGGTTTTCTAGGGACAACTCAGGTTTTCTTCTCATGAGTGCTAGCTAAACTTTATGGCCTTATATGAATGGCTTAGATCATGGGTTTCATCCTTGAGGAATTTAAGTTGAGGCTACTTAGGCTACTTTGATGAAGGCAGGCATGGATCTTGTGGATTTTACACTTTAAGGGAATTTTCCTTTGTCTTAATGAGTTTTTGATGAGTACCTGCTAGACCAAGGAGCTTGAACATAATTCTAGCTAAAATCTTCAACATCATTAGGAATCTTATGTTGGGAAACCGGCTAGGTCATGAAGGCAATGAGGTAGTCATGTCATTCATCAACTGAGCTTGCCTTTCCTTCAATAGTTATCATAGGTAGGTGAATAGTATAGTGAGGCTTATTGATTTCATTTAGTAGGACCATATGGTAGGTTTGACAATTAGGTGGCTATAGGTGTTTGGTTCATGATACGATGAGAAGGCATGACAATTGGCACTAAAGAGGAGACTGTTCCTACACCTAAGACTCAAGTGATTATTTAGGGGTATGCCCCATAGAAATATGAAACTGGGGATTTGACTCTGGGGTTCTCCCTATAAAGATGTGATCTTGAAGTTTTGACTCAATTGGTCAAACCTTGGGTTAAGTAAAACATTCTTACTTTAGCTCTAATTTTTTGCCCAAGCAGCCCTTTTAGGTTTTTTAGCTCAATAAGCTTACCTTACTTTTGCCTAAGCCACCCTTTTAGATTTTCAGTTTAGCGGGCTACCTTTTATTTTATATATATTTTTCCTTTCCTTTTCTTTTTCTTTTTCTTTTCAACCTTGGCATGAAAGAAATTAAGATTTGAGGGCTGCCTATGTATTGCTTGCAATTGCTGAAGAATCAGGTCTACATAACTCTTGCTTTTGAGTTGACTGATGATCTTGATCCTTTCTTGGTCTACAAAAATGGTAATTTGGTCCATCGACGCCTACTTTAGAAGTCATGAACTGAGTTAAACTTGTGTTAAGGGACTTAGACAACCTTCTTGTCGAAGTGGGAACCCTTTGGCACACGGTGATTGCCAACTATTTTTTACTTGATAGTTTTGTTGTTGGCTTCACTATTTCGTGGTGACGGATCTTCTGCTTCTTTTTGATGATGCAACTTTAATTTTTATGAGTTCTTCTTTTCTTCTTTTTTTTTCTTTTTCTTTCTTTTGTTATTTAAAATGATCTTTAAAAAGATATTGACTTATAGAAAGTGGTTAACTTCTTGATGATCTTGATACCTATTATTTTAAAGATTCTTTCAGAGTGTCAGTCCTTGCCCATGATGATGTAATCTTTATGCCATGTTTGATGAATTCTTTTTTTTTTTAATTTTTTAATTTATCTATATTCTTCTTTTTTCTCTTTTTTTTTGGAACCAAGCTCACATAAAAATGGAGACTCACAAAGTAATAAGAAGGAAAATCTCACACTTCTATTAATAAAAGGAACATTACAAAATGGGCTAATGGACTCAAAATTTGACATAGATTCAAACTTAGCCTCAAACTAGATTGAAAATTTGACTTAGACTAGGATGCAGACATAAATTGTGATTGGAAAATTCAGACTCTCAAGACTCAAGATAGACTAGGGTTTGATATGGGACGTGATAGGTCGGTTAAGACATCAACATTCTAATAATACTAGTTGTTGAGCTGGCTTTAGGTGGTTGGCATGAAAGAGGTCATCTTCTAAGAAGGTTGGTGTGTATGTTTAATGGGTTCCTTAGAGGGATGGTAGTTCCATTATCCACTTGGTTTTAAATTCTATGCCTCATATTCTTGTACATGCCAGTCTTGTGTCTGATGCCTTGATGATACTCATACAGCTCATTAGCATTCCATTTGGGCAAAGGGTTAGGCGAAGGTCTTGGCTCCAAGGGCTGAACTAATCTTACTTCTAGGGCTTTCATGTGTACCATACTCAATGACTTGCCCAAATTTGTGTAAGCCTATTATTCCCTCTTGTCATACCTATTACAAGGCTGAGAATTGATTACAAATACCTTATCACTCTCCTTATTGGTAGTTATGCCACTGGTCGTATAGTTGGAGGTCTTCCTATATGTTGATGATGTAGCTGAGCCATCCCTGATCTGGCCACACCATATCAAGTCCTCAATCTTAGTGGCAGTGATGATCAAAGCCTTGAAGTTAAATAGATATTAGGTTTGCAGGAGGGTCTGGTACACTGCCAAGAGGTTCTTAACTATGATAGCAATTTGTTCTTGCTCTAAAGGTTTGTTTACCATTTGGGATGCCTTGGTCCTTCATATCATTAGGAACAAGGAAAGGATTCCTTCTAAACATGTTTGGTGGTATCTAAATCCCTTGGAGTCATATCCACTTCAATGTTATAGTGGTATTGGTTGGTGAAAGCATTATAAAATTCTTCCAATGTGTGATACGTTTTCTTATCGAGGTTAATAAACCATCTGATCGTAGCTCCAGTAAGGGATTGTTGGATCAACTAAATAAGGAGTTCATCATCAATGTCCATTGGTTTTAGTGCCCCCATATATATTTTTAGATGGATATTAGGGCAAGTGGTACCATTAAATATGTCCATGTCTTGCATCTTAAACTTGGAAGGCAAACGAGCCTCTGAAAATGGTGTGAGGAAGCCTATGTCGAGGGCTTCACCCTCATGCTTCATGGCTTTGATCTTTCTTTCCATAGCCTCTAATTTATGCATAAGTGCTTTGATTTCAAGGTTCTCTTCCCCTTAAAAAGATTCAAAGTAGAGTTAAGGATGGTGGCTCTGGATGGGAATGTATCAATGATAGTTTTATTGTTTGTCAAGTCAACAGTGGGAGGAGTTTGGATCGATAAGCTATTTAGTTTAAGCAGCTTGGGTTTAGATTCCATTGGTGTTGAGGTGTGTTCCTCAAATCATGGTTTGGACATCCTCTATGATTGAGTTGCATTGTGTTGTTGAACTCAACTTGCTGGTTTGTGAATAAGTTCTTAAAGCTTTCTTATTGCCTTTTGAGGGTGGTCTCAATGGAGGCCTGCATATCAATCTACTTGGATTAGGCCATTGATACCTTCATAAAAAAAAGGGTGGGAAGGGCAATCAGATTGCTTGAACGAGTTACATGGTGTAAGATTAAAGGTAGGGCCACATGTTGCATAGGTCTTATTTATGCTATAAGACTTTCATGAAGAGGTATATGATGATTTTATCCATGGGGCGAGTTCATAGTTAAAGGCTTTATAACAACTTATTTAAATTGTCCATGGATCAGGTTCCGGGTCAATGGTTCAAATTGTGTGGCAATGGGTCAAGTCCATGTTGATTAAAGATGAGGCACATAGATTTGGTTCATGTGGTCCTTCGGTAGGGGCATATGGGTATGGTTCATATGGTCATGTGGTACGGGCACATGGGTCTAATTCATGTGGCTTAAATATGGGGCACACAGTTTGGTTCATGGCGTAGAGATAGGGCAGAGAGGTCTAGTTCATATGATGATGTGATCCATGGTTAAAGGTGATTGGGTCAGGTCCATGGCTTGATGGCTCATAAGGTAGGTGCATAGATTAGGTCCATGGCTTGATGGTTCAAAGCCTTTATGGTTAGAATGGATGGTCCAAAGATTAGCTTTTGTGGTTATAATCCATAAAGAGGGGTGTAGTCTAAAGGTTAGCACTCGAGCTAGGGTATATATGGATGGATTTAGCTCTTATGGCTAAGGTTCATGGGTATAGCTCATTTGGCTAATGGGGTGATTTTATAGTTAAGGTCCACAGGGTCTTAAAGGTTCAATCCATTGGGGCTAAGGCAAGGTTAAGTATGGTCCTAAAGGTTCAAGCCATGAGATTAAGTTAAGGTTGGACATGGTCCTAAAGGTTCAGTCCATAAGGCTAAGGTATTGTTGGTTATGGTCATAAAGGTTTAGGCCATAAGGCTAAGGTAAGGTTAGAGATGGTCCTAAAGGTTTATCCATAAGGTTATTGTATGGTTGGATATAGTCCTTGAGGGGTTTTAAGGGTAGAAAGGTAAACCCTATGAAAGGGGAATGTTTGCAGTGAATTATACTTAGGTAAGGCAAAACTAGGTTAATGTAGATGGTAGCGTAAGGGGTCAAAAAGTGTTTAGGCTTGTGGGTGGATGGCAGAAATAACTTTTATGGGTTAGGCTATGGTCATGTGGGAAGGAGATGGGATATGGGGAGAAGGTTGAATATGGAATATGATGGTTAACCTAATCATATGGGTTAAGTGAAAGAAGCTAGGCCAAGTCTAAATGTGTATGGAAGAGGTGATGGGTCTAATTGAACTATAAATGGGATAGTTTGGTCCATGATTGGATAAGGCTTAATGGATTAAGGATTCTTTTATGGCTTTTGTACAAGGTAGGTATCCCAAAGATTACCTTATTACAAGGCTTAAGGTCTAAGTATGATATGCATGTATGAATGGGAAAAAGGTTTCATAAACTTATGCAAAATGGGTTTGATTATTATGGTACATATAACCTAAGATTGGGTTCAAAGTTTATTACATGAAATGGGTGAAACGTGGCCTAGTTAAATGGGGTCCTGTCATGCCAGAGCAGTGATGTACCTAACCATATGTTGGATAAGGAACCTGGCATGGGTTCAGTAGTACAAGCATGCTTGTTACACCCTAAAAAAGAATTTATGGATATGCTGCGGGTGGGATTACTTCTTCTATTCCCCTAACATACATAAAGAATGTTACCAGATCGATGCTACTCGCTATCTCAAGGTTTGTCCTAAATAAACAAAGGTTTAGCTACAAAAGTGATGCATGAAAATGTTTAAATATAATTAAAGTCCAAGCTAAGTTTACTTTGAAAATGTTCAAGCCTAAAGCCCACTTAAAATGATTTTTCTTTGATAAACATTTTTCTCCCCAATGGAGTCGCCAGTTTTAAGGCTTCGTAAGAGCACCAAAAGTGTGACAAGCCAAAGGATGGTAGTTGAAGTGCTAAAAATGATGCTAAGTCTCACACGAAAGTGTTGATGTCACTTTGTTGTCATACTCTACTCTAGGTTCAAGTAAAATGGTTTTGTATTGCCACTTAAATTTATTTATTTTTAAAAAGGGGAAAATAAGAAAAACACAATAAAGTTGACTCCAATCATATCTCGTGTTAAAATCACTAGCCCGAAGCCAAAGAATGGATTTAGGGGGCTAGGTTTTGGCTTATTTCATGAAATGACAGTTATTAGTATGATATGAAAATTATATATGATATAACAAGTAAAATACATCTATAAATTTATCTATTCATAGCAAAGGTAAAGATAAAGTGCAAAAATTGAATAAACCTAGCATTTTAAAAACCTAAAATAGAGGATCCCAACTTTACCCTTATAGATTGTAGGTTAAGCATGCATTCCCTAAAAGAAAGGAAGTAAACAATAAATTAAGTATAAAGAAGGAAATGAAAGAGGTAAGAAATGGTATGTTTTATAATTAATTAAACTTGATTCTTAGAGTGAAATTTCAAGTAAAACTGCATATCTCGTTTGAATAAGAATCAAAGCTCATACAGTTTTAACCATTTTGCATTGGTTGGCTTTGACTTAAAATTATGGTTTTCTTAGTTTAACCTAGGCTAACCTAAGACTAAGTCTAATTTTAGGTTTAATTTTTTAAACCTAAGTCTAAGGTTTCATGTTTTAGGTTCATATCCCAACCTAAATTTTAAAAAGGATTTGATTTAGATTCTTATGCCAACCTAATATGAAAAAGGATTTGGTTTAGGTTCTTATGCCAACCTAATTTGAAAAAGGATTTGATTTAGGTTCATACCAACCTAATTTGAAAAATGATTTGATATGGATTGTCATGTCAACCTAATTTGAAAAATGGTTTGATGTAGATTCTTATGCTAACCTAATTTGAAAAAGTATTTGATTTAAGTTCATATGCTAACCTATTTTGAAAAAGGATTTGATTTAGGTGGATTTGTAAGTTAAAGAAACCTAATTTTGAAAGCAATTTTTGAAAATAATTTTTGTTCAAGCTTTTAAGACTAATTCAATTATTTAGATCCAATTTCAAAGCCTAAATGATGGTCTTCGAAGTTCATTCATCCATTAACAATCAAATTTGAAAGTAAAAAGATTAGAGTTTACCTTCCTAAATGCCCTCGATGGTGGTGGCCTAAGCCTATATCCAGATTGTAGCTCCACAGTGGTTAGGGATTTTTGGTTGTTAAGAAAGCAACTAGATTAGGGTTATTTGAGGAAAATAAAACCTAAGTTAACCAAGTACCCAAATTTGCTAAAGAAGCAAATTTTAGGCGGTTCGCATTAAGAAAGATTGAACATTTAAATTTTAGGCGGTTCATACCAAGAAAGAATGAACCTTTTCTTTTAGAGAGGAAAAAAGGGAGAGAGAGTATGCAATTAGCAATTAGGTTTGCTTGGTTGAATAGTGCATGTGAAAATGAGGTGGGAAGTGTCTATTTATAAAGTTTTATAATGTTAAAATTAAAAAAATTTAAAAAAAATAGAATAAGGCATCACAACACAAAAATTGAGCTAGAAAAACTATTATTTGCAGCAATTTTATGGTTCCTCGTGGCAGTAAGTGTTACTGCTACATAGCTTGAGGTTGCTGTGTGGCAATTGTAGGCCCCGTCATGGCATACTATCTAATTTTAGCTCAATTTCCTCAATCAACTTTCAAAGGCATGTTTGAGCTAGCCCGGTGTCTGATTTGAGTCTTGGTGCGTTAGAACTGTAATAGACTGAATTTCACTAAAAGTAAAAAAATTAAGGATTCTTAGCCTCCAAAGGTCTAGTTTTTGTAGAAAACTTCAAATTTCCCTTTCGGGACCTTCTAGCATTGGATTCATACGATTCTAGTTATGTTAACTTTGTTATCACATGGATTTTCTTTTAGATGCAAAATTATGGGTTCACATTTAGACATTGATTTTGCATCATTTCATCAAGGCTACCATCTGGTTTTTTTATTATGGACATTTCAGAGCCCATAATGTCCCTAATAAGAGCTTTGGTCCTTTCCTTATTTATGGTGGCAAAGGTTTAGCCTACTGAGTTGTTTATAGAAGAAATGTCTCTAAAGAGAGTGTTATCAGTGGCGTCTACACTTTTCTACTCAAGGTCTATGATTCATAAAACATAAATGTTTATAAATTCCAGATATGTAATCATTTATAGAACAAGAATAAACTATACAAACGGATATTCTACAGTTATTGCTTCCACATTCATCAAGTGATTCGCTTTTCCTAGGTTTTGTGATCAACAAAAAATACTGATAGGAGGGGGGAGGGCGGTACTCTTCTTCGAAGAACATCAAGCTCTCATTAAACTTTCAATTTGTATATCCCATATTATGAAAGTTGACCATTTATAATCTATCATCTTAAGGGAATTCTATAAATTATACAATGATCTCTTCATTTTTACCCTAAAATAACCATTAGTTCGCATGTTCAAAGATAGGTTTCCTATGAGTCCTCTATCTTTAAAGATATGAACTAAATAGGGATTTTACGTATAAAAATTAAGTATCTAAACATAACTTATGGATAATCCCTCATGAAGGATTGGGTTTATAATATTAGGGTATACAATAGAAAGACTTGTGGTATTCATAAGTCTCCATATCCAACAAACTTCTCATTCTTAGAATGGTCCTGTGCTTGTTTAAGAATTTTTAGGTTAACAAAAAATGGGTCTCATTTAAGATTCAAAAGCTTGTTGATTAGTGGAGCAAAGCGATATTGAGTAGTCTAAGTGAAATTTCCTAAGTTTCCAACATGTGCATGGATCCAAAGAGTTAAAAGGCTAAGGCTCCTGTAGGAAGATAAGCCTGAAGGTACGAGGCATGTGAGTAGTTATGCAATGATCATTCTCCAAATCTTGAACAAAAATATAACATCCATTACATCACATAAAACGGGTATTACAGGTCACCCTAATGCATGCACAACATGCAACTACTATAATGTAAGTATAACGTTTTAAATAATTAATAATAAAACCATATGTGAATCAATAAAATCAACTTCTCAAATTCCCACCAGTGGAGTTACCACTGTCAATGTTGGTCCGTCACTCCTATTGATTTTGTAACATCAGAACTATTAGGTTCTTGACCTCAAGGATTCAATAAGCTTAGGCCCGTTAGATGATGGAGTCATCACCTAGTACAAATTAGGAAATAGTAAGGGGTAACATACTCTTGATTTCATGAGAAATTTCTAATCCCTGTTTTACATTCAAGAAGTTAGGTATGTATGAGAATAATAGGAAGGATCCTAATATTCATTGCGTCGTTTCATTAAAATTGACTTCCTTAATGATTCGCATATTACTAAAAATGAATTACTTAAAATATTATGTACTAATAAATATCATAAAGTAAATAAATAAAAAGTATACATCCAATACTCATTCATATATTATAAGGATGATTTTTCAATTCATGAATGGAGAAATAGTAAATAGGCAGCCACTGAAGTAAAAATATGCCAATGAAATCCACTAAAATAAATTACAAGGAAACCAACAAATAAATTACATCACCCAAATTCATACTACATTTCTTCTAAAAAGGAAAATTACATCAGATGTCAATATACATCAAATCTAAAAAGGGTTGTCATGTATGCATGCGTGAAATGAGATGTCATGTATAACATATTTAATGACTTAATAAAAGGGGTTAGCTTGAATAAAAAATAAACAATGATAAAAATAAAGATAAGACATGGCAACTAAAATGCATAAATTACTGAGTTTGACAATTCAACTATCAAGTTTGATAGTTGGAATGTCAAACAAGATACTTCATTACATGGGACTACAAGTTTTGAGTTCTATTTATTTTCTTTGTTTATTCAACAATGGGACTCTAGAGTTCGATTATTAGTAGGTCGAATCAACAATCTCTATGTCATTTCTCTTGTACAAATTATTTCACCTATTTCCAAATCCATACTACATTTGTGATTCTAAAATAAGGTGATTCCAGTTATATCGACTTAGTTTAACTCTCATGTTACATTTTGATTTGTAAAGTAGTTTGTATTAATGAAATAATGTTTTAAAAATTTTGTTTCATCATGGATATTGAGTGATTCCAGGATACTATTAAGCTCAACAATAAAATTGTCATGCTTAATAATATTCTTACTCAGAATAAAGGTTTACTTTCCCAGTTTGATTCTCAAATTTTTCATGTCAAAAATTTAAATAAACGATAATATTAACTTACACACACCCTAAACTGCTCATTTTAACATACAAAAACATTATTTAACATCAAAACATATTTAAGAATCAAGGTTTTGTGTATTTTATCCCTTTTTCCCTCCATTTTTAACGTCCTTTGATCCATTCTCTATCATTCTATGTTTGTTTTCATGATTAACTCATACACCCTATTGTATATAACATATATAGACTCAATAAAAGACTCATAAAGGATTAAAGAAAGAGAAATATACCTTCAATGTGCAAGTTACTTAGTTTCCAAAATATTAAGCCAAAGGACTTTGATCCAGTTTCCAAAATATTAAGCCAAAGGACTTTGATCCAGCAAGAACTCTTATTGTGATGGTGTTCTCTTGTTTTTTTTTTTTTTTTGTTCTTAGAGTTCCCTTTATAGACTCTTTGATTGGAGAAATTTTTTTCTAACTAGGAAGCTTCTTAAGTTTGTCAACTGGATCCTTTAAATGATGCATTGCACCTGCCTTTTATAGGTAGGTACAAGTTGCACTTGACATACAAATGCCAAGCACGACATCATTAAATCACAAGCTCGACATTAACGCCTTAGTTCGTCAATTGTGTTCTCTTTAAGGTTTGACAAATTGTGAAAACTATCAAACTCGATAGTGAGACTATCAAATTCATTAATTTTCAACGGTGTCATATCCGTGATTTTAGAGAAATTATATAAATATTTGGAGGTATAAGGTATTATATATATTTAATGTATACCTAGTGTATACATGGTATATACATATCATATATATTAATTATTATATATGTTGGATATATATTATATTTAATATACGTATAAGGTACATATAAGGTATACTTGATGTATACATAGAATATATATTATATATACATATGAGTAAAATATACATTAAATATATATTATATATACCTAGTATATACATTACATAAATATGTACATAAAGATATATGTAATATATAAGTAAAATATATATGACATATACATAAACATATACATAAAATATACCACATATATATATATATAAAGTATACATTTGTGGCGGAAAAGGTGATGATGATGATGATGATGATGATGATGATGATAATAATAATAATAATAATAATAATAATAATGATAATAATAATAATAATAATATGAAGAAGAAGAAGAAAAGAGAAGAGAGAGAGGTCCAAGAAGGAAGAGATATGATTGGTGGGAATTAAGAAATTAATTAATTAATTATTATATATTTATGGATGGAAAGTGATAAGAATGATAATAAATTAAAAAAAGAAAGTCAAAAAGAGGAAAGAAGTACTTGGTGGAAATAAAAGGAAAAAAATTAAATAATTAATTATATTAATATATAAGGTTAGGAAATAAAGAAAGAAATGAAAAAAAAAATGATCATCTTCTTCTTCTTTCATGTCTAAAACATAAATGAAGAGAAAGAGAAGGAGAGGGAGAGTTTCTTCCAAGCACATTAAATTTCACCAAAATTTTTAAATGGTCAAGTTCAATTTTGAAGGAAAATCAAGGAAACAAGTAAGTAAACCTTTTCGAAACAAGTAGGTAAACCTTTTCTAAGCTTAGTTTTTCTCTAATTTAAGATTATGCTTTGAATATCTAGAGAGAGAAAGTGGATAAAAAATTGCCAAAATGATAGAAATGATGTTAAAATGATGAGTATACGATGAAATATTTGTTGATTGTTTGAAATGAACTTAAGTGATGAATTTAGGGTTATGGATAAATATGTGTAAATTAGGGTTTTGGTGTGAATGATTTAATTATTGGAATGGAATAATTTAATGTTGTTTTATTATGTATGTAATGATTTTATGATTAGAAATTGATTGTGAGAGAGTTTGGTTAAGTTTAGGTTTATGGACCTATTATGTGAAATTAAGGTTCTAATATGGATGTTGATAATTATTTTAATGAGATGAATTAATGTTGTTTTAATGTAAATATTATGATTTTAAGGTTGAAAATTGTGATATGAGTATATTTTGGTGAAGTTAATGTTAATAGTTACATTATGTGAAATTTGGATTTTTAAAAGAGATTTTCATAATTATGGAAGTGAATTATTTTAATATTATATTGATGTATAAGTGATGTTTTTATAGTTAAACGTTGAAAATGAGTTTGATAGAATGAAGTTTGAATAAGGTAATAATGGTGAAAAATAGTGTTTTGGTGAAATTCTTAGTGGAAATGATGTAAATGGTATTTGAATGATTAAAGTGTATTAAAATGAATAGCTAATGTTATGCTGAAACTTGTAATGTGGTTTAGAATTGATTAAAGTGGATTCGTAAAATCAAAGTGAAAAAGGACAATTGATGAAGTTGAAGTTGGAAGGTGATTTCAGCTTGGATATTATCATATTTAAGGTTAGTATATATTTTGATAGCCTTGCATTGATTGTATTTGAATTTGCTTAGCACATTGTGAATTGTGACAATGTGCTAAGTTAATTTGATAGTGGAAGTCATGGTAAAAGTGCATTATTGTTTGTAAAATTGTATGTACAAGCTTTTGATAAATGAGATATGTTTACCTTACATTTGGGCTTAACACATTTTGGATGGAAAATGTGTTAAGCTACTTGATACATTGAACATTCATGAATAATATACTATGACATGTGTATTGTTATGTATGCCTTATATTCATTATGAAAAGCCATTATTAATGGCTAAATTGAATTAAGTGTGAAACATGTGAATTATGTGAAAATAACTCAAAACATTTGGGTAATATTGTTTTGATGTGAAATGTCATACATTGTAATGATATGATAAGATATGATGAATTAAAGTGAATTGACATTGATATGAAAGAGAAAAATGTGAAAATGAGCAATGTTATGAGGCAATGTGATAAGAAAAGTGATTATGAAAAAATATGAATTATTTGTGTACCTAGTATGTTATTCAATTTTCAGAGTTTTGTGTTTGACGGCATATTTATGAGGTTAACGTCATTATTTGCCTTTGGGGCTAGGCGCTATATGTAACTGATACATGATTTTGCCTTCGAGGCTAAATGCTATGCATCACTGATATATGATTTGCCTTTGGGACTAGAAGCTTAGTGTCAATTTGGACCAAAATGGTAACTCTAGAATTTGAATAATATATTAGTTTTTTTTGGCTCATGCTTGTGTATGTGTTAATGTGATGTTTAGAAAGAATGATAAGTGTGAAGTGATGTGGAATTGCATATCACACTGTGAGATATTAAGCCACTGTAGAATGGCTAATATTTTTATTAAATATAATTGGAAAAAATATATTTTTGTGCACTTGGAATAGAAAATATGTCATGCTGTGTACATGGCAAGAAAATATACTTGAATAATTGAAATTTGTGGAGAATATACATATAATGTGTATAATTTAAAAATGTGTGAAAATTGATGAAAATGTGGAAATATGATAAGAATGAAAATGGTGAGATAAAGAATATGTGTATGTTGTGATATGATGAATATGATGTTAAGCCATTGAACTATGGCTTATGTTTAAGATGTGTAAATTATGAAAATAAAGTAAAGTTATGAAAAGTGCAAGTTATGCACTAAAATGTAGAAGTGAGCCAAATTTGCATTATCAATGATGATGGTTTGTGGGAACCATAATATGAGTTGAGATGTGGAATGTGTTGAAAAATGAATGTGTATTGTGTATATCTTATACATTATCTAGTTGCTAGAAGTTTGCACTTGGATGTTGGCATATCATATGCCAAAAGAGATGAGACACTGGGTGTTATAGAGATGTGCCTACGCTTGAGTCAGACCCCATTGGTGTCAGAAATATACACTATATGATAGACCAATGCAATGAGCTTGGGACTAGATAATTGTATAAGAAGGTTAGGCCCAAAGTACGTGGTTGTTTATGTTTTAAAGAAATGTAAAATTAATTATTGTATTATTTAAATATGGTGCACGTTTTAATTATAATGTTGTTATATCAATGTTATATTATATATATACAACTAAGCTTTCGGGCTTAGCGATAATATGTATCACGCAGGTAAAGGACTTACTATTTAGACAGAGCCTGAACACGGATGATATTTGGTGACTTAGGATGACGTCGAACCAACTGTGCCATTTGCATTCATGTATAAATATGTTTTTAAGTATTTTGATTTATGTGTATTAATATTTAGCATATGTGATAAAATATAATGAATTATTATATATACACTTATAAAAGTATTTAATTATGATAAATAATATTTTAAATTATTAACTTGAATGTGTATTTATGAATTGATATTTTGGAGAATGGGCGAAAACTATATTTTAGGAGTGTCTATTTCTATGCAGGTTGTGTTTTTGATAATTTGGAAATTATTAAAATTACAAACAAAACTCTGGTGAACTTTTTTCCAGAGATTTTCTTACAAATTTATAATTTTTTCATATAATATCTAATATATATTTACTTATTGGTTAAATTAATTGTCTTTTAATGCATAAATATGCTATTTATATATGGAGAATTTTTTCTAAGCAACAGGATGGTGACATCCTTGTATTCTATATATGTACTCTACATATACAAATATATGTACTAAATGTATATAGGGTATAAGGGTGTTACAAACAATTTTGTAAAAGGTATCATTTTAGATTGTCTATAATTTGCCCCTTGAGCGGCATAGGTCTTTTGGACTTTTGAAAGCGAAAAGCAAAATGTTTCTATTTGTGCAACAATTGTTACTCCTTTCCTTTAACTATATTGATTAGGCTAGACCTTTTATTCGTCCCTTTGTGGTTTGTTGCTTCAAACCTTTTATCCTTTGCAACTAATGGTCATCTCTTTCGAGCCTACTTACCTTCTCGTAGATCGCCCTCTTTTTGCTTCCTTGAACCTTTTGTCCTCCGATAAGTTGTATGGTTGGTTAGGTATGCTCGCTCTTTTTTAGCTCTTTTTGACCATTTGTCCTTCGACAAGTGGTTGATAATTTGGGCATACTCGCCCTCTTTTAGGTCCTTTGGACATTTTATCCTTTGGCAATGGATGATTGGGCATGCTCACCCTCTTTTAGCTCCTTCAGACATTTTGTCCTTCGGCAAGTTGGATGGTTGATTAGGGATGCTTGCCCTCTTTTAGCACCTTTAGACTTTTTTTCCTCCAGCTATGGATGATTAGGCATGCTTGCCCTCTTTTAGCTCCTTTAAACCTTTTATCCTCTAGTAAATGGTTAATTAGGCATGCCCACTCTCTTTTAACTCCTTTAGACCTTTTGTTCATAGCAAGCAGTTGATAATTTGGGCATGCTTACCCTCTATTAGCTACTTTGGAACTTTTATCCTCCGACAATGGATGGTTGATTGACGATTGACTTTGTAACTATTAGAAATTCATGTATTTTTTTTTTGTCATTCTTGGAAACCCTAGTAAGTAGCCTTCCTTTGTCCCCTACGTGTAAAGATATTGAATGATAGCATTGAAATGTCTTTTCGCATGCTAAAAAAATGTATGCATGAGGATGTAGTTATCCCCTATTCAAGTGAAATATCTATCTTGTATGGTTGGTTTTATATGGGGATCCATGTGATCTCGACGAACAATGTTATAATAATTTTTAAGAACTTATACTATAGGAATACTTCCATGTTGGAGGTTCAACATTGATGGCCAATAAGACATTTCACTTCGGATAGGCACATACTTGGTACATGACCCAAAACTGCCTTATTACATTTATTTTCTCTCTTCATTTGCATGTCTGCTAGGTCCATTTCCACTAATACATCTTTCCTTATGAAAGGACCACTAGGCCTTTATTAGTATTTTAATGGGACTAAATAGGTGAAAGGGCTTAATGTGAAGGCTCATTTTGCACATTTGGGAATTTTGCGGTGCCAATGATTTCCCTGAGAGTATTTATCCTTGAGGAATAGTGGGTTTTCTTTTGTTGTTTTGGTGGAAGCTCTTTTCTTCTTTTTATTTTTTTGCCTTTGTCTCCGGGATTTTAGATCTTTGAGATTTTTTTTTTCATTTCTTCTTTTTCTTCCTTGCCCATTTTCAGGGGATTTCAGATTTTGGAACATTTTCTCATATCTTCTTTATAATTCTAAGGCGGAGGCCTTCACCATTTAAAGAATGTGTTTATTGTCTTGCCCTACTGATCTTTCTTTTTATTTTATCGAGCTTATACGTGTTTCTTTTTTTTTTTTGTGTCTGTTGATGCTATCCCTTTGCCTTGTGTTTCATGCATGTTTATGAAACCAAATTTCTAAGTTTAGAATTCTCAAGGTCAATTAGTGATATTACATTCATCCAAGGTCGATCAATAGGTTCATTAGACAAATAAAAGCAAGCTAAAAATGCATTTTAGGCTTCAAAAGGGACCACTAGGGATTATTGACATTGTAGGTAGGTGTAAGTGTTTGGCTAGCCAAAAATGCCTGGATCATTTCCTTGGTCAGTTAGAGATTTTGATTTTACCTCAATAATCCTTTCAAACATGTTCTTAATGAAGTGGAAGTTCTCAGGCCATTGTAATCATGTAGCAACCCTCTCTAAGTTAGCATTTATGACCTGATAGCTTTAACTTTGAACATCAGGCCAAGGTTGGCTAGCCTTTTTTAAATTGTTCCCACATATAATAAAACCTTTCCAATTTTGATTTTTAGGGATAATCATAAAAATTCTTTATGAAGTGATGCACATGCATAAGCATTAAGTCTTTGAGAATGCTTCAATTGGGGTCACTTGTTTGACATTTAATTTTTTACGCATCTAAATTCATCCTGTTTATTTTGCTCTTTACTCTTGTGAAAGATGAAGATTTTCAGTTATGAATTATCATCTGAATGGAAAAATTAACATTTGAAGGTTCAAAATTGCCCTCTATATAGGCTTTACTCAACTGGCCAACCCAATCTTTAAGAAAATCTTCTAATCAAGTGGACTCTAAAATTCAATAATTTTACTAAATTTTGATAATTTAAAAATATCACGTGATAATTCAACTAAAATTTTTAAAAACTATATAAAGGCGGCAATTCATTTATGTTACACATTAAACTCTTCTTCTCTCTACTTTCCTTATCGAGTCCTTTTTAATCCTAAAAACCCTACTTATGTTTTCTTCAAGTTCTTACTTTGATTCAGCAATGGCCCATACCAAGAATGTTAAAATATAATTGAATTACCAAGAATGTTAAAATATAATTGAATTATACCCATTCTGATAGATCATTGTGGTTTCATACTAAATGGCAAAGAATTGGCTTGAAATCAACAAGTATTGTCTCATTATTGCCTCTACAAGGACATAGGAGCTAATATACTCCTTCTAAGGTTAGTTTCTAGTTTATCTTTGTCCTTTTACTACTTTTAAGTTGATTAACATTTGATTTGTATGGAAATTTCTATCGTTTATTGCTATTATTATCGATGTGCCCATGAGGATTATTGAATTTGATAGTTGTAATGTCAAACATGATAATTCTACTATCGAATTTTCATGAGAAATGTAGATAATATTGCTCATTCATTATTCTTCTACTCTTACTCTTATTTTAATCCTTAGATTGTGCAAATGGTCATAAAAACTGATAATTAGGGTAGAGTTGACCACAAGATAAGTAAGGAAACATACCTAGATTATATTTTGACTGTTTTATTTCTTAGACCTTATTTGGGATGGACTAATTGAATCCCATTTGACAACTATTGAGTAAGCCCTCAAATACTATCAAATTCAATAATCTTGTGATCAAGTTTGACAGTTTGTTGCTCTGTTCATTAGTTTATGTTATATAAAATCCTAAATTTGATGGTCTTATCATTGAATTTGACATTTGCATTATTGAATTCAATATTCATGTGATAGAAATCAGGCTCACCTCGCTTTGTTTTGCTTTTTTTTTATTCTTTTCTTGCAAAATATAATCTTTATTAGTTTAATTATTGCATATAAAATGCAGACTTACCTTTTTCTCTACTTTTTTTGTAGTTTGATGTCTGGGAGATTCAGACTATAGGCTTCCTTCATTAGGCAAAAGTGTGGTATAACAAGTTCCCCCTAGGTTGTCCATGATGTTATGTCCATTTGCTCTTTGACACTTTCATCTCCACTCATTTTGATATGGGGGTGAAGACCGACTAATGTGTTATACAAGTGCTTTTTAAGAGATGGTTAGATATGACCCACATGTTCCATTTGCCATTCGAGGAGATGACTATAAGCCCCATCAATTACACTGCCATTACGAACATTAGATTTGGGGGTGAGCAGGAACTTTTTGATGCTCGTCCTCTCAATTCTTATAATAGGAGGCATCTTCTCAGCTTTAGGGTAGACATGAACTAGAATGACAACATCATGTACACTAGCATCTTGGATTACTGGATTGATGAAGGATAACTGCAATTAATTTGATTGAGAGCCTAATACAGTGTGCCAGAGAGTTTGTGTTATATCTGCTTGTTACCGTATTATTTGCTTATTCCAACTCCACCATCATGTTGAGTGTTATTCGAGCCTTATCAAATTTATCTTGAGTATCTGAGTTCAACTTTGGTGAGGCCGTATTGTCTTAATTTTATTATGGCCTTGACCAGGCTTGTAGGGGTATTATTGTTGTTACAAGCCTGATGGTTTTGATTAAGGTTGGTTATCACTTTCATTCTTTGTAACTATTCCTTTCATTTGTTTGGAAATTATTAACAATAATTTTGCCATATTTTTGCATATTTAGGCCTATAAGCATAACATAGTAATGCCTCCCAGTGTCGAGAGGGTTGGCATACTCGTTTCCCCCACTTAGGCACTTGGATGGGGTTGAAGATGCCTATGGATGCCTTGCATAATGTTCATTCATTAAGGCTAGTTCTGAGTCATCTCACTTAGGAAAAGGTAAATACAAAACATTATGTTAGTTTATTTATAATTGAAAATATGTAACTTTGCCTTAAATACTCCTTCCTAGGTTAATTTGGCTTGTTGGGATTTAACTGATTAGGGTCATCATCCTTGGCCCAAGTATATGTAGTAGGTGATGTATTGGTAGGACATGAGGATGTTGGTGGTTGGTCCAAGTTCTAGCACATGGCTAATGGGTGAGCAGGCCTAGGAGTGAAAGAGAGAGGAGATGAGTCCCTGCAAGTATTTCATGCACGTTTTTCACTTTCACTAGTATCTGCGAACCAAAGTGGATACACTGCCAGTGGGGAGAGGATTATGTCTAATTCTTAGATCCCTTTGGGAATCTTCCTTATCTTGAGTACATCCGAAAGGAGTTACTCCATATTAAGCCCCTTGACTAAGATTTGAATATTCCTGAACTAGCTCCTCATCCTGCCCTGAGTGGAAATGCTACGACTAGTGTACAAGCTACCTCCTCTACTGCTCAGGTTTAGATCTCTTGTGATCTTATCTTTCATTTGACTTTTTATGATTATTCTACATTTTTCTTCATGATTGTTGATTTCATTTCTTTCTTTTTTTTATACTGCTCTAAACTTTTCAAAGGAAACATCATGCCATTGAGGTTTAGAGTGGTTATGCTTTTATGATATGTCTTGCTCAGATTCCTCACCATTCTCTAATGGCACCTCCAGCTTCCCGAAAGCAGCCTCCATCTTTCAGCAACTCTACCACCCTAATGTCTGGGACACCCAATTGGCAGTGTGTGTCTTACTTCATTTTATATAGGGTGGGCGACCCCCCATTCAGGAAGTGGTGACCCTATTGGGTAGCCTTATTCTGTGGGTTCCTTCCAATGCTACCTACGTGAGTGATTTTCTCATTCTCTTTGTATTTGTATTTCTTTTTTATTTTGACTTATTCCCTTTACTATTTATGTTTTCAGATTCCCTGGGAAGTCTTCATGGAGGCATATGGTCTGGATACTGCCCCCCATCCTCTCTCAATGAGTTTAGTGGTATGCCCCTTCTTCTCTTTGAAATTACAAAAATGAGAGAGTACTACGAGAGAAGAAAGCATTGTGACACTAAGGGTACTTATTCTTATTTGCAAAATAAAATTAACCAAATGATGCAAAAATTATGCAATGTATGTTAATGTATATGCTTATGCCATGTATGCTCATTTCTATTCTCTAAACTTGCAGGCGATGAACTAGGAGTGTGAGAAGAGATATCGATCCCAGCAAAGGGAGTGCGATAATACTCAGGAGAAGGTCGACGAGCTAGTAGATGAAGTGATAGACTTAAAGGATCAGGTGAAGGAGTTGGAGAAGAAACTCAAAGATGATGTTATCGATGCTATTGGGTCCCAGTCTTAAGAATTATCTGATGATTCTCATGACGTGGAGGGTCTTGGTGGCTCTTCTACACATGGTGAGCAGGAGCTGATAGGTTTACTAAAGATATATTTGGAGTTATTGGGGACCCTTTAATGAGGCTAGAGACATCCTCAGCCCTTCGGGTTGTGGAGCACTCACTAATGTGAGTGAGGATTAGGATGATGCTAGAGAAGCAGTGAGTCCGAGGTGATGCTTATAAAGACCATAATAGAGGATATCATGCTGGAGACCCGGGTTGAAGCTTGTGATGTTGTTGTCGAGACCGATGCTACTGGAGAGCAGGCTATTATAGTTGCTGGAGGTGGCTTTATAATTGTAACTAATGGAGTGCAGGTTGCCACTCTCCTTGAGGGGTTTACCAATGATCACCTTTCTATCTTATAACCATGTTTACCATAATTGTGTTTCTACACGGATGGTTTTGGATGTTTTTAGACTTTATTTTTGTAGCTATTTTAGATATTTAGGGCTATTTCTTGCATTTATTGATGTTTTGGCACTTTTATGTAGTGTTTTGGGATATTACTCATGGATGTATTCTTATATTTTGACTTTATCTTCTCCGTGAATGGTTGATGTGTTTCAAGTTTCCCAATGGATATCCCTTTTTCGTTTATTGCATGTACATTCTCAAAACAAAGATCTTGAATGTTCGTATTGAATTGCTTGCTACATGTTGATCAATGAGAAATGGGGTCCTTTCTTAGCTAGTTTGTTCTTTTCCTATTGTTGCTACATTTTATCATCAAGGATTGTCAAATTCGATATTTCCAATATTGAACTCGATAGTACAAACATCAAATCTAATACTTTGATTCACTTATTTGGATGTTGAGCATTGGAACCAATTATCCTGGTCTAGCCTACAAAACCTAAGATGCTTCCAAAATATCTTTTTTTTTCTTTTTTCATAATATTTATCATTATTTTTCTTTTACTCATGATTAGTGTTTATTTTTTTATAAATGTATTGCCAAGGTAATAAGATAAGAATAAATACGAATTCATGTCTAACACCATTTCATTAAAAATTTGAACGATTTGGGAATATATACATTGCATTTGCAATCTAACTCCCCCTTTATACTGACACTCAATTGGCTTTTTTTTTCCGTTAGATTCACTTAGCATATTGACGTACCTCACACATAAAATATCTTCAAACAGTCCATATTAACAGGCTCTGAGAGCTCATTCCCATCTATGTCTAAAATCCTTATAACTCTTTTCTTTAAGATTTCTTTTACCAAAAACGGGCCTTCCCAATTCGTCCTGAACTTACCCCTAGGATAACAACATTCTGCTTAAACTGTTTCAGCACTAGATCTCCAACCCTAATTCTCCTAACTTTTACCTTCTTTTCGTAAGCCCTTGTTATTCAATTTTGATATAACTGATTGTGATACAGTGCCCCTAGTCTCTTCTCTTCTAACTGAGCCAACTGAATGTACTTTGCCCTTATCTATTCTGCCTTAGGTAATTACGACTCTAAAGCCATCCTAAGTGACTTAATCTCCATTTCCACTAGTAGTACCGCTTCCATTTCATATATTAAGGAATATAGAGTCATTCACATTGGGGTTCTCACTCCCAATTGATATCTTAGAGCGTGAAAGGTAGCATCTTTGACTAGTTTTTATATGTCTTGGTCATCTTAGTCAAAATCCCATGTCTTAATTAGCTACTTCTATAGCTCTGTTGACCCAAAGTCGGTAAGGAGAGACTTATGATGCTACACTCGATATTTTTTTAGCAATTTTCTAATTTTTCTAGCAATTTTCTAACTTTTCTCTAAGACTAGACCGTATTGTCTAATACCAAGTGACGAGACATCTTGTATAGGAAAAACACATTTTTTTTCAATATTTTCAAAACCACCAAATTCAAGATAAATATATTAAAAATGTAACATCCTCTGACAATTCTTATATAAAAACTATCAAAGAATGTTATTCGATATACTATTCATGCTCCAATCAATTCATAGAAAACTCTTTTCATAAATAAAAATTTTCAAATAATAATACAATCTGTATATCACAACCCTTATAGGTCCAATGTTTAAACCAATTTTCAATAATCCATTACAAATCAGATAACTATCATACATTTGTCAAATCAAATGATTAAATAATACATTCCTTTCTTTTACAATCATTCACTAGAATTCTCAAACTTCATTCTCTAAATACATATATCCTTTTATGTTTACACATTTATACAATCTCTCAATTTGCCAAACTGAAGTATCTATATACATTTATCACTTATGAATACATTATACACAAGATCTTCATTTGTTCTTAACTTGCTCCGATGTCCTGATACCTGCGTGTCAGAAAACAATTCTAACACGCTAAGCAAAGCTTAGTGGTGCTTGTATACACAAATTTTAACACTTAATATTAAAGAAATATACTTATGAAAATATAGTAATAACACTTAGTTTTAAGAAGTATTTCCATATATAAACTAATTTTAGTAACAAGTCAATATACCATGCTGAATACACAAAATAAGAGCTATCCATGTATAAAGTTATCATATAATACAATACTTTTGGTATTGCCTCTTGTCTTATTGAGAAGCAGTTTATTCAAGACTTGTTTTCTCATTTGATAACATTGTTCACAATACACTTATTTTATTTTTCAATAAGTCTTTCTTTTCAAGTTCACTTCTAGTATCATTTCATTCAATCTATATTTTTCATCACTTCATTTTAGTACTATACTTGAGAGTTCTTTGTATCTCACATCATGATATACACTTTCAATCATTTGATATACTTTGGAGTACTTTGTATCTCATAGCATTATATACACTTTTAATCCCTTGATTAATTCAATACATTGAGCATAACATTACCATTACGTGCATTAGGACTTTCACGTGTAAGTATTAATATATATATTACCATTCACTTTTACACTATAACACAATACTTCAATTTCAAGTAATTGACTTATATTATTATTTCACATTTCTTTCATTAGTCACAACTATCATGTTCACATATAATTTCATTAATTATGCCCATACATACTAAACTTAGATCATAGGTTTGGATAACATGTTAGTGTAGCAATCTCAAGAATTTATAATGGCAATTATGCCCACTATCACTGATAACACAATGTGTCCATTAAAGGCACGAGGTGCCCACTATCACTGTGGCTATCCATCCTCTGTTTAACCATTCAATCCAAAGCTAGATATAAATTTAATATGATTTGGGCAATTCATTAATTTTGATGAACACTACATTGTTTATTTCCTTTCATTGATACTATACTCTTATCAACATTTGGTAGAATATATATGTGTGTCACGTATCTAAAGTTTATCACTCGTTTTCATACATTTAACACATTAACACAAAAGTATGGACTATACACATATTAGTCTCATGTCATTGATTAATACTTGTTTATATAAACACTCACTTGTTAATATAAGCACTTGTTTATATCATGACCTTGGTACATTACTCTTAGCAACATTTAGTATGATATATATTTGTCACTTATCTAAAGTTTCTCACTCTTTTTCATGCATTTAACACATACACATGAATTTTCAATATAATTATTCACATATTAGTCTCATACTAGGCCTGTATATCACAAAATACAAGCCAAAAACATTATTTAGGTACCCCACGGCCGTGGCATCTCAACCCTACGCCCGTGGGATCCCAAATGAAGCTGTAAAATAAGTTTGAAGACCCCACAGTCGTGGCCTTCAAGGGCCACGGTCATGGCATTGTAACTTGCTCTGTTTTATCAAAAAATTTTTAAAGAAACAACATCACTTTCAATCCCACGGTCGTAGCACTCAATTGCCACGGTCGTGGCACTCAATTGCCACGGCCGTGGCATTGATTTTGGGACTGTTTTAGAAGTAAAATCATGTATTCTGCACTTTTAACTTCATTAAACACAAACATGTTTAAGATCTAAGATCAAAATGTATCAAACTCAAAGTTTTGATAGAAAAAGAATTCATATCAAATATTTTACCACAACTTCACTCAATCAAACTTTCAATCATTTCCTATGAATAAAACCAACATCAAACCATTCAATTCTCATAAAGGTTGAGTTAAGGATCAAAACCCATCATATGAAAGTTATTTTTCACTCATCAATCTATTTAATCGATGCTTTCAAGAAATATATCATTATACATAACTCAATCATTCAATTAAATCATTAAAACTCATAAAAATTCATATTTTTGCAAAGTATAAATCAAAAGCACATACCTTGTTGATAATTACCACTTTTCCAACTTAATCTTCTCAACACTTATATTTAGATGTAATCTTATCTTAGTTTTGATTCAAATCATAGAAAGAAAGAAAGAAGAAACTTTGGTGGTGTTGATGATGGTGGCGTGGAAGATGGAGAGGAAATAAGAAATTTCCACACACATACACCTATACACATATATATATTTATAATATTTTTAATCTAGTGAGGGAATGCTCATAATAACTATGGTGCACCCTCATTCTTAACCGTTGATTTTAAATCGAGTTTTAATCTCGTAAAACAGTAACAATAATCTCTTCAGTAAAGTTTTAAGATATACAATTTATTATTCTTTACGTATAGCATTTATTCACAATACTTTTGTCACTATACACTATCAATTTTTTATTATTAGTTAAAATGTCTCTGATTAAAATCTTGACCATTACAAAAAAAATCATTTTTGTTTAGAGAAAGAATATCTCAACAATATTAAAAAATAAAATTTAAAATAGATAATGGTTCACCTTCTGCTTAAAACAATTAATGATGATCTTAAAAAAGAAAAAAGAAAAAGTAAAGGCATTCTCACTTTTAAAATCCTTGAAGTTTTATGAGTGCATGTGAGAAACAAATCTCACGATTCTGCTGTCCTTTGCATATTAAGGTGATGATGTTGAGATTACGACAATAATAATGATGTTTTGTTTACATTGTTGCTTTAATGGACTCTTAGTCTTTAATTCAAAACTCCTTTCTATTTATGTTTCGAAATTTCTTTTTAAATAATAAATTTGTTAAAATTTTCACAAATGTTAAAATTCAACTCCAACTCCAACCTATTTATGAAATTCAAAATGGCTCAAACGAATGATACAAAATAGAATAATTGAAATTTACGAGTAGACTTGGCTTCTTGACTTGACTCTTATGGCCCATTTAATCCACTTGAAACATAAGTTATTTAATTCAAAATTAATTAATAAAAATATAAAAACTGACAAATTTTAAAGTGTTATTTTCTAATAAAAATAAATAAATGAAATTAAACTCTTTGATTTTTTTTACTCAAATGGAATTTAAACTCGCAGTTATTCATATACTTATTTATGAATTAGTCTAATTAATTATTAACTAGATACGAATCTAAATTAATTTTAAAAAAAAGAGACCAAAGTGATTCTCATGCAAAATAATTTGACTTGAAGTCGAACATATCCTAACTGCTAAATGGATTATTACCACTAATTATAGGGTCAATTAAATATATATATATATATATTTACATTTTAGTCAAAATAACAATAAATTTTGATATAATTATAGCATTATTATCTGATTTATTAAAAAATACAACCATTTATATTATTATTTAAAAAAGACTCTTCACCTGAGTCCCCCTCTCTTCTGTATGAAGCTTCCTCTGTGCCTTAGAGATCTACGCGCCGTTGCGGTTCTAGCCTTAATCTAGGACTGCAGCTGACGCTCTTATTGGCGATAGCTCTAGATCTACTGTCTTCTCTTTCTACTATTAGTATATTTAAATCTTTTTATTTCTTTTTCTATTTTCTTTTAGTTCTTTATGGGAGTTTCCGGCAACCACAACTTCCATATGAAACCACCCTGAATTATACAATTTTGAGCTGTTTAGAGTTATTTGCCGGTGGTATCTGCTTTGTTTTGGGTTTTGGTGCTTCAAGATCCCTTATTTTGACCCAAAAATATCACCTTTCAAACCTATAGACCTTTATCCATCTGTTAGTTGGTGCAAAGCGCTTAGCCCTTCCTTAGCACTTTTACTTATGTTTAAGGAAGAAGCTCTTTGGTGTGGTTTTTATGGCAGTTTTCTTCTTCCTCTATGGCCCTAAGGTAGGATCTTTGATCCTTTTGTCTTTCCCTCAACTGATTCAAGACATGAAGATGCATGGGATAGTAGAGCTGTTCATATTCTCTTTTTTCGGTTGATCTACTGGCTTTGGTACTAGTCAAACATCTTCAAGGCTTTGTATTTTTCTCAATTCTCGACCATAACTTTGCATTTCTATGGCCATCGTTGGAGGATCCTTTCATGCTGGTCTCTGTGAGCTTATAGCTAAAGGGGATGTTGAGTATCTATTGGTTTTATTTTGCTTGTTTGGTGTTGTTGCTTTCTTTGTTTATTGGTTGCTACTGTTTCCTTTACTGTGTTTTCTATCCTAATTGGATTTTTTCTAACCTTAATTGGTTTATGTTTTATGGTTTTAATTTTAATAAAATCTTTCTTCTGATAAAAAAAACTAAATTATTGTTTATGAGTCAATTAATAATTAGTATAAACATGGTGTTAATTAACTAACATAAAAAAAATAAAAAAAAATCATAATAGAGATGAAGAATGAATATATGATGATGGAGTAACTACTAATTCCATTAGTTAATACTTACTTACCTTTAAAGTTTAAACTTATGAAATTAGTAGCCTCTTGTACAATTATGATCACCCTCTACGTTATAATGGCCAGACCATCCATAAAGGTTAAGTCTAATCATCCATTGCCATTACTACTTACTTAATCATCAACTTTATTAAATAATAATTAATTAATTAAATTAAAACATGTAAGAAAGGTGCTATGCTTTTGAAGCACACTCCTTCATAGAACTTTAAGCAAATGTGGATGATGTTTGATAGTGTTTCTTTGAGTGTGACTACTTTATAATGATTTAAAACATCAACCACTTGATTATAATTGGGTTACTAAGATTGTCATCCACTATAACGAATTTTCTCTTTCAACCAATCGATATTTCATATTCCTTTTGGCCCAACGACAAAATATAAACATATTAATTAGCTTACCACCTTTGACTCATCCACAAAAACTATCCTCACATGCCAACCACTAAGACTAGTTTTAAAAATTTATGCATGAACAAACATGCTGCATAAATTATTATTATTATTATTATTATTATTATTATTATTATTATTATTATTATTATTATTATTATTATTATTATTATTATTATTATGCCTTTTCAATGTGACGTTATATAAAAGATTTTTCAAATTAAGTTCAGGTTAATTGCATTGTTCATGATATTGATCTCTAGAGTTCTAGAAAAATAATTCAACATGAGTGAATTTTTTTTAATATACTTAAATTAAATTAACTTCACATTACGTTGAAGAAGATTATTCATTTAATGGTATAGTTGTAGGCCTAATATTATTCGGGACATAGATCGCAAGTTAAAGTTCTTTATCCCTCCCCAAGGAGGTATTTAGTGAGATTCGAACTTGCACTCTCACCCACTTGCTCAGCTCTGTTTAATCAACTGAGCTATTTATTTTGGATTTTTTTATGCTTTATTTATTTTATTGAAAGTATCGCTTTTATTATTCTGTGTTTAATGAAAATAAAGAGTATTAAAGAAAAAAATAAAAAAAATAGAAGATTTATTAATGCTAGTAGTAGTGATGATAATAATGTAAAGAGTGAAGTCCGAAGAAAAATAATTAAGTTCTATTTCGATTTTATAAAGTGATACTTCATATGGGATAAAAATTTTCTCGAACAGGGAAAGAGTGCATATAATTGATTTATTCTCACCCATTATTTTCAAGTGTTAATTTTCACATTCTTGGGTAATGATATTGGAATATTTGAGATGAGTAATGCATGTGTGACCATTACTGCATGCAGCAGCTTGTGCAGACGCTATAGTACTATAATAATTAATTTAATTAATTAACATATATAACAGAATCTCTTAGAAGCATGCACGCATCTGTGAACATAAGTGCTTTTAGTTAGCATATCTCATCAGTGCAAAGTGAGAAATGATTAGTTGTAATCAAACTCAATGGAGAAAGCAAAACATCAAAGTAGAGTAAGTTCAACACTCGCTTTTTTAAGTATATAACTTATTCTCCATTATTAACTTCAAAATTTATCCATCTTCAATCTAATAAATACCATGTGAACTTGTCTAAAGTTTTATCTTCCAACATATGTAATACAAAATATATAAAAATATATATGACAATTTCGCTTTTCACATTTGCAATTCAAATAAAAGAAATATAGGTGAGGCATTTGTAGAGTTCTTTAATATCCTTTCTTGAGTTTCAGGATTATTTTCAGCCAAAAAAATTTGAACAAAATAATCATTCCCAATAGCTGTCACAACTCACAACAAAGAAAGCAATCTTTGCAAATTTTATATATGATTAGCTTGGATTTTCTGATGAAACAGAGAAGCAGATGACTTGAATAATTCTACAGGCTTTGTGTCCTTAGAATTTTTTTTTTTTTAACTCTTAGGACAAAAGAATAGCATCAATATGAAAAAAAGACGAGGTCATGAAATCTAGCAAGGCTGTTTCCAGGTCCTCTAAATCATATGAGAAATGACTACACATTATATCATCATGACCTATCAAAAGATCTGTTAATATTTCACCTAACTTGTGCTTTATTATTATTTTTTTCCTCAACATGCCGAGTTAGAGACTGCATGTAGCATGCATCCATTAGTTTTCGAATTGTTGATGATCTCTTTGATATAATTAGTATTATTTTTTCTGAATTAAAGAAAAGAGATTCTGATACATTGTAGTCATTATTTTTTTTGTGAACTTTCAAATCCAAGGAGTTGGTAAGGTATTGTCGTCTTGATTTAACACTACAATGCTTCGTGTTAGATCCAGTTGGCCTGAACCCAGGTAATAGTGTATTTACAGCCTGCTTGGATTAGAGGTAAGGAAGAGGGATGAATGACAAAAGGAATGATTTTTACCCTTATTCAAAAAAAGTGTAAAAGTTAAATAAATAAAAAAAAAAAAGATAGATTCCCCATCCTAATGAATATTATTTGCAGTTTGTTACTTAAATTTAACAATCCAAAACTACTATTATAATAAAACTTAATAATTTAACATTTTTCTCAATTGTATCTTTACTTAAATATGTGTAGATAAATCTAAATATTTTGATACTGTTATTCACAAATATATGAGACCAATATTTGTTGCGGATTGGATGACATCTCATGCGCTTAACTTCCCTAGTGAGATTTTTATTTTTAGAGGTCTATTGGTTACAATATCACATGATCAGGGTTTCCTATAATCGAATGGTGTCTACGTAATTTTCTGAGGTTTTCCTCCATAGGCGAGCAAATATATATCTGTATATTATGCGGATATTTTTGTATTGTTATATTTTATTCCTTACATTCTCTTTCTTTCCAATCAAAACATTCCCTTGCTTTTTCCCAATTAAAAAATATTAATTTTTACACTTCTTTTACCTTCTACATGCAGAGTATGGCTCTGAATTAATATTCATTTTTAGACAAATTTCACGTCAGTTAAGTGCAAGATAAAAAAAATACAATATAAGTGTGGGCATGCTTTAAACTAACAAGATGCGTTTTGGGCCTGAAGGTAAGTCTGGGCCTAAAAATAAATTCGTGCAAATTTATTCAAAGTTGAATATTTTGCTAGCCGGGTTATTACAACTTGGTATCAAAGTCGAGAGACTTGATCCTCTGACCAGTGGTGAGGCAAACCTCAGCAAGAACTCTGAATCCCTTAGGGGGGAAAATGTAGCGCTTTTATTTATAGTGTACGGCTCTGAATTACTATTCATCTTTAGATGAATCTCACATCGGTTAAGTGTAAGGTAAAGAAGCAGTACATAAGGGTGGACATGCTTTGGACTAACAAGATGCGTTTTGAGTCTGAAGGTAAGTCTAAGCCTGAGAACAAATCCGTGTGAGCTTACTCAAAGCGAATAATATCTTGCTAGTGAGGCTGTTACATTCTCCTTATTGAATTGAATCTTAATCTCACCCCATCCAAACACTCTGTTAAATACACAGTACAACTCTTCTTTGAGAAGGGAACTCTTCTAGTGGATTTAATCCCAGGAGCAGATAGGTAGAAAGTGAAATGGATTGATCAATATTTGCTTAATTGGAAAATAAGATTCCATAGCAATTATGTGTTGGAAATCTGGCATAAGCACAACACAATGAGAAGATTCTTACTCCAAGAGTATTGTTTCTTTCATCTTATAGACTCAACTTTTATACGTTGGATTACCTTAATATTTCCCTGAAGATTTGGAGTTTGGCAAGATTCAAATTGCAATCACTTTCAGCTATGTCCTGGCAGCCCTACAGCTGAATGTGTCAAACACAAATTAATCCATCTCTTATTGCCCATGCAAAATGCATGCTTGTTATCTTTATTTTGGCTAATATGATTGAGGCTGGAAAGCTTATTAGGTAATTAGAGGATTCAAAGTACATTAGATAAAAAATATTAACACTTTTAATAGATAAAATACTTCTGAAAAACTTCTTTGGCGACGTCGTTAGCAGATGGAGGATAGTTACTTGTTAGTAGGAGATGGATTAGAGGCAGTCCGCCACTCCAAAACAGGTACCTAGGCTTCATGGCTTATAACATATTCAGAAGCTAATTATTTAGGTGAAGACCCATCCTAGAAAGGTTACTAAAACAGTTTAATCATGTGATATAGGAGATTTGGAATTCGAACCAACCAACTCCATACCATTAAAAAAATTTCCTTTTTGATGAAGAAAAAACAGGCAGAGAATCAGGAAAGGTCTTAAAGAAAAATGAAGGAACGGAATCATCTTTGACTGGTCCTAGTAAATCTGCAAATTTAATTAGCAGTATAGTGATGGAGAACCTGTTATTGGCCAGTGTTCCAGGTAACTTGGTTTTGGAAATGAGCCACTCGGTCAACAAAATGAAGTGAATCTACAATTGAGAATACTGAAAAGGAAGAGGCCCAAATGGGGGTCTCCGGCTAGCAAACAGTGGTCTCTGGACTCTTGGCATGGTCAATGTGTGATCAACTAAAATATACAAAACCAGGAATGAGACAGGAACCTCATTCCCATTTCATAGGAATTTCACCACCGGCTATCCAGAATGCAGCGAATAGAAATAACAAAAAAAAAATTATCTGATTTTCATTCCGCATTTGGTATCACCAATAGAAAACCAAAAATCATGTCTACACCCATTCCAACTCCATCGCTTTCTGTTAACCAAATGGTAAAATTGCTAATGAGACCACTCAACTTTAATAATGTTTTTCCAATCAACGAACCAAAATGAAAGATAATATTAACTTGATAACCAAAGAAAAAAAAAATTCAATAAAAAACAAAACTAATAACTTGAAAAGATGCATACAATTTTTATGGACAATTGTCAAAGGAAAGACAAACTTTCAAGAGTTGCATTACATGAGGCACACCACAAAACTTTCAAGATGCTTTCCCAAAGTCACATAGGCGCCTTTGGGAAAGCATCACTGCCAAAGACTAAATTCTAATGGTCCATACATGGTAGCGAAATTCCACATGTTACATCTTCCTTTGGACCTGAGCTTCTTAGTATGGCGGAGGAGGATAGAGTCCAGGAAAAGGACCTGAACAGAGATCATTTTAACATTAATGCTGAGATGAATGTTAGCATCAGCAAATGAAATAGGCATGCAATATTAACTCACCTGGAGGATAGTAGGGTGAAGCATGTGGAGGTGGTGGATATTGTGCTTGAGGGTAAGTTGAAGGTGATGGGTATGGTTGAGGATAAGCAGTTGGTGGAGGAGGGTATGCAGATGGAGGGTATCCTAGATTGGGTGGGTAAGGATAAGGAGATGAAGTTGTGTATCCTGTGCTTGGTGGTGTGTAAGGAGATCCAGATGCTGGAGGTGGTGCATAAGGAGCTCCAGATGCTGGAGGTGGCACGGAGTATGGTGATATATGGGAAACAGGTGCTGCATATGGTGGAGCCGAAGGAGCAAGGCTTGTTGCTGGTTTCTGCAATTAAGCAAATGGAGCAATCCAGGTTACACAAATAAAAATTTCTCAATGCATTTATATTATAAATCATATTGCAATATCCAATCACAAAAAGATTGCAGAGATTGCTTACGTTGGCTTTTGAATAATGCAATATGAGCCTCACTTCTCCGGCATATCTGCAGTTAAAAAAAACATTTTATAAGAGATGCATAAAAAGATTTTTTGCAACATCTTGTTAAGAATCTATGTAAAATATAAATATATAATATCATAGAATAGTAAGATCACATTAATGTGTGCCACAACATATTGGTTATATGAAATAAGATATATGAACTCTATTTAATGATTTGAGGAAAGGAATACAGTCTGAAGGAATTATATGAAATTTAATTGATCTATACTTGGTAAAAACACAACTTTATATTCAAGTGTTTTTATATGTGCTCCAGTAAGTTGTTTTATTTTTCTTGACAATCTTGAGAATGGTCCAGTTAACTATTTTCTCTTATTAATAACTAGGTGCAATTTACAAGACATCAGAGTAGGATTAAAAAAGAATACATACTTGGGCATTGTTTTGGGCATATTTATTTTATTTCTATTGAATTTTGCTCCGTAAAATATAACATACCAAAAATAAAATTCTTTCAAAATTGAGTTTATATAGAATTCATTACATATAACATGAATTACTCGTTCATTCAATTTCAAGCATAGTTTGTGTGGGTACAATATGAAAATAAATGAAACAGAAAAACATAGATCAATGGAAGATTTAAAAATAACTTTGGATATAAAGAACTTAGCATGCCAACCAAAACTAATATATTAATTCTCTAAATATTTATATTTCAGTTCTAAAATTTCACGAAAAACTTGGGGAAAAAAAGTAGAAAAGTACCACGAAAAAGCTTTGAGTTCAAATAGATGAAGCTTATGATTAAATACACCAATACTGTAGTTGACAAAAAAAAAGCACTTGATTTATCTAGCATCTACGGTCCAACAACTTTGATTATTCAAATTCCAGGAGTTATCCAAAACAGGACAAAGCTTGAAAAAAAAGCCCCAGATCCCAAATTATACACATCCAATTCAATTAGATGCTTCCCAGATCCAAACTGTGTTCTCATCATAACAAAAACTTAGAGCAGAGACACTATACAAATGTTGGCCATAGACCTTAAATTATTTCCTCAAAAACTTAGATGTGTATAGAATAGCAAGATGGAGCAAAGCACAATGGAGTCTGATTTAAAAGAATTTGTGCTTGAGCAGAAATATGAAATGGAAGAAACCTAAAACATCCAAAATTGAATCTCTACATCAACCAGCATGTTGCCACAAAAAACAGGGTAATTAGCAGTACATACACGCATAAACCTTTTAAAATATAACCACTAATTTGATATTCTAATCCAAATACAACCACGAAAGTGATAATCAAATTGTATCCAAATTGAAACCTATTTCACATCTTAAAGCCGTGTATTCCTCCTGCATCATTTTAAAGGAGATTGTCTCTCCAACTCATGTAGAGAATGTGACAACAAAATACTGTATTAAAGTGTGAGAACCACAACTATATGCTAAAAATTTCAAGTTTCTTCACAGATAAACAATCAAATTACAGCACCACACTCCAATAACTCATTTACAACTTAAAGGGAGCAAAATGCATTCATCATTACCTGCCAGTTTTAGTTTGAAGGGGCCAAGTACTATCATCATAGCTCTCGGATAAAACCTTATGTAATTGAACCCTATTGACAACAATCGAAAAATAAAATTAAGAAAAACTAAAAAAGAGGCAAATGGGCATTAAAAAAAATTGTGCAAAAAGGGTTGGAGATTATTTACTTTCCACTGCCAATGAAATCATCATATGTTAAAGTATTGCTGTTCCAAACCACAATATTTAGCTCTCTTAAACCTTCAATAAGAGTAAATACAAACTTTTCTTGGAATGTAGGATTTCTACCACCATCTGAAAAAACAAAATAATAAATAAAAACAAAATAATAAAGATCATATATCTGTATCAAGTTTGACTAAACCTTAAAAAGAAGAACTTTTACAAAACAAAAAAAAGGGCTTCAGTTTCAGATCTACAAAGTTAAAATATACCTGTACAGGTTCTTGTGCGGGATTTATTGCTGCCATATTCGATAATAACGTAAGGATCTTGTCTAGAAATCCATTCTGTATCTTTCAATTTGCTACACCCAATAACTGAATCCAAAAACAAAATTAAAAAGAATACCCAACACAACAGATACGATAATCTATCCAAGAAAAATAAAAATAAACAATAACAACAAAATAGTTAAAAGGGTATGTCAAAATCAACCCAAAGAAGATAATTTTAAAGAAAAATGAAAAAAAAATACCTGTAACTTCAAGAAGCTGGCCTTGTATACCAGAAATAGACATGGCAGAGTATGGGTAAGAAGAAGAAGGCTGATTTGAATATTGATACATCTGAGTCAATTTAAAAAAAACAAAAGTCTACCCTTTATTTTTTTTTCTTGAATATTATATTATTTTGTTTTAGAAATAATAATAAACGGAGTGGGTTTTTCTGGGTTTTTCTTTATTTGTTATTTTATTATTTCTCTTCAGGCCGTGAATTTCTGAAATCTGCAAATTTTAACGACCGTTTGTAAAGCGTAGAACGTAGATTATATACAGCGAAGCGGTTGTCATTGCGAAAACGTTAAGCCTTCGGCTGGTCAATATGGCGGAAATCCACGCGTTTAAGTTTCCACTTTCTTAAAAATTTCACGCGCCAGTGTGAGTAGCACGCTCTTTATTGTTGCTGCCCGACGCGTCTCTCTGTAAACTAGTTTTAAGCCTTTAATACAATTTCTTGAGACTTTTTAATGTACATCAAAAGATAAAAATGAGGGATAATTTTCACTCGCTGTGTATTGATAATCAAGGGTAGGCATCAAGATTTTAGCTAATTGATAAAAAATTATGTTCAATTAACTGAATTATAAACTTTACTAGGTCGGTTCAGTTAAATAATATAATTATTTTTAATTTTTGACTAATTAACGGTTAATCGACTTTGATTAATCGATTAACCATTAATAAAATAAAAATAAAAATTTTTATGCATCATTTATGTTTTTGCTTTCGCAATCAATTACATTCAAATTGTTGTTTTTAAAAAATAAAAAATCGATAACTTATTATAATTATTAAATTTATGTTTTGAAAATAAAAATGGCAAATAATAAATTATTATTAAATAAAAAATTAAAACTATCTTAATGGCATAGATTTAATAAAAAAAATTATTATTCGGATTGGTTGCAGCGATTGTTTTGCAACCAATCCAAATTCCAAATGCTAAGACAAATAACAAATGTCCAAACCTGTGTCTTTTTTAGTTTTATCATTTACTTGTTTTAAGTTAACATGCAGGGTTGCAGGGAATGAAATAAAAATGTCCAAACCTATATCATTTTGAGTTTGGTTAAATCATGATTTAACAAACCGACCGATGAAAATTCAATTAATTAGCCGAACCGATTGAAAATAAAAATCACTTGATTCGGTCAAAAGAATTATTAATCGAAAATTTTAGTTAAGAATATGTTCGATTGGTTAATTAATAGACCAACCGAATGCTTATCCCTATCGATAATTCACCCATGCATGCTCTTCTATGGAAATGTTGACATGGTGCTAATGTGGCATCACGTCATATGAAATTTGATAGGCCAAATACATAGATAATTTCTTAAACTTGTAGCGTTTAGTCAATTTATCTCTTGAACTTTTATTTTAACTATATAGCCCTCTGAAATTATATTTTTCTTAACTTATAAACACACATTCATTAAATCATATTGAGTTATATCGAGTTACTAACGCATCTATTTGGTACAAAATATACAAATACAATTGATAAAGTGACTAATTTTTATTAATATAAGTGTATAAAATATACAAATATAATGGATAAAGTGATTAATGTTTGTTAATATAAGTGTCTGTTAATAAAAAAAATAGACAAGTATAGGGATAAAGTGGTTAAAATTTAAGTTCGAGGTAAAATGACTAAACACTATAAGTTCAAAGGCTACATATATATTTAGTTAATCTGATATGACTTGTTGATATATATTTTTTTAACTTATAAACACACATTTATTGAATTATACTGAGTTATATTGAGTTATTAATGCATCTATTTGGTATAAAATATATAAATATAATAAATAAAGTGATTAATATTTATTAATATAAGTATCTGTTAATAAAAAAATAGACAAACATAAAGATAAAGTGGTTAAAATGAAAGTTGAAAATAAAATTACTAAACACCATCAGTTCAAATGCTACATATATATTTAGTCAATTTGATATGACCTGCTGATATTATATCACGTCAGCAAACACTGAAGTGTATATCAACCTATGTTGACGTGACATATTGATGTCAACATTACGTCAACTAAATAACACATTATCCTTAACGGTGTTAACAATAGAATGGATACCATTATAGAATATGAAGTTAAAGGATTATCAATGCAAAAATTAAATTAAAAAGACCATAAAGTGTATCAGTGAAGTCTCAAGAGACGAAAAGTGAAAATTACTTAGAAAAGTTATTCAAATAATTTTCTTTCATATGTAAAATTATATATAAAAAAAAATTTAACCTATCAGAATATAATCACGTCAAAAATTACATGTTAGAAAGAATGTAAATAACTATTTAATTGGATTAACTTTATCCTATCAAGATTATAATTCATTTTATCATATTTAGATTAAAATTAACTTAATGATAGTTGTAATCTTCTATTTTCATCTAAAGTATACTTACAACTCTATATATACTCATTATGGATGGTGTATGAAGGATAATTCAAAATAAAAAAAAATTCTCATTTTGCTCTTTCTTTATCTTCTTTATATTTATAATAAATTATCAGCACATGACTCTAACAATTTGTTTATTTTAAGTATTCAAATCTAAGAAAATAGATAAAACTCTTCTCCTAAAACTTATACTATCAATTTAGAAGATAAAAAATTACAAGACTCAAAATTTTTATTTGCAATATAGATTCAGATATGCTTTTGCATTTAGTTTTGGTTTCTTAACATTTTAGCATGATTGATCTTGACTAGATTAATATTTAGATTTTATTTATAAGTAGTATAAGAGCTACTTAATTGCAAATTCTTTATGAATTTATAATTGAAGATTAAGTTTCTAAAGATTTATCTGATTGGATGATTAATTTTGTTTAATGTGAATTAAGTTCATGGTTATGTAAAAAAAGTAAGGAATATATACTCCCTCCGTATCATTTACATAGAAAAAGTAAAATGGACACGAAAATTAAGAAAATTTTACTTTTTCTATATCTATTTACTTAAATACCCCTAAAAAAAACATCCCTCAAATTAAACTTTTAAGGCAAGGGTATAAATGGTATTTTGTCTCATTCCACTTCCCAAAATTTACCTAAAATGGCATATTTTCTATATAAAAGATACACCAAAAAAGAAAATTTTCCCTATATAAATGATACGGAGGGAGTATATTTTACAAGTGTTATCTCATGTTATCTTGCCCATGAATTCATTTTCATATGACGTGCACAAATTGTAGCGTTTAAAGAAGATAATAGTGGCCGTGAATTTTTTTTAAAGGCATGAATTGATTGTAAAATATATATATTTTAGCCGAAGCCCTTCATTTAATATTTTGGCCAACTTTGGCCATTTAGTTTTACTGGCCAAGTTTAAGGCTTGCAATTTTAAAGGGGCCAAAAAGGCTTAAGGTACAAATACACTCCTCAACTGTAATGAAAATTTCACTTAGACACTTAAATTTTTTTATCCAATTAGATATTTTTTTTATTAAAAAAGACTCAATTACACACTTATTTTAACATAAGTTAAATTTCCATTAAAAAAAGTGTGGGACCCCACTTGTTATTAATTTAAATAATAAAAAATTTAAAATTTTAAAAATATTAATTAATATTAATTAAATAATATTAATTTATAAAAATCAAACAATATATAAAATAAAAAAAAATAAAAGTAACAACAAACACTGGCACTGCCATCACCGTTGAACTAGCACCATCAAACTACCACCATCATTGAACCATCATCAGACAACTACTACCATCAAATTAAACTCACCATCAAACCAACACCATAACCATTAAAACACCACTATTGAACCACCACCAACACCAACTTAATATCATCAAACCACCACCATCAAACCACCAACGTCAATCATCGAACAAGAACCATAAGAACCATCAACATCACCACCTTCATTTACAAAAAAAAAAAAAGAATTCAAATACATTTTTCCATTCACTCAAAAGCAAAATAATTCGCAAAATCCAGTTCTCTTTTTTGTAATATCCACCAGAAAATGAAATCAATGCAAAATCAAAATATTTTGCAATATTGACACTCAATTTCGAATGAGACAATTGACAATAATTATTCGATTGGCGAATGACAGATAAATACGACTTATTTTTGTGCGATGGTTGCATTTGAATTGAAATCATGAACAAGGGTCATGGTGGTGGTCGAGTTTAAAGGGAGAAGATGAGGATAGTGGTGGTGGTGTTGGTGGTGGTTGAGGTTGTGAGGAGAAGATGAGGGTGGTGGTGAAGATGAGGGTAGTGGTGGTGGTGGTGGTGTTGTTGGTGGTCGAGGTTGTGGGGGGAAGATGAGGGTGGTGGTAGTGGTGGTGGGAAGAAGTGGTGGCGGTGGTTGAAATTGTGTTAGAATTGTTGGCATTTTTAGATTTATATATAGGTTGAAATGGTGGATGAAAATGGAGACAAAGAAGTGGATCTAAAGTGGCTTGGGTTTTCTATTGGCCATGGTAGTAATTTACGTTTTTGGAGATGGATTTGGTGGAAAGTTGTCAGTGAAGGCAGAGAGGTGATGATGTGAAGAAGAAGAAGATGATGACAGATTTTTTTATTTTAATAATTTTATTTTTTTTTACTTGGACATATATAAAAAAGAGACCCATTAAAATTTTTTTATTTGATAATTTTATTATTTATTTTTTACAAACCAATAAAATTAAGACATATGTTAAAAAGATACCCATATGCTACAAGTTAACTGCAAAATTCATGCGCCGTGATGGTAAGGGTTTAATTAACTGATTTTTAACAAAAGAAAAAAAGGGTTTTGACGGTTAAAAAATAACTTTGAGTGCTTAAGTGAGATTTTTGTTATAGTATAAGGGTGTATTTGTATCTTAAGCCGGGAAAAATATATATAAAGTACAACACCGCCATGGTTTTTTTCAGCCATTTGTTTCTTCCTTGTGCATGGTCAAGATATCAAAGCATTAAAGGTGAATATAAGTTTGTATATTATGGCATATTATTAAGTTCATTGATGGCATAGTTGTAAATTTAAATTTAATAGTTATTTTTGTGTTCATGGTTATACAACTATGAACAATATATTAAGAATGTGTGTTTATAGTTGTAAATAACTTAATATAATATATAAAAATAAAAAAAAAATTAAAATTATGAGTAAATATTTGTTTATTGGGTTAAGTTGGTAAATAAATTGATATTTACTATGATTTTATATAATCATTTGCAATTTTAGAGTTATGATAATTCTAATTATAATTTTTAGTCCTTATTTATTTGATAGCTCTGTAATCTATCTAAATTTTTCTTTAAATTTAGTATATTTAAAAAGTTTAATCTCATAAAACTTAAATTTATTACCATTGATATTTTCTGAAAATATTATCCATTATAGGTACTTGATAATGAAATTTACTTAAATATTGTAAATCTTAGAAATATTGTGAAAAGAAAATTAAGCATCCCTGCAAGATCGCTTAAAAGTAATAATTTTCTTTTTAATTTTTCACATGAGAAATTGAAATTTATTATTTTATTATTAAAGATTTATTATAATTTTTTGAGAATATTAAACTTTTTATGTCTCGAATATGCTCATGCAATAACAATATTGAGAGCATAGATTCACAAAATATCAAAAACTAATTTTCTTGTTTACTTGTAGCTAAATACAATTTTTAACTTTTGATGAAAAATTATTAAATTCGTCTAACTGGCTTAACATCATTATTTGAAAGTGAATGTGGTATTTTTTCAAGGCTATGGACGATATCTTAATAAAAAGGCTCATGGTGGAAAAAAAAAAATTTCTACCAACTTTGAAAGCAAAAGTGCTAAAAATATATATATTGGCACAACTCTTGTAATTTTTCATGATAAAAAAATATTTGTTATAATTAACATTAGCTTAAATTAATATTAACATGATATCTAGTTCTGTAAATGTAGTTGAAGGTCCAGAAGAATCTACCTTATATTCTAAATTTGAACAAAATTATATATTAATGATTCATTGTAGTCAAATAGATTGCAAAGAAATATACTAAGTTTTAAAAATATATGTCACAATGGATATCATATTGAAATAAAGAATGAGGGTAATATTAAAATTTTATATATTGTCTCTATAAATTTGAACCAGAAGTTTATATTGGAAAAGTATTTAAGTTTATCAACAGGATTATATTCTACAAAAATAAGGATCGTTGATATGCACTATATGCACTGAAAAAGTATAGATCTCAAAATTTTTATACTTTGGCATGATCATCTTAGCCATCTAGGTTCAAATATGATACGATGTATTATTGAGAATACAAATAGACATCCATTGAAAAATTAAAAAATTCTTTTGTCTGATAATTACTATTGTACTTCTTGTGCTTAAGGTAAATTAATTGTGAGATCTTTACCATCTAAATTATATTTAAAGTCCCCTAAATTTCTATAAAGAATATATAAAGATATTTGTGGCTCTATCCATCCATATTATGGACCATTTAGATATTTTATAATTTTAATTAATGCTTCAACTTGATATCACATGTTTGTCTATTGCCAAACCGTAATATTATTTTTTCTAAATTTCTTACTCAAATTATAAAGTTAAGGTTCATATTTCTTGATCATCCAATTAAGACAGTTTTTTCTAAATAATGTATGCGAGTTAACTTCAAAAGTATTTTAGGATTATTGTATGTCAATAGAAATTATAGTTGAGCATTCTGTTGCACATATTCACACTCAAAGTGGTTTAGCTGAATATTTTTTTTATAAAGTGTTTACAATTAATTGCTAGACCTATGCTTATGAAATCAAAACTTTCTATATCTACTAGGATATATGTTTGGATACATGTTATTATTTATGACTCACCTTTAATTTTCATTTTATTGTATACATATCATAAGTTTTATAATTTAAACTTGTGTTTAACTGACATAATATATCTTATCTAGAGTTTGTGATATTGAAATTCCTTACTGCATTGCATATGTTCTTATTACATCCCCTCAAAGAAATTAAATGGGTTATGAATGATATCTTGATATCTATATTAGTTTTAATTGTCTGCATGTTATTAGATATCTTGCACTTTTAATGAAAAATTTTCTAAAACAAGATTTTTAGATTATTAATTTGATGAATCAATTTTCCTATCATCAGAGGAAGATAAATGAATATAGCTAAAAGCATAAGAGGTTAATTAAAATATATTAATCTTGTTCATTTTTGATATATGTATAAATTAATGTGAACCTAAAGTTCAAAGAATAGTTCTTTTGCATAATAAATTAGTTGTTAGATATCTTTATAGAAATCAAAGGTCTCTAAATAACATGTTTTAATTGCTAATGCTTCTAAAGAAATGATTATCCCTACAGGACATCCGATGAATATGATATTAACTAAATCTCACATATGCCAGAAGCATAGAAGACCTATTGGTTTAAAATATTGGTCTTTGAAAGAGGGGGAAATGAAGGACACTCCTAAAGAGTTCAAAAGCAATATAGATTAACAACCACATATTTGAAGAGAAGTAATCCTAGAAGTGGTTTTGGTACTAAAAATTATGAGATAAAGAGATGAAATTATTATTGATAATATGTTTGCATATACATGTTGCTATTGAAATTATCAAAATATGCTTGAGCCTAAAAATATTTAAAATTTTCGACGTTGAAGTGGTTAGCCAAAATGGAAAAACGTAATCCATGCTGATCTATATTCATTTGCTAAACATACAATATTTGGACTAGTCATCCAGGCAATAGAAAAATGTCAGATCCATAGGGTATTGGTAAAAAAAATAAATCAAATAAGATTATAAAAAGAATAACTTTCCCCTATTATGAATACAATTACCCTCAGAGTTACTTTGGTAGACCCTAAGGGTTCATCATACATTGTAAAATATGGCTCGCAAAAGAAATGAGTTAAATGAAATTGTGAGATACAATGCACAACTTATGGCATAAGAATTCTCACAAAGGCTTGGCATAGATTATGATGAGACATATTTTCCTATCATTGATGCTATTACCTTTAGATTTTTTATATGTTTGGTAGCCTCTAAAGGGCTCGTTATATATTTGATAGATATTATGACAGCTTACTTATATGGTTCATTAGATAATGACACACATATATGAGAATCCCTAAAGAATTTAAGATGCATGAAGTATCAAGATATCTAAAGCATTTAATACCTTGATAAATATACTATATTGAACTCTAAAGATCCTGGTATGAGCTAAAGCAATCTAGGTGAATATGGTATAATCGCCTATCTGAATACTTAAAGAAAATGTATATGAAAATAATTTCATCTTCCCATGTGTTTTTATCCAAAAGATAAATTTAGAATTTGTTATAGTTATAGTTTATGTTGATGATTTAAATATAATGAAAACTCTAGAGGAGATCTCAATTATTGCAGACTATTTAAAGAAATAATTTGAAATGAAAGATCTTGAAAGAATAAAATTTTCTCTTGAATTTCAAGTTGAGTAACTGTCAAATAAAATTCTCGTCCATCAAGCATCATATATCGAAAAAATCTGAAAATAATTTTATATGGATAAATGTTATCCATTAAGCATTTCAATGGTTATTTATTCTCTTGATGTAAAATAAGATCCTTTTTTCCCATGAAGTATCATATCTCAATGCAATAGGGGTGCTTTTATATTTTGCTAACAATACAAGACCATATGTTACTTTTACAATTAACTTGTTTACAATGTTTAGTTATGTACTAATTAGAAGACATTGAAATAGAGTGAAATATGTTATACGCTATCTACGTGGAATATCTGATATGGATTTGATTTTCTCAAAAGGAATAAAGTCTGAATTGGCAGGATATGTTGATGCTGGAATCATTCTAATCCTTATAGAGCTCAATTCCAAATAGGTTATGTCTTCACATATAATAATAATATTATTTCATGGTAATCTGTGAAGCAAATAATCACTGCTATGTCATCAAATCATTCAGAGTTATTAGTCATTCATGAAACTAGTCATGAATATTGTAGACCCTTAATTTTTTAACCCAGTCCAGTCCAATATATTTTATTTAGTCTAAAATAATTTTTATATTATCTTAATTAAATAATATTTATTTTAGTATTTATTTTTTTATAATTATAGTAATAAAAAATAATAAAAATAAATAAGTAAATAATAAAAATAAAAATAAAAATCGGCGACGAAAAAATTCGTCGTCGAAAACGTTGGACGAAATGGCCTTGGGCTATTTCGCACGCAGGAATTTCCTACGGGCGAAGTAGCTTCTGGCCACCCATCTCGCAAGTTTCCACGGTAATTTTGGCCTGCAGCCCGCTAGCGCTCGTAGCCCCTCGCAGTCCGACGCAGTTTTCGCCAGCAAAATTTTTCCGACGCAATTTTTTTCGAAACCAAATTCTATTTGGTTTCGGTTTTTTTTTCCTAATTAAATACAGTTTCCTTAAACAATTAAAATCAATCATCGAAATTTCTTATAAATAAAACTAAAAAGACACAAAAGGGGGAGAACTTTGAGAGGAACAATCGGACTGGATTTTAAAAAGATCTTGAGATTGGGACTTGGAGAATTAAAACTTGGAATTTAAGACTTGAGATTTGAAAGGAGCAAGAAGCAAGCAATCAATCCATCAAAGGCGGCCATCTTGCTTTTGTATTTGTTCATCCAGAAAGCAACTTTTTGGTGGAACCAACAAACGAAGGTTTGAATCTTTATTTTCTTTATTTATTTCTTCACAGTAGCTTTTTTTTTCTTTGATTCATAAGAATATACACACAAAGCTTTGATCTATAAATATGTAGTAACATTGGTCTTCGTTTCAATAACATAAATAATTTTTTCTATTTCTAAATACCTTAAAAACCCTAAATCGTCTTTTCTATTTTCAAAAACCCTAAATATTATTTTTCTGTTTCTTATAAAACTTAAGAGAACTAATCTGTTTCTTCAAAACTTTAGAACCCTAAATCATTCGTTCTATTTCCAAAAACCCTAAAAAAAAAATACTCTTTTGTTTCCAAAAACCTTAAAGCGTTTTTCATATTTCCAAAAGCTTTTAAAAAACCCTAAACTATTCTCCTTTCACTTTTTTCCAAAATTCCCAAATGTTTTTTGTTAAATGTCCAAACCCTAAATTTATCTTACAGTTTCTAAAAAATCACATAAAGCTCTATAAGACTATAAATTGTTTTCTCAAATCCTAAAATCAAACATAATTTTTGAAACACCAAAAACCCTAATTCTCTCAAAATCAAAACAGTAAACCTTAAATTTTCCTAAACCCTAATTCATTGAATTAAAAAAAAAACTAGTTAATTTAAACCCTAAAATCTTAATTTTCAACACCAAAACCTACAACCCTAAAAATTAATTTTCAAAATTTTCTGGGGCACTGCCCCCTTGACCCCCGCCCGTTAACTGGCTAGCGGGACCGCCGTATGGGCTCATCGAAGGGGTCAATATTTATTTGTGTATTATGAGTCCGCGTATTTAACTTTCCTTTTTCCAAAGCCCTGATTTAGTAACTAAAATTCTAAAATCCTATTTTAAGATGCGAACTCTAAATTATATATTTATTGCTTTATTTAATTTTATATTTAATTATGTAGTTTATTATATGCTTTGATTTATTTTATTTGCAATGATTTATTTAATTTATCATGGATGAATGTTTATTATATATTTTGATTATTTTTTAATATCATGGATGAATGCTTACTTTCTATTTTGATTGATTTTTAATATCTTTGATGAATGATTTATTTATGATGAATGGTTATTTACTTCTATCAATTTATTTTGATTTCCAAATGTTGTAAGAGGTATGTTTCCACTTTGTGGGTACCTCATTAGTTAAATATCATGTAATTTAAATTGCTTTTATATTTTGGACCAATGTAAAGGGCATGTTTCTACCTTTTGGTGGGTGTCCTATTTAGTTTAGACATGGTTGATGTAAGGACATGTTTCCATCCTCGGATGAGTGTTCATTTATTTGCTTTGTTTGGACATTGCTTTGATTTTAATATAACGATGCTTTATTTTCAATTTTTGCATGTAATATGGATAATATTATTATACTTAAGAATTCTATAATATTAAGACCTGTAAAGGAGGCCGGTTCCAATGAATCGGGTGTTGTGGGGGTGCTGGGCCATTTCTCACCTTCCCCACACGTACCCAATTTTCTGAACCCATTAAGTGGTTGGGGATTCCTTAGAAATCGAGTCATCCACCCCTTTCTTTTTTCCGGCCCGTCCGGTTGGTGACTCCATTTTCTCCGAACTTAGGTCCGTGTTCTCTAAGGCCCCGAGCCTAAACAGTACTGAAGTTGTAAGAATCATTCCACCGGGAGTGGGGGCGAAAATTTCCGATCACAAATATGTATGATTAGAAAGCATAATTGAACATATTAAAGAAAAATGTGAATTTCCTATAGAAAGCAACAAACTAACAATATTGCATGAAGATAATGCAGCGTGTATTGTACAAATTAATGGAGACTGCATAAAAGATGATATAACTAAACATATATCACTAAAATTCTTTTATACTCATGAATGCATTAATAATGAAAAGTCGATATTTACAAAGTTTGTTCAAGTGACAATCCAACAGTCGTGTTCATAAAGACACTACCGACATTAATTTTTAAAAGACATGTACATAATATTGGAATGTGTTCACTTAAAATATATCTTAACTGGATATATTTTTTAGGAAAAAATTACCTATAAATATTTTACTCTTTTTTCTTCACCAAGTTTTTATCCTACTGAGTTTTTCTTAGCAAGATTTTAATGAGGTATATTCATTGGAGTAGTCATCTAAAGAGAAGTGTTAGGAAAAATATGGACGACTGCTTAATTAGAATAACCTTATCATATTAAGATTATGATTAATTTTATCATATTCAGATTAGGATTAGCTTCATGATAGTTGTAAACTCTTGTTCTTATCTAAAGTCTACTTACACCGCTATATATATTTATATTAGTGGTACATGAGAGATAATTCAAAATAAAGAAATTTACCATATTTCTCTTTATCTATCTTCTTTATATTAATTTATAACACATGTAAATTTAAATTTTTAAATAATTGTTGAATGAATAATACATTTTTTAAAATAATTATTTAATATAATAGTAAAAATAAATTTTCAACTAAATTTTAATCGTATAAATAAATTGGTAAATAATTTAGCCTAAATTAGGCAAATACGTGTTAAGTAAATTGGAAGGACAAGCAACTAATTAGTAGAAGCAAATTAAAACCTTTGCATTTCCCCCCGAATAAAATAGCATTATATATATATATTCAACCGTACAAACCTATATATGCATACTCCTGACATAAGTTTATTGGGTGACCATAATCTAATAATATGAAGTTTTTTCTTAATATAAATATTGAATGTAATACTAATAATTTTTAATTTATTAGTATTATAGAAATAATTAAATTTATGTAACAAGTCTCATCAATTGTCTAAAAGAAATAAAGCCTCTTGTTTTGATCATACATATCAAAATGAAAATCACTTTTAACAAAATAAATCTTGACTTTTCAGCAAAGAATTGGACCTAATATTCCTAAAAATATTGTGGAAAAAGACCTCAATCCCGAAACGTTTATAATTGATATCATATTAGAAAGCCTATAAATAGATGATTTCCTTAATATTAGGGCTGACTAAAACATAGAAAACCAAACTGAAAAATTTATGAAGGCTAAATAAAAAAGTAAATAACCAAATTAAAATTGATAAAATCAAACTGAAAAATTAACCAATCTATTAATTTTTATGCATTTTACTATTTTTTATATTTTTATTAATTACATATAGGGAGGGATAAGGCTCGAATTTAAGACCTAAACGGGAGCAATACATCATTCTAGCGACCAAATTACACAATATTTTTTATATTATTATTTAAAAATGTAACTATATTATTTAATTTATCAATATAAATTGGTTTGACAACTAGATTAACAACTATGATTTTAATATTAAAATACTAAATTAAAAAGTATGATTTTAATATTAAAATACTAAAACTTAAAATTTAAACTTTATTAGTTAAAAAAAATTGGTTAATTCATTCAAGTCAATTACATTAGTTAACCAATTAGGAAATAACTGATAAAAATATTTTGGTGCAGGTTTAGAAAATATAAAATTGACACATTTGGTAATATTTCAAATCAAACTACTATGAGCACTCTCAATTATTATACATTTTATAAATTATATTTTTCTTTGTTAACTCTAAACTACAATTGACTTGATTGTTAGAGTGCATTGGTGGCCACAGTTTCGAAATCACCAATTTTAGTTCCACATTCAGCGGTTCCACTTCTAGATTTGGTGAAACCTAAACATAATCTTGAAACTCTGATTCCAGTTTTGGTTTAAATTGGGTTATGATCATACTCAATTTGGTTCTAATTCTAGTTCATGTTATATATGATTTTGATTTCACTTCAATTTGAATAATTAAAAAATTATGATTTAAACTAAAAAGAAGTATGGTTTAATATAAATAAAAATGTAAAGTGAAATTAAATTACATTGATAGAAAATCTCAAAATATAAGTTCAATTAGAAATGTATTAAATTATAGTTATATAGTAAAATCACAATAATTTATAACAATTCTAAGAAAATTATAATGTAAAATAAATTTTTTAAAATTGAACTTAGACTTATAAGTTTATTTTAAGTTGTTTTTCTTTGGAATTTTTCTAATAAAGGACGACAAATATTACTCGAGAAAAATAAGAAAATGAAAAAAATTTGATTGAAGTTAATTATTTTTTAATTTGAAAATTACGTTGTCTACATATCTTTTTGACATGTAGAGGAATCAAAGTTCCTATAATTCTATTTGTTTTATAATTAAATAGCCTCTTTATCTTAGTCATTATTACCCATGGATGTGTCAATCGTTCTTGCATCAGTTAGGTAATATTAGTATTCCTCTTTTTTCATTGTTGTCTCAATTTCAGTTTGCATCGATCATCAAGACAAGCTTGAATTTCCAATTACTCAAAGGATGACTATGAGTAGGGATAATTGCAAAGTGAATTGGCAGTCGTTGGTTTTTGGATCTAGTCCGCTCACGACGAATGGGTAAGATCAATGAATCTAAATAATCTAAATAAGAATTAAATATTATATTTAGATAAATATTTATAGAGTATGAATGATATTAGGAATCCTATTCACATTATAATTATGATTCTTGATAAAATCCTGTAAAAATAGAATAAAATGATCATAATTCAAGTTTAACAGAAATATCTCAAGGACAAGAGAAGAATTACCTTTCTCTTTATAGTGTTTTCGCTCTTAGTTCTCTACAAATTTCTTCTTCCATAAGTAATTCTCTATCTGCTAGCAAGAGTGCAGTTGTGAGGTTATTTTACTTCTAAACTATGAACACATGAATTTTCCTTTCATTGGTGATTGCTCTTATGATCAGTAACGCAAGTTGTGAACAAAGTCTTCCATGAGGATCATCAAAGATAATATCTGACACTTATTCTTTTATATGGATACATTCTAATATTGGTATCAAAGCCACAAGCTTGTATTCCATCAGATTTATCAATTATTTTTATGCAACTGATTAATTTTTGGCTATTATATTGATTAATCATATGCTTTTAATCATGATCATATTGGCATGTTTGAACTAAAAAAAACTTTGTGTTTTTGTAGCTAGATTTTGATATTTTAATATTAATTGATAGTAGGCATATAGAACTTTAAAACAACATATTATTTGCTCAAATCAGAGTTAAATTGAACAAGTTAAAGCCTTCTTAAATTGGTCACTTGAAACTAGTAGAGTCAATTTTTTTTGGAATTAAGTTAATTATAATTAACCTATTGTGATAGAAAAAATGCTAGGTTAGAGAATTCCTTAATTAATTTTGACCACATAAACGGACTCCCAGCCTTGAAAATGCTCCACCATACCCAACTTAGCCAACCAGATTAGATGGCAAGGCGGCACGTGCCCATGTTCCGTGTGGTCTAGGCTTTCCCAGACCTTGGGTCACGACCCATAAACGCGTGACATGACCCAACCCACAGACACAGGTCTAACCTGCAAGAAACAACACATCATTTTGTGCCAGGCAACATGCCGTTTCAAGGAAACAATGCATCATTTCTGAAGAAGCCACATGGCTCCTTCAAACGTATCAGGCATTGCCACTAGTTGGTGAAATAATTTTTTTTTTTTCGTTTGGCCACTTTTGGATCTCATTTTTTCATATTTTTCTACAGAATGACTATAAAATTATTTTTAGATTTTTGGTAAATTTTATTTAATTTTTGGATATTGTAAAAATTAATTTTTTATACTATTTTAATTGAAAATTTATTTTTTAGTTAAGAAAATATTATTTTTCACTTGAAAAGTTTTTTCCTTGCCTTGGAAAATTATGAGTCTGTAAAATATATTTATAGAAAATGGCTCTTATAGTTAGGACTCACACAATGGCATACACATCTAAAAATAAGGCTAGCCTTAAAGAGAAAAAGAGGATTATGAAAGAGTGCATAAGAAAAATGAGAACATGTTTTAGTAACTACATTGAAGATTTAAATTTTTCTTATGAAATATATCACACATTTTCATAAAATGTTTAAGAAATATGATTTGGCTGGGTGAGTTTAAAACCAATAGGTCATTATACATGGCCATAAGAGATTCCTTTATACATTCATCCTTGCATGAATTACTAGATAAGATATAAGATAAATGATTTGATAAATATAGGGTTCAAATTAAATTCTTTCTTAATTCTAGGTGTAACAAAGAGGCAACATTTAAAAGATTAACTAGGAAAAATGGGATGACCCTTTTACAGTGGGAGGGAACTTGTGGTTGAGAGATTAATTTCAAAGGGTCTCATTCATTATCTGCCAATTGACTTAGAGTGTGATATTTGGAATTCAGCACCATTTAGAAGACTATTTACTAATAATGGCCAAGCCTAGTTTTAATGTCCTAGGTTATTCTAATATATATTTTTAAGAATATTTAGTAGACTTATTAGGCTATAATTATTTTATTTAAAGTTTATGATTTTTGAACTATTAACTTTATTTTTAATTAATGAAATATGTATCTTTATTTATTATTTTATGGATGCATGGCATTAATTATATTTTATAGTTGTTCAATAAATAGTATTTACTTGGTTTGAATAATTGTTTGATATTGATAATTGTGTATAGTTAAGACGATGATTGGAAATCTAGTAACCTTTTGACTTGAGATTATATACATGTTCATATTAATGTATAAATTGGTTGTGAAAAATATAATAACATGTAAATTATGGCATTAATAAAGCACATGTATATATTGTCTCCATAGATATTATTTTTCAACTTGCTATAATGTCTACTGCTTCCAAAAACATTATTCTGGAGCTAAACAAAGTGTCAAATTATCTGGAGATAACTATGAAATATGGAGCATAAAAATATAGTACGTTTTGGAAGAGCAAGAGGCAATGGAACATCTTAATGCAATTATGGAGCAACTAAACCAAGATGGAACCTTGACCCAACATAAGAGTGACAGAGACACCTACACTGCCTGGAAAAGAAAAAAATACCCTTGCTTAGATCTTGTTACTCAATGCAATGGATGACAACATTATGGAGGGATTTTGTAGCTTTGAGTACACCAAAGATTTGTGGGATGGTCTTAAGGAGAAGTTCAAAGGGAATTTGGATTTCCCTAACTAAGCTATGCTCACTTACAATCAAGTTTGACACTTATAATAAGTGTCATGAATACTGAATGAGGAAACATCTCAAAGAGATATCCAACATGATAAGCGAGCTTCATAATGACGGTCATGTGTTAACCGAGAAGAAAAAATTATAGGTAACTATTCATTCCTTACCTGAGAGTCGAGAGCATAAGCGCATCCACCAAACTATAGCCTCCTAATAAAGGTCTTTGCTGATGTTGCCCATCATTTAAAGCTGGAGGTTAATAGGCTTGCTATTATGTAATCAAGTGTGGAAGCACATTTTATAATACCCTCATACCCTATATACATAAAAACGTATATAATATAAAAATGTCACCGTATTTAACTGTAGAAAACCCTCATACTAAATATCCAAAATAAATATGGTTTTAAAAATGTAAATATATTATGAGAAGTTAAATATATATTAAGCAATAAAATAATTATGATTAAAATGTTGTTTTAATCAATTTTTTTATATAAAAATATCTGAAAAAATTTCGCTAGAGTTTTATCTGTATTTATAATAAATTTAAAAATCAAATTTCACTCGACCTGCATAAAATAATACTCCCAAATTTCATACTTTCACAAAGTCCACCATTCTCCTTACATAATCAAGTATTTAACAAGTATAATCAATGTACATTATATACATATACAAAATGACAAAAAACATCATCTGTTTCCAGCATGTTTGCACTTTATAACTATATTGTACAAAAACTCAAGTATCTTAAAATAAATTTATACATGTAGTGCAGCACAGACTGATTTGGTCTCGTGGCACAACCATACATTTACTGTCAATCTCTAAGCCTAGACTTGCTTGGGTCGATTGGGACTTTCCTACTCTACACTTATATCACCTGCGCAATATAATCAACCGAACTAAGCTCAAAAGCTTAGTGGTACATACTTTGATAACAGTAAATATTTAAAAACAATGTATTTTTTTAAGGAAATAAAATGCATATGCTTCATACTATATATTCGAAACATTCATTATCTCATAACACTTACCAATGCATCACAATCACATACATTAGGCTAACAAATCCCTACATAATATTTAGATTCCAGAAAGATTAATTTGGCCTATCACGACCCAAAGGTCCGACACCGGGAACTAAGTGCCATATATCACCTGAAGGCCGTCCCCTTTTGAAACAGAAAATAAAGTGTCAAATATCATATGAAGCCATCTCCTCAGTACAAAAGTTTCTGACACCAGCGTGTCTTGCCCGAAGGTGTAATATCTCACACGTAGGTAGATAAACGTCATGCGTATCGTTGACATACCAACTCGACAGTACCAACTTTAATTCTCTAGAATAAGTAATTGTACAGGGCAAACAAACACATCACATTATATCACATTTTCCATAATATCATTACCATTCCTCATTCTCATCACATTTATCATTTTTTCCACTTTCCATATCCATTTTTCACATTTTCAATCACATTAGGCATAAAGCTTAGTCACATTCATAATGTGACCCATTTCACATTTTCATTACATGTTATTAAATATTATTCTTTACCATAAAATAATGGTATTTAGTGTCACATGCACAAAACACATTTTTGGTAAGAATGCATATGTTTATACATAATGTCACTTTAAAGTAAATGCAACATCCTTTAAAGTAAACCAATATGGATAATGCCAAACATGAATGTTCAATTTAAATTTTAACAAAATATGTAATAATATTGAAAAGATCCAAAATCAACTCAATTCCACTCTCTACACCTCACTTTCCACAAACCCTAAATGTGTTCACTTAGGCAATTTTAGCCAAAACACTCCTAAACCAAATAATAAGTAAAATTATTCAATTAGAATCATACTTATGCTTAATTTATACAAAACTATCACTAATTACTCAAATCCTAACCAATCTTCCAATAAAACCCTAATTTCTCTACTACCCTTCATAAACTTCACCAAAACATACTCATTTCCATCATCCAACCATAAAATCATCACATAAACATCAAAATAACTTCAAAACAATCCATTTTAACAATTTTAATTACCTCTATCAAAAACCCAAATTCCATATACTTTTAAAATTAAAGAAAAGCATGCTTAATTAAAGAATACTCACCTAATCCTTGCTTAATCTTCAAAATCACCTTGAAACCTTTGAAATGATTGTGAAATTTGGTGTGTTATATGAAGAAGATTCTCTCCATTTCTCTCTCTCAAATTTTGACCAACGATGGTGGATGAAGAAGATGATAGTTTTTTAATATGTTAACCTTTCCAACTTTACCTCTCATATATATAATTACAAAATAATTAATTAATAAAATAGTAAGAAATTATAGTCTTCCTCCCATCCAAAATTAATTTTAATCTTCTTTTATTATTATTATATTTAATTTTAATTTTTTACTTTTTACCTAACTTTATTTTTTTAGTGAAAATGTATATGTTAGGTATACACTATATATGTTAGGTATATACTATATATACATCATATATCCAATTTATATTTTATGTATAACTTATGTATACATTAGATATATACTATGTATATCCATCTTCTAACATATTAATTAATCCTCTATATTAGTTATCAATTTTATGTCCATTAAAATTATGGATGTTACATATTTGGTTCTAGCCACCACAAATGGGAGTGTGGTATCAAGCTGTGAACATATAATTTTGCACTTAAAAGAAATTCAATGTGAAGGTTTCTATATAAAACAAGCCTATTGGATAGTGAATCTTTATTTTTTTTTACCCATAATATTAAAATTTAATTCGTTATGACAGCAATGCAATTTGAATCACTCAAAACGGACGTCAAACAAAGGAGAACAAACTTCTGAAAGCTTGATGCTCAGTAAAAAGCCCGCTAGTGCCTCTGCGAGGAAGCTATAGTGCCTCTGGCTATAGCAAGTAGGCAAAAAATTGCCCCATGAAGCTAAAAAGTTATGCGGCTTCCTAATCCTCCTTTTTTCAATTTTGACCTTTATAAACTCTATAAATAGGCCTTTCCACTTCAGTTTTCTTGACTCCACTCAATTTAGCAACACCTATTTGCAAATTTTTTCATCCTGTTTTCCCTCTTTTCTTTCTTTAAAGTAAAAATTCAATCTTTCTAAGTGGAACCGCCTAAAACTTGTTTTCTTAATAAGTTTGGGTGCTTGGTGAGCTTGGATTGCATTTTTCTTAAACTATTTTGGGCTAGTTGCTTCATTAGCAACCTAAAAACCCTAACAAAAATGAAACTCCAATTTGGACATACACTCAAGTTGCCACCACTAAAGTCATCAAAGAAGGTAAGAACCCTAAATTTGGCTCTTTTAATTTTTGTTAAATTGGACTTAATCATGGACTTTTAGGCTCATTCTTTGGACCTAAATGGAACTTAATCATGGATTTTTAGGGCCATCCTCTGGACTTACTTGAAACTTAATCTTGGACTTTTAGGCCCATCTTTTAGACTTGAATAGAATTTATTCATGAACCTTAAGGCCCATCATTTGGACTTTGCATTGAATCTAAAAGCTTGAAATGGACCTAAAATCAAACTCAAAATTAGGTTTAAAAGATACCTGAGTTAGTCAATTTTTTTCCAAATTAAACCTAATGATATTTATTTTAGTAAACCTTTTTCCAAATTAAACATAAAAATACTTGGTTTAATTAATCTATTCCAAATTAAACCTATAGGTACCTAGTTTAATCAATTTTTTTCCAAATTAAACCTAAATATATCTGGTTTAACAAATCCTTTTCCCAACTTAAACTTAAAAATACCTAGTTTGGGAAATCAAAATTGGTTTAGACTTAAAGATACCTAATTTAGACTAATAATTGGACCGAGACTTAGGTTCTAAATATACCTGAACCTAGAACTAAAATTGGACTTAGACTTAGGCTTGCATAGCTTAGGTTAAAAAATCAATTTTCTCAAAATCAAAACCAACCCTTACAAAATGGTTAGAACTGCATAGGCTTTAATTTTCATTGAAATGAGATATGTAGGCCTAATTGAAATTTTAATCAATGTATCAAGTCCACTTTTGTAAAAATGTAACTTACTGCTTTCTTCCTTATGAACTTTATTTGCTATCTTTGTTTGTTTAATTAAACTGTCTTTTTGGGGAATGTGTGCTCAATCTAAAATCCATAAGGCTAGGGTTAGAATCCATTTATTTAATTTAGTTTTGAAATGTAAAATTTAATTTAGTTTTTGTGCTTTATTTTATTCTCTTACTATGTTTGAATATATATATATATATATATGTCTTGTTTAATTTATCATGACATATTATAATAGTCATACATAAAATTTATTTTCTAGGTTCCTATTTAGTCAAAGGTCAAACTCTTTTTACTTAAAATAAGCCTGAACCTAGCCCCCGAATCCATTCTTTGGTTCGAGGCTAGTGATTTTTATCCATGGAATAATACTGGGGTCAACTTTAGATTTTTTTCTTAAGTTTTCCCATTTTATCAAAATAAATTTAAGTGGTGAATGATTTAAAACATTTTACTTAAACTGAGTGTGGCCTACGACGACAGAGTGACCTTGACACTTTTGTGTGAGACTTAGCCCAAATTTTTTAAGCACTTTGGCTCCCTTACTTTGGAATGCGGGACTCGGTGTTCAGGCTTGGGCCTCACACAAGCGCAAGTTCAATAATAGCAAAGGCAAGAAAAAAGGAAATGAGGGTCAGGCCAATAAGAAACCTAAGCAACAAGAGAAAATATCCTAAGAAAAGAAATATTGTGAAGGTTAAATGTTTCAATTGTGGCAAAAAAGGCCACTATGTTAAGGATTGAGTTGCATCTATGAAGGTTCATTCCATTAAATATTGTGAAAATAGAATTTTTATTTCAAGTTTAATATTGTTAATTGAAACAAATCCTTTATGGGTTATAGATTTAGGAGCAACTGACCATGTAGCAAAGGATCATGAATTCTTCAAAGAATTCTGTTGATTACCCATTGGGGTGAGACATAACTTTGTAGGAAACAACTCATGTGTTGAAGTGAAGGGCATTGGTACTTGCAAACTGGTTTTATTTAGAGGACAAACCTTATTGTTCCATGATGTTTTCTACATCCCACGAATTAGATGAAAATTAGTTTATGTTATTATTTTGCTTAGATTAGGTTTCTTTTGGAATTTCCATAATGACTCAATACAATTATAATTGGGCTAAAATTTTTATGGTTTTGGGTACATTTTAGGCAATTTCCTTATTTTAAATACTCAGAATTACACTTCTTCTAATATAAGTTTTTTTCTTATTCACTACTTCTCATAACTTTACTGATGATGTGAATGTTCGACATGCTAGGCCAGGTCACATGGTGGATAGTAACAAAGTAGAGATATCTACTTGCAAATATTGTCTAGTAGGAAAAGCTGTAAGAAAACTTTTGATAAAGGCACAAGAGCAACTGCCCCATTGCAATTAATACACTATAATGTCTGTGGTCCAATAAATGAGAGTGTTAGGCACGACGAAACTATTTTATCACCTTTATTGATGACTATGTAAGGTATGGTCATATTTATTGAATTGCTCATAAGTATGAGGTTTTAAGTTGCTTTAAGAACTTTCTCAACTTAGTTGAAAATTAATTAGACAAGAAAGTGAAAGCACTTCAAACTAATAAAGGTCGTGAGTATTTATCTGATCAGTTCAAACAAATGTGTGATGAAAAAGGGGATAAAGCATCAACTGATTATTTTGTGCATATTGCTGCAAACTGGTGTTATAGAAAGGAGGAACCGAACACTCATAGAAATGGATAAGTTAATGATGGTTCAATCTAACTTACCCATTACCTTTTGGGGTGATGCATTATTAATAACACCTATGTACTTAATCATGTACACATCATCATCCCATCCTCGGTGTCTTACAACCTTAGGGATGTGTTACTTATGTACATGATACCTCACACAAATATGGGAAACTAGGCCCAAGAGGTAAAAAAAGTATCTTCGTATGATATTTTAAACTATCCAAAGAATATATTTTCATAGGGGAGCAAGAAAGTGAAAGACAACCAAATTTGAATCACAAGACATCAAATTCTTAGAGAATAATTTTCCTAAACAGGTTAGATCAAGAATTCTCCTTATTCAAGGCTAATGATCAATATTCATAAGGACCACTTCATCCGAGTAGGAGGAATTTGGTGGATTTAACTCCACCAGCTAGTCCGGATGAGAGTGATCCTAATCTAAGTGAGAGAATGGATCCTAACTTTATGGATCTTGATCTAACAGATATACCTATACAACTTGGTGAATATGTTTCTCAAGATTATGATTTGAGGCAGAGCAATTGTGGACCTATTCCACATCATCATTTTGACATCGAAGGCAGAGATGAGGTATTCACGGTTGTGTCTCAACACAATGATGAGCCAAATAATTTTGAAGAGGCTCTCGAATGCCCTGCCAAGGATAAATGGGTAAATGCAATGGAAGAAGAGTTAGAATTTATGAGATCAAATCAAGTATGGGATTTAGTTGATCTTTTGAAAGGATGCAAAGCCATTGGGAACAAATGGATTCTCAAAATCAAGCAAAAAGTTAATGGCAGCATCGATAGGTATAAGCTGTCTCATTGCAAATGGGTATACACAATGAAAAGAAATAGACTATAATGAGTCATTTTCTCCTATTGTCAAATTCATCTTAATGATTGACTTTAGTAATTTGTGGCAAACCTTGATCTTGAGTTGTATTAAATGGATTTGAAAACTGCCTTTCTCAATTGAGAATTGGGTGAAGAAATCTACATAGAACAACTTTTAGGCTTCATCAAATAAGGTCATGAAATCAGAGTTTATAGGTTGAAAACGTCAATCTATGGCCTTCAAAAGTCTTCAAGATAATGGTAAATTTGGTTTCATAACATGATTTTATCAAATGGTTTTACCATGATAGATGAGAACTGCTAGGTCTATATCAAGCGAGTGAAAGCAAAGTTTATCATAATTTCATGGTATGTTGATGACATTCTAACTATTGGAAATGACAAAGTGATTCTAAATCACATTAAAGAGTGGCTATCAACCAGCTTTGAAATGAAAGACATGGGTGAGGCATCATACCTTCTCAAAGTAAAGATTTTGAGAGATTAATTAAGGAAATTGTTATCTCTTTCTTAAGAGGCATACATAAAGAAAGTACTTGAGCGATATAATATTATGACTGTAAACTTATGGATACCCTATTATTGAAGGCGAGAGCTTAAGTCAAAGATAATGCCCCCAAAAATCTAGAAGAAATAAAATGTATGGAAAATGTACCCTATAAAAGTGTTTTTGGAAGCTTTACATATTCAATGACGTGTATAAGACTTGATATTTGCTTTATCATTGGTATGTAAGCATATTCCAGTCCAACCCATGTTTGACACATTGGCAAACATTTAAAACAATATTAAGGTATCTTAAAGGCATTATCAATTATTCATTGTGCTTTCAAGATGGAGGGCTAAGTTTGAAAAGCTACACGGATGCTGACTGGGAAGGAGATGTAGATGAAAGAAAATCTACCTCTAGATTTGTTTTCCTACTTAAAAATAGGGTTATCTTATAGAGTAGCAAAAAACAATTCCTCATAGCCCTTTTCACAATGGAAGCTAAATTTGTGGTATTTTTGGCTATAATAAAATAAGAGGTATGGCTTAAAAGATTCTTAGAACATTTGGATTTAAGTGCTGCTGACAAATTAGTCACCATACATTGTGATAGTCAAGCAACTATTGCCTACATTAAGGACCCAAAGTTCCATTATAGGACCAAACACATAGATATCAAGTACAACTTTATGAAAGACTTGGTAACATGCAAAGAGGTGGACATGAGATATATCTCTATGCTTGATATGCTCGCTAATCTATTTATAAAACCTATTCCTAGAGATGTATTCATTAAACATACAAAGTCTATAGGGTTGCATAGATTTTTGATATGTATTAATGCCAAAATATGATTTTTTGTGTGTCTACATGTGTTTGAATATTTTTTGTTACATTTAATATTATTTCTATTAAGTATGTTGGACAAAATGATTAACTTTCTCACTAAGTTAATAACCTTTGTTTGTCTATGTGATGAGCGAAGATGAGACCATTTACAAGTAATATTATCTAGGTGATAATGAGCCCGTGCTTGGAACAAGATGGTCGTCTCATATAATGAGGTTCTTCTGGCATATTACATATAGTGATGCCTAATTCTATCTTATTAGTTAGGTAGGAGTTCTAAACTAACCTGAGTAGATAAGTGAACTCAAGATTATATATTGAGTATGTATAATCTATCGCTTGCATAGCATTTCAAAACTAAAATGAGTTTCTGATAAACATGCATTCCATGGGAAGGAGTAGGCATTATGGCATGTGACTCTTACTATATATGCAATTTCTCGACCATAGAGGGGGACAAAAGCCTATGATCTTTGCTTTTGTCATTGTAAGACCCTTTAAGAATTCTAGTTCTCAATTTAATTACCCTTATGACTTTTGGTTGGTTCCAAAGGTATAATTAGGTGTTTTCTATCTTAGAGTGTTTCTAAAAGGTTATGAATGATTCTATCTAATGGCACATTTCTAGAAAAGCGAGTCTACTTATGTTCAAGGGAGCTAAACTAGAAGGAAGATTACTTGGCAATCACTTCTTCTTTGTGTCCACAGGTCAACCAATTATGTTCGTTAGCTAACATAATTTGTGGATGCAAAAATGTCTTAAGATTATAAAGAGACAGCAAAAATATGATAAGTAGTCTAGGGTAAAACATACTATCTCTACTCCAAATCCATTTCTTCAAATGAACCACTATATATCCCTAACAGGTATATATCATAGAGCTCTCGTATTATACCCCATGGTATATTAGCTTAGTATGAGCTACCTATGTAGTTGCTTTTATTAGTACATAATATGTCATGTGCGAGTGTATTAGTTTTTGAGTTAGGTCTACCCATGACAAATGGATAAGATCCATGGGCCCAAAACATCTAAATAATAATTAAGTATTATATTTGGATAAATATTTGTAGAGTATGAATGGGATTAGAAATCATAATATTTTGATTATTGATAAAATCCTATAAAAAGAGGGTAAAAAGATCATAGTCTAAGTTTAGCATGAATATCTCAAGGACAAGAAAAGAACTAGCTTTCTCTCTATCATTTTTTCTATCTTAGTTCTTTATAAATTTCTTCTTCCATAAGTAATTCTCTTTTTCTGAGTGGTGAAATTTTGAGGTTGTTTTTCTCTTAGACTATGAACACAAGGGTTTTCCCTTCATTGGTGATTGCTCTTACGATCGATAGCACAAACTGTGGTCAAAGTCTTCGACAGGCATCATCAGAGGTAATATCTAACCCTTATTATTTTATGTGGGTATGTTCTAATAGGAGTTACTACTTGGTACAATAAAAACCAAATAAATTGGTGTAAGTTTTTTTAATTCTATTAGAGGGACCAATCTATTAATCTATAAAGTATGGATTCAATGGTGACAATTAGTTGTATATCAAGTTATTTATACATGCACTACACCCAACAATTTTCTAATGCAATATAAGAATATAATATAATGATAATTTACTATAAAAAATAAAATATTACTATACATAAATGTGCATACATAATAAAAAAATAAGAAATAAAGTAAATAAATAAAAGATTATTATAGACATAGATGCATAAATTAAATAACTAAAGTACAAATAAAAAGACGTTAAATTTTGCATTATGAAAATAAAATGGTTAAAAAATAGTTAGTAAATATTTTATGTAGTAACATTATCACAAACTAAAAACATGATTTAGGTATTAATTTATCAAAATAAAAATCAAAATAAAAAATATGTTAGAAAGATATGACATATGAAAAATAATAAATTTAGATTCAAATGGTTACTCTCAAATCTTATTTATCTTGTCATTGAGTCAAAAGAGGAAGGCTTTCTTTAGGAAATCACCATATCAAATATCACTTTGAAATGGATTTGAGACTTGGAAAAACAAATATATTTGAATCTTCTCTCTCAAATTAGGAGCTCTCACTTTTATATCTAAACCAATTTTTTCTCTCTCAAAATTTATAGAATTGTTGAAATGGTAGTTTTTTGTCCACGATAATTGTCTAATGATCCTTTTTCTCCATGATAAAGACCGATTAATTAGACCGGCGCAAGTGTTTTAATCCCTTACAGGGATTGATATGGTGTTCTCTAGAGTTTGGATTCGATGATGATAATCTATTTAAAATACCTGTTGAGTTACACAAATTATGGTTCTCCAAGTTTTTCAAAAGGTCCAATGTGACTAATATGCAATGGACACTCACAAGAATAATAAGACTAGTTATCATAAATCAATAATCAATAAATAATCAAAATGATATGTTGACTAATCCCATCGTCACTTTAACTCTATTTTGATCATTAGAAATCAAATTGAATGTATTAATGGCTTATCAAATGATCATTCTACAAGAATTAGCTAAATTTCAGATTACACAAAAGTTCCTATAAATCACGATAGCAAAAGGCCCATGGCAACTGCACTCAAACATGAAACTTTTAACTCAAAGTCACATAAGAGATCACAGTAAGACTCGCAAGATGTGCACTGGAGTTTTTATTTTTTTGCAACCGCACCATATTTGAAGGATGATCCACATGAACACATAAGAGATGGTGTTCTACCTTGCATTTTCAATCTTCACTGCAATGGATTCTTGCACTAGCGAAATGCAAAAGCACAACCAAAATGGAGTTTCATCCCTTAAGGTGAAAATGGCAAAAGCATACACAATGAACATTGCGCCAAAACTCTAACAGAGTTCAGTCTTATTTGACTGCTATCTCAGAGGTTTGCTACCGTGCCATTCAAACAAGTCAAAATAATTTGGTGTATTTATGACTAACTAATGGAAGAGTGACACATGGTAGCCTAAAAATTGAAGACTTTTCAATTTTCTATTTTCATGACCATAACCTTCAGTAACACGACCTTGACATTCATACGGATGGTAGGTGGAGGGATTTTTTGCTGCCACAGCCAATGATAAAGCATCATATGTACTAGTTGTTGGCTATCCCTTAGAGACAAAGAAAGCCTCACAATCACTAGAAGGCAAAAGTTGTCGTAAAAAGCTACACACTACCACGAGACAAGGCATACTACTGCAATAAGGCTTTGACATGCTTTTAATATAGTTGATTTGGTTGGTAAAGGCAATATCTCCCATTCTTCATCTCCAATGGGAAGAATGTCTAATAGGGCCTATAAATACCTCACCAAACATCATTTATGAAAATATTTTAGCAATTATTAGCCAAAATCTTGCACTTTGCATTCTCATGCCTTATAACTTTATTTTTCATTATATTCATTGAATGGTTGGATGTTAGCCATTAAAACATCCTTATAAAATTTTAGTGTGAGCTAGAAACACTAAGTTTAAGTGTAAGCCTGGGTAAAACCCTATAAGGATTGTGAATGAGCTATAAAACTCAATTTTAATAGTTTGATGTGAGTTAGAAAAAGCCAAGTTAGTATTTAGCTTGTAAAAATCTAAAGTTAGTGAAATACTCAACTTGGTTGTTGAGGAGTGAATGTAGGAATGTCAAGAGATCTAACCAAGGCCTTTTTGAAGAAATATTCTTATAACAACAGTATTGAGGTCACCTTGCATGACTTAGAGCTTACAAGAAAAATAATGATGAAAGTTTTATTGATTTCCTAACAAGATGTAGGAGTAAGTTTACTCAAATGAAGTTGGTCTTATTGGAAAGGGATCAAGTGTGCATATTGGTGGACAATGCCTTGCCTTACATCACTATTATGCTTCAACACATGGCCTCAAAACATTTTTAGATGTGTGTGATGTCACCCTAAAGGTTGAGGACGTGGAGGGGAGAAAAGAAGCCCCTTTTCAAAAATCAGGCTGAGCCAAGTAGTAGTGGGAATCAAAATGTGAAGTTTGTTGATGTGAATATAGCTCAAGGTTGAACTTTCTTTTTATTCAAAGAGACCATTATCAAAGGTACTTGAGAAGCTTTATGGAGAAGCTGATCTTAAAGCCCTTAAATCCTAGGAGAGTCCCAAATTCCTTCCTTTCCTATTGGAATATGAATGCTTATTGCATGTTCCACCAAAGGGTTGTGCGTGGCATGGTTGGGATTTTTGTACAGGCTTTTAAAGATGAAACTAAATTCCGTCACTAATAATAAATTTTTGAAAATAATGCGTGGCTTTTTAGTTTCATTCATTAAGTTTCGTTGCTAATTCTGTCACTAAAACCTTAATATTTATTCTTGCCTATTTTTTTCTTCATTTCTTTCTTCTTCCTTCTTTCTTCCTTTCCTATCTTTCTTCTTTCTCCTCTCTCTCTTATTTTCCTTTTTCTTCTTCCTCTTCCTCCTTCTTCTCCTTTCTTCTCTTACCATTGGTAGAAAATCTCACCGCTTGTTCGCCCACCGATTGAAAGTATGTATTTTTTCAACTTATTTATTTATTTATAATTTTGTAGCTAGTAATAATTTTTAGAATAAATATTATATTTTATTGAATAAATAATATTTAAAAAAATTTAGAAATTATTTTGCAGAATAATTTTTTGAAATTATTTGGACGAATAATTTATTTTTCGATTGAATAAATTATTTAATTAAATAAATATTATTATCTTTATAATGAATAAATTATTTAATTGAAATAAATTTTTTGAAATTATTAGATAGAATGATTTATGTCTTAGAGAAATGTTAGAATAAATATTTTTTAAAAATTATTTAATGTATTAATTTATTTTTAGATTGAATAAATTAATTGTTAGAATAATAATTTTTAGAATAAATAAATTATTTGGTTGAATAATTATTTTATTGAATAAATTATTTTTAGAATAAATTATTTTTTTTGGAGAAATTAGTTAAAAACTAAATTAGTTTTTAGAAAAATAATTAAATTGTTGGTAAAATAATTTTTTTAGAAAGTATTTGGTAAATAATTTAATTTTTATGCAAATAAATTATTTATTAGAATAAATATTTTTTTAGAATAAATTATTTAATAGAATAAATATTTTTTCAAAATAAATTATTTTAGAAATTAAAAATAAAATAAAATATTTTTTAACAAAATAAAATATTTTTTTAAAAAAAATAAATATTTTATTTTTTTTAAAAAAATTAATAATTAATCTATTACTAAATTTTTCTTTATTAATGGATGACAAGAAAAAATAGTAACGAAACATATATAATTAGCGATAAAAAATTCATCGCTAAATATCGATGACGTCAAAATTTGGTCGCTAATTTTTCAGCGACTATATGAATAGCTACAAATATTATTCCGTCACTAATCTGTCGCTAATGACTATTATCGAAGAAGAGAGACAATGTTCAAAATCAAAATATTGTTCTAGAATTTATAGATACTCAAAATTAACTTGCCAATATTTTTACAAAATCTCTAAATGAAGAGAGGATAAACTTTATAAAAAATACATAGAAATGATAGATGAAAATTCTCTTGGATAATCACTCATTGACTCATTTAGGAATGATAAATTCACCTAAAATCTATTTTGACCATTGTAAAATTGAAACATTATCAAAATTTTATTAATCAAATATAGCGGCTACTCAAAATCTTAGAGCTGTCACACAAAACATTTGCATGTCTCGCCCACCAGAAGTCTCATTGTGTGATCGCTCCATACTCTTGAGCAGTCGCTCAATTCAAACTTTTTTAAATTTCTCGACCGTTATTCATTTGACTGGCTTGTGCGAGCATCTTCTGCTCATGGCATTGAAGAATTAGGTTTAGGATAAGTAATCCTATTAATCTGACTAGTATTTCCCCAAGGAGAAGGAGACATGCTAGTTTCTCCATAATTGCAAGAATAAAACATCTCTTCTAAATTGTTAATAAACAACTCATAAGACTTTGATTGAGCCTCAGAATTAGATTCTTCATATTGAATCTCAAAATTAGATTCAATATCAAATGATTCCTCCTTTTTTGCTAAAGGAGCAATTGATGACTTCTTTTTATCTTCTTTAAGTCCTGATGAGGAAACTCTTTTAACAAGCCCATCCACCATATCATCATCATGTTTACCCATTTTAAGATTTAACTTTTCAGATTCCATAGGTTTAAATAAGACTTTCTTTTCTGAAACATAAGAAGTAGAAGCCATATCTTTTTTTCTAAGAAGAGGACATTTCATATTTTAAATTAGATAGCTGGGTTTCTACTCTCTCCAATTGTTTACCAACAGACTGTAAAGCCAAATTGGTAAAATTATTTTGGTAGATGACTCCCTCAATATTTTCCTTTACCTTTTAAAAGGAGAGCAAATAACCACTTGTTGATCTTCCAATTTATGAGCCAAATCAGCAATTGGAGGATGGATGCTTTTAGTAAGCTTTCTAGTGGTAGTGGTATAATTTTGATATGTAGTTTCAAAAGAAATAAGAAACTATTTATCCTGAAAATTAGAAACTTTCTTTCCTAATGCAGAAAGGTAAGGCTTAACAAATTCTTCAAAATTCTTTTCACCACCTTTTCTTTGATATAAGATAAATTTTTTTATTAAAAAAGCTTCGTTCTTGTGGCAAAAAATTTATCTGAATCCATTTTTCAAAAGGAGATTCTTCCACAGTTAAAACTACAAGATTTAATTTGTCTTGCATGATACTAGCTCAATCATAGCCCATATCTGAAGGAGTTGGGGCTTTGAGGTCTTTTTGCTTCGTAAACTGGTTGGGCTATATTAATTCCCAAAACTGAATTAGACTTGGGAATTGGAGCTATTGGTGCTAAAGCCACGGATACTCTAGAGTCTAGAGGAATTGATCTAGATCTATGAGCATATAAAAATGATCTCCTTAATGGCAATCTGGCATATCTCCTTCTTAAGAAGATTATTTCAACATTGCCATCTTTTTCAACTATTTCTTGAACATCCCTTGATTCTTCTTTTTTCACAGGGACTGCTTGTTCCAGTAACCAACTTTTAGGTAGATTTACTTAATCCCAAGAAATAGTTTTAGGAACCATTAAATTACCTTTTGACATATTAGTCAAAAATAAGGTACAAGTTCCTTTTGAATTCAAATATTTTGTTGATGATTCCTTTAAATTAGGGATAATAGAATTCATAACTTTATAACATATCATGTAAATAAGGATAATATTTTCATATCCAAATAGCATATCATAACCTTTAGTCTTGATGTCAAGACTAATTGCACTCAATAAGTGCGGATCTGACAAAGACAGAGTAAAATTGGAAAAATAGGAAAAATTTACTGGTCCGTCACACAGAGAAGATTCCACAACACCTAATAAGGAATCATAGAACTTGTTATGCCTTTTGTCTTGCTCGAACACATAAGACTGCAGAAGTATTTAAGCTAATTCTGGTGGCTGGCTTAAGAGCAACATGAATTACTCCCACATGAAGGAATTTAAATTTCTCCTGATGCTTCTGAATTAGTCCTTCCGAAAGAAGACTGAAAGAACTAAAGCCTTCATGAATGGGGAAGGCCTGGTCTATAGCCTTAACAACATAATCAGACTTAAATAAAAAAAATGAGAATTAGATTTATAAATTAAAGAGGGAGAACGAGAAGGGAGCTTCCAATCATTTAAGTTCTAATTAATATTCTCCACTAACAAAATTTCTTTATTATTTTAGATCCAGAGGTATTAGAGATACTGGAAGAGGATGAAGTGTCTCTATTCAAACTAGCAAATAGTCTATCCATTTTTCTTAAAGATCACTTCCAATGATTTACTCCAAACATACTGGGGTTTCACTTTAATTCAAACGGATAAACAGTTTGGTTTATTTAAACAGAGTAACAATATACTTAAGAAGAAGAAACTTGAACCCACCAAAATACCTGCTGAGGGGATGCTCTTAATCCTTAACATAAAGGAAGAACTCTATAGATACCTTGATACTTTAGGGTGAAGGCATTTTATCTTTCCAAATGAGTTAGGGTACTCTAGCCTAACTAGAGAATTCTTGATCACTTTAAGATTAAAAAAGAACCATAATGCTCCCATTGGCTACTATGGAGTCTATTTTAGGTTGTTTAACCAAGAGTTTTTCCTATTTGTTAATGAATTGGTTGAAGTTTAGGGATCTCAAACTCATGATCCTTTTTCAAGCACTGACAAAGACTTCTCTTTGGAAAACTTCTCAACTATTTGGAGCGAAGTTTCTATAGAAACTGAGTGCAACAATAGATCCTCTAAAGCCATTCATTTCAAATCTCTCATCTATTGGCTTCTCCATAGAATTGTAACTTATACTATCCATCAAATGAGTGATGGAAATGAAAAAGTCACATAACATGACTTTTTCTTTATATGCCCTAAAATACAATGAACCCGTTCAAAACACCCACTTCTTAATTGGCACATTTCTTTACCATGGAAAGTAAAGGGATAGCACATTATTTCTATCCTCTCAAATCACTCAAATAGCTAGGCATTTAGGCTTGCTTATCCCTGAAAACCTAGCTACCTTATTTGATCTCTTTGACCCTACTATAAACTTCATCAACGATAACTATCTTGAACATGCTAGATGTATCCAAAAGGTTAATGATCACTATGAATACATATTTGGCAGCAAAGGTGTGATTCAAAGAGAGAAGAAGAGACCTAGATATCACATCACTCAAGAAAAAGGTGGAAAGCCTATGGAGGTTGAAGTTGAGCACCCTCTCAAGCCAACCAAAATAACTAAAAAAAGGTGAATTTTCCAAAACCATAAAGCTAATTCTCAAAGCAGTTCATTCTCTCCATAAAAATTTTAATCACTTCAAGAAGGATGTCACCAAAAGGATCACCAAACTCAACCAAAAGATTAATCTCTTATCACATGTCCATCATGACATCTATGAAATGCAAGGGAAATTTGACCTCCTTCAATGTGATCTTAAGGATTGAGAGGTAAGTGACCATTTTGAGAGTCCATATGAAGAATCATATGAATCATCCCATGACACCTTTCCTACACCTACTCCACCTATTGATGAAGGTGGTATGAAGGAACTCTAAGAAGTCACTTCACCTCCATCTAGGATGGGAAAAGAGATTGCCAAAGAATAGCTTTGCTTTTGTTTGTTTTCTTTTTCTTTGTAATGTTATGTTTCATGTTCTTGTATGTAATATAATTTTATGATGAATGAAATGAATTATTTCCTTATTACTTTCATAGTTATTGTTTTTAACTTTGTCAAAGAAGGAGAGAAGACATAATTGAATTAAAACAAAAACTAAGGGGGGAGAAAGAATCGATGAACCAATAATTAAGCGGGAGAAACTAAAACATTGAGAGATTTGCACTTGAGTTTAAATTTGAATGCTTGAGCTTGATTTCTTAACCATTTAAAATTGTTCAATTCAATTTGATTGCCAAAGTAAAAAAGGGTGATATTCTTAGACAAATCATTGGCTAATTAAACTCTATTTTGATCATTGACAATCAAATTGTTAAATACTAATGAGTTCAACAAAGTTTTCACTTGTAGGTAAGTTTTTCTAGCACTTGTACTATCGCACAACATAACTGTGTGACCACACACTAGCAAGAGAAGAGAAATCACTTAAAGAATAGAAGAAATCACAGTCTTTGGCGTGATGACAATCTGACCGTTATGACTTGTGTGATCGCCCCACATATTAGTGCGACTGCACAAATGGATGAAGAAAAATTGCAAATCTCACAGAAGCGATAGCAACCAGAGTGTATGGTACAACATTGGCCACCTAAATAGTTATGTGTCTGCTCATCTCTCTTCCTTAAACTACCGCGTGATGGTCCCACAGAGAGCACACAGATGGTGCAAAGGTCAAGCCAAATATAACCAATTTTAGCCATTAAAAGTTGGGTCTATTGGTCCAAATCTAGCCAGAAGCCTCATACTTCATGCTTTAGCCTATAAATAATTATTTTAGGTCCAAATTTCTATTTTGAATCCATTCTTATTCTCATTTGATGCCTTTTAAGTTAAGGAAAATTATCCTTTTCAAGTCATTGATTTTGTTATCATCATCGAGTATTTTAAAATCAAAGTTGAGTGCTAACACCAATCTTATCTTTAATCTAATCAAGTCCTATCTACCTCTTAATTAGCCCAATTCTAGCACTTAGAGTACTCTTTTAAGCACATTTTTCATTGTAGACTCTTCCAAGCCTAAAACGATAGTTGGGAAAGAATTCTTGACTTATTTGGTGTATTCCTTTGAGAATTTCTTCTTCTTAAAGCGCTTCTCTAGTTATCATCATTGGGTATTTTCTTTAAAAACAAAGTATGTAAAATGCAATGCTTATACTTAGACCACCTCTCATCTAATATACTTCTTCTCGCACTAAAAGTTTATTCAACCATAACTGTTGAGATTGGAGATGCTAATATTTGTTTAGCAATTAGTTTAAGGATTGGATAATTTTATCCATGTCTTTTGGGTAGTGCTACGGTGATTCCATTTGACTCCATTTGAAATGGAGTCACCTAACTCCACTTTTGTGGGAAAAAATATTGGCCATTGGATGTGTTGAAAATTTTTGGGCGAAAATTTTTGGGTCATTGATAGAGTAAGTGTTTATTGTGAGATTGGATGCACTGAATTGTTAACCTACGATATAAAAGATGTAAAATAAAACCCTAATCCTGCCATTTTATATCCTCTACCGCCGACAATATTGATCTCTCTAACCTAGCAAATAGCAGCAAGCACGCAGTAGCTCACCATCTTTTATCTTCATCTCGACATCTCTAATATAGTAATAGCTTCTTGTTCTAGCGACCATCATCTTCTAACCTGCTCACATCATCTTCAATTTCAAGCTATCACCTTATTTAGTGAGAGGAGTTAGATCTCATATTTTCTCTTGTCTCTCTCTCAGGCAAGTTCACGATCTCAATTTTCTCTCATTTCTAATTTCTAATATTAGATTCGATCTTTGTTTTGATCTGATCCCATTTTTAATTTCTTGATTCAATTATTTAGCTTTTTTTATTTTAAGATTTTGAGAGAGAGATTGGGTTCTCTAATGGCTTGATCTTCATAATTATTTAGTGTTTTGATTGTTAAATGTGGATCTCTGTTTGCCTTGCTTTATCATTTGTTTTGTATTATCGGAATTATTTGATTATCCTTTAGATTTGCACATCTATGGATGTGTTATATGAAGTTTTATTAAAATTTTTTGCTTGGTTGATTGATCTACCAGTTAATTAACTCTATTCAAGCTTTAAGATGTCCTTCTGAATAGATTACATGAGGTTCATTAATGTTATGAATCTTCCCGATTGTATGATTTTGTGTGAACATTTTCATCAAGTCAAATTTATTTTATCATATGATTCATATCCATTAAGGTAGTAATGTTAATGTTTGTTGGACTATTAGTGATATAATTTTTTTCCACATCAGACGTGAAAGTATGGGGCTGTCATTCACCAAATTGTTTAGAAAACTATAATTTAATTAAGAGTGGTGTTTGGAAAATTGTAATTTTCTCCTAAAGTCAAGACAAGAATTATATGTAAGGAACCTCAAAAGAAGAGGATAAATGATAAATTATAAGCAAAACCAAGAACAAAGGTATGGCTTTGGCTATTTAAGGTGGTCTTTTACTAGAGGCGATGATGCTTTGGTTGGTTTGGGGTTAATGGTCAATTGTTTGTGGTTGTAAAAATCTAGATTTGTATAGCTTTTGGTTTGGTGAGTTTTTAGAAAGTTGCTTTGATGTTAATGATATATATATATATATATATATATATATATATCAATTGCGTTTTAAAATATAGATGGCTACAGAAAGGTAAAACCAATTTTTATTAAATGAATTGTACTTACAGATTTTATGGAGAATTAAATAATTTATCGTATTATATATAGTTCAAACTCATTGAACCAAGAAATAAAAAAATCTAAAAAATTATGCTATGCAAATCAGTCATGGAAATTAGGTTGGTTTCCTTAAACAAAGAACCCGAGGCTAAAAATATTATTGATGCAAACAAAGAGGTTCCCATGGGTAGGAACTAACGTATGAAGTCCAAAAAGCAAAAGGTTAAAATTTCATTTTATGAAAATGAAAATTTACTTAATGTAATTATGATTAGTATGTTATAATCTAAATCTATCATGTTGAAAAGTATAAACTTTCTTCTCATTTCTCTAAATAATAGAATATGCATATATACATGATAATTCATAACTAAGTAGGAAAATAAAAGAACTAAGTGTATAAACTATATGCTGGTGAGTTGCATGTTTTTCTTTCTTGCTAGTGCTACCTATATTAGGTCTAGAATTTCTATCTTTGTTGTCATTCATCTGTATATTCTTGATGTTGTCATGTGATATGAACCTTTGCCTTTTCCATGCTTGACACTTTATCCATTGGATTGTGGCATGTCGAGTAGTCAGTTAATTATATGGGGCATGTAACCTTGTTTCCTTTTTTATCTCTTGATAAGGCAACATAACTTTCCACTACATTGATGTCACATTGCAAGCATCCACTTCATAGCATGACCATTATTGGATAGGTTGCTAGCTCAATTAAATGATATGAATTGGAGTGTGTATTCTCTTTAATTTCATATTAGATTGAAAATACTTAGTGGCGCCATTAAGAAATGTGAATAAGTACTTGACAAGTCAACATGTGCTGATTTGGTTTGACTCACTGGACAAAATTTCTTAATCTAGCTAGTTTCTAAGAATAATAAAAATAAGAGTAGTTCCCCTTTGTATTTGGAATAAAAAAAAACACTAGCAATATATTATTATCTAATCACTCTACATAATTAAATAAGTTCTAAGTTGCCTATAATTGAAATTTTTAGGACATTAAATGGTATTTTGAGATCAATAATACCAAAAAATAAGTCATTTCAAGTTGGGAAAAAATTGAATTATTTATTAAAAATTCGATTTAAGTAAAAAAGGTTAATTTAATTGTTAAATTTGAAATATTAGTGTGCACTTTTCACTTTATGAAATTGATGGTCGAATTAATATAATTGAAATATATAAGAATATATATTTTATATGTGCTACACATATATATTAAGGAAGAAAGATTTTTTTTATAATGTTTTGTTATAATATCTTGAATTTTACTTATGTGCTTATTACATTTATATTTTTTTATAACTTAAGCCAACTTTTTTTTTTGTTGTTGTTTACACACACAAAAATATATGATATGAATTTATTTTTCCTTTAATTTTAGTATACTGAAATATCATTCAAATCTCATTTGGTCCTCTAATCTTTATATATAAACTTAAAGGTAACCATGAAGTTATTTCATCTTTCTAATGGGTTCAGATGTAGTTTGATTTCGGTTCGTTAGTTTTTTCTTTGAAGTTTAGTGTCTTTCTTAATTGAGAATGATCTCATTGTTAGATTTCACAACTTTCAAAGCCCAAATTAAATCATAGAGAAAGTTTCATTAGTTGATGACAAGTTTATGCTTCGTTCATCCATTATGGTCTGATTTTTATGGGATAAATTATAATTTTTTTGCTTTGGGTGAGAAGTAACTATACAAATTCTTTCGTAGGCTTGCATTGCTGGTTGCGGCTGCTATGTGGACACAAGGAATCAACGTGTACCTATAACTCTTCATATTCAAGTTACATCAGGAGTAACTATGGAGAAAATTGAAAATACTTTGCTGGAGTTTTTTGCTTTTTTGAACAATGTAATTGTATTATTATTGAAAGCATCAAGTGACATGAGCACTTCTTACTTTACAGCTTGGCTTGAAACCTGGACAGAAGGTTTTTGTACTCTTATAAAATATGGAGGAGGTTTGATTCATTAATTTGAAATTTTCTTTTTATAATAGGTGTTGGATGTAGGATGTGGTATTGGTGGGCTCCTAAGAGATTGGTGGGGTCCTAAGAGAAATTGCACTATTCATATTAGAGGGCTAGCATTTTCCTTTCTCCAACTGTGACAGTTGAGACTAGGATACAATCAAAATCATTATCTTGAAATCCATTGTAATTACAGTAGATTATGTGCATTGCATTGGATATTACCTTGTTATTATGTCTTTATTGAAAATGTAAGTATGTTGATTGAATGTCTGAATATTTATATTATATTTTAAAATTAAATTATTATTAATTATGGATGTACAATGTTCATGATTGTTAATTTCTATCTTTTTGTTTCGTTAAGGCACTAGAAAATTGAAGTGACAATTGGCTAAAGCTAAAGTAGAGCTTGATGTATGCAAGAAGTCCCCTAAAGACATAAGCAGTTGTTGTATAAAAGGCTTGTTATAAATGAATATGTGAGATAAAAAGCTTGTTTTAAATGAATGTGTGAGATAGAGATTCAACATTTTGTTTCTTTGTTAATATAGCTTGCTCATGCCTAGTAACAATATATTTAAATCAAATTAATTTCACCAATGGATACATAACAAAATATATTTGATGTAATAGTGATGAATTTAAATTGTTTAACAATGAAACTTTCATTGCTAAATTGATTATGGAATTGAATTCTATTATATATAAAAATCATTTACAAGTTAATTATTGATAAGTTTATTGTCTGTAATTCATTATTAAATAAATTTAATAAAGGTTTATGGACAAATCTATTTAAGTATAAATGCAATCCCTCACATCTTAAAGTGGTACGTGTACATGCAAATAAATGACCAAACAACCATAATATGACTTATGTAATTTTGTAATTTTGAGATAAGATAGTTTGATCGATGATTCTATAATTAAAAATTTAAACAACCATAATACTACTTACTAGAATTTTTACATTGATTTATAAAAATATTATTCAAACTTACAAAATGTTAAGCAATTTTCTAATACTTCTAGTTAAAATTATGATATTTTGAGTAAGAACTCTAGAAATTTAATAACCATACTAGAAATTGAAATAAATATGTATTATTTGCGATTCCAAAATTTAAAATCCTAATAATTAAGATATAACTTACCATAATTTTTACTCAAAATATCATAATATTTATACAAAATTATATAAACATGATTCAAGCTTACAAAATATTGAACAATTATATGAGATTTCTAGTTAAAATTATGATATTTTTAGATATTTTGAGTGAAGACTCTAAAAATTTAAAAGCTAAATATCAGTAGTTGAATAATAAATTTTTTTTATTAAACTACCAAAATTATCATTCAAAATTATAAAAGGTATATTAAAAATCATATAAATTACATCAACTTTCTGAAACTTTTAGGTCAAACTCTAATAATTAGAGTAAGATTTCTGAAATTTAAAAAATAAAATACCAAAATTTGACCTACCAAAATTTTGGTCAAACTATCAAAATTATCATTTAAAGATACATATTATCTACTGAAACTTACACAATTTAAATCAAGTTTATAAACTTTTAGTTAAATTTTGGTAATTTGATTAAAAATTCTAAAATTTGAGAAACAAAATACAAAAATATGACTTACTGAAATTTTTGGTCAAACTACTATATTTATCTTTTAAAATTACAAAATTATACAGAAAGTTACATAATTTATATCAACTTTTTAAAATTTTTAGTTAAAATTTTGATAGTTAAAGTGCGATTTCTGAAATTTTAAAAATAAAATATCAAAATTTGACCCACTAGAATTTTGGTCAAATTACCAGAATGATCATTCAAAATTGTAGAATGTCTACTGAAACTTGTAGAATTTAAATCAATTTTCTAAATTTTTTTAAATTCTAATAATTTTATTAAATATCCTAAAATTTGAGAAACAAAATATCAAATTTTGACCTATTAGAAGTTTTGGTCAAACTATCATAATTATCATTCAAAATTACAAAAAAAAATATATTAAAACTTACATAATTTTTATCTACTTTCTGAAATTTTTAGTTTAAATTATGATAGCTAGAATGCGATTTTTGAAATTTGAGAAATAAAATAGCAGAATTTGACCTATTAGAATTTTGGTCAAACTACCGGAATGATCATTCAAGGATATAGAATGTCTACTAAAACTTACACAATTTACATCATTTTTTCTAAAATTTTTCATTAAAATTCTGATAATTTAATTAAAAATTCTGAAATTTAAAAAATAAAATATTAGAATTTGATCTACTAGAATTTTTAATCAAACTACCATAATCATTATTCAAAATTACAAAATCTATACTGAAGTTTACATAATTTTTATTAACTTTCTGAAACTTTTAGTTCAAATTTTGATAGTTAGAGTATGATTTCTGAAATTTGAGAAATAAAATATCAGAATTTGATCAACTAAAATTTTGGTCAAACTATCAGAATGATTATTCAAAATTACAGAATGCCTACTAAAACTTACACAATTTACATTAATTTTCTAAATCTTTCAATTAAAATTTTGATAATTTGATTAAAAATTTTAAAATTTGACAAAGAAAATACCATAATTTGACTTACCATAATTTTTTTTATCAAACTACTGAAATTATGATTAAAAATTACAAAAAATATATTGAAACTTATATAGTTTATATCATCTTTCTGAAATTTTTAGTTCAAATTATAATAGTTAGAGTGTGATTTCTGAAATTTGAGAAATAAAATATTAGAATTTGACCTACTAGGTTGCTGGTCAAACTACCAAAATAATCAATCAAAATTACAAAATTTTTAACTGAAATTTACAAATTTAAATTAAATTTTTGTAAGTTTTTGTTGACATTCTGATAATTTCAGTAACAATTTTAAAATTTAAGAAACGAAATACCATAATTTGATCTAATAAAATTTTTGGTCAAACTACCATAATTTGCATTCAAAATTACAAAAAATATATTTCAAATTACATAATTTATATTAAATTTCTGAAAGTTTTAGTTATAATTTAGATAATTTGAGTAAAAGTTCTATAATTTGAGAAATAAAAATACCAGAAATCATATGCTAAAATTTTTTATCAAACTATCGAAATTGTTGTTCAAAATTACAGAATATCTATTGAAAATTACTTAATTTACATCCATTTTCTAAAACTCCAAGTTAAAATTCTAATAGTTTAGATAAAATTTCTGAAATTTGATAAACAAAATGTCAGAAATTGACCTACTGAAATTTTTAGTCAAACTATCAGAATTATCATTTAAAATTACAGAAAGTATACTGAAACTTATAAAATATCACTAACTTACCTACCAGAAATGTCGTTCAAACTTACATAATTGTTACTCAAACTATCAAAATTTATATAAAATTTCTGAAATTTTGTGAAAATATATTTTGCTATAAAAAAAATTACATCATCTTATACATTTAATTATAGAATTAATTGCATAAATATGCATACCTTAAATGTAGTTGCAATGCTTCACTTAGTTTCTCCAATCACAAATTCTTTCGTATATACACATTATCAACCCATTTGATCGACATAAATTTTTTTTTATGAACTTGAGAAGAACTATAAGATGTAATATTAGATTTATTTTATTTACTATAACTTATATTTGTTTAAATGGATATGAAGAGAAGAAGAATTACAAGTAAACATAAAATTTCTAAAGTCCTACATTTCATTTAAAATTATAAATTATGCGATTTATTTTTTTTGTAAATATTATTATATATTATGGACAAAAATGTCAAAGTATTTTTTATTTAATTTAACCTAATTACCAAAATTTAATATAAATATAATAATCAATTTATGACCACTAGTTGACTTGCCACAATAAGTACTTTTATAAAAAAAAAATTTTATTTTGTATATTACAAATTTAAACTCATATTCAAATAGCAATTATATAAATTAAAGAAAATAATATAATTTTGTAAGAACAATATAGATTAAATATTAAATAAGATTTTTATTTGTAAATGTTAATTTAGAATAAATCAATTCATAAATTAATGGTAAGAATTTTGATACAATTTATACACAAAATCATATATATTTATTCAATAATAATTTTTATCTTAATTTTTTAAAATACTTTTATATTCTTTTCACTAAATATTATTATTAATTTATTTAATGTATATAGTTTATTTTATATATATATAATTTATTTATTTTTATAGTCAATAATGCAATTTCAAAAAAAGTTATATAAAATACTGAAATAAAAAAAATAAAAATAATTACATAAGTTAGCCTTGCATTATTTGAAAATTTAGAAATAATACCACTTGCTAAATATGAAATATTATCATATTTTTAAGGTCAATATTATCAATTTGTCCATATAATGCTATTATGGATCCAAACTCACAATAATATTTATTCTATTAATGGTCCAAAAAATTTTAACACATCTAATGGCCAATATTTTTTTTCATAAAAATAGAGTTAGATAACTCTATTTTAGAGTGAAATCACCGTAGGGCTACCCGTGTCTTTTCCACTTATCAAGAATAATAGAAAGTTGGTGAATCTAAAGTTCAAGGCAAGGTCCATTCACAGGCCGAGAAGATAGATATTTTCCTTTGATATTAGTGGTTTCTAACATAAAGTCTTGTTTATCAGTAAATTCACCAAACTCAAACGTGCTTTCTAGATAAATGTCAAGTTTGGAGGTATAGTCACGTGATCCCCTTGATCTTTTTTGTCTTTGCTTTAAGATACAATCATTTGAAGAAATTGGCTCATTATGAACTTGACTATATTTGACCACTTGTATTGACTATACAAAACATAATATTCACTAAATAACTTAACAATTAATTTCTTAACGTCAAATTTTTTTTTTAAAAAAAGAAAAGAAATATCAATACCATTCTAATTTAAACATACATAATAAAGTGATAAATAATCATGCATGTGAACCATCTAGTTTACACCTTGGATCAAAACAGTAGTAGCAAGAAAGTGATGGAATTGGTTTGAAATAATTTAACCAGGATGTTGTCTTTATAGCAAATATAGAATCTTTCAAAATAATATCATTTTCATTATCTTGCAATGTAGGTATAATGTTAAGACATGCAACAAAAAAATGAGTTGTGGGAAATCCCACTCAAAGTATGTGTAGTATCATTAAAATTTTTCAAATGTGATAAAATTTCTGTACAAAATTCCCAATTATGTAGATATATATTGTGTCACCTGTGGCACATTATTGGCAATAAATATGTACTGTAATTCCTTATATCCTTAAAAGTTAAAAATTTGTTAAGTATAATTTGTAAGTTAAGTTCAAGTGAATTAGAACATTTCTTGAAAATCTTTTGGACATATTGTTACTGAATTTATAAAATTTTGCTCATTTTTCATCAATTAGGACTTATAAGACTATTAATAGGAAAATGTTATTCACTTTTGTATTGAGTATTCTGATCTTTATATACAGAAGTCTACAGCTATAGTCTTCCACTAAATACAGGAAGAGAGCTAATCATACTAACAACTTTATAAATTCAACTAGCCGATAATCTGTTATACTAATATTATCTTATACACCCCCGCAAGATGGCAGGTCTAGGAACAATGCCAATCTTGGATCGATTTTGTATGAAATCTTTTGTTGGTAACGCCTTTGTAAACAAGTCAGCAAGTTGATCCTTTGCAGAGACATGTGAAACTCGAAGCTGACCGTCTTGCACCTTTTGCCGAACAAAATGATAGTCGATTGCAATATGCTTCATTCGCGAATGGAACACAGGATTTGCAGCGACATAGGTTGCACCCAGATTATCACAGTAAATTACTGGAACCTGTGAAACCTCATAGCAAAGCTCACGCAACAGATTCTGAAGCCAAGACAATTCAGCAGTAGTTGTAGCAATTGACCGATACTCTGCTTCTGTTGACGAGCGAGCCACTGTTCGCTATTTCTTAGATGACCAGGCAACAGGATTTTTGCCTAAATACATTATATGTGCACTTGTGGATGTTCTGTCATCACGATTCCCTGCCCAGTCAGAGTCAGAAAAAGCATGTAATATTCCACTTGAATTCTTATGAAGAAACAACCCAAAATCATATGTGCCAACAAGATACCGCAGCAACCGTTTTGCAGCAATCCAATGATTGACAGTAGGTCTGGCAGTAAACTGAGACAGTTTATTCACCACATAAGAAATATCCGGCTGTGTGAGCAATAGGTACTGTAAACCCCCGATCAATTGTCGATATTCAGATGCATCTGGCAAATGTGACGAATCATCTAGATATAAGGACACTGAAGTTGACATAGGAGATGAAACAGATTTTGCACCTTCCATTTTGGCTTTCTCCAACAACTCACGAGCATAATTTTGTTGAGACAAAAAATAAACCATCTTCTGTGTGATTCACCTCAACTCCAAGGAAACAGTGCAGATTTCCTAAATCTTTGAGAGAAAATTTTCGACCAAGAAGTGTTAGAATGGCTTCAACATCACTGGATAAACTACCTGTAACAATAATGTCATCAACATAAACAAGTAAATATATTAATGACATCCCCACAGCTCGTATAAATAAACAATTATCTGCTTGAGACTGCTGAAAACCATTAAGCACCAAGAAAGTCTTCAACTCATGATACCACACGCGTGGAGCCTGCTTCGGACCATAGAGAGATTTTTCCAGTTTACACACAAAATTCAGGTTTTTATCATCAACAAACCCGGATGGTTGCTCCATAAAAATAACTTCAGAAAGTTTGCCATTTAAAAAGGCATTATTAATGTCGACTTACCGCAAAACCCAACCTTTTGTAACTGCAATAGATAAAACCACCCAAACTGTTGAGTGTTTTGCCACCGGAGAAAATATTTGATCAAAATCCACATTCGGTTGTTGTGTGAATCCTCGTGCCACCAATCGAGCCTTGTATCGAGTTGGCTTTCCTGCAGAGTCAGTTTTTATACGAAATAACCACTTACAGCTCACAACATTAGTCACACCAACCGGGCTAACAAGCTTCCATGTTTGTTGTTTCATAAGAGCAGAATATTCTTCTTCCATCGCCTTGCGCCATTTTGGGTCTTTTAAAGCCTGCGTAACAGTTTTCGGAACCCATGGTTTAGAAGCAATTTCTGTGGACAAACATAACTGATTAATACGTTTATGTATATTGTTTTTGCTTCTATTAACCATCGGGTGAATATTCGGAACAGAAGTAACAGGTACTGCAGTGTCTCGACCAACAGCTCGTTGATTGACAGAACTAGGCATAGATGATTCAACTGGAGAAGACAATCCAGCAGAACTTCCAACAACTGTCCGTCCAGAATTTAAGCGAACAGGTTGAAAGGAAGCAGATGCAGTCACAGTTGTCAAACTGGAATTATTTGAGCCCAACAACGTTTCACCTGCAGGAGAACTTACACAAGCAGTAGCAGAAAACAGCACAAAAAAATTCAAAGGAGACCAGCTATCAACAGTATCAATAGTTGGACGTGAGAAACCATTATCAATGAAGGAATATGGAAACTGAGTCTCAACAAAATCAACATGTCTGCTTATATATAATTTACCTGTCTGTGGATCATAGCATTTGTAAGCACTATGGTTAGTAGAATACCCAACAAAAACACAAGGAGTGGACCTCTGTTGCAGCTTATTAGAATTGTAAGGTCTAATCCACGGATAACAGAGACATCCAAAAACACGGAGTTTACCATAATTAGGTACCTGCTTGTGTAACCGCAAAAATGGAGAATCATTCTGTAAAATCGATGTTGGCATCCGATTAATTAAATAAGCTGCTGCTTGAAATGCATATGACCAGAACTGAAGTGGTAATTTGGCCACATGAAGCATTGTCAATCCTGTTTCAACTATATGCCGATGACGGCGTTCAGCAGTTGCATTATGCTCCGGAGTGTACGGAGGTGTGAGAAAATGTGATATGCCATGGTTTTGGAAATAAGACTTCAAGTGCAAGAACTCACCCCCATTATCAGAATAAAATGAAACAATTCTTTTGTTAAAATAACACTCCACTATACGTTTAAAAACAGGAAATATGGCTGAGACATCAGACTTCTTTTTGACCGAAAACAACCATATGTATTTTGTATAATGATCCACAAACACTAAATAGTATCTGAATCCATCAACAGAAGAAATGGGTGCTGGTCCCCAAATATCAGAATAAATCAACTCTAACGGTTGTGAACTCTTTATTGAAGACTCATGAAACGGAGTCTTATGCATCTTATTACACTTGCAGGAATCACAATAAAATTTTGAATCAACAAAGGAACTACTCAAAGAATCATTAAATTGTCTAAGAATCAAACGCATAATCTGAATGGTTGGATGGCCAAAACGCCTGTGCCAAAGAGAATGCGACGAAGCCACAGTATGTGAAACCATCGGCTGAGTAGAAGGCAATCTAGACTTAGGCCTTTCATATATCCCATTATTCTGTTTTCCCTCCAGCAGAACCTTGCCTGTGCACAAATCCTTCACAGTAAACACATATGGATTAAACGCAACTTCCACATTATTGGACAAGCAAAACTGATAAACAGAAATCAAATCTTTGTTAAGCCTAGGAACACACAACACATCATTTAACATGAATGATCGGGGCAAAGATTGTAAAGTAACAGTTCCTTTATGAGTAATAGGATAATGTTTACCATCACTGAGAACAACATCGTCTGCACCATCATACTCAGAGTGCAGAGACAAATTATTCAGATCCTGCTTCACATTTTGATTCGCACCGGAATCCATTATCCAATTCGGAGCTAAAGAATGGGACACTACATGATTAACCTGTGCCTTTGTAGCATTCAAATTAAACAAAGAAGGACAAATCTTTTTTAGCTTCCACCACTTCTTAACCACATGGCCAGGTCGATTGAAAAACTGACAAACAACAGAAGATTTAGGTCCTTGAACACCATCAGTAGTGTTCGACATCCAGGAACCAGTTGAATTCTTATGTACAGCTTGCTGTCGATTATTTCTGGTAGCAGCAGATCTAGATCCTGCGCCATTCTTTTGAACATAATTGATAGTAGTTGGTGGAATCGCCTGCCCAGATTCTCGATCAATCTGAAGTTCATAATCAGTGAGCTTCTCATGGAGCTCTTCAAATGTGATAGGAGTATCACGCGCTCTCAAAGCAGCGGCAACCTCTTTGTATTCCACCGGTAAACCATGGAGGACACATAAAACCACTTCAGGCATAGAGATCTGAACATCAGCTTTGGCTAAGGTCAAAACAATAGATTTCACCTTTTGTAAAAATTCACTGATAGTCATCGTTCCCTTCTTCATCGTAATCAGGGATTCATGTAGACTCATAATACGTGCCTGAGATGGTTTGGCGTAAGTGTTAGCCAGAGTCTTCCAAACCTCATAAGAGGTCTTCTCACCAATAACATAGGGCACAATATCAGGAGACAAGGACGCAATTAACGCTCCTCGAAGCAACTGATCTTGTCGAACCCAGTATGGTTCTGCAAGTTGAGCAACAGAAAGAGGCTCATCAACAAATTTCATAAAATCGTATCCTACCAACAAAGAAAACCATTGGGTATACCAGGACATATAATTCACAGCAGTGAGTTTAATTGGGGCTTGGGCAGTGGTGTTTATGGAAACAAGTTGGTTTTCTCCTTTAAGAGGGAGATTAGCAGGGTTTGAAGGTTGAAGAACAGATGGTGATGGAGTTCTCGAAGAAGTATCATCTCCCATGATGAAAGATCACTGAACAAGAGACAGAAGAGAGAAGAAAAAAAAAACTTAATTCGCCGTGTAGTTGTACAACTCTGATACCATATAAGACTATTAATAGGAAAAGGTTATTCACTTTTGTATTGAGTATTCTGATCTTTATATACAGAAGTCTACAACTATAGTCTTCCACTAAATAAGGGAAGAGAGCTAATCATACTAAAAACTTTACAAATTCAACTAGCCGATAATCTGTTATACTAATATTATCTTATAGGACCGATAATCTGTTATACTAATATGAAATTGCATTTTAATAGAATAAATAAAATTATCAAGAATTCTCAAACTATTTTGCATGCATAAATTTAAAATATTACATATACATCTAACATGAATAAATTTAACACCAATATTAAGTTTACAAACCCTAGTTAACTCAAAAATAGAAATAGTATTAGCATATGCATTATCAAAATCAATAGAAACAATAACAAGCCTATATTCTTCTAATATATTCTTAATCATCTATATATATACGCACCTTATGTCTTTCATCAAATACATAGAATGCAAGAAAACGTTTTTGCGTTTTCCAATCATCATTAATTCAATGACATATTACGTTCATAAACAAATGCACTTGCCAATGATCATTTCAGTTATCACAACAAACTGAAACGTGTCCATAAAAATTCACAAATAAATTTGTTCACTCTTTTTTTCCTTTTTTTTTATACAAATTAAAAATATTTCTTTTTTAATGTGTATCTAAGTACTTTTTAGAAACTAGGATTTATTTATTTTTTGTTTGTACAATAGTTAGTAAAGATTAATTTTTCACCAAAAATAAATCATAAATGTTGAATTAAAATCATTATGGCTAGTCATTCTTTATCACTATTATCATAATAACTAAATAATTGAGAACTAAATTGAGTTTCATAAGCATACCCGAAAATTTGAGTTCGTGACTTGTATATTCCAAGTTGTGCTCTGTGATAATTTTTCATATACATATTTAGTAATTCTTATCCACCTCTGATTTGAATTTGTTCATCTATTCTCATAAATAATTTCAAATAGTATCATAAATATTACTTGATGCATGCTTCTCTATGAAATACTTTATGAAAATCTCAAATATTCCTTTTGGTTCCTCCACTTGGTTGAGGATGGGATTTGTTTTTAGATGATCTCTCGAGTTGGAAATTGTACATCATTCCCCAATTCATTAGGCTCGTCATCCTCCGTAATTCGCTCCTGAAAATTGTCAAGATTAACTGAATGGATTGGATATTGTATTTCTTCTCCTACCTTACCCTGGCCCTTGCTCTCATCTCCTCTCGAGTTATTTCCAAAAACAACTTGCCATTTCTTTCTTTCTTTTGAGTTTAGGGTGATAGTAGAATAATCTAAAAAAAATTGGCACTAAAGCTTAGAAGTAAATGAAATAAGAATTAAATAAAAAGCTGTTGTGGGTCAGAATAGATGAAATAAGAAATAATAAATATTGAGGGAAAAACCAAGTTGGCCATACTAGAGGCTAAAATTCAGCCAAACTAGATAAAAAGACAAAAGTGTCCTTTGAATAATTTTACCTCTAAAACAAGTAATCTATTTCCCTCCAAATACTTATATTAAATTATGTATATTAGAAATATGCATTTTTCGTTTTCAATATTATCAAAATACTACTAATTAATGAGTTTGTTTATTTAAAATATTTTAAATTATTAGATTATATATTTTAATTAATAAAAAATAAAGAAAACAAATAAAAAATAAATATAATAAATAAATTGTTAAAAAAATGGAAACGTAGGAAAGAAAGTTAAAAAAACAAATTTGACTACTTAATTATACTTATTGCATTTTTAATATTAAATTGTACATAGATCAAATGGCATTGTACTCATATGTGTGGTAAAATTTATAAGGTTCAATTTTTTTGTGATTATGTAATTTTTTCTTTAAAAAAAACTATGTCATCACATGATTTTTTTAAATTTATTTATAAAAAATCTAATATGTAATATTGTAAAAGTAAATTTCATTAACACTTATATATTATTTTTATATAACAGTTATAACATATAGTATAAATAATATTCATAAAAGAATTCACTTCAATTATAGGTGGTATGGGCACAAAACTATTTTAAGATTCAAATAATAGATTAAAATTATATAAAAATTAATTATAATAGTATATTAAAAGTTAAAAATTTGTTCATCATATATTGATTTTCAAATAAAATATAAGTATTATATATGTTCATGAATATATTTATTTATTTCAATTGGACAATATATTTTTGATATATAATAATTATATGTACTAATTATATATCATTGACTATCATATAATTATAAATTTATGTAATTGACTATATAATGATATTAACTTAATATAATTAACTATAATTTAAGTATAAATTCATATAATTGGTTACAAAGTAAGTTTAATTTAATATGATTGATTATGTTATAAGTATAAATTCATATAATTATCTACATAATAAGATTAATTTAATATAGTTGACTATTTTATTATTTTATGAATATAAATTTATGTAATTGACTATATAATAAATTTAATTTAGAGTAATTAACTATGTTATATGTATAAATTTATATAATTAACTACATAATCATATTCTTTTAATGTAATTGATCATGTTATAAGTACAAATTCATGTAATTGGGTACATAATAAAATTAACTTAATGTAATTGACTATATTATAAGTATAATTTATGTAATTAACTACGTAATAAGATTAATTTAATGTAATTGACTATATTATAATTATAAATTCATGTAATTGGATATATAATAAGTTTAATGTGGAGTAATTGACTATGTTATATGTATAAATTCATGTATATGACTAATAATAAAATTATAATTTAATATAATTGACTATATTATAAATATAAATTCATATAATTGGCTATATAATAAATTTAATATGGAGTAATTAACTATATTATATATAAAAATTCATATAATTGACTACAAAATAAGATTAATTTAATATAATTTACTATAATATGTGTATAAATTCATGTAAATGGCTACATAATAAGTTTAATTTAATATAATTGACTATGTTATAAGTATAAATTTATGTAACTTGCTACATAATAAGATTAATTTAATTTAATTAATTATAATAGAAGTACATATTCATATAATTTAATATACTTATAACATAGTTTCTTTAAATTAAATGAATTTATACTTATAATATATATATTACTCAAAAATAAACATATTAGATGGTCAATTACTCGAAATAAAGCTTGTTACATAATTAATTACATGAATTTATACCTATAACATAATAAATTATATTAAATTAAAATTATTATATAGCCATTTATATGAATTTATACATATACTATAGTCAGTTGTATTAAATTAAGCTTATTATATAGTCAATTATATGAATTTATACATATAATATAATCAATTACTCAATATTAAACTTATTATATAGCCAATTAAGCGAATTTATACTTATAAATATGTATAATATTTAAAATTAAACTTATTATATAGTTAATTATTTGAAATTAAATTTTTTTTATAAATATATTTTAAAATCCTCGTTTAAATTAGTAAATTTTATTTCATGTCAAAACAAGTAAAATTGTATAAATTTATAAAATAAAAAAATATTTTTTTAATTTTATAAATATTGACAAATTCCATTGATTTTAAAATTCTCAACCCCATTCATGCATGTCATCATATAAAAATGATTTTAGCTAGGGATTTTTCACTTTCTTCTCAAGATATATAAAAAAGTATTGTATATAATATATTTAATGCATCTATTGACTAATGAAGGAAATGGAAGATTAAGTGTTGTAGCTAGACAAATGTACAAATATATAATGATAAGAAACATAAAAAATATGAATTTATTTTAATATCCTATTATAAAATTATTTGTTTTAAATAATAATAATTAATTATATTTTTGAAAAAAGAGAAATATTTTGAAAAAATAAATTTATTAAAGTAGTTGTATACTAAAAAATTGGAGTAATAAATAAGAGAGATAATGAAATTTTGAAATTCAATTTTCAACTTTGAAACTTTAAAAAAGGATTTAAAAGTAATTTTAAGCATTAAAAAGTGACTTTTGGCCATTCTAGCCACATGTTGTCTAGCCATTTAGCATTATCCATAAAATGTGAATGGTAGAATAAAAATTACAAAAATTAGAGAGTAAATGTAGAGAACACAATAATGAATTTTGTTTATTAGTAAAGAGAAATTAGAAACATTAGGGAGATTGAGAGATTTGTGTGAAAATTGAGAAGTTTAAGTATTTATCTAGGAAAGTTAAAAATTATTTTACATTTCCAAGATTCCCTTAAGATATAGCTACTAATACTTGTTAAGGGTAAAATATTTTTTAACTTTTAATATTACAATCCAACTCAAGGATGCATGATCGACATTTGGGAAACAGGAAAACACAGCTTCTAAAATGCATAGTTAGCCTAACTAACCACCAGAACCATAATATGATAGCTTTACATGTTATAATATCAAGGCTATAGACCTATCTATTAAGAAAAGTCTATGAGGGTGTTTCTCAAAACTTAAAAGCTGGTCAAAACTGATTATAAGCAGTTTTTAGATTATAAGTTGTTTATTTAAGTGTTTCTGAAAACTTAAATAGTAGATTATAATCTGGTTTTAATCAGTTTTTTAAAAGTTGGGATTTGCTACTTTTTTTAAGCACTTATTTTTTAAGCAGTTTTGACCAAGTAAAAGACCATACTATCCTTACATAATCTTTAATATTTCAAATTTGCCCACCCTATACACTTTACATGGTAGTTTTTTATTTGTATAATTTATTGATAACACCAATATTATTATTATTATTAAATAAATTTTATTATTATTATTATTATTGCAAAATAAATTTTAAATTGACATTTAAAAAATTATTTTATACAATAAATAAACTCAGGGACAGTTTGGTCATTTTGACAGTTTTTGCAATTAAAAACTGATTATAAGTTGATTTTACAGAAACACTTAACTGATTATAAGCTGATTATTAACTAATTTACAGAAACGCTTAACTGTTTATTTTTAATCTAATTATAATCTAAAAATCACTTATTTACAATAAGCTGAAAAGCTCCAGTTTTGAGAAACACCCTCTATACCAAATATCTCAATAATTTGAATATCATTATCATCATGTTCTTACTTGATAATGCATCGCATCAACCCAACTAGGAAACATAACTATTCACCTCACTCAACATATAACTGAATAACAATATGGATTTCTACAATACAAAGCAATATGAAAGATAATTACATAATTGAATATAATAAAATGTTTTCACTGCATGAGGGTGAAAGGCGTGAATGACTTAATAAATCTTAACTTCTTTTGTTCAACCTGCAACTTGGAAAAATATTGAACATAGGGTGAGTGTCTGACTCAATGAACTTATAGTTATCAATATAATTAATAAACCATTCCAATGCCAAACATGCTTATGCGTAACCCAAATAGACAAATAATCACATACAATTAGCCAAGGATAGGAATTTAGTTGATAGGAACCACATTAAATCTCAATATGAGGAGTCAGTCCTCATAATTTGTTCTCTAAATTCAAATATTGTTTCTTGATCTAAAACATAGGGTTTCATCGTTAAAGCTAATGACAAGTAGCACTAACCCGACTAGTAAAAGCGTTAAATAATGAGTAAGCCTTAAGTTGTCATACATTAGTCCTAGCTCATCATCATAACTTAATCATCATATTGAAACAAGTATTCCAAGCATGTGCGATCCACTATTATCCTAATTGTATTTGACCACCTGTGAGCACTATGTAACATTCACAATCATTGAAACTTAAGCACCAAATTCATTATATGTCTTTAATCTAATACTGAAAATGATAATTATATGTATTATTGATGGCGAACTTATACTATTGCAATTTTATCGTAAGTGCACGGATCACACAAGTAATAAAGTAGTGAGTGTGCTATCGTTTCACTGGGGATAAAGTCAATTACTAGTGCAAATTTTAATTGTTGTTTTTGTGATGTTTATAATAAAAGACAGTAACATAATAAATTATAGTAAAGAAAAATTGAATGTTGTGCAAAAAGAGTTGGTGATAAAAATACTATCCAGATATTGAATCCCCCTAACCATAAAAATATTTATGAATATCAAATCAATTAAATCAAATAATAGAGCTGAATTGGCATTCCTCTAAATTAGTCTAAAACCTATCTCAAGTGAGTTAATCCCTAATCACTAAGTAGAATGTTTAAATCTTTTTTCAAGAATAATTAAATAGATCTTGCAATAAGAACATGGAATCGTAAACCAAAGGGTCTTGTAGGTCTATCTCTAGCACTCCAATCAACCCTCAATCCTAATGAGAATTCTATTCATATCAAGCTTTCTCAAGTCAATAATATGAAAATTACAACCAATCAATAACCATGCTATTATCAATTGAAAATAAGAAATTAATAATCAAAAGGATAAAATAACTCAATTAAATAATTTAATTTAACAAGGTCTATTCAATCCATACAATAAAGCTAGGGTTCATCAATATCTAGATAGAGATTATTTAGTTCATATTCATAATCAAAAAATCAGAACAAAAGAAATAAGTAAAAGAATTCAAACAATTCATAATGAATGATTTGTGTTTCTTCACTTCAATATTTGATTCTTGATTTAGATATTGTGTAGATTGGATCTTCACCTTCACTTTCAGCTGCCAAAAACTCTCCTTTTCTCAAGAAGTCGGCTCTGAAATAAAAACTAAATCCCTAATTCGCACTTCAGTTCAGCTTTTATAGCCTAGAAATTTAGCCTGACATGCCCACTGACACGACCATGTCGCTAGGCGTGTCAACAATGTTGTTTCCAATATTAATGACATGGGCAGTGACACACCCATGTTATTAGCCATGTCATAGCTACTGTAATGCTTGGTTAAAGACACGATCAGTGACACGCCTGTGTCCTTGGGTGTGTCGCAGCTTCTGTAAGGCAGGATCAATGGCATGTCCATCGACATGCCTATGTCCTTGGGCATGTCATAGCTTCTATGAAGTATTTGAATGACACGGCCATTGACATGCCCATGTCATTGGGAGTTTCACTTGAAGAAGTTGCCCAAATTAGCTCTTTTTATTGTCTTTCAACTATGATTTCAGCCGAAATGACCATAAGGCCTCAAAATGTAACGAATTCCTAAAATCAACTCTAACAAGCACTTGAACTTGAATAATAATTATACTAAGAAATAGGGGCAAAAACATCATCAATTATACACTTATCAAATTCCCCCGCACTTGAGTGTTTGCTTGTCCTCAAGCAAACTAAATCACAATAATAAGCAGAAATGAAGGACCCCTCTATACCAAAAAAGAAAAGAAAAGTTTTACAATACTCGAATAAAAAAACTCGACATTCTCAACCAAAAATTAATTCACAAACATGACAGCTGACTTAAGAAGTTTCAAAACAAAAATCTCGCAGACCTAAAATTTAAAAATCCAGAGTTAAAAGATTGAGCATGAAATTCTATGAACTCAAAAGTCATAAACAAAGTAAGAAAGTGTAGATTTTCTCTTAAGTTCTTTGACCCCTTTTTAATTGTATTGTGTGAACCATTTTTCTTTTTTATTTTTCAAAGGAGCCCGACTTGTTTGAACTGATACTAGCCTTTTGACACAAAGGTAAATATTTGTAATGTCAACCCCCGGTTACTCAGCTAGAATCACCATTCAAATGGCTACTAGTACTATTTATGATTCCAACTCATTCGATTCCATTCAAGAGTTAAAATTAGCGGAACAAGACAAATTTTCAAAGCTCCAAAAATAAATTATTATTATTATTATTATTTAATTTTGTATTTTTTTAAGACAAGTGGTCAGGAACTTAAGATACTAAAGATGTCATACTAAGTTTGACTCAAGTATCTAAGGAATCTTAACATGCTAAAAAATGTAACTAAGGGTTTAAACTAGAGGTGTGTAATTCTTATCAATCAACTACCTAATTCAAACTATCACATTCAGTCCTTAGTAATTGATTAAGAAAGTCTAGTCAACCTCAACAAGATATTGTCGATCATTAAATCAACCATTAATATAATATAGAGAGAAACCATTCCAATTCATACTATTATGACACTCTAGTTTACTTGAATTCCAAAAATATTGATAAAGAAACTAAATGAGACAACTGAATCAAATGGCAAGAATGAAATAACAAAAGCTCAAACTAGAAAATATACCTTTTAACCACACTTAAGAAGCACATTGTCCCCAATGTATGTAAAATAAGGAAAAGAACAAAAGAGAGAGAGAACTGCCCTGCCATGTCCTGAATCGACATATATGAATATGGTTTCAAAAAGCGTTACGAAGTTGAATAAGCTACAAGACAAAAATGGGCATGCAAAATTGTGAAGATTCATTTATATATAAAAAGATTCAAAGAAAGAAAGAAGTACAAAATTAAAATAAAAAGAAAAGAAAACACAAAGAAACAAAAATATAAATAGGTTAAAAGTACAGTCATCCAATAAATTAATTAAATAAAAAATAAAAGAAAATAAATAATCCACTAGATGAGAGAGGAGAGGTGGGCTAGTCAGATATAGGTGCGGCACTGGTATCATCACCACTGGTATCCTTATCACTGGCACTAGCATCATCACTAGCATCACTATCTGAAACATCGACACAAGGCACCGGGGCCTAATAAGGCGAAGGCTGTGGCTACAAAGGAGTAAACCCCTGAGACCTCCAGAACTCAAGTATGGACTGCTCCAGCCATTGCCTTCGCAAAATCTCGTGATCCAATTGTGCTTGAAAGGAAGAAGCAGATTGCTCCATGTAATGCTAAATATGGTCCTGCTGAGATAATAACTTGTTTTGATTCAACTCGATGTTTCCTAATTTTCCCTCTATCCTACAGATTTGCCGCTCAAAATCAGTGGGCTTCCTATCATCATCCCACTCAACATTAACCGAGTGTCACCAGTCTCGAATGGTAGGAGCTAGGGTATTGGGGTAGAGGACGGTCCAGCTGAAGAAGAAGGTCTAGCAACAGTAGATGGTCCTGAGAAATATGTCGATGGAGGTAAAGGTATTTTGAAAGGAGGAGCATGAGGGACCGACTCAAAATCCATAGGGGGTGCCTGCAGCCCTGCTACCTTCTCCCAGTCTAATCTCTTTAAGGTGTCTATACCCAACAATTTGAGAAACCCATCCACCATCATTGGGAGGTAGCTATCCAACACACCCAAGCTACGAGCCAGCCTTGTGACATACATACCACCATGCAAATTTTCTGGTGCTCCTTTCTTTGACTGCTCGTAGAAGAAATGTGTGATGGCGTGAGTTACATTGCATCGAGTCTTCTAAACCATGTAGTTCAAAAAGAATAGATCTCACAAGCTAACAACCCCTGTGCTACTTTGTCGAGCCATAAGAGTGTGAACCAACAAATTGTGCACCACTTGATAAGGAAAAGACTCAAAATTTGATGCCTTGGACACCTTAGGTTGATATCTATCTATATTGGGTGCAAATGTCCTCTAAACCTGGGGAGAAACAACTTCATACTCTTCAAAATCTACCACGAAATTAAGATAGTCAGTAGTATGCACTTCCTCCACAATGTATAACCTTAAATACACACTCAGGTCATTAATACTCATATGAAATCTCTATCCCCCAACCTGAACTTCATTGTTGGTTAGGTAATTGAAATCTTATTCTTGTTGAACTAAAAAGTGCAGTAAAATTCCAGTGTCAACTCCCTTTAAGAAGGCTCATTGATGGAAAACAGTTGTTCCCATCCTGGTTGATTTATCAATTCCTGAATTTTGGCCACAATATTAGCCTGTTCCATAGCTTCCTAATCCAAAACCCTAGATGGAGACCAATCCTTATTGCCTAACAACTTAAATCACTTTCGTTCCTCGGAATGCGAGAATCGAAGGCACTTATGGCTTGCCATGAATTTGGAGGTCGGTCATGTAGTGGGTTGGCATAAACTGCCTTCCCCTCTTACTCTTTTGGTGGGTAACTTGGAAGATGATTGTTTGTGAGGGCCCATAATCTGCAAAACAAACAAGTATATCCTCAAAAACAATAGCAATATCAACATGTATAAGGATATGAAAATACCGGCATTATGACAATAGAGTACAACACATAATCCAAGAAAATAATACCAAGTACACCAACACAATGAAACCAACTATAGCAATGCATTTAAACAATAAAAGCAATGAAACTAAACCAATCAAGAGCGATAAAATAATTCCAAACAAGAGCAATTATTTAAATCCACACATTAAAAAGTGTCTCTATAACATGCATCACTCCAATTCTACATGTCTCCATAGCCCAACACATTAAAACAAAAAAAAAATCAAGATGGGTGCATAAACAATCAATACACAATGCGCAAATATGTTCAACTCAAACCTAGCCATAGAATCCCCAACAGCATAATGAGTAAATCACAACATATCCTCAAAACTAGGGTCAAAACTCAAAATCCCTAGAAATTCCTTAGATTTGCAAGAAATCCCAAAGTAATTTCAAGAAAATAAGATGAAAAATTCAAAAAATTAGGGTACATACCTGAAATTAGAAGTGAAGGATGTGAGAAAATTGAACAAAATGCAATGAAATCCTCTCCGAATCTTGAAATGGGAATCGAAATCCCCTCTAGACTAATTAGGTGTGTGATTTCGAGTGTGAGAGTATGAGAAATTTGAGAGAAATCGACAAAAAGGGCAAGAGAAAAGAGAAAGACTATTTAAAATAAACTCGGGTTTGCTCTTAAAATACGTCGACACGCCAATGAACATGGGCGTGTCGATGGGCATGTCACAACTACTGCAAGCCAGATCAAATGACACGGCCAGTGACATGGGCGTGTCACTGAGCATGTTGTCGCTACTGTGAATTAGAACAAATGACACTTCTAGGGACACAGACATGCCACTAGACGTGTTATTGCTACTGTTAATCCCATAAATTTAACCAAAATGCCATGACCAATGACACGGTCGTGTCCATGGGCATCTTATAGCTACTGTGGTGCCATTTAAATGACACGTCCAATGACAGGGGCGTCTCATTGATCGTGTTACAGCTACTGTTTCTGAACATGAATGACACGCCCAGTGAAATGGGCGTGTCTCTAAATCAAGCTCAAGTTCCCCATGAAAAGAAAAAATTCCCTCTGCATATTCAAGTGAACTCAAAAACAATACACCACTAACCAATGATAGAAGAATTAAAAATTAAAGATAGAAACTAAAAACATAAAAATTAAAGAAACAAATATTAAAAACAAATAAAATGGTGGGTTGTCTCCCACCCAACACTTCTTTAACGTCATATTAGTTGGACAAACAAGGATAATTTATCTCTAGTCATGGAGGTATAAAACCTCCTTCAATTCATGCAACCTCCCCCCCCCCCCCCCCCCCCCCTCTAAATATAATTTGAGCCTTTACCCATTCACCTTAAAATCTCCTTTTTCCATGTGAGTTATTTCAATTGTTCCATAGGGAAAGACTTCCTTGACTGTAAAAGGACCAGACCATCGAGATTTTAACTTACTTGGAAAGAGTCAAATCCTCGAATTATATAATAATACCTAATCTCCAACTTGAAACTCTTTTCATTCTTTAATGCGAGCATCATGCCATCTCTTAGTCTGCTCTTTATATATCCTCGGATTATCATAAACTTGCAATCTCCATTAATCCAGCTCATTGATCTGTAATTTTCTCCTTTCACCTGCACTAGCTAGATCAATGTTAACCTGTTTTATAACCTAATAAGCATTATATTCAATTTCTACAGGTAAATGGCAAGCCTTTCCATATACTAGCCTAAATGGCATAGTATCCAAGGGAGTTTTGAATACCATACTAAAAGCCTATAGAGCATTGTCTAATTTCTCAGACCAATCCTTTTGGGATTGCTCTACAATTTTTTTATGAATTCTTTTTATTTTTCTATTTGTGTTCTTAACCTGGCCACTAGTTTGGGGATGGTAAGGAATAGAAAACCTATGTGTAACACCTAGCCTTTTGAAAACTTTCTCAAGCTGAGCATTACAAAAGCGAGTACCCTATCACTTATGATCGCTTTTGGTGCACTAAATCGTGAAAACAATTTTTTCAAAAACTTCATCACTACCCTAGCATCATTCGTTGCTAAGGCTATTTTATTAGTTTTTGTCATCAAATTGCTATTTATTTATTATGATAATTATTGTTTTCTTCATGCATTTTGGTAGTTTTAATCTGTTTATTTAGTAATTTCATGCAGTTTGGTAGTTTTTTATTTATCCCAGTGTTTAGACCATTTTTGTACTAGTTTTTAGTATGATATTTATGTGTTTTTAGTTAATGTTTCATCTGATTCTTGTTTAAAGTTTGTTTTAAGTGTTTGTTTTAGGTTAAAGTGCAAAAACTCCCTTGGAAGATCAAAACAAGGAAAGAAGAGCATGAATCAAGCAAGACATGGCTAAGCCAAATTAAGCTTGGCCGTGTCACCTCAAGGAGATTTTTCACAGAACATGACACGGCCAGGAGACACAGCCAAGTCACTGGCCGTGTCTCTCCTAAAGGGAAAAATCGAAGAAACCAAGAAAGAGAGAAAAATTTGGCAGAAGCTGACACTAGTAGGTGACAAGGCCAAGCCACTGGCCGTGTCACATGACACGGCCATAAGCTTGGCCGTGTCCCATCCTAAGCCAAAGAACAAGGAAGAACCAAAGGAAAGAAACAGAAGCTGACACACCCAGGAGACACGGCCAAGCCACTGGCTGTGTCACTCTCATCTCCAAAGAAGCAAAGAAGAGCAAGGAGAAACAGAAGCTGACACACCCAGGTGACACGGCCATAAGCTTGGCCGTGTCACCTCATGAGACCAAAGAAAGAAAAAAACACACGGATTTTTAGCCAAGGAATTGCATAAATAGTTAAGATTAGGGCAAGAAAAAAAAAGTCATTCTTTGGGAGTCGTTCTTTACTTTTTCTCTGAGAGTTTTTCTCTGAAATAATAAAACCATAGAAGATTGATTTCACTTTCATTCAAACACTCTAGATCAAATTAGTTCTAGCCATTACATTATTCTTTTAGCAAAAATCTGAGCAAGAGATTCTTCAGAAACCAAAGTAAGATTGTAATTGGTTTTGTTCTTCAACTCTATTTCTTAAGTTCATTGAAATTTTATTTATGAATTCTTCAATGTCTAAATTAATTTCTTTGAATTTTAATGAGATGAATTTGTTTGAAAGCATTACTATGAACTAATTTTGATCTAGTCTAGGGTTTGTATGGATGTACTATTATTGTATTAAATGGTTATTGCTCTTAACTTATTTATTTCTTTTATCCTTAATTGAATGGAATAAGATTAATATATAATTGATTGGCCACCAATTATGTGTTTTAGGTATTTAGATGAAGGATTAAGAAATGAAATCTAATATTGGAATAATTTAATTAGGGACTTAGGTGAATTAGAAATATAAACCTAAGGAAAAGATCATTTTGATTGCAATAAGATTAATTGAAAAAAGTTTGAATGCGAGAGCTTATTTCCTTGATTTGATTAATTAAGTTGCTTGAAATCTGATCTTTGAAATTAAGTCAGTTGAGAGGAATAACCGTTCATACATATAAATTAGTAGAGAAGTGCTAACCCTAGGCTTTTCTATTAAGTGAACCAATATATGTGTTCAATTTTCTTTCATTGCATTAAATTCAATTCCTTTCTGTTTTCATTAGTTGTTAGCAATTTAATTTTATTGATAATTTGTTATTTACGATTTGATAAATAATTAAGCTTATCTAGCTTTCTTGTAAGATGACCTTGAGGTGTTCACTGAAATACTACAACAGCCTCGTATACTTGCGAGTGTAGCTTTAGGAGTGTTTATTAAAGCACAACAAGTTTTTGGCACCGCTGCCGGGGAAGCTAATTGGCATAATTGTTTATATTTTATTTTATTTTTCTTTTACTTTAAATAATCCCTTTTTTCAGAAATTTCTTTTTATGCAAGGTAGGAGATCACTTGTAGCAGAGCTTTGCCCATTTATTTCAGAAATTCAAAGAGTGAAAAGGAGCAGAGAAGAATTTGAATTGTATACTGGATTTGATACATAGGAGGAAATTTCTGATTTTGAGTCAGATACTGCGCAATCTGCCGATATGGGAGACAAGAGGCAAAGAACTATGAGGGATTTTGCCAGACCTGTCATTGGGACTTCCACCTCATGTATAAGATTGACAGATGCAGCAAGAAATTACGAGTTGAAGAATATCCATTACAACATGCTACCATCATTCTATGGAGTTCCGAATGAGGATCCTTTGAATTTTATCCTGGATTTTTACTCCACCCTCAACACATTTCCATTGGGAGGACTAACAAAAGACCAGTTGAGGATGAGGTGTTTTCCGTACACATTAAAGGATAGAGCAAAAAGCTGGCTTATGATGTTGAATGAAAATTCTTTGACAATTTGGGAGCAAGTATATAACAAGTTTATGGGCAATTTTTACTCACATCAGAAGACAGCTGAATTAAGAGGAAAAATAACCACATTTGCTCAATTGGATGGAGAGCCATTTCATGAGGCTTGGGACAGGTTTAAGATGTTGTTAATCCAGTGTCCACACCATCACTACCCACTTCAACTGCTGAATCAGTTTTTCTACGATGGACTAACCCAGTAATTTCAGAATACTGTTGATAATGCAGCTGGGGGAGTTATGGGAGAAAAGACAACAGAAGAGACTTACGAAATCTTTGAAATTTTGTGAGCTAATTCCCAACAAAAAAGTGTAAGAGGAAGAAGTAAAGAGGTAAATCAAGTGGATGCCAACAGTGAGATGGTCAATCAGATAGCTGAATTGACAAGACAAGTGCAGATGCTGAACATGAAGAACAATGCTTTTTCATCCACTCAAGAAGTGTGTGAAATTTGTGGAACTTTTGGGCATGGAACAAATATATGCCCCTCTGCGTACGAGTCTTATGGAAATGAGGCTGAGCAAGTTAACGCTATGGAGGGATATCAACCAAGGACCCGAAATGATCCTTACTCAAACACTTACAATCCTGATTGGCGGAATCATCCAAACTTTTCGCGGACAGCAAACAATTCCCAACAACCTTTCCATTTGCTCCAAAGACAAAATCAACCGCCAGGGCAATCTTCAAATCAAGGGCAGCCTAAGAGAGGAAGTTTGGAGGACAGTTTATATGCTTTTATCCAAGTCAGTACCAAGAATCAATAGATGAATAACAAAAGGTTGGATTCATTGGAAGTGTCTTTCAAGAAAGTGGAGACCCAAGTGGGACAACTTGCACAACAGATGTAGATTCAACAAAAAGAAAAATTTCTGAGTCAACCTGAGCAAGCACAAGCAGTGACTATTCTTAAAAGTGGCAAGGTAATAAATAATGATGTTGAAAATAATTCTGTGAATGCAGGTGATCAAGAAAACAAAAAGGAAGGAGAACCAGAGGACAAGAGTGATGGAGAAAAAGCAATGGAGCAATCTCCTTCAGCAGATTTACACAAGGCAAGTAATCCTTACCGGCCACCTATACCATTCCCCAGCAGATTGAAGAATGATAAACAGGATAAGCAATTTTCAGATATCTTCAACATGCTGTCTAAGGTAAGTATTAACTTACCTTTACTTGAAGCAATAAAGAATATGCAGGCTTATGCCAAATTCTTCAAAGAATTGAACACCAAGAAAAAGATATATGAGCCAAATGAAAAGGTGATAGTATCAGAGGTAGCTAGTGCTATTTTGCAACATAAACTACCTCCGAAACTAAAGGATCCTGGCAGTTTCATAATTAAAATTACTATAGGTAATGGAAAGGGGACTGATGGCATGTGTGATTTAGGAGCCAGTGTCAATTTGATGCCTTACTCTGTGTATCTTGAATTAGAAATGGGGGAACTTAAACCTACTAAAATGGTCTTGCAATTAGCTGACAGATCTCTTAGATTCTTGAAAGGAGTTATAGAAGATGTGTTAGTTAAGGTTGGTGGGTTGATAGTGCCCGTGGATTTTATAGTTCTGGACATGGAAGGAGATAACCCTACACCATCCGCACACACTATTCTACTGGGTAGGCCTTTTATGGCTACGACCAATACCTTGATTGATGTTAAAAATGGTAAATTGTCAATGACTGTCTTGGGACAAACGGTTGAATTTTCTATTTTTAACACTTCTCCTATTCCTACAACTGCATTATATGAGGATTGCTCTTTAATTGATTATATTGATGCAGTTGTTTCAGATGTTTTCTTGCAAACAGGTTCTTCGGATAAATTGGAGCTGGCACTGACCTTAGATCATGAACTGGATATTTTTGACTCAGAAGTAGTCAGTTGCATTGATATATTAGAAAGTGCTAAAATAGAGGAATTTAAAGAGGAACCATCATTTGAGCTCCCCTCCATCCAAAAAGAAGAGAATAATCCTTCACTTGAGTTAGAACTGAAAGAGTTGCCTAAAAACCTGAAATATGTGTTTTTAGGAGATCACGACACTTTACATGTGATAATTTCTAGCGAACTCAGTGAAAGGGAAGAAATAAGGTTGGTGAGTGAATTAAAAAGATTGAAAAGAGCTATAGGATGGGGGTTGAGTGATATCAAAGGTATTAGCCCTTCAATGTGTATGCATAGAATTATCTTAGAAGAGGGAGCTAAACCTGTGAGAGAGACCTAACCCAAACATGAGTGAAGTGGTTAAGAATGAAGTGCTAAAATTGCTTGATGAAGGAGTGATATACCCAATAGCCAATAGTGAGTGGGTTAGCCCAGTACATGTAGTGCCTAAGAAATCGGGAATCACTATGGTAAAAAATGAAAAGAATGAATTGATTCCTACTAGAACTACCACTGGGTGGAGAATGTGTATCGACTATAGAAAGTTAAATAATGCAACAAAGAAAGATCATTTCCCTCTTCCTTTTATTGATCAAATGCTGGATAAACTTTCTGGACACTCACACTATTATTTTTTGGATGGACTTTCAGGTTATTATCAGGTGGCGATAGCACCAGAGGATCAATCCAAGACCACTTTTACTTGCCCTTTTGGGACTTTTGCATTTCGGCATATGCCCTTTGGCTTATGCAAATGTGCCTGCAACGTTTCAGAGATGCATGATGTCTGTTTTCACGGACATGATAGATGACTTTATTGAGGTATTTATGGATGATTTTTCTATTTTTGGTGACTCTTTTGATAATTGCCTCAGTAGACTTGTTCTTGTGCTTGAAAGATGCATTAAATGTAATCTCACTTTGAGTTGGGAAAAAAGTCATTTCATGGTTACTCACGGTATTGTATTAGGCCATGTTGTGTCTAGTAAAGGGATTGAGGTGGATAAAACTAAGGTAGAGTTGATTGCTAAGTTACCCCCACCTACCTCTGTTAAGGGAATAAGAAGCTTTCTAGGGCATGCAGGTTTTTACCGGAGATTTATTAAAGATTTTTCTAAAATAAGCCAACCATTGTGTCATTTGCTTGGAAAAGATGTTCCATTTGTATTTACTGCATAATGCATGCAAGAATTCAATTCCCTTAAAGAAAAATTGTCCAACGCACCGGTAATTGTAGCTCCTATTTGGTCCTTACTTTTTGAAATTATGTGTGATGCATCCAAGCATGCAGTAGGAGCTGTCCTTGGGCAAAGGGTTGAGAAATTTTTGAGAGTGATTTATTATGCTAGCTTGACCCTAAATAGCACACAAGTTAATTACACAACAACAGAAAAAGAAATGCTAGCTGTTGTTTTTGTTAGGAAATCAAGGAGATCACTGCAAACAAAAACACGCAGCGGAAAAATTTTTGATCTATGATTTCCCACCAGGATCCATGTTGTTCGTTTAATTCGACGAAAGTGTACAAAGAACTAACCTATTGATGATTTGAAATCACTATTTGGAAGAGATGCCTCGATCGCGAAACACCCTCTATCGCGTATCCACATGAATGCTACCGTCTGGAGTGCTAGCTCTCTGTAACGGCGAAGGCTGAAAAATGTTTTCTCTAAAATGTATTAGGGTTTTTTTTCTGTTCTATTTTTATTTTCTAAAGTTACCTATAAGAAGACTTAACGTCTGGAGTGAATATCATCACTCCAGAATCCAATTCGAAATTGGATAAGGTAAGTCAAATTCAGAATCCAAATCTAATTAGGATTCTGAATATATTATCTAATAATATATATAATTGGATAAGGTAAATCAAATTCAGAATCCAAATCTAATTAGGATTCTGAATATATTTTCTACTAATATATATATAAAAAAATGAAAATAATAATAATAATAAATATTAATATCTAATATTAATATTATTAATATTATATCCAGCCCAAAGCGCATTCTTGTGTGTGACCCGATAGGCCCATATTAATTGGCAGTCAATTTAATCTCTATTAAACCAACAAGTCATAATTGGCCTCTAGCAAGGCGTTACAACTACCCAATTAATATAAGGAATGTCCAATTTGCCTAATAATAGTACATGCATTAATCCCTTTGTCACACGATATCTAGCTTGAACATAAGTCATGGTCAACGTCATACTTATATTGTCCAAACTTATGATTACTCGATCTCCAAGTAGACTGATAAAAACAAATGAAATTGATCAGACTATTAATTCATTTGAGCACGGCCATGCATTTCACAGTCTCACTTATCGAGGGGCCCAAAAGATATCTCTCTCAAAGAGAGGGACAAATTCTATCTTGATTGTTCATTATCCTCTACATAATTTCTATCATACATGATCATAACCTTTATTACTATCCAGTTACGGATAATGTTTGATCATGTCAAAATATAATAGTCCTTATATTGGAAACTATGACAATCTCAAGTCAAAGAATTAATACATAAATATCATGAGATTTACTTATGACACTAACCCATGTAGTAATCTCATGATGGGTCTATCCAATACATTGTTCTTTAACAAGTATCTATGAAATTGATTTGTATCACTATACACATAACCATCTGATGATTATCAAATCAATGTTCATACTGGTTAAGAATTATTTTTTTTATCTCTATAACAATAATAAACCAGGGACAAATATCAAAATTGTGTAACATGCAAACAAACAATAATGATAATAAAACCTCATTTATTAATAATGAATGTATAACATAAAGATCCAAATAAATGGCCTAGGGCACATACACTAACAATCTCCCACTTGCACTAGGCCTACAAATTTCTAAGACCCATAGATCTAGTGTGCTGATCATGCTTGACCCATGAGAGAGGCTTTGTTAATGGATCTGCTATGTTATCATTTGTGCCAACTTTGCATATCTTGATATCTCCTCTATCGATAATGTCTCGAATGAGGTGAAAACGCCTGAGTATATGCTTAGACCTTTGATGAGATCTAGGCTCTTTTGCCTGTGCTATGGCACCATTGTTGTCACAATAAATGTCCACAGGATTTGCAATGCTAGGCACCACTCCTAGCTCAATGATGAATTTCTTCAACCAGACTGCTTCCTTAGCTGCATTTGATGTTGCTATATACTCAGCCTCTGTTGTAGAATCAGCCACAGTGCTTTGTTTTGAACTCTTCCAACTAACAGCTCCACCATTCAATGTGAATACAAAACCTGACTGCGATCTAAAATCATCTATGTCAGTTTGGAAACTAGCATCTGTGTAACCATTTACAACTAGTTCATCTTCCAAACCTCCATAAACCAAGAATACATCTTAAGTCCTTCGAAGGTACTTAAGAATATTCTTGACAGCTGTCCAGTGACCTTCACCAGCATCAGCTTGAAATCTACTAGTTGCGCTTAATGGATATGAGACATCTGGTCTAGTACATAACTTGGCATACATAATAGATCCTATAGCAGAAGCATAAGGAATCTTATTCATTCGATCTCGCTCATTAGATGTCATATGACATTGACTCTTGCTGAGATGAATGCCATGAGACATAGGCAAGAATCCCTTTTTGGAATCTTGCATGTTGAACCTCTTCAACACTTTATCTATGTATGTACTTTGACTCAGGCCAATTATCCTTCTAGATCTATCTCTATAGATCTTTATACCAAGGATATAGGCAGCCTCACCTAAGTCTTTCATTGAGAAAGAATTCCCTAACCAAGTCTTAACCTTTTGCAAGGTAGGGATATCATTCCCAATGAGTAATATGTCATCCACATATAAGACTAAAGGCACTACTGCACTCCCACTAACCATCTTGTAAACACAAGGTTCATCTTCATTCTTGATGAAACCAAAGTTCCTAACTATTTCATCAAAACGAAGATTCCAGCTTCGAGATGCTTGCTTCAATCCATAAATGGATCTTTGAAGCTTGCAAACCTTTGTAGAATTCTCAGGATTTACAAAACCCTCAGGTTGTGTCATATACACATCCTCAAGCAAGTTTCCATTAAGGAAAGCGATTTTGACATCCATTTGCCATATCTCATAATCATAGTATGCTACAATGGCAATGAGAATTCTAACAGACTTAAGCATAGCAACTGGTGAAAAGGTTTCATCATAGTCTATACCATGAGTTTGCTTGAAACCTTTTGCAACAAGCCTTGCTTTATAGGTCTGCACATTCCCATCCATGTCAGTTTTCTTCTTGAAAACCCATTTGTAACCAATAGTCTTAATACCCTCTGGAGAATCAATTAAAGACCAAACTTGGTTGTCAAATATAGATTGCATCTCAGATTTCATGGCTCCAAGCCATTTGTCTGAATCTGGACCAGACACAGCTTCTTGATAGGTAGTAGGCTCATCTTGATCTATGAGCATTACTTTACTATCATCAGTCACAAGAAATCCATATCTCTCTAGCTGACGACGTGTCCTATCAGACCTGCTAGGGATTTGTGTTACATCTTCAGACTCCACAACTATTTGTGGTTCTGAAATAGGCTCTATAGATGGCTTAATGATTTCTTGTGGTACTTGAGTTTCCTCAAGTTTTACTATACTCCCACTAGTTCTCTTAGAAAGAAATTCCTTTTCCAAAAAGATCCCATTTCGAGCAACAAACACTTTGTTCTCTGAAGGAGTATAGAAATAGTATCCTTTAGTTTCCTTAGGATAGCCCACAAAATTACATTTGATAGACTTTGGAGCTAACTTATCTGAAACTGGTCTTTTCACATAAGCTTCACAACCCCAAATCTTAAGAAAAGACAAACTAGGTGTCTTACCTATCCATATCTCATATGGTGTCTTTTCAACCGCCTTAGATGGTACACAGTTCAGAATGAATGCAGCTATCTCCAAGGCATAACCCCAAAAAGATAAAGGAAGATCCGCTTGACTCATCATTGATCGAACCATATTTAATAGAGTTCGATTTCTCCTTTCAGAAACTCCATTCCACTGTGGAGTTCCTGAAGGAGTCAGTTGTGAAACAATTCCACAATCCCTTAGATGATCATCAAACTCTTGGCTCAAATATTCACCACCTCGATCTGATCGAAGTAGTTTAATTGTTTTACCAAGTTGATTTTGTACTTCATTTTGAAAAGTTCTAAACATTTCAAAAGACTCATGCTTATGTTTCATTAGGTAGATATAGCCATACCTACTGAAATCATCAGTAAAAGTAATGAAGTATCGAAATCCTCCTCTGGCACTAATGCTAAAAGGACCACATACATCTGTATGTATCAAGCCCAATAAATCATTAGCCCTTTCACTATGCCCAGTAAAAGGATCTTTTGTCATCTTACCAAGCAAACAAGACTCACATGTTTCAAATGATTCAAAATCAAATGAAACTAATAATCCATCTTGATGGAGCTTAGAAATGCATTTCTCATTTATATGGCTAAGGTGACAATGCCATAAATAAGTAGGGTTTAACTCATTTGGCTTAGTTCTCTTAGAAGTTATGTTATAGATATCATTACCATTAGAATCATCAAGATTAAGGATATAAAGGCCATTATAAGAATTTGCAATACCATAAAGCAAATCATTTTTATCAAAAATAGAACATTTCTTATTCTTAATAAAAAATGAATAACCTTCATCATCCAAAACAGATACTGAAATAAGATTCCTACTCATAGTAGGAACATAAAAGCAATTGTTCAAAATTAACAAAAACTCATTGGGCATAACAAGTTCATAAGTTCCTATAGCTATAGCAGCAACTCTTGCTCTATTGCCAACACGTAGGTCCACTTCGCCCTTCTTCAGCATCATACTCCTTTTGAGTCCCTGCATATTTATACAAATATGAGATCCACATCCGGTATCTAATACCCAGGAAGAAGGAATAGATAAATTAATTTCTATAACATAAATACCTAAAGATGTAGTCGCACTACCCTTCAACTTCTTTAACTCATCCAAATAGAATTGACAATTTCTCTTCCAATGCCCAGGCTTGTTGCAATGGAAACAAGTCCCTTCCTTAGGAACTTTAGCCTTAGGTTCAGGTTTTGGTTTAGCTTGTCCCTTGGACCCTTTAGCACCTTTTGCCTTACCCTTGCCTTTAGTATATTTGGCTTTCTTTTTCATTTGTTTAATATTGACATTCAATATTTGGGTAGGCTTTTTGATATTCCCCTCAGCAGTTTTGAGCATACCATGTAGCTCAGGAATGGATTTCTCCATGTCATTCATGTTATAGTTCATGACAAACTATGAGAAACTGCTAGGCAATGAATGTAGGATCAAATCCGTGGAGAGTTCTAAACTCAGGGGATATCCAAGTCTAGCAAGGTGATCTAGATAGCCTTTCATCTTCAAAACATGAGCACTAACAGATTCACCTTCAGACATTTTGCAGTCAAATAATGCAACAGCGGTGTTAAACCTATCTTGCCTAGCCTGTTGTTGGAAAGCTTGTTTGAGATGCACACTCATCTCATAAGCCTCTAAGTGTTCCAGATCCTTCTGAAGTCCTGGACACATGGTAGCCAACATAAGACATCCTATGTCATTGGAATCATCCACATGCTTCTTATGCTTACTCTTAGCAGCATTAGAAGCATCAGCAGGAGGTGGGTCAGGGACAGCTTCATCAAGCACATAGGACTTTTTCTCTTGTTTGAGAATAATTCTCAGGTTCCTAAACTAGTCAACAAAATTAGTCCCACATTCTTTTAGTTTTTCCTTCTCAAGGATAGATCGCAGTGATAAGGTGGAATTGTTATTAGCAGCCATCTATTGATAAATATGCAAAGTCAAATTTTAATTAATAATGAGGTTAAAATTATTTAAACTCCTACTAAAAATATAACCCTCTAAAGAAATATTTTAGTAGGCTAAGATCCGTATTTCACTTAATTCTAAACTCAGCTTTAGCGTGACGCTTAAAATCAAGTTATTTAGGTAGGTAACATCTTTACCAATTACATCTCATGTAACTCTTAGTAATTATGGAATATTGACATCATATGTCATAGCATGTTGAATTCCATCTAATGCCTTAGGCCCAAAACCATTTTGATAGCCTAATTAAGTCTAACCAATTTTAAAACATATGAGTAGCACTATTACTCATCCTACTTAGCTAGGAATGTTTAAAGCATATTGCTTTGGCAATACCTACTTTAATACAATCTTAGTTTTGATAGGTGTTCAAAACGTGGATGGCATTTAGACTTAAACTATTAATGAGGGTTCAACAAAATTATTATCATGTCTTGCATTACATATCATTATATTTTAGCATCCTATATGCATATATATAATTTATCACATAAGCATCATATACCAAATGACAAAATATGTAAATGTGACACAGCATGGCCAAACTAAATATGATCTTCAAGAGACCAAATGAAGATCATAAAGGCAACCCTAGGTGAAAAACCTATCTATTACAACACTTGCAATATTACATATCTTCAAAACTTGAGCTTGTGCTTCCATCACCATGGAACCATCTTCTCCTTGGTATGAATCTCCATCACAAACATTGTAGCTTGAATCTTCATTTATTATAATAAAAGAAAATCTAACTACTAGTAAAATAAATTACAACAAAATAAACGACACGCAGGCCGTATTTACCCAAAATTAAGATATGAATAAACCAATCACATAGGTCATAAGGCCATGCTATGCACCATGCCAAGACATCAAACAAACATAACATATTCGTCACCAACATGTTAAATAGAATCAAATATATTGACATTCTTAATGTCGCAGTAACGAACTATAGGGCGCGAACATATGGCGGTCCCGCTAGCCGGTTAGCGGGTGGGACTCCCTCTGGCCGGTCAGCGGGCGAGGTTCGGAAGGGGCAAGCCAAACAGAAACGTTAATTTCATTAACATTTTTCTTTGGCGAAACCCTAAAACAGAATCGTTAATCTCATTAACTTTCTTACTGTTTTATTTTGAATATGTACAACCCATTACAGAATCATTACCAAATGTTTATATCACATATAAACTTAATCGTTATCATCATATAAAAATTGTTTTAATCAACCAATCATATATACGTGATCATCTCATGAAAACAAAATTAAAAACACTAATCCTTTCTCATCATATGAAAAACGAATTAGGGTTTTACAGAAACGAAACCAAAAACCAATCCTTTCTCATCATATGAAAAATGAATTAGGGTTTTATAGTTAACATGCCATACGAAATCAATATATCTCATGTAATCATATCAATAGGGCATTTTCAACTTAAACGAAAACAACAAGTGGCTCTGATACCACTGTTAAGAAATCAAGGAGATCACTGCAAACAAAAACACGCAGCGGAAAAATTTTTGACCTATGATTTCCCACCAGGATCCATGCTGTTCGTTTAATTCGACGAAAGTGTACAAAGAACTAACCTGTTGATGATTCAAAATCACTGTTTGGAAGAGATGCCTCGATCGCGAAACACCCTCTATCGCGTATCCACACGAATGCTACCGTCTGGAGTACTAGCTCTCTGTAACGGTGAAGGCTGAAAAATGTTTTCTCTAAAACGTATTAGGGTTTTTTTCCGTTCTATTTTTATTTTCTAAAGTTACCTATAAGAAGACTTAACGTCTGGAGTGAATATCATCACTCCAGAATCCAATTCGAAATTGGATAAGGTAAGTCAAATTCAGAATCCAAATCTAATTAGGATTCTGAATATATTATCTAATAATATATATAATTGGATAAGGTAAATCAAATTCAGAATCCAAATCTAATTAGGATTCTGAATATATTATCTAATAATATATATATATAAATGAAAATAATAATAATAATAATAAATATTAATATCTAATATTAATATTATTAATATTATATCCAGCCCAAAGCGCATTCTTGTGTGTAACCCGATAGGCCCATATTAATTGGCAGTCAATTTAATCTCTATTAAACCAACAAGTCATAATTGGCCTTTAGCAAGGCGTTACAACTACCCAATTAATATAAGGAATGTCCAATTTGCCTAATAATAGTACATGCATTAATCTCTTTGTCACACGATATCTAGCTTGAACATAATTCATGGTCAACATCATACTTATATTGTCCAAACTTATGATTACTCGATCTCCAAGTAGACTGATAAAAACAAATGAAATTGATCACACTATCAATTCATTTGAGCACGGCCATGCATTTCACAGTCTCACTTATCGAAGGGCCCAAAAGATATCTCTCTCAAAGAGAGGGACAAATTCTATCTTGATTGTTCATTATCCTCTACATAATTTCTATCATACATAATCATAACCTTTATTACTATCCAGTTACGGATAATGTTTGATCATGTCAAAATATAATAGTCCTTATATTGGAAACTATGACAATCTCAAGTTAAAGAATTAATACATAACTATCATGAGATTTACTTATGACACTAACCCATGTAGTAATCTCATGATGGGTCTATCCAATACATTGTTCTCTAACAAGTATCTATGAAATTGATTTGTATCACTATACATATAACCATCTGATGATTATCAAATTAATGTTCATACTGGTTAAGAATCATTTTTTTTTTTATCTCTATAACAATAATAAACCAGGGACAAATATCAAAATTGTGTAACATGCAAACAAACAATAATGATAATAAAACCTCATTTATTAATAATGAATGTATAACATAAAGATCCAAATAAATGGCCTAGGGCACATACACTAACAGTTTTTGCCTTAGATAAGTTTAGAGCTTATGTGATTGGGTCTAAAATTATTGTGCATTCAGATCACGCAGCTTTAAAATATCTTTTGACCAAACAACATGCTAAACCTCGCTTAATTAGATGGGTGCTATTATTACAAGAATTTGATTTTCTAATCAAGGATACTAAGGGAAGTGAAAATGTTGTAACTGATCATTTATCTAGGTTACCTTCCTTTGATGAAAATCTTGCATCTGATAGCGTTTATAGAAATTCAGAAGCATTTCCTGATGAATAGTTGTTTGCGGTAATGAATTCACCAAGGTTTGCAGATATTGCTAACTATCTTGCTTGTGGTATTTTGCATTCTGACATGTCATTTCAGGAAAAGAAAAGGTTTTTGCACATGAGTAAATTCTATTTCTGGGATGAACCTTACCTATTCCGGATATGCAAAGATGAGATAGTTCACAGGTGTGTATCTGAGGAAGAACAACTGAGTGTTCTTCAATTTTGTCATGACCTTCACTGCAGTGGTCATTTTAGAGGGAGAAAGACTGCCAAAAAAGTGCTTCAAAGTGGATTTTATTGGCCTACCCTATTCAAAGATGCTCAAGAATATTGTAAGCATTGTGACCGCTGTCAAAGAGTAAGTAATATTGGTAGGAGGAATGAAATGCCCCTTCAATCTTATATTGTAGTTGAACTTTTTGATGTTTGCGGAATAGACTTCATGGGTCCTTTTCCCAAATCTTTTGGTTATGAATACATATTGGTTGCTGTTGATTATATTTCAAAATGGGTGGAGGCAATCCACACCCGAACTAATGATGCTAATATGGTTGTTAAATTTGTGAACGAATACATTCTTAGCAGATTTGGCACGCCAAGAGTAATAGTCAGTGATGGGGGAAGTCATTTCTGCAACAAACTTTTCGAGAAGTTAATGCATAAGTCGGGTGTGAAACAGAAAGTGGTGACCCCATACCATCCACAGACATCAGGATAAGTTGAGACATCCAATAAGCAAATCAAAGGAATTTTGAAAAAAACAGTCAACTCATCAAGGAAGGACTGGGCACATAGATTGAATGACGCATTATGGGCATATCAAACTGCTTTCAAGACTCCCTTGAGTATGAGTCCATACCTATTAGTTTTTGGTAAGGCTTGTCATTTGCCAGTGGAGTTAGAGCACAAGGCGTATTGGGCAATTAAGACTCTAAATTTAGATTTGGACAAGGCAAAGAGAGAACATTTTTTGCAAATTTCGGAGATAGATGAACTAAGGAACGAGGCATATGAGAGTTCGAAGATTTATAAGGACCGTACTAAAGCACTTCATGACCGAATTTTAGTATGAAAGACATTGAGCCCAGGTATGAAGGTTTGCTTTTCAATTCTTGTCTCCAACTGTTTCCAGGAAAACTCAAGTCTCGATGGAGAGGTCCTTTCGAGATAACTCAGGTATATCCTTCCGGTGCTATAGAATTACTTAACTCTCGAACGAATGAAACTTTTAAAGTAAATAGACAGAGAGTTAAACCATATAATGAGGGGTTCCAAGAAGTAAGGATTGTCGATAATACTTTGATCTACGATCCTTAAGCCTTGCAGTAACGTCCAACTAAGACCACGTTAAAGAAGCACTCTGTTGCACTCGAATTAAGTACTACTACAAAGCATCACTCGCAAGTATACGAGGTAGCTGTAGCTAAGGTGATCGCCCCAAGGTCATTTTCCCAAGAATGTGTGGTTCGTAATAGCTTGATTGAAAAATTATTTAAACGCGAGAGTTTGTTGTGTTGGAATGTAAAAGAACAATTTAAACCTAAGATTAAATAGTGTAGGGTTTATGTATTAAGGTTGTACAATATCAAATCGATTCTTTGGGAATATGCCTAGGGTTATAGGTCCATTCAATCAAAGCTCAAAGCTCAATTCTCAATTATCCATTAACATAACCTTGTAAATTAATTTGTTCCTTAAGGTTAATTAGTCAATTACCAATTCATTAGTTCTCACATTCATGAAATAGCAATAACCAATTATTTTACATTTGCAAATTAATGAAACCCTAGAACTTATATTTTTAATTCATTCATAGGGTAGTCGATTGCATAATTTCGATATCGAATTTCACCTCTCGGTCCTTCATTCAATATCTAGAGATCAATAGGTAGCTAATCTATTAACCTAGCATACAAGCCAATGCAATCAACCAACACAAGGTACATCAATGTAAATATCAAATCAAAGCATTCAATCAAATATACTACAAACCCTAAGCATGGGTTTTTAGCTCAGCATCATCAATTTAAAACATTCATTCAACTCAATATAAATCAAATACAAATTGTTCATTGCAATATCAATATCTTAATACGACAAAACAATATTGGAATGAATTAAAAGAGAGAATAGAAAAACACCTTGTGAAGATGCCAAGAGTAGGATTACTAATCTTCCTCCTTGCTCCACTTGATGTATGATGAAGAACTCAAGCCCTCTTCAATGGTTGATTCCCCTTTGCAATATAGGATGGAGCTTTCTCAAGTCACCAAGCCTTTCAATGATTATGCCTTTGGAAGATGGAATGGAGCTTTCTCAAGTCACCAAGCCTTTCAATGATTATGCCTTTGAAAGATGGAATGGAGCTTTATCAAGTCACCAATCCTTCAATGAAGATTCTTCAACCTTCAAGAGCTTGTTAACCCAACTTATCCCAAAGAACCAAATTGAATCTTGTCAATGGAAGAAGGAGAAGATGAAGATGAGGGACAAGGAGAGTGTCACTCTCTCCTCATCGCAAATTATGTTTTCCCTCCTTCTCTTTTCTTTTCTCTAACTCAAACCCTAGCCGTCCCCTCTGTTGAAAACCCTAATTCTATTATTTATACGAAACCTCCGCTCCAAAATCCGCATTTTCTTTAGTCCATGAGTGACACGGCCAAGTTCAGGTAAGCTTGGTCGTGTTTGAGGTGCTTGGAGGGACACGGCCACAAGCTTGGCCGTGTCCCCTGAGGGTGTCCACTTCTGCCTTCATATATGTTTCTTTGGAAGCTTGGCCCTGTTTGACAAGTTTGGAGGGACACGGCCACAAGCTTGGTCGTGTCCCTTGAGTGTGTCCGCTTCTGTATGGTTTTCATCTCTTCTTCTTTTGACTTGAGTGTGACACAGCCAAGCTTAGACAACTTGGCCGTGTTTGTCATGTTTGGAGGGACACGGCCACAAGCTTGGCCGTGTCCCTTGAGTGTGTCACCTTCTAAGCTTTTGGTCTTCTTCCTTGGCTATGTGTGGGACACGGCCAAGTCTCCTGGGTGTGTCATGTGACATGGCCAGTGGCTTGGCCGTGTCCTCTGAGTGTGTCAGTCACTGCCCAAATTTTCCTTCTCTCTTGGTTCCTTTGTTTTTGTCCTTAAGATGATGTTTGCATATTAACCTAAAATAAACACTTAAACAAACTTTAAACAAGAATCAAATAAACATTAGCCAACAACAAATAAATACCAAACTAAAAACTAGAACAAAAATGACATAAATACTGAAATAAATTAAAACTACCAAAATTGATGAAAACATTAAATAAACAGATTAAAGCTACCAAAATACCTAAATAAAACAATAATCATCATAATAAATAAGATACAATTCTATGACAAAAACTAATAAAACAACTACCCCACACTTAATTCCTTGCTTGTCCCCAAGCAAGGCTAAAATCAAAACACACTAACAAGATAAATTTTGTTAAGTTCAAGAGTTATAAATATGCATCAAGACTTCCTTATCCCTAAATCCACAATCAATATCAAATCAAACAAAATCGACACCCATGCAATTAAATGATTTTCCATGCATAACCTATGTTGTCGCTCCCTCACCAACTCTTACAAGTGTTTGATCATGGTGGTGTTTACACTCATAACAATCAATGAAAGATTATTACCATAGGCTTGCTTATCAATCAAATCTCCACCACAAATAACAATTAAGCATCAATCAAAAGGTCTTTATTGGGTTGTAATGGGGCTAAGGTAAAGGCATGACATTTAGGAAATGTGAGCTTAATCATTAAGTTCAAGAGCACTTTAAGAATGAAGTACCCGATCATATACATAACCCAACAATCCCAAAACACCTTCCTTTCATCTACCCCTTGACATTAAAGAGCTTTTCAAGGGAACTCACTTATTAAATCTTGCAATGATACATTCCAACCCTTTCAACAAGAACAACAATTATTCTTATTATTATATATATATATATATTTCTTTTTCTCTTTTTTTTGTTTTGTTTATTTTTTATTTTTCTTATTTTTTCTTTCTTATTTTTGTTTTTTTATTATTATTTTTCTTTGCAATCTTAAACTTACTAAATTTAACCCCACACTTAATTCAACACAACACTCGGTCATAAACGCTCTTAAAATGCTCTTGACCTAATGAAAGGGTAAGAGTTAAACCACAAGGTCCAAGCTAATGGTGCTGTGAAAAAGAAAGAAAAGGGAAAATAAAATAAGCTCAAAATTGGCTAACTAAGGTTAAAAATAGGGTTGGTCTTTTTAAGCCAAAGTGGGTTCACCTAATTGCCTTAATCATTTTGATGCCAAATTGAAATTTTTATGTAGTCTTAAAAAGCATTTCAAAGCAAGTTCTAGCAATTCATCAATCAATAATGTTCACCCACAAAAAGAATAATAAGTTGATGGCTCAATTCCTCACTAGGTTAATGGCAATGCAAGGAAAAACCAACAAAATTGACAATAAGCACCAAATCTACTCAATTCTCCAAATCATGCTTCAAAAATTCAAAGGTCATCTATAAGCAATGTTATAACAATTGAACTTTCTAAAATTCATTTATTCAGAGAAAAATATTAAAAACATTAACTAAAACTTAAACAAAAATAACTTAAAAGTAAAAACCCAAAAACACAAAATGCAAGTAAAAGTAAAAACACAAAACATAAAATGTACCCCACACTTAAAGATTCACATTGTCCTCAATGTGAGCATGCATACTATAGAGGGGGTTTAGATGAAACCTGATTTCCATCGTTCCCATATACGATGTGTAGGGCTCCTTCCACCCATAATGCAATTTGAGCCCATGACTGAGAGGATGAACAACATGTAACTTAGAAAAGTATCCGATGTACAAAAACCCTAAATAGTATTCCTTGAAGAGAACATGTCTCAAAGGGACATGTGAAGGTTGCCTCAGGGTGATCCTCCAGTGCTATAGGAACATGGTAATAATCTTTGTCTTTGTGCAACCTGGGCATATCAGATTTCTGCTCTTCCTTACCACCAAGAGTAGTAGAAATGACTTTTGGGGACTCTTTAAGTTCAACCAAGTTTGGTTGAATCACATCTTCATCCACTTTAACAATGTCAAGTCCCATCTCAACAACATCAGCATCTTGCTCCTCATCCTTCAAGCTACATGGAAATGGATTTGATGGCCTATTAGGATTGGAAAATTCATGCAAGTTTGGTGAGGTTAATGCCTCCAAATTTTCCTTCTCGTTTGATTAGCTCAACTCCTCAATGTTGGTTTGTATCTCCTCACCATTATCTTCTTGATTAGTGCCTGCATCCAAAGAATCACAAAATTTGTTATATATTACCTGTTCACTCCTCAAATTTGTGATTACCTTGACTTGCTCCAATTGGCTAGGAAATTCCTCTTCTTGGTGTGCTTGGAGTTGATGTGCCAGTTGCCTAACTTGAATTTCCACCCTCTTCAATGATTCCTCCAAAGAATCAATCCTCTCATTAATCCCTTCCTGATTTTGTGCTCCAAAGAATCAATCCTCTCATTGATCCCTTCCTGATTTTGTGTGCTAAGTTGAATGTAAGCATTCAAATCATCTTTCACTGTGGATTTCTTGCATTGATCTTGATTTTGTGCACTAATTTGAATGAAGGCATTCAAACTATCTTCCAAAGTGGGTTCCTTAAGTTTATCTTGATTTTGCGCGCTAATTCGAATGAAGGCATTCAAACTATCTTCAAGTGTAGGTGTCTTAAAGTAATTTGGATTTGAATATTGCTCTTGAGAGTAAGAGTCTCTTTGGTAAGGTTGAAAAAAATTTAGAGGTGGAATGTGCTGTTGATTTTCCCAAGAAAAATTTGGTTGGCCCCCCCAGTTGGGATTATAAGGATTGGAGTATGTGTTATTTCTACTCATTTGCTGGAAACCTTGATAGTCATATTCTTCCTCTTTCCATTCTTGGTATCGTCCAAAACCCATTGAACACGTATTTGCACTATGGCCTACATTGCCACATGTTGCACATATCTCTTGGCGTGGCATAGGTGCTCTTCCTCTTGCATTTAGCACCTTAAGTTGATTCGTCAATTCTGCTAATTGCCATGCCATTTCAGACTCATCGTTCCTATCAGAAACTCCTCCGTGCCTTGAAAACTGCATCCTTACAAAAGGCACTTAGCAACTTAAAGAAAACAAACAAATAAACAAATAATTAAATTAAAAGAGAATCAAACAAAAATAAACAAACAATTAAAAGAAAATAAACAAACAATTAAATTGTAAAGAAAAATCAAACTATCAATACTTAAACAACCTTCCCCGGCAACGGCGCCAAACTTGTTGCGCTCGAATTAAGTACTACTACAAAACATCACTCGCAAGTATACGAGGTAGCTATAGCTAAGGTGATCGCCCCAAGGTCGTTTCCCCAAGAAGGTGTGGTTCGTAATAGCTTGATTGACAAATTATTTAAACACGAGAGTTTGTTGTGTTGGAATGTAAAAGAACAATTTAAACCTAAGATTAAAGAGTGTAGGGTTTATGTATGAAGGTTGTACAAGATCAAATCGATTCTTTGGGAATATGCCTAGGGTTATAGGTCCATTCAATCAAAGCTCAATTCTCAATTATCCATTAACATAACCTTGTAAATTAATTTGTTCCTTAAGGTTAATTAGTCAATTACCAATTCATTAGTTCTCACATTCATGAAATAGCAATAACCAATTATTTTACATTTGCTAATTAATGAAACCCTAGAACTTATATTTCTAATTCATTCATAGGGTAGTCGATTGCATAATTCCAATATCGAATTTCACCTCTCGGTCCTTCATTCAATATCTAGAGATCAATAGGTAGCTAATCTATTAACCTAGCATACAAGCCAATGCAATCAACCAACACAAGGTACATCAATGTAAATATCAAATCAAAGAATTCAATCAAATATACTTCAAACCCTAAGCATGGGTTTTTAGCTCAACATCATCAATTTAAAACATTCATTCAACTCAATATAAATCAAATACAAATTGTTCATTGCAATATCAATATCTTAATACGACAAAAACAATATTGGAATGAATAAAAAGAGAGAATAGAAAAACCCCTTGTGAAGATGCCAAGAGTAGGATTACTAATCTTTCTCCTTGCTCCACTTGATGTATGATGAAGAACTCAAGCCCTCTTCAATGGTTGATTCCCCTTTGCAATATAGGATGGAGCTTTCTCAAGTCACCAAGCCTTTCAATGATTATGCCTTTGAAAGATGGAATGGAGCTTTCTCAAGTCACCAATCCTTCAATGAAGCTTCTTCAACCTTCAAGAGCTTGTTAACCCAACTTATCCCAAAGAACCAAATTGAAGCTTGTCAATGGAAGATGGAGAAGTTGAAGATGGAGGATGAAGATGAGGGACAAGGAGAGTGTCACTCTCTCCTCATCCCAAATTATGGTTGCCCTCTCCTTCTCTTTTCTTTTCTCTAACTCAAACCCTAGCCGTCCCCTCTGTTGAAAACCCTAATTCTATTATTTATACGAAACCTCCGCTCCAAAATCCGCATTTTCTTTAGTCCATGAGTGACACGGCCAAGTTCAAGTAAGCTTGGCCGTGTTTGAGGTGCTTGGAGGGACACGGCCACAAGCTTGGCCATGTCCCCTGAGGGTGTCCACTTCTGCCTTCATATATGTTTCTTTGGAAGCTTGGCCGTGTTTGACAAATTTGGAGGGACACAGCCACAAGCTTGGCCGTGTCCCTTGAGTGTGTCCGCTTCTGTATGATTTTCATCTCTTCTTCTTTGGACTTGAGTGTGACACGGCCAAGCTTAGTCAACTTGGCCGTGTTTGTCATGTTTGGAGGGACACGGCCACAAGCTTGGCCGTGTCCCTTGAGTGAGTCACCTTCTGAGCTTTTGGCCTTCTTCCTTGGCTATGTGTGGGACACGGCCAATTCTCCTGGGTGTGTCATGTGACACGGCCAGTGGCTTGGCCGTGTCCTCTGAGTGTGTCAGTCACTGCCCAAATTTTCCTTCTCTCTTGGTTCCTTTGTTTTTGTCCTTAAGATGATGTTTGCATATTAACCTAAAATAAACACTTAAACAAACTTTAAACAAGAATCAAATAAACATTAACCAACAACAAGTAAACACCAAACTAAAAACTAGAACAAAAATGACATAAACACTGAAATAAATTAAAACAACCAAAATTGATGAAAACACTAAATAAACAGATTAAAGCTACCAAAATATCTAAATAAAACAATAATCATCATAATAAATAAGATCAATTCTATGACAAAAACTAATAAAACACGCTCGATGGGAAGCAACCCATTGTTATCATTTTTATCATTTTAAGTTTAGTATCTTCAGTTTATTTATTTATTTTCCCTTCTATTTTTCTTTAAGGCTTAATGGTTTGGAGATTGGAAGTGTTTTTATTCTTGTAGAGAACAAGGCAGGAGCATTGAGTTTTAAGTGTGGGGTAGTACAAGGAGGGCCATCCAGTTCCAACTTTCCTTGATCACAAAGGAGGTTCTTTCTATCTTTTCTTTTGTTTACATTGAGGACTATATTATGCATTTTTCATGGCATAATTGTTGGAAACTTATTGATTTTTTTTGTAATTCTAGCATTACATTTGAGCCTTTAGTATCAGCATAGAGATTAGCATTTGAATTCATTCAGGATCGATTTTCACGTTCTGCAATTCATGACATATAAATCTCTGCGAACCCATCCTTTGTGAGTTTTGAGCCTCATAGATTGAATATTATTGTCAATCGATTTTCTTTTCTTAAGTGTGCACCTTCATGATTTTGTGTTCTAGAGCTTGCTTTTGCATACTAGTTGAACTCACATTATGATTTCATCTCAAGTTTTAAAATGATGAAGGCAAATTAGGATTACCCCTTTAGCTTAAAAAGACCTCCCTTAATTATGAATTCCTTAGTGAGCCAGGTTGAGCCTTTGACCTTTTCTTGATTGATCAACACAATTCACAAATCAACATTTTTCTATTATTATCATACCTTCATTAAGGAATGGAGTTTATTATGATATGACAATAGGAGTGGTTTAATTGATAAGTATGTGGTAAACATTTTAAAAAAAAAAAGCAAATTTTAGTAAGATTTGGGGCTGAAATGCATACTTTGTGGATTTTATTTGACTAAGAGTCGATTATTCTTTTCTTCTACATTTGAGCTAGATGTTCAATGCATTTTTATATTTTGTATATATATATATAAAAGAAAATAAATAAAAATAAAAAGAGAAGATATATATATACAAAAGTCATATATTTTCTAGCATTAGTCATCAAAGAGGAATTTTGACTCATTTACTTTTCTTTAAGTATGCAAATATTTGAGATTATCAAGGGTTGGTGAATATGCCATTTGAGGGAGTTACGAGTTCTACGCAAGATTATTATCTAATTTAGATGCTCCATTTCTTAATGTTCCAACTTAAATGTCTTTTCTCACACCTTCACCTTAGCCCCATTACATCCAAACGAAAAGACCTTCGAAATATTTCTTGATAAAAATCAGTTTGGGAGATTGGATAATTAAGCAAGTTTATGGCAATATGCAGTCATGATTGGTTTGAGAGAATTAACCTTTGAAATTGAGAGAAACACTTAGATGAGAGATGAGATTTGTTATGTCTGAATTAATGAATGAGTTAAGAAAATCTTAATTGAAGTAAATTGCATTTATTTATTGCTTAGTATTAAAGGATTTCATCTTATATACCTGAATTATAGTTAAGGTCAATTGAGTTTTTAGTTTATGCCATGCAAATTTGCTTGAGGACAAGCAAAGTTTTAAGTGTGGGGTAGTTGTTTTATTAGTTTTTGTCATCAGATTGCTATTTATTTCTTATGATAATTATTGTTTTCTTCATGCATTTTGGTAGTTTTAATCTGTTTATTTAGTGATTTCATGCAGTTTGGTAGTTTTTAATTTATCCCAGTGTTTAGATCATTTTTGTACTAGTTTTTAGTATGATGTTTATGTGTTTTTAGTTAATGTTTCATCTGATTCTTGTTTAAAGTTTATTTTAAGTGTTTGTTTTAGGTTAAAGTGCAAAAACTCCCTTGAAAGATCAAAACAAGGAAAGAAGAGCATGAATCAAGCAAGACATTGTCAAGCCAAATTAAGCTTGGCCGTGTCACCTCAAGGAGATTTTTGGCAGAACATGACACGGCCAAGAGACACGGCCAAGCCACTGGCTGTGTCTCACCTAAAGGGCAAAACCGAAGAAACCAAGAAAGAAAGAAAAATTTGGCAGAAGCTGACACTGGCAAGTGACACGGCCAAGCCACTGGCCATAAGCTTGGTTGTGTCCCATCCTAAGCCAAAGAACAAGGAATAACCAAAGGAAAGAAACAAAAGCTGACACACCCAGGAGACACGGCCAAGCCACTGGCCGTGTCACTCTCATCTCCAAAGAAGCAAAGAAGAGCAAGGAGAAACAGAAGCTGACACACCCAGGTGACACAACCAAGCCATATGTGACACGGCCACAAGCTTGGCCGTGTCACCTCATGAGACCAAAGAAAGAAAAAAATGCACGGATTTTTAGCCAAGGAATTGCATAAATAGTTAAGATTAGGGCAAGAAAAAAAAAGTCATTCTTTGGGAGCCATTCTTTACTTTTTCTCTGAAATTTTTTTCTCTAAGAGTTTTTCTCTGAAATAATAAAACCATAGAAGATTGATTTTACTTTCATTCAAACACTCTAGATCAAATTAGTTCTAGCCATTACATTATTCTTTTAGCAAAAATCTGAGCAAGAGATTCTTCAGAAACCAAAGGAAGATTGTAATTGGTTTTGTTCTTTAACTCTATTTCTTAAGTTCATTGAAATTTTATTTATTAACTAATTTTGATCTAGTCTAGGGTTTGTATGGATCTACTATGATTGTATGAAATGGTTATTTCTCTTAACTGATTTATTTCTTTTATCATTAATTGAATGGAATAAGATTAATATATAACTGATTGGCCACCAATTATGTGTTTTAGGTATTTAGATGAAGGATTGAGAAATGAAATCTAATACTGGAATAATTTAATTAGGGACTTAGGTGAATTAGAAATATAAACCTAAGGAAAAGATCATTTTGATTGCAGTAAGATTAATTGAAAAAGGTTTGAATGCGAGAGCTTATTTTCTTGATTTGATTAATTAAGTTGCTTGAAATCTAATCTTTGAAATTAAGTCAGTTGAGAGGAATAACCGTTCATACATATAAATTAGTAGAGAAGTGCAAACCCTAGGCTTTTCTATTAAGTGAACCAATATATGTGTTCAATTTTCTTTCATTGCATTAAATTCAAGTAATTTCTGTTTTCATTAGTTGTTAGCAATTTAATTTTATTGATAATTTGTTATTCACGATTTGATAAATAATTAAGCTTATCTAGCTTCCTTGTGAGACGAACTTGAGGTGTTCACCGAAATACTGCAGCAGCCTCGTATACTTGCGAGTGTAGCTTTAGTAGTGTTTATTAGAGCGCAACAAAGGCTTAGGCTTCAGGCCATTTAGAGACATAGTCTATAGCTACAAGAATATATTTGTTACTAAAGGAACTAGAAAACGGTCTCATAAAGTCGATGCCCCATACATCAAAGACTTCACAAACTAGAATTCTGTTTTAGGGCATCTCATCACGAGATGAAATGGTTCCAGTTCTTTGATAATGAGCACAACATTTCACAAAGTCATAGCTATCCCTAAACAAAGTGGGCAAATAAAATTCTGATTCCAATACCTTTTGAGCAGTCCTATTGGCTCCTACATGACCACCAGCTAGTCTGACATGACAATGATGGAGAATATTCATCATTTCGGGCCATGCCACACAACGCCAAATCATGTGGTCCTTACATAACCTAAACAAAAAGGAATCCTCCCAAAAATAATATTTTAAGTCAAAAAAGAATTTCTTCTTTTCTTGATAAGTTAGGTCCTTATGGAGTTCCTTAATAGCCAAATAGTTAGCAAAATCTGTAAACCAAGGCATTTCAAAATTCAAACTACTTACCTCACTTATCATGGCATACAGCTGCTCATTAGGGAAATGATCATCGGTGTCCCCTTCTTCAAATCTCTCCAAGCAAGAAAGGTGATTTGCTGCCAGATTTTTAGCTCCCTTTTTATCTTGAATCTTTAAATCAAATTCCTGTAATAACAAAACCCAACAAATTAGCTTAGGCTTTACATCAGTTTTTACAAATAAATACCTCAAATTTGAGTTATCTGTATAAACAATCACTTTTGATAGGATCAGGTATGATCTAAATTTGTCAAAAGCAAAAACCACAGATAGAAGTTCTTTCTCTGTAGTTGTATAATTGGCTTGAGCTGCGTTCAGAGTCTTGCTTGCATGATAGATGGGCTGAAAATACTTCTCCTTGCAACTACCCCACTGCAAAATCACTCACATCACACATTAGTTCAAACGGTAAATTCCAATCGGAAGCCACCATGATTGGAAGTGAAAGCTCTTAAACATTTCTCGCCAAACACAAAATCAACATCCTTCTCAAGGAGTCTTGTTAGAGGGCGAGCTATCTTAGAAAAATCTAGTATGAACCTCCGATAGAATCTCGTATGTCCTAAGAAACTTCTGATGGCCTTAACTGATGTGGGTGGTGGTAGCTTCTCAATGGTTTCCACCTTAGCCCAGTCCACCTCAATACCCTTGCTTGAAATCTTGTGTCCTAACACAATTCCCTCTTGAACCATGAAATGACACTTTTCCCAATTGAGCACCAGGTTTGTTTCCTCACATCTTATCAAGACTCTCTCAAGGTTTTCCAAACATCCTTCGAATGAGCTGCCATAAACTGAGAAATCATCCATGAACACTTCCATAACATCCTCAATAAGCTCATCAAAGATTGCCACCATGCACCGTTGAAAAGTTGCTGGTGCATTGCATAGTCCGAATGACATTCTTCTATATGTGAATGTCCCATATGGACAGGCAAATGTAGTTTTCTCTTGATCTTTTGAGGCAATAGGAATTTGGAAATAACCTGAAAGACCATCTAAAAAATAGTAATATTCATGCCCAGATAACCACTCCAACATCTGATCAATGAAGGGCAAAGGAAAATGGTCCTTCCTAGTTACATCATTCAACTTTTGATAGTCGATGCAAACCCTCCAACCGATAACTGTTCTTGTTGGAATTAGCTCATTATTTACATTAGCAACCACCATCATCCCTCCTTTCTATGGTACTACCTAAATCGGGCTTACCCAAGAGCTATCTGAAATTGGATATATGATTCCTGCATCAAGTAGTTTGATCACTTTAGCCTTCACTACATCTTTCATCTTTGGGTTTAGTCTTCGTTGTGGTTGCACTACTGGCTTGAATTCATCCTCCATTAGTATCTTGTGAGTGCAATAGGACGGACTGATACCCTTGATGTCTGTTATCTTACAAGCTATAACTTTCTTATGCTTTTGTAATAATTGGATGAGCTTTACCTTCTACTCTGAAGATAGGTGGGAACTCAGAATGATGGGCAACTTATTTTCCTCCGTCAAAAATCCATACTCAAAATGATCTGGAAGGGTCTTGAGTTCCAAATTGGGTGGATCAATCACATATGGTTACGGCTTCTATTCTTTTGGCATCTCAATAGTTTCATATGCCCAACACTTGAATGATTTGCTTGCTTCAAGGTAAGCAAGCTGCTCCATTACTTCTTGATCCTCAACATTATCTTACAATAAACACAACTCATAGGGATCCTTGGAAACAATGTTAGTAACAAAATTTATAGTTTCATGCTCAATAATATCATTGCATGAATCCTCCTCATCGAGTGTAAGTGGGTGCTTCATAGCATCATGTATATTAAAAATAACTTTTTCGCTTCCCACTCTCAAAGTCAATGTGCCATCATGGACATCGATAAGGGCATGGGCTGTATTTAAAAATAGTCTACCAAGGATAAGCGAAAAATCTGCATCCTCATCTATATCGATGACAACAAAGTCATTGGGGAAAATGAAATCCCTGACTTTTACCAATACATACTCTATAATACTACAAGGGTGGACTACTAACTTATCAGTAATTTGAATAGTCATAAGTGTTGGTTTAGGTTCTCCATACCTAACTCTATAAACATCTTGTAGGGCATAACACTTATGCTAGCCCCCAAATCAGCTAGTGCACTTTTAATTTCAAGATTACCTATCAAACATGGAATAGTAAAACTACCAGGATCTTTTAACTTCTTAGGTAACCTCTTTTGCAAAATTTCCAAACTCTTTTTTGACAGATGCAACAATGATACTTCCTCAAGCTTCCTTTTATTAAAAAGGAGATCTTTCAAAATTTTAGTATATTTGGGCATTTGCGATAAAGCTTCTGTGAATGGAATATTAATGTGCAATTGCTTAAAGAGTTCTAGAAACTTACCAAAACTGAGCATCCATCTTGTCCTTGTTCAATTTTACTGGGTATGGCACTCGAGGTCAGTATTCCCTCACTATTGGAGTGGGCTCTTGTGGTTGGTTCCCTTTCTCATTTTCTACTGCTGCATTCTCTCCCGAAGTGACAGTATGATCATCTTCTTTTTCTCTTTCTTGTATCTCAGCATCTTCCTCAACCTCTTCTTCTCTTTTCTCAAATGCACCATTCTTACTTTCCCTTCCACTCCTCCAAGTGATTGCCTTTAGCTGCTCCTTCGGGTTTGCCTCATATTGCTAAGCAAACTCCCTTGTGGTCTTTCACTTAGTAACTTGACAATTTTTCCCACCTGATTTTCCAAATTATGAATAGAGGCTTGCCGATTTTTAAGGGTGGTTTCAGTTGATTGAAATATGGTTTTCAAAGCTGCTATGAACTTTTCCATTATGTCATCCAAATTCCTCTTTTTTGGAGGAGCAACTTATTGATGTTGGGGTTGCTGAAATCCAGGGGGAGGACTTGAATTATTCTGATTACTCCAGAAGAAATTTGGATGATTTATCCACCCCAGATTATATGTGTTACTGTAGGAGTTGTTCTGATGTTACCTTGGCATATTTCTAATATAATTCACCTGCTTTTATCTAGCAAAAACATTGTCACTTTGGCAATCCTGACCTTGATGTCTACACCCACGCTATTCACAAGACATCACCTGCATTGATTTCCCCGAAGATGAAGCTAAAGAATTGATTTTTTTTATTCATGGCTTCTAATTGTGCTATCAAAGTCACCACAGGATCCAATTGATGTGAACCAGTGACCCTCAGTTTTCCTTATTCTCTTGGAGTTTGCCACTGATAATTGGTAATAGTCATATCTTTAATCAAATCCCTTACTTGTTCAGATGTCTTATTATTTATGGTACCCCCAAGCTGCTGCATTAATGGATTGCTTACTTGTATAATTCAATCCATTCTGAAAAGTTTATATTTAAAGCCATAAAGGAAGCCCATGATGAGGAAACCTTCTCAATACATCTTTAAACCTCTCCCAAGCATCATAAAGTGTCTCACCATCTTGCTGAAGAAAAGATGAGATATCATTCCTCAATTTGGCGGTCTTGGATGGTGAAAAATATTTTTCTAAGAACTTTTCTGCCAACTAACCCCAAGTGGTGAAAGTGTTTGGGGGAAAAGATTTCAGCCATTTCTTCTGTCGGTCTCTAAGTGAAAATAGGAATAACCTCAGCCTAATTGCATCATCTGAGACATTATTTATCTTGAACATGTCACATATTTCCAGAAAATTCTCAAGATGTGCATTAGGATCTTCTTTTGGGAACCTATCAAACTGGCAAGTCTGCTGCACCATTTGAATTATATTTTTTCCTTTATTTCAAAGTTGTTCGCAGTAACTTTCGGCCTTCGTATGCTAGAGTCAGCCCCATCGAGAGTGGGCTTAGCATATTCTTGCATCGTTCTTGGCTCACCTCCTTCCATCACTTCTAGTTCTTCTTCTAAGCTTGAATCTTCCAAGTTTGTTTCCGTTTCTTCTAGAATTGCTTCCCTTTCTTCCTTTTGCTTTCTCCTCAATGTTCTCTCTAATTCTTGATCTAATTCAAGTAATTAGGAGGAGCTAGCTCGGGTCATAAATGGAAAGAAGTACCTAAAATGACAGCCAATAAGCAAGAACCAATGTTAAAACAAATAAAAATAAAAACTAAATCAACAGTCTTGATTATATTACTAATATTGAAAACTGTTGTCCCCAGTAGTGGCACCAAAAATTTGATGGCAAACTTATGCTATTACAATTTTACCGCAAGTGCATGGGTCGCACAAGTAATGAAGTAGTGAGTGTGATATCATTCCACTGGGGACAATGTCAATTACTAGTGCAAATTTTAACTGTTGTTTAGCAAATCAATAGTTTTGTGATGTTTATAATAAAAGACGGGTAACTTAATAAATTATAGTAAAAAAAAATTGAATGTTGTGCAAAAAGAGTTGATGATGAAATTGAATCCCCCTAGCCATAAAAATATTTATGAATATCAAATCAATTAAATCAAATAATAGAACTGAATTGGCATTTCTTTAAATTAGACTAAAATTTCTCTTGAGTGAGTTAATCTCTAATCACTAAGTATAATGTTAGAATCTCTTCTCAAACATAATTAAATATATCTTGCAAGAAGAACAAGGAATTGTAAACCAAAGGGTCTTGTAGGTCTATCTCTAGCACTCCAATCAACTCTCAATCCTAATGAGAATTCTATTCATATCAAGCTTTCTCAAGTCAATAATATAAAAATTGCAACCAATCAATAAGCATGTTATTATCAATTGGAAATAAGAAATTAAGAATCAAAAGGATAAAACAATTCAATTAAATGATTTAATTTAATAAGTTCTATTTAATCCATACAATAAAGCTAAGGTTCATCAATATCTAGATAGAGATTATTTAGTTCATATTCATAAGTCTCGGTTTAGCATCATCATATATCGATATGGAGAAAATTTTGATTGGTTGTAGTGCGGATTAAGGAGTTGCTCCTCCATATAAGTAAAAGAATTCAAACAACCCATAATAAATGATTTGCACTTCTTCACTTCAATCTTTGATTATTGATTTAGATCTTATGTAGATTGGATCTTCACCTTCACTCTCAGCTGCAAAAAACTCTTTTTTTCTTAAAAAGTCGTCTCTAAAATAAAAATCGGATCCCTAATTTGCACTTCAGTTCAACTTTTATAGCCTAGAAATTTAGCCTGACACACCCAGTGACACGGCCATGTCATTGGGCATGTCAACGGTGTTGTTTTCAACATTAATGACATGGGCAGTGACACGCCCATATCCTTAGGCGTGTTATAGCTACTATAACACTTGGTTAATGACACGATCAGTGACACGCTCGTGTCCTTGAGCATGTCACAGCTTCTGTAAGGCAGGATCAATGGCATGTCCATTGACACTCCTATATCCTTGGGCATGTCATGGCTTCTGTGAAGTAGTTGAATGACACGGTCATTGGCACGCCCATTTCATTTGGCGTATCACTTGAAGAAGTTGCCCAAATTAGCTCTTTTCATTGTCTTTCATCTGTGATTCCAGCCGAAATGACCATAAGGCCTCAAAATGTAACAAATTCTTGAAATAAACCCTAACAAGCACTTAAATAAACAAATTAAACTCAATTTGATAATAATTATATTAAGAAATATGGGCAAAATATCATCAATTATACAAACAACCAATGCATGTATGCAAATGAAAACATAAAATAAATCATGGGAATAAGGTGTTATAACAAGTTATTTATCTCAAACTTGAAGAAAACCCAACTAGCTCTCCTAAGAGTGCCATTTATCTAAAACTAGGAAGATACCTAAAATACCTATTTTAGCGAATAGACAAGAAGTATTAGAATACAAATGACCGAAACAACTTTAATGATTTTGCGAAATTTTAATAAATTCTCCTTTATAATAAAAACATTATCCTTCTAAAATAAATAAAGAATACAAACTTCTGAATAGCCTGCAATGCTTGCAATAATCAACAACAAGCTTAATTACCCTACTAAAATCAATTAACAACCTAATGCATCCAATTCTACAATCATACATAATACTTAATTCATATATATACATAAATAATGTCTCAATTTCTCAATCATAAATACTCGCATATAATTTCACGAACATAAATTTAACCCAATTATAGTGCTATAAAATCAACTTTTTATTAAAATTTAAGGATTTTGGGCTTATCAATGTGAATTTCAATTGAATAAGGATAATAAAACACATCGAAAAGTCGAAATGAAGCTATTGGAGCTGAAATCCATGCACCACCATTGGTGGCACCATTGTCTGGCCATGCACTACTGCTGCCAAGGTTGTTGGATTCGATGAAGGTACCATCTGAAACATTTGGTCTCTAAGAGTCCATTGGCGGTATCCATGTGCCACCATTCACTACAGTTTATCAGAATCGAGGCCCCAAAGATTTAGTTGTCAAATTTTCTAATCTCTATCTCCAATGAATTTCATGTGCGTGGTAGGTATAGAAATGAAGCGCACAGGGAGACAATTTCAATGTTACCAAAATCGCGATGAATGGAAGCCAAAATAGGCATTAAAAGTTCGAGGTTACCGCTAGCTTTTGATCAGGGTGTGTGCCATCATTAGGTGGTGGTTGGTGAGAAAACGAGTAGAGTTGGACTCTCTGAACCATGCACTACTCCATGATGGAGGCGATGTCGACAGAAGGTCGCTAGATAGGTTATTGGAGCTCAACCTCTCTCTCTCCCCCTTCAATTTTTCTTCTCTTACTGCTCCCTGATTGCTAGTTCTATAAATATATACAAAAATACAAAAATTTTAATATAAATAAAAACAAAATAAATAATATATCAAAAATAAAAGTAGTATTGTGGTAAATATCAAGCTGAAAATACCACTAGAATACAGGTTTAAGCTGCAATAAAAATATCAAATAATATACATTTATAAAAAAAATTATAAGAAACAAATAAATTAAATAATCAATTTTTTTTAAAAAAATTCTTTCCTTTAAATATATTTTGTTTTGAATATCAATATAAAAAATACAATTATATATATTTCCCTATAAAAAATATTTTTAAATTATTTAAAATTTTAAATTATTACATTTAAAGAAAAAGGATAAATGCAACAATCATATTTGTGACCTTTTAGTCGTTGTGTCCATGTGGCTAAACTGCCACACAACACAAATAAAATGTGACTTTTATATACATACACACACACACACACACACACACACACACACACACACACACACATATATATATATAGAACTATATATATATCAGAGCTATCTTCTTTTAGGGGTGGTAGTAGATAGATATAGAACTGTTTACATAGTTAAATTTTTGTTTTATAGATCTAGAAGTGGACTTAGTGTTATCTAGGTATTGGATATGCAGTAAGACCCGTGTTAGCCGACGAACAGGCGTTTAGGGCAGTAAGTCAGTGGTCGCTACCAAAACCAACATTAATAAACTTTAAAGTCTATTTTTTAAAATTTTAAAAATGGAACCATTTCTATGTAAATCTGCTAGTACAACTAAATCAGATAGTTCTGAGTCATCAGAAGTTAAAAGGATAATTAACAGAAATGAAGTAATTTTAGAAGATTTTAATAAAGCAATTGATAATTGGGTAATACCAAAGATAGATAAAGAACATATTTATAAAATACCAAAATGAAACATATTTAAAAATGATTATATAATTAAAGCTGAAGAAAGAGATGTACAGTTAAGTAAACCTTTTGAGAAAATAACTTTACTTTCTGCAGAGTCAATAAAGCATCATAAAAGTAAAAAATACAAGTATATACATATAGGATAAGTACAAATAGGTATAAAACCTTTAACTAGAGAAGGATTAAACACTAGTATTCTGGCTGTGGTCAGAGATGCTAGGTTTGTAAATTTTAATGACTCACTTTTAGGAACTATAGAAACCAGTCTGAGTAGTGGTCCAATCTCATTTGACTGCTTCCCAGACATAACAATTTCATTAAATGATCCAAATATATTAAAAAGTGTAGTTTTAGAAATTAAAACACATAATTATAAAATGCTTGAAGAATCTATTCCTGTAGCATTAATGTATAAAATAAATTATAAAGCTATGGTATCTGCTTTTGCTACAAAATATATAATGCAACCTAAATTAGGAGAAACAAAATTTTTACAGACAGATTTAAGTAAAGCTAACACAGTAATTCCTAAGACTATTCAGTAGAAAGATATTAGTCTCCCTGATGAATAGGTTTTAGAGGATGTTGTTCCTCTTCCTGAACAAAAAACTGTAGTTAAACCTAATATAGAACTCAGCAAAATTGAACAGTATGAAGACGGTAAAGTTAAATTAAAATTCAGTAGACATAGCATAAGCAGTAGGTATTCAGACTCTTCCTCCTCTGTATCAACAGTAGATATAGGTAGAGCCTCACAGTTATCTTCTGTAATATACGCCTCATATAAAGAAAATGAACCTAAACATGTATTGCAAACAGTAGTAAAGCCTAGGTATTCTACATCAGATATGCCTGAATCTAGTAATAAACTAAAAGGTGTAGATTATAGTACAACAGTTCCACACTTATATTATAATCCAACAGGAACAATGAACCCTTTGGAACCAAACCCTAATTATAATCAATCTCAAAATATAGAACACTCACCTTCTCCACCTATGTCACCTACAGCTTCCTTCATGACAGGAAATGTAGAAAGCATGGATAGAGAATTAAATGTAATTAATAAAGAATTTGTTTTTAATTATGATAAATTAAATAAAGAATTAACAGCAATTAAAAATAAAAATAAATTAGAAAATGTAATAAAAAAGGTAAAAGATTTTGAGTCAGTTAAAGAAGAATATATTGACTTTATAAGAAATTATGAAGTTAATATGAAATTCTTTGATTGGTTTAAAAGAATTTATAGAGGCAAACTTAAAGCAGAAAAATTAATAAATCCAGTAACTATTAGGAATAAAAATACAAAATGGAAAGTAAAAGATAAAATCATACAGAGTGAACATCCACCTAAAACATCAAGTGTATTTTTACATGGAGATAAAGAAATAAATATAGCACCATTTAAAATAGTATCTGAAGATGATCCTAATAGGAAAATATTAGAACAAAATAATTTTAGTAATGCACACCTATTAAGTATAGGACAACAGTTAAACAGAATAGAAGATACTGTTAAAGAAAGTAAAATAGTAAAAATTGAAAAAGATGTAAAAGATAAAAAACTTAAATCTCATGTTTTTAAACCTTTTGAAGTTTCTAAAACAGGACAAAAAGAAGTAAAATCTAAAGATTCTGATTTTGTTAAAGCAATTAAAGAACAATTAAGTAAAATTGACTCTTCTTCTGGGTCAAAACAGGTAGTTCAAGAAACACCTCAATCTAAAGCTTCTAAAACCATTAGTATAGTCACCCAAGAACCAGAATCAGAATCAGTTGAGGAATCTCAACCTGAGTCTGAAGATATTGAAACCTTTAGTAAAGCCCTAGAGCCACAAATAAATCGTATAACATATAATCAATCTATAGTACCTAGAATGTCTGCCCCAGACTTAGGTATAACAGATAGACCAAATATCCTATCACAATATAAATATAATGCCTCTTCTGTTTATGAATGGAACATTGATAGCCTATCAGAATACAATATTCTGAGTCTTCTTCAACAGATGACAATGGCTGCCAATGCCTATAGAACCCAAACAGGAACTTCAGATAGAACTATAGCCGAACTTCTTATAGCTGGCTTTACAGGACAACTTAAAGGTTGGTGGGATAATCATCTCACTGATGAACAACATTTAGAAATTTTAAATGCCGTAAAAAATTATGAAGATGGAATACCTATATTAGATGAGCTTGGTGATACTATTCAAGATGCTGTGGCAACACTAATTTTGACTATATCACTTCATTTTATAGGTGATCCTACTCATCTAAAAGATAAAAATGCAGAATTACTAAGTAACCTTAGATGTAAGAAACTTAGTGATTTCCAATTTTATAAAATAACTTTCCTAACTAGGATAATGCTTAGAGAAGATTCTAACCAGGCTTTCTGGAAAGAAAAATTCTTAGCAGGATTACCTTTCTTCTTAGGAGAAAAGGTTAGGAACCATATAAAACAGGAATTTGGAAACCCTATTCTTTATGACCTATTGACCTATGGACAACTATTTAGTATAGTTCAAAAAGAAGGATTAAAGCTTTGTCAAGACATAAAACTTCAAAAATCATTAAAATATGAAATGAGAAAGACTAAACAAGAATTAGGTTCTTTCTGTAAACAATTTGATTATAGTATAACACAGAAACATAAAGATTGTAATGGACAGTGTTCTACTACAAGAAAATATAAAAAACCTTATAAAAAATATCACAAAAAGAGTTATAAGAAAAAACTTGATAAAGATGATTATTATAAAAAACAGAAACCCTATAAGCCTTACAAATATAGAAAACCTAGTAGAAAACCATATAAACAAAAAGATAAAAAAAAATTTACATCATATAAAGATTTAACATGTTATAAATGCGGAAAGAAAGGCCACACATCAAGGTTTTGTAAATTTGATAAAAAATTACAAGAATTAAATTTAGAAGAATCTGTATTAAATAAAATTTATGAATTATATTTAGATTATTCAGATTCTGAAGATTATTCAGACTCTGAAGAATTAAACCAAATAGATGATATAGGATCAGAATCAAGTTCTGAATATAGTAGTAAATCATTAAATGTATTAACTAAAGAACAATAATCTATATTAGAAGCAATAAAATTTATAAGTGATCCTAAAATTCAAGAAAAAATGTTAAATAAGATATTAGAAAATGATAAACCTAAAAATTCAATGTTACCTAGTACTAGTAAACAAACATATGATTTAACCACAATATTAAACAAGAATAAAACAGTAAAAAATAAACCAACCATAAGTGATTTACAAAAAGAAATTAAATTAGAATTAAAAAAATTAAAAAATAAACAAGAACAAGATTCACAGATAATAAAATCTTTAATGAACTCAACTTCTTCTTCTGATGAAGAAGCTGAAGAAGATATTGAACAGATAAATGGTAAAGAAACTGATAATGAAATTAGTTTAATTAATAAAGATAAAATTCCTGATAATTTAATTTTTATGTTGCATGAAATAACATCTAGAAAATATTTAATAAAAATAAAATTAAAATTCTCAGATAATTATAATATAGAAACTATAGCATTATTTGATACAGGAGCTGATTTAAACTGCATTAAACCTAGTTTAGTATCAAAAAGATTTTGGCAAGAAACTAATGAAAGTTTATCAGCAGCAAATAAATCTAAATTAAACATACTTGGTAAAGCAGAAGCATCAATTATAGATGAAAATCTAGAAATAAAGAATATATTTATTTTAACTAATATTCATCATATGGTAATCTTAGGAACACCATTTATGAATTTAATAACACCTTATTCAGTAAAAGATGATAGTATAAGTTTTAAAGTTAGAAATCAAAAGATAATTTTTCCATTTTTAGAAAAACCTAAAAAGAGGAATTTAAATCTCTTAAAGGCACATTCAATTAATGAATTACAAATAAATGCTCTTATAAAAGCAAAGTCTGAACAACTTTGTAATTTAAAGAATAATTATCATTTACAAAAAATAAATGAACAGTTAAATAATAAATTTACACAGGATAAGATTAATAAATTAAAATCACAAATAGAAAAAGAATTGTGTGCTGATATTCCAAATGCGTTTTGGAACAGAAAGCAACACATGGTTGATTTACCCTATGAAATAGGCTTTGATGAAAAGTCTATTACAACTAAAGCTAGGCCCATTCAGATGGCGCCTGATTTAATTGAATTTTGTAAAAAAGAAATAAATGATTTAAAAAATAAAGGATTAATAACTAAATCTAGAAGCCATTGGTCTTGTGCTGCATTTTATGTTAACAAGGCCTCTGAAATAGAAAGAGGAGCACCTAGATTAGTAATAAATTATAAACCTTTAAATAAAGCTTTAAAATGGATTAGGTATCCTATTCCAAATAAAAAAAATTTATTAGGAAGATTATATAAAGCAAACATATTTAGTAAATTTGATATGAAATCAGGATTTTGGCAAATCCAGATTGACCCTAAAGATAGGTATAAGACAACATTCACTGTTCCATTTGGACAGTATGAATGGAATGTTATGCCTTTTGGTTTAAAGAATGCACCCTCTGAGTTTCAGAGAGTGATGAATGATATTTTTAACCCTTATACTAAATTCTGTATAGTATACATTGATGATGTATTAATATACTCTACAACTATAGATGAACATTTTAAACATTTAAAAACATTTTTTTATGGTAATTAAACATAATGGTTTAGTATTAAGTAAAACGAAGATGTCTCTGTTTCAAACTAAGATTAGGTTCTTATGACATTATATAGAACAGGGAATTGTAAAACCTATAGAAAGAAACTTAGCTTTTAGAGATAAGTTTCCTGATCAGATTATTAATAAAGCTCAGTTACAAAGATTTTTAGGTTGTTTAAATTATGTTATAGAATTCTTTTCCAACCTAAATAGAACTATTAAACCTTTGCATGATAGGTTAAAGAAAAACCCAGGTCCATGGACTGAAGTCCATTTTGGCATAGTTAGACAGATTAAAAACCTAGTCAAAACTATTCCTTGCCTGCATATAGCTGATCCCTTAGCCTCTAAGATAGTAGAGACTGATGCATCAGATATAGGTTTTGGTGGGATTTTAAAACAGTTAAAGAGGGTAGAGAAATCATAGTCCAATTCTATTCAGGACATTGGAGTCCAACCCAGTTAAACTATTCTACTATAAAGAAAGAAATTTTGAGTATTGTTTTATGTATTTCAAAATTTCAATCTGATTTATTAAATCAAAAATTTCTATTGAGGATTGATTGTAAAAGTGCAAAAGATGTTTTGCAAAAGGATGTTAAAAACCTTGCCTCAAAATAAATTTTTGTTAGATGGCAAGCTATATTAAGTATATTTGATTTTGATATTGAATTTATTAAAGGAGAAAACAATAGTTTACCTGATTTCCTTACTCATGAATTCCTTCTCAGGAATCATGGGGAGAAAAAAGAAAACAGCCAATAAAGAGAAGGAAACCCTAAATGATGATTCTCCTAAAGCCCTATCTGATCACTCAGATAGTATTGCAAACTCTAAACCTATAAAGTCTTGGGCTAATGCTGTCCAAGCAGAAGATGATAAAGCTAAAATGGATATATGGGTCTCTCAGCTGGCCCAATCTCCAGAAGTCATTGACCTAACTCTGTTTTAAAAGGGATCAAAGAATTCATACCTGGCCCAATCTTCTCTAAGCATTATCCTAGTTAGGAAAGTTGTTTTATAAAATTGGAAATCACTAAGTTTCTTACATCTAAGAGTACTTAGTAATTCTGCATTTTTATCTTTTAGATGAGTAGGATCACCTATAAAATGAAGTGATATAGTCAAAATTAGTGTTGCCACAGCATCTTGAATAGTATCACCAAGCTCATCTAATATAGGTATTCCATCTTCATAAGTTTTTACGGCATTTAAAATTTCTAAATGTTGTTCATCAGTGAGATGATTATCCCACCAACATTTAAGTTGTCCTGTAAAGCCAGCTATAAGAAGTTCAGCTATAGTTCTATCTGAAGTTCCTGTTTGGGTTCTATAGGCATTGGCAGCCATTGTCATCTGTTGAAGAAGACTCAGAATATTGTATTCTGATAGGCTATCAATGTTCCATTCATAAACAGAAGAGGCATTATATTTATATTGTTATAGGATATTTGGTCTATCTGTTATACCTAAGTCTGGGGCAGACATTCTAGGTACTATAGATTGATTATATGTTATACGATTTATTTGTGGCTCTAAGGCTTTACTAAAGGTTTCAATATCTTCAGACTCAGGTTGAGATTCCTCAACTGATTCTGATTCTGGTTCTTGGGTGACTATACTAATGGTTTTAGAAGCTTTAGATTGAGGTTTTTCTTGAACTACCTGTTTTGACCCAGAAGAAGAGTCAATTTTACTTAATTGTTCTTTAATTGCTTTAACAAAATCAGAATCTTTAGATTTTACTTCTTTTTGTCCTGTTTTAGAAACTTCAAAAGGTTTAAAAACATGAGATTTAAGTTTTTTTATCTTTTACATCTTTTTCAATTTTTACTATTTTACTTTCTTTAATAGTATCTTCTATTCTGTTTAACTGTTGTCCTATACTTAATAGGTGTGCATTACTAAAATTATTTTGTTCTAATATTTTCCTATTAGGATCATCTTCAGATACTATTTTAAATGGTGCTATATTTATTTCTTTATCTGCATGTAAAAATACACTTGATGTTTTAGGTGGATGTTCACTCTGTATGATTTTATCTTTTACTTTCCATTCTGTATTTTTATTCCTAATAGTTACTGGATTTATTAATTTTTCTGCTTTAAGTTTGCCTCTATAAATTCTTTTAAACCAATCAAAGAATTTCATATTAACTTCATAATTTCTTATAAAGTCAATATATTCTTCTTTAACTGACTCAAAATCTTTTACCTTTTTATTATATTTTCTAATTTATTTTTATTTTTAATTGCTGTTAATTCTTTATTTAATTTATCATAATTAAAAACAAATTCTTTATTAATTACATTTAATTCTCTATCCATGCTTTCTACATTTCCTGTCATGAAGGAAGCTGTAGGTGACATAGGTGGAGAAGGTGAGTGTTCTATATTTTGAGATTGATTATAATTAGGGTTTGATTCCAAAGGGTTCATTGTTCCTGTTGGATTATAATATAAGTGTGGAACTGTTGTACTATAATCTACACCTTTTAGTTTATTACTAGATTCAGGCATATCTGATGTAGAATACCTAGGCTTTACTACTGTTTGCAATACAGGTTTAGGTTCATTTTCTTTATATGAGGCGTATATTACAGAAGGTAACTGTGAGGCTCTACCTATATCTACTGTTGATACAGAGGAGGAAGAGTCTGAATACCTACTGCTTATGCTATGTCTACTGAATTTTAATTTAACTTTACCGTCTTCATACTGTTCAATTTTACTGAGTTCTATATTAGGTTTAACTACAGTTTTTGGTTCAGGAAGAGGAACAGCATCCTCTAAAACCCATTCATCAGGGAGACTAATATCTTTCCACTGAATAGTCTTAGGAATTACTGTGTTAGCTTTACTTAAATCTGTCTATAAAAATTTTGTTTCTCCTAATTTAGGTTGCATTATATATTTTGTAGCAAAAGCAGATACCATAGCTTTATAATTTATTTTATACATTAATGCTACAGGAATAGATCCTTCAAGCATTTTATAATTATGTGTTTTAATTTCTAAAACTACACTTTTTAATATATTTGGATCATTTAATGAAATTGTTATGTCTGGGAAGCAGTCAAATGAGATTGGACCACTACTCAGACTGGTTTCTATAGTTCCTAAAAGTGAGTCATTAAAATTTACAAACCTAGCATCTTTGACCACAGCCAGAATACTAGTGTTTAATCCTTCTCTAGTTAAAGGTTTTATACCTATTTGTACTAATCCTATATGTATATACTTGTATTTTTTACTTTTATGATGCTTTATTGACTCTGCAGAAAGTAAAGTTATTTTCTCAAAAGGTTTACTTAACTGTACATCTCTTTCTTCAGCTTTAATTATATAATCATTTTTAAATATGTTTAATTTTGGTATTTTATAAATCTGTTCTTTATCTATCTTTGGTATTACCCAATTATCAATTGCTTTATTAAAATCTTCTAAAATTACTTCATTTCTGTTAACTATCCTTTTAACTTCTGATGACTCAGAACTATCTGATTTAGTTGTACTAGCAGATTTACATAGAAATGGTTCCATTTTTAAATTTTTGAAAAATAGACTTTAAAGCTTCTATATAATCCGAAGCTTTAGAGACTTTAGTTTGGGCTTTATTTGAAGATCCAGCAGAGCAGGTTCTACTGGGCTTAACGGGCTCAGATGTTGAGGGAAGAGACCCAACCATCTGTTCCATTAAGACTTTATATTCTTCTGCAGTCTTGGCAGCTGCAAGAAGGGCAATATTCTGGGCTCTTTGAGCTCCAAAAGAGACAGATAGCCTTGGGTCAAGACCATTATTGTTTCTCTTAAGGAGCCATGCTTTAACAGTCTCCTCAGTGGTAGAATTGCGAAAGGCAGTCCACCACTTGACTTTAGACTTCCTTAATATAACAGGGATATTGGTACCTGGAAGAATAGATGATTCAAAATACCATTGATATACCCAGGGTATATTGAAAGTCATACTAAAGAGAAGAAGAGGAGGAAAATTCTTCTCATAAGGATTAGGGTTTAAGTGAGTTTTATAATGCTGATAAGCTAATTGTACATCTTGTGGTAGACAACGCTCATCATTACCACAATAATACCACCAATCAACAAACCAGGATGGAAGTTATTAATCTTTAAATTGGTCTCACAATAGATTAGCCAGGAATATATATATATATATATATTCCATTATATTCTGTTTTGAACCACCAATTTTGATTTCAACAGTTTATGATTCCGATTTTGAGGAATTGAAATCAAACTATATCTCTAAGATTTTAATTTTATACGATTGATTCTAATTCTAGCCATTATGATTTCAGTTTAAAAATCAATTTGGTTTTTATATGGTTTTAGTTCATAATTGGACAGTTACCACTCTTTAAGGCCTTGTTTGTTTCATGGTCAGTCATGGTATGATATGATATAATATAGTTTAATTCTTATATATTTTAACTTTCATCTTTAATGGTATGATTTTTCTATAGTAATCTCAATTGAAAACCATAGATTTTCAAACCACCAATTTGGTGGTTTTTTATAGTTTTATAATTATATCTTTTAAAAATATTCAAAATAAATTTTTTAAACACTAAATATATGATAATAAATAAATTTTCATTTTCATAGCATATTAAAATCTTAAAAATATCGTCAAATTAAATAAAAATATTTTTATTTAACCATATTATACCATATTATTTTTTCTAATATGATATATTATATTCAATACCATATTATACCATACCAAATGTTACTAAATTACGCTGTTAATTATCTAAACAAAACCTAATATCAATGGCTGACACTAGTGGAAGTCTTTTTCTTGCAAGTAAAAGTCTTTTTCTTGGGGGTCGTCACCAAGTATATAAATTTAGATATGCAACTACAGAAAGAACTACACCAAACACTTGGATAAACTAAAAAGACATTTTTTAAAAAAATTGTATAATAATCCATTGATTGAATCTATGTTATGGCTTAAATCATTAAAAAAATTAAGTTAAAATATATGAATAAACTAATAAAAAAGAGTTTTTTTTATTAAGGAATTTAATTTAGAATAAATTACATGGTATGTCTTTTTTTTCATTTTTTTAAATATTTTATAATTTTTAAAAATTTTAAAATGCCTTTTGTTTCAATTTAACTAAAATATTATATAATAATATTATAATATCTGTAATTTTAGACAAATTAAATAAATATGTAGAGGTTAATTAAGATATATGAAGAGGTATATGCAGGGGGGGGGGGGGGGGGGGTCCTGGGAGGCAATGGATCCCCCCTCCCTCCTCCCTCCTTATATATGTACATATATATATATATATATATATAATTTTATAATATTTTATAAAAATTATATACATATAATATTTTATATACATATTAAATTTTTTTATCATATATATTTTTTTAATTACTTAAGTATTTAAAATTTTATAATTAGATATTTATATATATAGTATTTTTATAAAATTTTAATATTATTTTATATATAGTATTTTATAAAAATATAAAAATTTTATATGGATAGTATTTTATATACATATTAATTTTTTTACCATATATATTTTTTTAATTAGTGGGTATTTAGATATTTATAATTAGGTATATATATATATATATTTATTGTATTATATATATATATATTTGCTTTTTTCATTATATATTTTTTTAATTAGTGAATATTTAGAATTTTTGAGATTAGTTGTATATATATATTATTTTTACAAAATTTTATAGTATTTGATATACATATTGATATTTTTATCATATATATTTTTTACTTAGTGAATATTTAAAATTTTGTGATTAGATATTTATATAGATATAGTATTATATATATATATATATTAATTTTTTTTATTATATATGTTTCTTTTTTATTTTAATTAGTGAGTATTTAGGATTTTATGATTAGGTATTTAGGTTAATATTAGAATTTTATTATTTAATTATGAATTGGATAAAACTAATATTCTCATTTGAAATAGTATTTAATAAAATACTATAAATAAATTAATAGATTAAAAAATTAAAATAAAAATATATGTAAAATTTTTAAAATTCAATAAATAATAGAAATTTGTGATAGAAATTTATAACAAAAATATAAATTTTACTATAATATTAAATATTTAATTTTATTTTTAGTTCGTTTATAATTTTTTTTCTTAAAAAATTTGCCCCCTCTCCTTTCATTCTGTTTCTTATTCCGCCGCTGGGTATATGTGTTGTATATACCTAATTTATACACAAGATATATATAGTGTACACTAGTATATACCTAATAGATATTTATTATATATGTAAGATATATAATAGATACTTAATATATACAAGAAATACAGATAATATATACTTGATTGATATATAAAATATACATTACATATACACATAGTAAAAATATATTTAACATATTCTTAATGTAACATCCGTATTTTTACTAAAACAAAAATTAAATAAATAATTTAGAAGAGTAATTAAGGTGTTGAAAGATAGAGAATATAAAAATGTATATGTTAAATATATATATATATATAACATATAAAGCCAAATGGTGAATAGTAAAAGTTAAAGGGTAAATAGTAAAAAGTTAAAAAAATTAAAAATTAAAAATAATTTTGGATAGTGAAAGATGATGAAAATTTAGATTTTTATTAATTATTAATTAATTAATTAATTAATTAATATATACTTGGCTAAGAATAAAAGACGAATGAAAATAAAAAATATATATATGATACTCATCTTCTTCTTCTCTTTCTTTAAAAATGTTTTTCTCCATGGATGTCCAAGGGAATTTTTGCTTCCAATGACTCAAGATTACATCAAATTTTCAAGAACAAAGATGAATTTGGAGGTTTTGTAAGAGTTAAGCAAGCTTTCTTTGGATTTAAGAGAATTTCTTTTAAGTTTAAGATTATGTGTAATTTGGATTTTTGAAGGAGAATGTTTTAATTCATAAAATGGTATTGAATGATATTAGTTTGATGTAGAGACAAAGATTTTTGTATTTAAATGGTTGAAATAATTAGGGTTGATGGAAGTATGAGAGAAGAAGAAGAGATTTAGGGTTTTGAAGGGAGATTTTTAAAGAATGCTTATAAATTGAGTTTCATTGCTTAGAATGTGTTAGAATGTGACTCTAGAGACATAATTAAGCTTAGAACTCAATTTAGAATAGATTAGAATAGACTTCTAAAATTAAAAGAAGTTAGGGCAAAAATGTAAAAGCTTAAAGGAAATGTGATAAAATGTGTTTTAATAGTTAAAGTATGTAGAAATGTAGTTATAATGCATTATATACACTTATATTTTGGCTAGGTGATGAGTAGATAGTATTTGCCCAACTCAAGTAGAGAATGGCATTTTGGAAGTGAAAGGAAGAGTGTGATTTTAGCTTGGGATTTGTCTTGGAATAAGGTATGTACATACTTTGATGAATTATAATACATTTGTATTTAATTTGTCTTAGCATATTTTGATAATAAATGTACCAAGCTACTTAGTCATTTGAGCTTTCAAGTACATGGTGGTATTAATTGTGAAATGGTGTAAAATGTTTTATGTGCATTAAATTTAGCCATTACCAATGGCTAAAATGAGTAATATGTGATAAATGAGAAAAATGTGCAAATAGCTCAAAGTTCTTGAGTAATGTATGCACATTGAAAAGGTGACATACATTATTGAAAATGTGATGAATTATATCAAATTAAGACAATTATTCATGGTTATAGAAAGAAATGGGTAAATGAGACAAATGTGATGGAGAATGGATTATGAAAATGTATATGTAAAGTGTGTTGCCTTATATAATATTTTTTTCCAAAGTTATGAGTTTAGCAATATGGATATAGCATGCCTATGATTTGTCTTCAGGCTAGATGTTGGGTGTTACTGTTATATGATTTGCCTTCGGGCTAGACGCTAGGAGTCACTTTTATTGCCTTCGGGCTAGACATTGAGTGTCAATAAACTAAAATATTATCTCTGAAACTTGAATATTATATAAAGTCATTTAGGCCCAATGCATGTGAATGTGACATATGATGGTTTCTAAGAAAAAAATGTATAAGTTCTAGAATGTGCTTGCATGCCACATTGTAAATTTCAAATAAAAGGCATTTTGCATTGTTCTTTTGAGTTTTCTCTTATATCAAAGTATATACCACCAGACTATTAGCTTAGCGTGATTTGTTTATCACACAGGTGACAAAGTTGAGACCGAGAGCCTTGCTAGACCTGAGTAGGTCTAATGTATTCGGGTTTTTCTTGAAGTTTTAGTTGTTGCCGCGGACCAGGACCAGCTGCAAATATGTATATATCTAAATTTTGAGCAACTTGTTATAAATTTGTATATTATGTTTATATATATGAAAATTATGTAAATTTAAAGTACTTGCCTTAATGTTACAAGTTTGAAATATTTTATATATATTGATATATATATATATATATGTTTGAGTATTTTGAGTAATGTCAGAAAGTAGTGGAGATGTGGTTGTTGAATTTTACTTGGGAATGTAAATCTTTATGTAGGTTGTGTTAATTGATTTTTTTTTTTGAAAACATCTGAAATACGGATAAAACTCTGGCAGATTTTTTTCAAATATTTTTTTTAAATTAATATTTTTTGTAATTAAATTACTTATATTTATATTTATTTATCTATCAAAGTATATTTTATAGTTTTAAATTTTTTTTATAATTATAAAAAATTTTACAAATGCCAAGGATGGTGATATTCTTATATTTTGTATACATATTTTACATATATGGAATATATGTATTATACGTATATAGGGTATAAGGGTATTACACTTAAGGTATAAATGACATATACATATACATGATATATAAAAGATATATATATATATATGTATATTTATGAATGAAAGATGGGAATTAATTAACTAAAAAAAGAAAAAAAAAGTCAAAGGAAGAAAGAAATGAGTTGATAGAAAAATAATTAATTAATTAATTAAAATAATATTTATGGATAAGAAATTAAGAAGAAGCAAAAAGTAGTAATCTTCTTTCTTGTGTTCTTCCATGGCTGAATTTCATGTGTTTCACTTCTAAATACTACAAATTACTTAAGAAATTCAAAGATTTCAAAATGGATTTTGAAGAAAAATTAAGAAATAAGTAAGTAATTCTCCTTTCAAGTTAGTTTTATTTTATTTTGATGATAATGTTTTGAATAGTTAGAGAGAGAGTAATTTTAAGTTGCTAAAATAGGTAGTAATGAAGTTTAAATGATGATAATATGATGAATTGATGGATGGTTAGTTGAAATGAACAAAGTTGATGAATTTAGGGTTATGGGATGAATATATGTAAATTAGGGTTTTGGTATGGTTGTTAATAATTCTTATAATGAGATGATTTGATGTTGTTTTAATATATATGTGATGATTTTATGGTTAAAAATTAATTATGGGTAAGTTTGAATGAAGTTAGAGTTATGGACATATTATGTGAAAATTAGGATTTTTGGAAGAGGTTTTAATAATTGTGAAAATGAGTTGTTGTTATTTTAGTATTTATATAATATTTTTATGGTTAAATATTGAAAATGAGTTGTGTTATTTGAAGTTTAAGCAAAGTAGCAAGTTGTGAATTTAGGATTTTAAGGGAATTTTGAAGAAAATTATATAGATAATGGTAGTTTAATATATATTGGTCACGGAAGTGATTTTAAATGAATAATAATGTTTGTTGTTGGATTTATATGTGTGTAGGTCAATTTGGTAGAGTTTAAAATTTTTACTTAGAAAAAGTTTTAGAGGGAATTTGGAAAGAAAACAAAGTTAATACAAATTTATAATAATTATTATTTAAATAATATTATAGATGGCATAAAATATTGTGAATTTGATAATGTGTTATGTCACTTTCATTTTTAGATTGGATATAGATATATGTATTGTATAATTAAAAGAGTGATTGTTGTATGTGATATGGAAGATAAGCCATTGTAGAATGCCTATTGAAATGTTTATGTGTTAAATGTATAAAATGTAAGATATGCTGAAAGTTGAGTAAAAAGATAAGAAATGAACAATGTGGCTAGTAATGAGAAAGAAAATACAGAAAATAGCTTAGAATGTGAAATAATTTAGAGTGATCATAAAAAGTGTTGATCACTTGAAAAATGTGAAAGTATGATATGATATTATGTGTTTGTGACTTATATAATTATTTGTCCTGATAAATGAGATTGATAATACATATATTGTTAAACCTGAGCAAAGCTAAGTCATGAGATTGAATTCAAAAATAAACTCAAGCAGAGCTAGGTCATGAATTTGGTGTGATATTTAGACATGATAATTGTATGGGAAGTATTGGGCCCAATGTGTGTATCAGGATGTGTTGTGTTTGTGTATGAATTATGAGGTAATAAAAGTTTTTATAAATGTTGTAAATTACATTATGAGAAATGTATTTAAATGTATATGCAAGTGTTATTTTTAAAACTTGTACCACTAAGTTGTATGGCTTAGCGTAGTTGTGTGAATCGTGCAGATAAGAGAGTTGCTGACCAGAGGAATCCAGATTGTGATTGATACTCAGTGCCTTAGGATGCTGTAAGATCAATTGTGCCAATTGCATATATATATATATATATGTGTATAAATATTTGGTTTTAAATATTTTGTTTTATGTATAATAACTTATAACACTAGGGTTTTGTTTTTTTTTTTTAATATTGAGATGGTTGTGTATATATATGTGTATAAAATTTAATTATAATATATAAGATTTTAAGTGGTAAGTTGAAAAATTGTTGGTAAATGGAGGAGTTGTGATATTGTTATATTAGGAGTATATTTTTATACTATAGGCTAAGTGCTTAATTTTTTTTTAATATTAAAATTATAGATAAAAATCTAATAAAATTTTTTAAAAATTTTGTAAGTATACTATTTTTAATTTATAAAATATATGAATTTATCGGTTAAACATTTTTTTAAATATTATAAATATTTTAAGATTAATTAAAATGATTTATCGTGACATTCTCGTATTCTATATATATACTTTACATATATAAATATATATACTATATGTATACATAATATAAAGATATTACATCATAAATTTTATTTGAACGATATTAAAATTTTAAAGATTTTATTTTTTACAAAAACTAAATTTAAAAATTTTAATGAAATAAAAGTAAAAAATTAGAAATCACCAGTACAATTAACTTGTATTCAAGTGGTGACAACTTTGAAAGATACATAGAGAATTGTACAATATAATCTAATAATGTACATTCAATTAAAATAATCAAAGTATGAAACAAATTGCGCCACAATCTAATGCAACAATTATTCATGCACTTGTCTTCTACTTTACCTTGGACAACTGATAAGCCTGAAAGATAAATTTACATTATAATAAAATGGATGGACTGAACCACCACAATTGGTCGGTGTATAACTTGCAAGCCAATTTTATGTACAGATTCTTCAATCCCTTTTTCTTCACTCACTTTCATAATCTTCATCATCTCCAAAAGTGAAGACTGAAGCATCAGCAGCCATTGCTTTGAACTCACTCTCTGAGTTGCTAACTGCAATATTTGAGACAGTTCCAGTGGCAATATCGCTCTTTTGCTGACTAGCAGCAGGTTGCGATCCTGTGTTTCCAATAGAAAGCTGCTCTGTTGTATGTGTTAAACTTGCAACCTGATCTGATTTAGTATTAGTTTCAGAACTAGAGGTTGCCGTAACAGCACTTCCTCCCCCTGCAGAAGCAGCTTGAACTTGCCTTTTTGAGGACATAGATTCATCTACCTCACCGTCTGAAAACACATCGTCTTTATCATTACTTCCATGGTTCTTATTTTGGTTGGGAGAAGCTGTATTAGCAACAGCATCAACTGGAGCAGTAGCATCGACATTTGAACCTTCAATTGATGTGTTCACGGCAGTTTCACTGTTTTGCCCTGCTGGAATGGTGCCATTATAATCTACTAGCACGACCTCAACCTGGAATCCTGGGGAAGGCAGTTTTCTCTGTGCAAAATTCATCCAGATTGTTATAGTGAGACATTAACACCAAGTAGAGAAGACATTTGAAAGCAGTAATGTCAACAGAACTGGCTGTTCAGTACACTCCCTTCGACTAAAATCAACAAATTTCAAAGCTAGCTGTTCTGCTGTGAGAAAAGACAACGCTTGTGCACAATTAATTGTCCAATAGTTATTACCTTGTCAAACCCATCGATATCATTAGTGTTCAAAACCTTTCTATTTTCCATCATTGTTGTGTTTAACCAACTGAAATTACAAAAAATAGCAATCAGCAATGCAAATCATTTCCTATTGTTGAAATCAAACAAAATACCCATTCATAAGCAACCAGACTAGAATACCAACAAGTAAAAATCTCCTTGACGGTCATGAAAATGGACTTTAAAATCTCCAGCTAACTCAGTCAGACCAGGTTCTCCTGGCAATGCAAAGACCATAACACCTTTCTTTGGTGCACTAAACCAATAGTCTTCTGGCTGCAGAGAGAACATACATCTGTTGTAACTCATTTATGAAAAAAGCATAAAATAGAGTTCAAAATTGAAACTCTTTTAAAACCAGAAGCCCTTATAAGCTTATGAAGCATTGGCATGACACGTCTACCAAATACTTCAGAAGACATACCGATAAGTCCTTGGTTCTAGGATGCTTTTTTGAGGAGAAGAGAACACCTGGATAAGGAAAGAATTAAAGAATGTCCAAGCTGTCATTGATAAATATACTGAATCACGTGTGTATTTAAGCAGTAAAGTTTAAGCTTTAACATGTACTGTTCTACACATCTTGTATGTCTGCCTTAATAATCCGCTGACCCAGGCTGCATCAGTTTTGGCGTTTTCCATAGCACTAGTAGTCATTGCTCAAAAAAGGAAGAAAAGGCCTTATGTTCAAGTCTATATAAAGTAGCTTGCTTTTTTTTCAGACTTAATAAAGGCAGGCATTAGCAATCAATCTCTTTTTGGATTACAGTATAAGAATAATCCTCGTAATAATTCATTGATCAAATAAACAAACTGCTTCTCTTACAAATGTAGGACTACTTGTGGAACAGGCACGTATCTTGCGCAGGAAGTGCATACCCGTAAAAGTTTCAACATGTTCCAACACACAAGTTTAAAAGGTTTGAATCAACTCAATCATAATGGTAGATCAGTAGAGTATATAAACTCATTTAATGCCATAAAATAAATCAGATCAAACCAAAAACCAATGAATTAATAAGTAAGAAGAAAATACAGTAATACAACATTCCTTCTACTTATGATATGTTTAGGGGATTGGTAAACTTTGACTTTATTCATAAGGTACATAGACTACTATAAAAAATTCAATTATTAAAAAAAATGAAAAGGAAAGAGAAGGGAAAAAAAACCAGCAAGAATACCACAACACACCATTATGATCAGATACAGTGATAGAGGGCCGGATCCAGTAAGGGCATCGGTGAAGCCGAAATCCCCTAAGCATGCACCTGCATAAATTGCAATGTCATTAAACAGAGAGAGAGATAGATCGAGAGAAAGAGAAAACCAGAAGCACACCTACGCCCTGGTTGGTTTTCGCCATTGAAATATGTTAAGATGCGTTCAAAGTATTTTACATATCTCTACATAAAAGAGAAAAAAAATGCAAAAACAATCAGTTAAACTTAAAGAAGCTCAACAAAGTAATGATGTATCATGTTTGTACATTTGCACTAGATATAGCAATAATTCACTCACAATTTGACTTGGCAGAATAAGCCCTTTTCCATCAAAACACCTCTTTTGGTTGTAATAGTCAATCGACTCTTCAGCAGTAGGAAAGAACTAGAGAGAGAGCAAATTAGTCCATATTAAAACATTATGCAGCAAATTAGAAGCATGTGCAAGTCACCAGATATCCACCATACTCGTCCTTATTCAAGAATAAAATTTTAAAAAAAAAATTGTACCTTCAAGTATAGAAGAAGGCTAGAAATCATCAGCCCTGTCCTTGCCATTCCAGCCTTACAGTGCACCACAACAACATTCTCAATATCCTCCTTCAACCATGAGTAAGCGCTGTGGCAAAATGATATAATGAGTTGAATTGGAGGGCAATTGTGGTCTTCAAAAGGAAAACTAGCCACCTGGGAAAGAATTTGATGCAGCAATTATCAGAAGCTACCAGATAGCATTTCTATGGGTACAGTTCATCAGAGGGCCCATCTAAGCAAAGATGAAACTTATAAAACAACCCATATCAATCACAGATAAAAGTGATGCCATACCACTAATAAAGTGAATACCATCAATAGAAAAATTGAACCTAAAATATCATGTATTCAATCACACATACAAGTGGTAACAAATTTAACTACATGTAATTCAATACAACGCCATAATACAAATTGATATACACTATAAATGGCACCTTATATAGAATCTAAAACACACATAGACAAAATGTAATGAATTACTTTCTTTCCTAATCAAGTTTAAAAAGTGCAGAGGATGATAAGGACATCTCATTGAAACAGAAAAAAAGAAAGGAGAATATATGGAACTGCTTCAGAAGTTGTTTGAAAAGTGAGAAAGATTGAAACACACATAGCAGTCTCAGTCTCAGTAGACATTAGATCATCGGCTATCTCATGAAAATTAAACTAATCAACTTAGAAAAGTTGCTATAATGCTATCAATCTTTGAGCTGTTACTAGGAAAGTTATCAGGAATGTTAAAAGGCAAGAGTTGATACATAGTATGGTAAGCAGCATTTATGTTGACAAATTTACCATATACTTTTTTGTTTCTTGAACAGATACGATTCAAACATTGAGTCTACCTAAACCAAATATTAGCACATAAACAATCAACATCAAGCCAAACAAATAAAATCTGAAATAATTATTACCACAAATTATTTGATTTAATACCCAATAGAAGTAATAGTAATGTCAACATTTGGTTGCTCTTGAAGAAGTGTTAACATCATTGCCATTATTTTCAAATCAACATTCTATATGAAACCATCCAAAGTCTTGGTAATGAATGTAACACTACAAATTTATTAATGTTGAATAAAATGTAAAAGAGCTGCTTAAGCAGACCTCTGCAAACGTTCCAACACAGGGCATCAAGATTAATTTCATGCAGCGCTTACTGATTCTCACATTTAAATAACATCATACCAACCTACACAAGATACTAGACAATCTTGCATGATTAATCTCTCTTCCACATACCAAATGATATGCTTTCAGTAATTACAAAATTAGAGCCAATGGATGAATTCAACTATTTTTACACGTAATTAGCATTTTCAATCAAAGAAATGGAGACTGTAAATGGAAATTTAGTCGAAAACCTAATGAAATAAGGGCCAAGTATATCAAGCCGGATGCAACTCAGATTCTATCCTGATGATGTAAACACTGCAAGTACTCATCTTCATAAACTAAAATAAAAAGAACGCACCTTCCCTTCAAATAATGATGCATCATACAGCCTCTCAGAACAAAGATTGTATACTTTGTACTTGTCCTGCACATAGAAAGTACATCTATGGTAAAATATTTAAACAATATTCCACCATATAGAAATAGAAAATAGATTAAATAAAAATTGCTTTAGGAACAAAGAACACTTCATTACCAAATGAACCACCCATTGCCGCCAAAATCTTGAGTTGTAAAAATCAACATTTGAGAATAATTAAGCTAAAATTAGAAAAGCGTCAAAATAGCAACATTTTCCCGATGTATGGCTACTCTCTCAATGTGACCATTTCTAGAAAGAGGACTCATGCAATCAAATGAATTGTATATCATTGAGTTGACCAGAGCTCATAGACTATCAGTGATTATAAACCTAATTAAGACTCATAAGACATATTGCATACTTGGAATGCCAAATAAAACACATTTACACAGAACTATCTTATCCAAATTGCACAATAATCCATCATTATCATCTACAGTGAAGCACAAAATGGATCATACTGCATCCACAAGAAACATGAAAATGAGAACACCAATTTCCAAGAGACAAATGTGGACAAAATACAACAAAACATTCTTTTGCAAAGCACATTGTCAAACAAAAAACAAGATCATATCATATTCATTACAATGTCACATATCCAACAGGTTTATCATGTGCACTCATTTGAGATCAAACATAGAAAACAAAAGCCATACTAAAGTTGAAGTGTAGACTAGACAAAGTAATAACCTTGTGATGAGTTTCAAAAAACTTAATGACTTCTTCCATGTGGTTTCGATAGAATCCCTACACCAAATAGCTTGACAGCTGAATCATTGACAATAAAATTAATCATTAAAGTAAAATGCAACTCATAGGCAAATTAATCTGCTTACCTCAACATATCCAAAAAAACCAGAGCTCAAATCACCAGCAGGGAACCCCATGGCAATTATATTCTCTGTGATATATGTCATATCCAAATCAAATCCTCCTTCCTGGAGAGAAGTAATAGGAATCAATACAACATTTGAAAGAAATTATCACCAAATAAAAAAAAACAGCTATCAAAAAATTTAGGTGGACTATCTTACACCATGAAATCCTGATCCCTTATGTAAGCATTATCAAATAAGAAACTAGGTGTCGAAATTTAAGAAAATCAGTACATTCTCTAAACACATAAACATCCATCTAGGATAAAAAAATTTAATTAGTGCAGCATCCACTGTAAAGGATATGCCAACTGTAAAATAGCAACAACGAATAAGAAAGTCAGATAAAATATTGATAATTTACAGAAACAATAAGTATGCTTTATCCACATAGTTTCAGAGGATCACCCATAAGACAAATATAATATTCCCATGCCTATGGAGACATAAATCAACTTCATTTTTGGCTACAACTGAATATTACAGAGTCTCAACCCAAAGCCCAATACAGCCATCTCTTATTGTTTGCTCCTGCATACATAAAAAATTTATAGATCCCATGCAGCTGACAAGGGATAAGGCTCTTGAGCATTTCCTTTATATTTTTTTTTTCAAAAGTAAAGAAAAAAAAATGTAAAACATAAGACACCTTTAGAGCATGATGATTGGTGGCAATTATGGTACACAACAATATATGAAGAATATCAATTAGATGTATTATACAAATGTATTTTGCAAATAACATGTGAACATATTTTTCCCCTTTTTTTCAGCATTGAAAAGATAGTATTCAATGGAAAAAAAAGCAAAAATACATGTTAGAGTCAGATATCCTCCTCTACAATAATTCAAGGAAATAGAAGATAAGATCAACACAGATACAGCCTTTCATGCGCACTGGAAGACAGCTATAACAAGTCAGTATATGGTCAACTACCCAGTCAAGTTTTTTATTCTGCACATGGTCCCACTAAATAGCACTCACTTTTCAGAAAGCTAAAGAGCACCTAATAAATAGCTCTAAATACCTAAATCACAGAAAATATTTCTAACAGTGGTGAGTTAGTGAATAACTACCTAGCCATTGTAAGTGGATGAGAACTCTTAAGCATTTAGCATATAATTCTTTTGGGATTACCAACGAACAAAATTTGGAAAAAAGGATTTAATTTCTCTTTGTAGAACTGAGAGGGAAATATGAGATAAAATTCCTATGCTCATTTTGTAGATATGGCGAGGATACGAAGCAAAAAAAAAACTTTGAGTGCTGGAATTAACGAATATAAAATTCACTCTAAAGGAAATTACAAAGAGGTATGCTTGTATATTTGTTGTTGGTTAACAAGAGAGTTTGGTTCCAAAGTAGTGCTTTTCTAATTTGATGTACTCCTTTCTTGAACTCTCTCTTCCCAAAAGATATAAAAAGTTTACCCCCAACATACATTGTGATTCCATTCATAGATAAAGCTTACCTATAATATAGGAAAAAAAAAATTCTAACAGTACTTCTTCCACATCACTGTTATAAGTATCTTCTACCTCTCCCTATTGAGTATATTTCAGAACTGGTAGTAGACAAAGGCACATACATCTTATGCTTATCGTAAAAGTTGAAGGGGAATCAGGCTAAGGAAATATACATTTAAAAACAACCATCAAGGGATGAACAAGAAACAAATCATGAAAGTGATCTATGCACTTTTAGTTAAAATTTAAAGAATTTTGCAGAAGCCACAATCAACCTGGTATCTTCGCTTATTTTGAGAGACAGCATGACGCGCCTTGACTTGTACTGCCTTCACTGCATTCTTAGATGTATCAACTAAGCCTTTAGTAAGTGTTCCAATAAATCCAGATTGCATAGTTGTTGAAGTGCCTTCAGAACTATCATCAGATGCAGGAGATTTTGGAGACGAGCGCAGTCCAAATCCACTAGTAAAACGTGTAAAAGTTGACTTTCCAGAATTTCCAGTTGGTGAGTCGTCTTGTGATGGGCTCAGTGGCTGGGGAATTTTCAAATTTTTGGCCCATGATGCTATACCAGTAGCAGATAGTTTTGAAGGAGCATCACGTGGAGAATTGTCTGGTCCAGGATCCGTGGCAACAAGAGGTTGTATGTTGGGAGCTTTAACAGATGGAGTTGATGAATCAACAGATCCAGAATCCATTGTTCTTACCTAGGTCCCTTGATGATTATTGAAGAAAAATATTCATGAAGATGGCATAAAACAAGTCACTACAGAGAACTTAAAATAAAGCTTCAGCTTAAAAATAACATAATTTAAAAAAAAAAAAAAAGGCACAACGCAGCAAGTAAACACAAAGCAATTGAGCTAAGAGTCAAACAACACTCATTTTCCAGCTTAACCTTTTTCTATAACAAGCCAAATAAAAACAAAAATATGGCGACTCTGAAGACATTTGTACAAATTGTGCACATGTATAAGAACATTTCAATTAATTTTCCAATTAGCTTCTCAAAGAAAGATCAAGAAACGGAACAAGAACTGCATCTTCCTAAAGGTGATAATAGTATACAAGCAGTCCAATGGAACGCATTATTGTTCTACGTTCTAACAAATAAAGACAATGATAAAAATAAATGACTATTTCCAGATAGGATTTCGCAGCTTCCGCTACTATTTAAAACCAATCAACTCAAAGCAAACCATCGTAAAACTAACTTACTATTGATATTGGATACACTAAAGCTTCGATTGCTAAAGAACACACTAGCCATCGAAAAATACCCAAATTTTCAAGAACAATTAAATTTCAATTTTTATAGAAATGAAAATATAAGTAAGAAAAAGAAAATCAAGGGGAAGAAAAATGGCGATCTTTTTCTATCTATATTCTCGAATCAAAAAAAATACAGTGAATTAGAGAATAAAAATCACGAAGAAAAAGAATTCAAAGACCAAATGAACTTTGCATCTATTTTCACAAATTAAGCAAAAGATATTGAAGAAGAATTATATGGGAGTAGATATGAAAAAACATAAAAATAAAAAATAAAACAAAAGTCAAATTCGAATTCAAAATCAGCAAAATTAAACAATTTTGCGATATATTGCAATGATCTTACCTTAGTCACGGAGCATCAGCCAGGAATTTAGAGAAACTGAATTAGGGTTTGAGAGAGAGAGATATTGATTTGAGTAATATCAAAATTATCAGGTGTCAGATTGGAAGGCGAAGGCATTGGTGTTAGCGTCATTCACGTGCTCGGCTTGGTCAACGATAGTAGAAAGGTAATCGTGATGGATGATCAGGGTTTCATTTTAATATTGTCATCCAACGGTCAAAAGATATTGGGATTTATCCATCTGTATTTCTTCCAAATAATTGATGCTTGTGCATGCCATATTCTCCCTCCACTCATATTTAATATTTGAAAAATTTTTACGCCTGCTGTTAATATTTTTACTCAATATATAAATATAATAATAATTAATAATTATATTATAATTATAAATATTTTTATTATTTAGTAATTGATTTAAATATATAAATAAATATTCTATTAATAATTCTTTTAATTGTACCTTTATAAACAAGATAAACATTATAATATTTTTATAAAATAATTAAAATAAATATAACTTATATGTATTGTATAAATATAACTTATACAAGTATCGTATGCATAATAATAATATATATTTGCATCCAATATAATGATTTATTACTATTTATTTATCTATTTTTTTAGAAAAAAATTGTTTTAGATATTTGGGAATGTATAAATAAACATCAGTATAATTTTATTAAGAATATTATTTTTAAGTTATTTTTATTTAATACTTAACTTTAACTAAAAAATATAAATAAAATGTAAAATTCAAAGTAAATATTGCTTCATCATTTTGAAAATAAAATTTCAATTAATATGATAAAATATATATGTAGATGATAATATAGAATCTAAGATATTATATGTAGTGTATAATGGAATATATAATTGTTATCACATTCATTTCTAACTATTTTTATATATTGTTATTTACCTCAAAAAAATCTCATTAATCTTCCATTAAATATTTACATGAATCCTTACAGCTTTATAATAAAAAAATTTATTCTTAAAAGAAAATTTCTAAGTTATTTCTTATAAAAAAAATTTTATTTAGCAAACTAATTATAAACTGATATTTTAAAATTTTATCATGAATATAAATATTATTTTATTTAATGTCAAGACTCTTATAGAACATGCATATAAGTATTATAATAGACTTCTTACACTTACTATTTTACATAAATAGTTGCTCTAACTTAAATATCAAATAAAATTTTAATTACTCTTTTTTCTTTAAAAAAGTTACCACTATTTTTTTAATATATTAAAAAAATTATTTATAACTTAATTGATAAAATTAATTTAAAATTAAATTAAAATAAATAATTTAAGGGAGAAATGTTAAGTTGAAAGTGAAAAAAATTAAGTGTATATATTATATATATGTGAAATATACACCACATATAAATTTCAAACAAAAGATAGAAAAAGACAAAAGATAAATAGTAAAGTGGTGGTAAAATGATAAGTAAATTTTATAAAATTTAAAATTAATAGAATATTTCTAAAAGAAAATAATTATGGATGAAAGAGTAAATTTTAGATTTAAAAATAATTAATTAATTAATATAATATAATATGGTTAGTAAATGAAATAAAAGAAAAAGTCAAAACTCTAACTTTTTCTCTTTCTTTCTTCTTTTTCTTCTTCCTCTTCTCCCTTTGTACGAATTTAGCCAAAGAAGAAATTTGTTTCATCCAAACACTAATTTTAATAAGGATTTTCAAGAATTAAAAAGAGTTTTGGTGCTTTTTCAACAAACTAGTAAGTATTCTTTAAAAATTATGAAGTTTCTTTAAATTTTTTCTTTAAAAATTATGAAGTTTCTTTAAATTTTTTATTATGTAAGATATGATTTTTGGTTAGAGTGCCTTATAATTATTTTATTGGATATGAAAGATGTTATTTTGACAATTAAATAATGATTTTAAAGTTAGATTAAAAAAAAAGTGGATGTTTGGTTAGGGTTTGGAAGATAAAGTATAGAATTTAGGGTTATGGAAAGGATTTTGTGAAAGATTATTTGATCATTGGATTTCATCATTTAAATCATGTTCTATTATGGTTTTAATGATAAAAAAATGAACTCAAGTTAACATTTAGAGCTGGTTTGAAGGAAGTTCCAAAGTTAAAGTGAGTTAGGACGCATTTTAGGATTTTGAAATAAATGTTTCTAAATTGAGTTTTTATTGCTTAAAGTGTATTAAATTATGATGTTAGAAACATATTTAAGTTTAAAACTTAATTTGAAATTTGTTAAATTGTAGTTTCAATAATAAAAGTGCATTAGGGTCAAAAAAAAAAAGAGAAATTTGAAGGGTTATGTCTTAAATGATATTTTATAGCTTTAACACCTCAAAATGTGATTTTAATTTATGTTGTATATTCACATTGGGTATAGATGTTGAGTGGATAAGATTTCTAACAACTTAGTAGTGAGAGGCATATTGAAGATTGATGGAAAAGTGAATATTTTGGCTTGCAAGTGTTTGTGTTAAGAGATTAGTACATATTTTGATTGAAATGTGTTTATATGCACTTAAATAGCATGTTGTATTATATGTGAAATTGATGACTATGCTACTTTGATGTATGAATACACATGAAAGTGCATAGATGTGTATTGAAGTTATGAAATGCACAATGTATTTGTGAATGTTATGTAATTTGCTTAATAAATGCATATTCGGTCACATTTAATATGTGGCTAGAAAATTAATGAAATTATTGAAATATATTGAAATAATGAGAAAATATTGGACAAAGTGCAAAAAGAATGAAAATTGACATAATTTCCAAAGTATTAGAAAAATATGAAATTATTTGTGTTATGTATGAAACCTTATGCAATATCAAATTTTCAGAGCATTGTGTTTGGTGTTATATGGTATACTAGTCATTTGCCTTCGGGCCAGACGCTAGACATTATTATTATTGTCTTCGGGCCAAATGTTGGGTATCACTTTTATTTACCTTTAAACCAAAAGCTGATCATTAATATTATTTGCCTTCGGGCCAGACACATGTGTCAAATGTTGGCCCAACGCAATATTTCTAAAACTTGAATATTATATATGGTTGCTTGGGCCCAATGCGTGTGAATGTGTAAAATGATAAATTAGAATTTATTAGTGTTTATATTGGTACATAATAGTGTATGTCACTTCATAAACTTAGAAAGAAATGTATTTTTGCATCATTCTTACATTCTTTAGTTATATCAAAGTATGCATCACTAGGTATTTTGCTTAGTATGATTTGTTTATCACATATGTAACATGGTTGATCTTTAGAGCCCTACAATACTGGAGCAGAAGTAAAGGTTCCTGCGTATTTTGGTGTTTTGTTTAGCCACTATGGACCAGTACCAATTGTGAGCATATAATTATTCTATTTTGTGAACTAGTTTTTAAATTAGGCACATAATGTTTGTGACAATGTATTTGATGTAAATTATAAAAGTTTTTGGGTTTGAAGTTGTGACTATTTTAAAATATGTATATATTTTAGAATTATGAATATTTGGGTATGTTGAGAAATTATGCAATTGAGTTCTTATGGACAATTGGATATTTTGAATTTATTTGGGAGTGTGAAATTCTTTTGCATGTTGTGGAAATTGATTTTTAATTTTTGAAGAATATCTAAAATACAAACAAAACTCGGGTAAATTTTATCAGAGATTTTTCATTAAATTTTGTATTTTTAGAATATAAATTACTAATAAATATTTTTATTTAATTATTAAGGTGTATTTTAAGTTATAGAAATTTTAGTAAAAATGAGTTGTGACATACTAATACTATATATACGTATTTTACATATACTGGGTGTATATATTATACGTATATAGGGTGTTAGAGTGTTATATTTATTTTAGTATCATAGCCTAGTTTGAGGTTCTTGACCAAGGTGGGTTTTTAGAGAGAAAAAATGGGATTTTAAATGTGATTTTAAAATATCATAATGCATTTACACTGATATTTTATTTGGTCCCTGATGTAGTAATTTTTTTTTGTATTTTCAGATATAGGCAGACATTGCATCTCGGACGCATCAGTCTGGAGAGGGGAGTGCAGAGAGTGTTGCTCCTGGTGAGGATGTGGTAGGAGCTAGTGCAGAGATTATTGGGGAGGCATCAGTGCCAATTAGACCAGCAATTGAGGAGGTGTTGCCAGTCTAGGTACAACATATGGTGGAGCTATTATGATAGACTCCGTATAGCAGTCGTAGCCGTAGTAGCAGTTGCCAACTCGAAAGTATTACAAGTTAAGGAAGTATGAAGCTACATATTTCTTTGGCACTAATGATCTAGTTGTAGCGGAGCAATGGCTAGATAGGATTCAGAGAATATTTATCTAGTTACATGCCAGTGTGAAAGTGAAATTTAATTATATCATATCTCTTCTGCAAGGGCACGCTTATGATTGGTAAAAGACAGTTTCTCATGCAACAGATGATCCTCCAGTATTGACATATGACTACTTTCTGCAGGAGTTTGATAATAAATATGCCCCTCAAGAGTATAAAGATGCCAAGAAGAAATAAAGGTGCCAACAAGAAAGCGTTTCTGTGTCTGTTGGAGACCTGAGGCATCAACAGTTTATTTTAGATATGGGTTATTGGATCATTTTATTAGAGAATGCCCAGAGCCGTCAGAGATAGGACAGGCTGACACTGTTATGTCTAGACCCAATAGTAGAGGGGATTGAGGTGGTAGTAGAGGTGGCAAACCTGGATCCAATTAGAGAGGGGGATCCACATTAGGGACCAGTAGACCAGACCAGGCAAGATCATCACAGAGAGTATATGTGATGCAGAGACAGACAGAAACTTCTGATGTTGTGGATGGTACATTTCTTTTATTTGACAGCATTGATTAATCCTGAATAGACACATTCATACATTAGTGCATCCATTCTGCATGTGAGTAATTTGTATTCTGAGTCCCTAGGATTTAATGTGTTGGTTACTAATCTTTAAGGCACAGTGTGACAGTTAGCAGAGTACACCGAGATAGTCCATTAGTTGTGCATGATGAGGAGTTTCTTAGTAATTTGATTGAGATGCTCTTTAAGGAGTATGATTTGATTATGGGTATGAATTGGTATGATTTAATTTTGGATATGGATTGGTTATCCAGGCATGGGGTTGTAGTAGAAATGTGTTACCTTGAAAACATTTTATGGGAAGAATGTAGTGGTATCCAGTGAGCAGAGACACATTTCATCCATGTTTATTTTAGTCATTTCGGCTAGGAGAATGATCCAAAAAGGACTTATCTAGCTCATGTAGTAGATACTAAAGTAGTATGGTCGAAGCTTGACAGTATACCGACAGTTGCAGAGTTTTTAGATGTGTTTCCCGATGAGTTGTCGGGGTTACCTTTAGAGAGAGAAAGGCAGAGTTTGATATCTATTTGATGTCTGGTACCACTCTCATCTCTATTACTCCTTATCGAATTTCACATGTAAAATTAAAGGAGTTGAAGGTACAGTTATAGGAGCTGCTTGATAAATGGTTCATCCGCCCTAGTGTATCACTTTGGGAAGCACTAATATTGTTTGTAAAGAATAAGGACGGTACCTTGAGGTTGTGTATTGACTACTGACAGTTGAATAAGATGACCATCAAGAATAAATACTCATTGCCTCGTATTAATGATTTGTTTGATTAGTTGAAGGGGACGGTCATATTCTCTAAGATTGACTTGAGATTAAGGTATCATCAATTGAGGGTTAGAGATATAGATGTACCTAAGATGGCTTTTCGCATGAGGTATGGACACTATAAGTTTTTTAGTGATGCCATTTGGATTGACTAATACACCAGCCGCATTCATGGATTTGATGAATTAGGTGTTTAGACCGTACTTGGATCAGTTTGTGGCAGTGTTCATTGATGATATTTTGGAGTACTCTCACAGTAAAGAAGAGCATGATAAACATTTACGAATTGTATTACAGATATTGAGGGATAAACAACTTTATGCCAAGTTATCTAAATGTGAGTTTTGGTTGGATCAAGTGACTTTTCTCGGACATATTGTTTCAGCAGAAGTTAGAGTTGATCTGAGTAAAGTTGAGGCAATTTTGAATTGGAGTCCACCGAAGAATGTGACTGAGATTAGAAGTTTTTTGGGATTGACTGGTCATTATTGTCAGTTTGTGAAGGAATTTTCTATGATAGCTTCGTAACTCACTAGATTACTTCAAAAAGATGTAATATTTGTCTGGACTGATCGATGTCAGGCTAGCTTTGAACAGTTGAGAGGCATATTGACATAAGCTTCAGTTCTTACTCTACCTATAGAAGGCAAATTATATATGATATATAGTGATACCTCACATCATAGTTTGGATTGTTTGTTGATGCATAAGGGCAGAGTTATTTTATATGCTTCTAGATAGTTGAAACCTTATGAGTTAAACTATCTGACTCATGATTTAGAGTTGACAGCTATTATTTTTGCATTGAAGATTTAGAGGCACCACTTGTAAAGAGAGAAGTGTTTTATCTATACTGATCATAAGAGTTTAAAGTATTTGGGTGTTCAGAAAGAGTTGAATCTTTAGCAGAGGTTGTGGTTAGAGTTAATAAATGATTATAATTGTCTGATTAATTATCACCCCGGTAAGGCAAATGTAGTTCTAGATGTCTTGAGTTAAAAGGCAATGGCAGGGTTAACTGCTTATGCTCTCATGTTGCTTGTTGAATTGAGAGTATTGCATGCTAGATTTATAGATTTGTGATGATGGTGCTCTTGTAGCTCAATTGCTGGTGAGGCTATTATTACTTGATCAGATTAAAGAGGCACAAAGATCATATTTGAAATTGTAAAAAATTGTAGAGGATTGCCAAAAGGAGGAGAGCGGAGATTTTCTTATGAGGGATGATGGTAGTGTGTGGTATAGAGATAGATTGTGTATTTTTGACGTTGTGGAATTGAGGAAGAGAATTTTGGAGGAGGCACACCAATCTTCTTTTGCTATACATCCTAGAAGTACCAAGATGTATCATGACATGAAGAAACAGTACTGGTGGTCAAGTATGAAGAAAAATATAACAAAATTTGTGTCCAGATGTCTCACTTGTTAGAGGGTGAAGGTTGATCACCAAGTTCCTTCAGGATTGCTACAACCATTATTAGTTTCTGAGTGAAAGTGGGAATGAGTGACTATGGATTTTATGTTTGGATTGCCTTTGACCCAGGGAAAATATGATGCAATCTGGGTGATTATGGATAGATTAACGAAGTCAGTTCATTTTCTTCCAGTCATGATGGATTACTCTCTTGATAGATTGGCTGAGTTGTGTATCAGCGACATATTGAGATTGCATGAAGTCCAGGTTTCATTAGTATCTAACTGAGATACTAGATTTATATTTAGATTTTGAAGGAATTTGCAGGATACACTGGGTAGTTGATTGCATTTTAGTGCCACTTTCCATCTGCAGATAGGTGGACAATCAGAAAGGGTAATTTAGGTTTTAGAGAATATGTTAAGGAGCTATGTTATTGAGTTCATTGGGAGCTGGGATAGACATTTACCTTTGGTTGAATTTGAATACAACAACTTTCAGTCTAGCATTAGGATGGCTCCTTATAAGGCCTTGTACGAAAAGAAGTACAGGAAACCATTGTGTTAGGATGAAGTTGGAGAAGGAAAGTTAGTAGGTTCTGATTTGATCAAGAAAGTAGAAGAAAAGATTAAAGTAATTCGGGATAGATTAAAAGCAGTTTTAGAACGACAGAAATTCTACTCAGATTTGAAGAGAGAAGATATAGAATTTAGTATGGGGATAAGGTGTTCTTGAAGGTTTCTCTGTGGAAGAGGATTCTGAGATTTGGTCAGAAAAAAAAAGTTGAGTCCTTGATTCATTGGGTCGTATGAGATATTGGAAAGAGTAGGACCAGTGGCCTACAGATTGGCTCTACTGTCCTAGTTGAATCAAATACATAATGTCTTCCATGTCTCTATACTTCAGAGGTATAGATTGGATCCATCTCTTATTTTATCGGTGGAGCATATCGAGGTGAATCTGGATCTAACCTACGAAGAGGAACCAATAGCGATTTTGGCACAAGAGGTTAAGAAATTGAGAAATAAGAAGGTGTCATTAGTGAAAGTTCTTTGGAGGAATCATTCCACTGAGAAGGCAATATGGGAGAGTGAACAGACGATGCAGAGCCAGTATCCTCGGCTATTTTAGAGCCGATATCAGGTAATTTCGAGGATGAAATTTCTTTAAAGGGAAGAGAGTTGTAACATTCACTTAATTGATAAAAATTAATTTAAAATTAAATTAAAATAAATAATTTAAGGGAGAAATGTTAAGTTGAAAGTGAGAAAAATTAAGTGTATATATTATATATATGTGAAATATACACTACATATAAATTTCAAACAAAAGATAGAAAAAGACAAAAGATAAATAGTAGAGTGGTGGTAAAATGATAAATAAATTTTATAAAATTTAAAATTAATAAAATAATTCTAAAAAAATAATTATGGATGGAAGAGTAAATTTTGGATTTAAAAATAATTAATTAATATAATATACTATAATATATATTGTTAGTAAATGAAAGAAAAGAAAAAGTCAAAACTTTATCTTTCTCTCTTTCTTTCTTCTTATTCTTCTTCCTTTGCACGAATTTAACCATAGCCAAAGAAGAAATTTGCTTCATCCAAATACTAATTTTAAGAAGGATTTTCAAGAATTAAAATAGTTTTAGTTATTTTTCAATAAATTAGTCAGTATTCCCTTAGAATTATGAAATTTCTTTGAATTTGTTATTATGTAAGATATGAGTTTTTTTAGAGTGCCTTATAATTATTTAATTGGATATGGAAGATGTTATTTTGATGAGAAAACAATGATTTTAAAGTTAGATTAAAAAATTGGTTAGGGTTTGGAAGAGAAAGTATGAAATTTAGGGATAAGGTTTCATGAAAGATTGTTTATTCATTGGATTTCATCATTTAAATCATGTTCTAGTGTGATTTTAATGATGAAAATGAACTCAAGTTAACATTTAGAGTTGGTTAGAAGGAAGTTCCAAAGTTGAATTGAGTTAGGGCACATTTTAAGGTTTTGGAATGAATATTTTTAAATTGAGTTTTATTACTTAAAGTGTATTAAAATATGATGTTAGAAACATATTTAAGCTTAAAACTTAATTTGAAATTGGTTAAATTTGTAGTTTCAATGATAAAGTGCATTAGGGCTAAGAAAAGGAAAAATTAAAGGGTTATGTCTTAATTAATATTTTATAGCTTTAATACTTTAAAATGTGATTTTAATGTATATTATACATTCACATTGGGTATAGGTATTGAGTAGATAATATTTCCAACAACTTAGTAGTGAGGGGCATATTGAAAATTGGTGAAAAAGTGAATATTTTGGCTTGCAAGTGTTTATTTTAAGAGGTTAGTACATACTTTGATTGAAATGTGTTTATATGCACTTAAATGGCATGCTGCATTATATGTGAAAGCGATAACTATGTTACTTTGATGTATGAATACATATGAAAAGTGCGCAGATGTATGTTTAAGTTATGAAATGCACAATGTATTTTGTGAATGCTGTGTAATTTGCTTAATAAATGCATATTCAGTTACATTTAATATGCGCCTAGAAAATTGATGAAATTATTGAAATATGTTGAAATAATGAGAAAAGATTGGACAAAGTGCAAAAGAATAGAAATTGGAATTATTGCCAAAGTGTGAGAAAAATATGAAATTATTTGTGTTATGCATGATACCATATGTAATATCAATTTTCAGAGTATTGTATTTAGTGTTTTACTATATATCGGTTATTTGCATTCGTATCAGATGTTGAGCGTCATTATTATTGCCTTCGGACAAGATGTTGGGTATTACTTTTATTTGCCTTCGGGCCGAACGTTGGGAGTCAATATTATTTGCCTTTAGGCCAGATACTAGGTGTCAAATGTTAGTCCAAAGTAATATATCTGGAACTTGAATATTATATATGGTTGCTTAGACCCAATGCGTGTGAATGTGTAAAGTGATGAATTAGAATTGATTAATGTTTGTATTAGTACATAGCAGTGTATGCCACTTCATAAACTTAGAAAGAAATGCATTTTTGCATCATTCTTACATTCTTATTTATATCAAAGTATATATTACTAGGCATTTTGTTTAGCGCGATTTATTTATCGCATAGGTAATATGATTGATATTGATAGCTCTGCGGTACCGGAGCAGGAGTAAAGGTTCCTGCATATTTTGGTATTTTGTTTAGCTGCCACGGACCAATATTTTTGAACAATTTTTTAAATTATGTACATAATGTTTTGTGACAATGTATTTGATGTACATTATAAAAGTTTTTGGGTTTGAAGTTGTGGCTATTTTAAAATATGTATATTTTGGAATTATGAATATTTGGGTATGTTGAGAAATATTGAATATTTGGAGCTATTGAGTTCTTATGGAGAATTGGATGTTTTGAATTTATTTGGTAGTGTGAAATTCTTTTGTAGGTTGTGAAAATTAATTCTTAATTTTTGGAGAATATCCGAAATATAGATAAAATTTTGACGAATTTTTTCTACAAATTTTTTATTAAAATTTATATTTTTAGAATATAAATTACTAATAAATATTTTTATTTAATTATTAAGATAGATTTTAAATTATAGAAATTCTAGTAAGATTGAGCAGTGACATATTAGTATTATATATATTAATATTTTATATATACCGAATCTATGTATTATATGTATATAAGGTATTAAGGTGTTATATTATTACTTTTTTTTTATTAATATTACTATTTTTTACTTCATTTTTAACTATTCCATGTTAATATTTATCTTTTTAAGATATATTTAAGTATATTTTTTATATAAAAGAAAATGTGATATTTTATTTATTATACTCATAATTTTTATTAAAAATAACAATCTTTTAAAATAAAGAATAATTTTTAATGAAAATGAGATGCCATATTTAATTCTTGTAATTTTTTATTTTGGTTGACAGTAACCCTTCCTTAATTCTTCTTATACTTAATCAATAACCAATTAAATATATCTAATATGTACTTTTATATTATTTATTATTATAATAATAATATATACTAATTCATTAAACATCTCCCTATTACTATTAAAGTCAATTAATTGATCAATTATCATTTTTTTAATAATGTACTATATGTCTCGGTGCACGAGACAATATACCCATAATTCCACAAATTTTAATTCTATAGTCAATGCAAACATGTGTTTTAATTTGCCTGCCCATCTTCCAATTAAATATGACTAAGTTACACAAATATATATATATATATATATTTTGTTCTTTAATTGTTCACTTTATTAATGTCCACCAGTAAAAATAAATCAAAGTAGTTTATATGATCGAGTAATTATTTTTTAAAAAATTAAATTTATATGAAATTATCTTATTAATTTTTCTATATCGTATATTTTTATATATTCCAATTAAAGTATGTATAAATTTATATATTCAATATTTTTATATATTTAAGTTGGTTAATATTTTATTTATATTAATATTTAAAATTGTATAAGATAATTATATTTAAATTTAATAAAATAATAATAATATACATAGACTAATTTTTTAAAAAATATAAATTAAATAAAGAAATATAATCAAATCTATTAATCAAAGGATATGATTAATTTTAATTAAATTCTAAAGCTACCAAAATTTCCATTAACTCTTTTATCATAGAATTAACCTTTCATATAAAGAGAACAGAATTACAATATTAAAAAATTATACTAAAATATATTTTATCTATAATAAATCTATTCAGTTAATTAGTTGTCCTATATATTATATTGTTAAGAAAAATTATGTTAATTATTTTTCCTATATTTTCACATATTGTAACCCAATTTGGTACAATCATCAACCCCATTTAATGTTGAAAAGGATCCCTTCTAATGCTTAAAAAAAGGCACAATAGAAAAATATTATATAACAATCATCTCCATCATCATAATTTTCTATATCCATTTATAAAAAAATATAAAAGCATGGTGATTGAACGGAAAAAAAAAAATTGACCAAACGAAATATAGAAAAAAATTATAAAAATAAAGCAAAAACATAAAAGATATGATTTGTTATTTGTACGTTGCAATTATGATTCATTAGTAGTTGAATAATAATATTGTGATTTTAAAATTGAATAGTATTGTGAAAGAGGAGAATTGTGAGACAAAAGAAAAATAGTATTGGAGTTATGATTTTTATAATTTTTTACATAATTAGATATTAATTAATTATTAACAATATTAAATAAAATATCATAATCCTATTTGACTTTTCTAAATAAATATAATTATTATCAATATCAAATAGAATATTTTAATTCTATTTAAACTCTTCAAATAAATATTTATTATCATAAATAATAAATTTATTTTAATTTAAAATTTTAAATAATTAGAATAAGTGGCACGATGAAAATAAGACATATGATACAATATTATGTCAGTAATAACTAATTATATATGTAATAAAAAAACCCAAAAATATTTTAACAAAAGCGAAATAAAAAAGAAGAATCAGGCAAAATAATCGAAAACTCTCATAGATTGTCTTAAATTTAAAAATGAAAGATAAAATTTATTAATTATTTCCAAAAAAAAACGTATTAAATCAATTGAAACTAAAAACAATAATTTTAATTAATTAAAATACAAAATAATTTCTAAAATTTATTTAACATCAAACTCTATAGTTAATGTTGATAAAATAATTGTTAAAACCTACACAATAAAATCTACATAAACTCAATATTTTTTTAGATCTATTAAATTAAAATATTTAAATAACTTGCATCTATATGATTTTTTAATGAAATAATCAAATTTTATTATTTTTATTTCTTATTATTTGAATTTTATTGTTTTTACATTTTTTACTATTAGTTTGCTTTTATGTTTAATTTATATTTGATAATATTTTTGTTAAAAAGTAAGATTTGAATTTAATTTTCTTTATTTCTTTTTATTAATTTCACCTCATGCTAAAAGTTAAATTAAATATATTTTTAAAATATTTTAAACAATCTCACAATTTTAAAATTATTAGTTGTAAATGTACTTAATAAATTAAATCTTTTAAAAAATTTAATTATCCAAAATAAACCTAAAATGACATCATTTTTATATTAAGCTATGGCAAAGAAGACTTATAGCAGTAATTTTAATTAATTCTATATATTGCCGATGGATTATGCTCAACGTCCAAAGACTAAAAAACCCTTAATAAATATTTTGTTTTGTCAAAAATACAAGATCAATATTTCGAAAAAAGTCAAAATTAATTATAACAATTATAATTAGTGGGTCCCGTTATATGATCTAAAGACTAAAAAACCTTTTGACAACTATTTATCTTTTAAAAAACCATGGGCATGATCGATATTTTGAAAAAGTTAAAATCAATTGAAATTTTACTGTTCATAATAAATAAGACGTATTTTGTATTGTTCATGATTATTATATTTTGATAAATTTGTAAATTACAAAAACATTATTGGTGCTAATTTTAATTTAGGTTTATAAATTTAAACTCAAACTTTTATTAAAAATAAATTTCATTTTTGATGTCCCAACTTTATAGAAATATTTTTTTATTTATTTAAAACTATAATTTAGTTGCTATTTTAATAAATTTATGTTAAATTTATATTATACTATTACTTATTAAAAATATTTAATAAATTCATCTCATATTAAAACAAAATATAATAAAAATATATATAAATTATTCCAATTTTATTATGTTCAATTCCATTCTCTTAGTTATAAATTGTAGTTTTTTGATCTCAGAGAGGTGAAGAAACATAACGGAGTAATTATATTATATTATATTAGAAAAAAGTCGCAATGAGTGATATTTCTTGTGGCAATAATATTCTAATATAATGATTTTTTTTTAATTTTCCATATCAACTCTATTTTCCTTTTTTTTCTTATTTTTTTTATTACTTCACTTTTGTTGATGGCATTGAATATGATGATGTCATGATTAGTGAATTTTTAGTTTTACCCCATATTCTTTTTTTTTTTACTTTCATTGTCTATATTTTATTTATCTTTCTTATTAACTTTTCTTATTGACTATTTTTTTTCACATTTTTCCTTTCTATTTTTTATTATTTATTAATTAAAATAAATAAATTAATGATTTAAAATATTATTTTTTATTTATTATTATATATTAAAATAATCTAAAAGTAATTATTTCAATACGAATGACTTCTCAAACTTTTATTATTTATTTTATTTTAATTTTTAATAGATTTTATATGTCATAATTTTTAGAATAATAACTTTTAAATTTATTATTATTATTTTATTTTAATTTTTAAATTATTAAAATAAATTTATTTATTTTAAAAATAATTTAGAATAAACATATTATTAATTATAATTTTTTGATGATAAATTATTAATTATAATTATATTTTATATTATTTGACTTTATTTTAAAAAAAACTGTTTATTCACTTGGAGATTTTTTATTATATCAATTTAGCTTAAACTTTAATATATCTATTTATTCTTCTACTATTTTTATATTTCTCTTTACTCATATTATTTTTATATAAATTTATAGTTTTTCTCTCTCTAAAAAATAATTTAACAAGTAATAAATTTACTGATTCTTTTGTATTCAAATTCTTAATTTTTTAAAAAAAAATTAATTAAAATCATAGAATTAAAAATTAATATTTTATTTTTTTATCAATCTATTTTTAAATTAATTTAAAAAATATTTTAATACATTAGAAATATCTTATTAAAAACATTTTATAATCTGTAAATATGGAAACTTTTAATATTATACATATGTATAATACTATTTTTTATATACTAATTATTTTTTACTTAAAATAATATAAAATATCATACATACATCGCAACATAGCGTGAAATCGATACTCTTATTATATACTATAAGAGCAATAAGAAATATTATTCCTTGTGGTAGCGGAATTCCAATACAACGAGAAGTATTTTTTTTTTTATTTCTCATGTTACCCTTTGATTTCCCTTTTTTTTTTCCTCTCATTTTTTATTGCTTTATATTGATAGCATTGAATATAATGATGCCTTGATTAGTGAATTTCTTTTTTCTTTCATGTTTTGACCTTCTATTTATTTATTATTTTTATTAATTATAATAAATAAATTAATGGTTTATATTTTTTTTATTATTGTATATTAAAATGCTCTAAACATAATTATTTCAATAAGAGTGATTTCTCAAATATTTATTATTTAATTTATTTTAACTTTTAATAGACTTTGAGTGTCATAATTTTTAGAATAATAATTTTTTAATTTATTATTATTATTATTTTATCTTAACTTTATATTGTCAATATAAATTTAATTATTTTAAAAATAATTTAAAATGAACATATTTTTAATTATAATTTTTTGACAGTGTATTATTAATTATAATTAGATTTAACATTTTATATTATTAGAGTTTATTGTTAATAATTTTTTTATTCATTTGGAATTTTTTTATTATACCAATTTAGCTTAAACTTCAATATATCTATTTATTCTTCTACCACTTTTATATTTCTCTTTACCCATATTATGTTTAGATAAATATATAATTTTTCTCACTAACAAAAATTTAACAGGTAATGAATTTACTTATTATTTTGTATTTAACTTACTAATTTTAACTATTTCTCTAATTTTTAAGAAAAATAATGAAATTAAAAATTAATATTTTAAATTTTTTTATCAATCGATTTTTGAATCAATTTAAAAAATATTTTAATACATTTGATATACCTTATTAAAAATATTTTATAACATGTGAATATGAAAACTTTTAATATTTTACATATTTATATATAATACTATTTTTTATATACTAATTATTTTTTACTTAAAATAATATAAAATATCATATATCATAATATAGTGCGGGGTTAATATTCTCTTGTTATATACTAAAGTTGCCATAAAAATTACTTTTTTTTTTGAAAAACCATATATATTTTTAAAATTTTCAGTTGTACCTCTTATTTTTTTCCTTTTATTTTTTTAACTTATGCAATAGGTTTTACAAATTGTTTTACCTCTTTAAAACACATGTCAAATGATTATGACTTTGATGATGATCATTTTGTTTGATTATAAATATTCCTACACAAAAAGTATTGATTATTTTGTTTTTTTACACGGATTCACCTTTCTTTCTTTCTTTTTCTTTTTTTTTTTTTCTAAACTTATAAATTTTCTTTTTGGGTTGTCATTTTTTTTTTGTTTAGATTTGAATTATTTTTAACCTTTTATGTTAATATTTTTTGTAAAATTTCTGTCTTGACTTTCTTTTTAATATAAATCTTGGTTAAAATCTTATATAGGATATATATATGATTTATATTTATGACTGTTTTTTTTTTTTACATTTTAACATTTTAACCAAAATAGCAGAAATAATAAAATTTTATCAAACTATGCCTCTTGTTTTCTTTTTTCTATTTTATTTTACACTTTTTATTCTTTCCTTTTTATATGTTTCTTCCTTTTTATATTTCTTTTTTATTTTTTTTTCCCATTTATTTATTTTTAATTTTTTATCTTGATTTTGAAATAAAAAATCTAATAATTTAAATGTAGTTTCTTTTTTTATTTTATTTTTATTAAAAAATGTAATTTAATTGCGAGTTACAATTTTTTTTATGGGAATGAGTTACGATCTTTAAAATAGTGATTTTCAAATTTTTTGTTTTTATTAATATTTTATTTTAACTTTTAAATTAGACAAAAAATTTAATTATCTTAAAAATAATTTAAAATAAATATGATATTAATTATGATTAAATTTAAAATTTTATATTATTTTATTTTTAATAGATGTTTTACTCACTTAAATATATATTTTTATTATACCAACTCACTTTAAATTTCTATTTGTTTATTTATTTTTCTATGACTTTTATATTTCCTTTTATTCATATTATTATTTTTTTTGATAAATTTATAATTTTTCTTTCATTCCAAAAAAAATTAATAAGTATGTTTTCATTTTTGCCCTTTATTGACATCATTTTTATATTAAATTTATGTAACGGTGAATTTAATATTTCTATAATATATATATTTTTTAATTTTTAAATGGTCCAATATAATTACTAACTTTTAATATGTAAAATAAATAATATATAAAAATATAAAAATAATAAATATATAGAAATATAAATAGATTAGGAAAAAATTTGAGCCCAAATTAATAATTAAATACTTAATTAACTAACTAAATGACGAATTAATTTTTCTATCATTATTTATTGATATAATGTTAAATAAAAATATATTTCTATTTTTTCATTTTTTATATTTAATATTTATTTTTTGTTATATTTTTTAAAATTCTATTAAAATTTGCATTAAAATATTTATTATTTGTAATTGTTAACAATAATGATTTTATTTTTATATTTATTTTTTCATAATTATATGTTAAATTAATTTTCTCGCTTTGTTTCATATATTTATATTTTCTGCTTAAACTTTATATTAATATATATTTTTAATTTAAATGATAAAAAATATAAAAAAAATGTAAGATAAAAAAAATAAAAAATTGCCTTGTAAAAATTTTACCTCCTGTAACATCAGGCAATGTTCTAGCTTGTTATGTATAAATTTAAACCCTAATATCAAGAGCAACTATTAATTTACACACAAATAGAGTTCTCTCTAGATTATTTATAATTAATGTACAAAAATGTCTCTCTTCTATGAGGTACTTTGTTTTTATTGTCATCTTTCTCTTTTCCAAATAACATTATATATATATATATATATATATATTTGTATCATAAGAAGAAAATATATCATTGCAATGAAGAATCTAAAATTAACAACTTCTCAAATTCTACTGATGAAGCACCCAATTTGTTGTAAGGGAGGCTTTGGAGATAGCAGATGCTACCTAATTTGCCACTCTATTACAACATATTTTAACCAAAAAAAAAATCAAAAAAAAAAAAAAAAAACTCAAGGCCAATCTTTAAACATTAACAGTAATAGATTCAACCTTCAGCGGGCAAGAATCCATGGAAGCCAAAGCTAAAATGAGTTGTTGACAGTCTGATTCAAATATACATTTTTGGAAGCCATAATCAATGGCCAATTGAACAACACTGAGCAAGGCATGTGATTCATTATGCAATGGAGAGAAAGATTTAATTAAATAGGCCTTGGCTTTTTTTTTTTTTTTTTGAAAATAAAAAGGCCTTGGCTTCTTTAATCTTCACTTGGTGAGTTCTGGCAATGCAAGTTGCTCTTGCATATTGATGACTATAATCATATGTTGCATTTGTATTTACTTTAATTCATTCAGGGGAATGATTCTATTTAGCAAAAAAAGAATGTCTGCTAAGATAATCCTAAAGTAATGAATTAGAAGACTGGCCATCCTCTGCTTGTGATACTTTGGTAAATTCATTAAAAAAAATTCCAAGCTCTATTTATAGAAATGGCAGGATTAGGAACCTAGCTCATGAAGCAAAACTCAATTACTATTTTCCATATGATTCAGCATAGTGATACAATTCTGGTTAAAATAAAAATTTTATCAGTCTTATGTAAAGAACTACAAAGAAGACCACAAAGCATAAAATGTGACAAATCCAGGGTAGCAGGGTTTAGCCTTATGTTTGATTTGAATCATGTTGCTCGAGCATATTCACATAGAAAAAATTGAAGCATATTATTTTCCATAAACACATTACAAATGGAACACAACTCAGATTTACTCAACCTCCTCTTATGCAAATTTCCCATATTAGGTAAGGCATTCACACACAAACGCCATAGAATACCTACTGCTGCAGCTATGATTGAAAGAAGAAGCCTTTTCGTTGGTCAAAACCCTATAAACTGACTTAGTAGTCAATTTCCCAAATCTATCTAGATGCCATACTGACTTATCATTCTCACTTATTAAATGGATAAGAATACTGGTAATGGCCTACAATTCTTGTTAAAAAAATATAGAGGAAATAAGACTAACATTCCAACTACCTTGATCAGTGATCAAATGAGAAACCTTGGATCTATTAGAACCAATAGGCTTAGCTGACCACACCTTAAAAACCTGGTAATCCAGAAATTCAAGGATCCTCCCACACTCTCACATTTTCTCTCTTTCTGATATGCCATCTTAAACCACCTTTGATGTAATCTTTGACAAACAATAAGCTCCTCCAACCCCAAGAAGGCTTATACCCAATCTAGCTTCTAGGAAACTATTATGTGGAAAATGTGTATCATAAGCTTGTTCAATAGCCCATTGAAATTCTCTAAAAGCTTCCAACATTGTTTTGCCAAAAGGGAAACGTAAAAAGATTTAGAATCTTTGAAGCCTAAACCTCCTTGAAATTTATAAAAGATCAAACTGCTCCTTTTTTTTAAGGCTATCCCTTTATCTTGTTTTTACTGACTCCACTACAAAGATGAAACTATACTATTCAACTTAGAGCAAAAACCTTTACGAAGCTTAAAGCATGACATTACAAGACTTGGAATAACAGTAAGCATTGCTTTAATAAGTACTTCTTTACCAGCATAAGATAGTAAACCTATGATTCTAAGATTTAGTTTTTGCTATGAGTCTTTCCCTTGCAAAATTTAGAGCTGTTATCTCTGACCTCCCCCACTACAATGGAATACCCAAGTGTCCATCACTCCCTCTCATCTTCTTGACCTCTAAAAGTTTCCCATATTCAACTTAACATTAGGTGAGGTGCTTCTGCTAAAAGTTATATTGGATCTATTAAATTGATATTTGTGCTAAAGTAGAGCCATAAAGAGCATAAATGTTTAAAATTTCCTTATCCTTGTCCATAGATGATCTCTATATATAAGTGTATCATTAACATACAAAAGATGGGAAAGCTTAGGAGCAACTTTTGCTAATTAAAGTCCTTTGATATGATTCTTATTTGGAGATTTATTCATTAAGAAGGAAAGAGCATTTCTTGCAATAAGAAAAATATAAGGGAACAAAGGATCCCCTTGTTTTATGCCTCTAGTAGGCTGGAAAGATTCAGTCTCAATCTCATTCAATAAAATACTATAAGTAATTGTTGATACACATTGCATAAACAAGTTAGCCACCCCATTACAAAACTCTATAGCCTTAAGCACCTTTTCCAAAAAACAATCCCATTTAACTTTGTCATACGCCTTATTTATATCTAACTTTAAATGAATTATTTTAAGTTTGTTACACAATATGTTGTAGCAATTGTCCCGTGGTGGAGGCCCAGGTGTGGGGCCAAGTCACAGTCGAATGTTTTGGGTGCTCATGTGTACTGAATGCACTATAAAACTAGGGTATATGCCTTTCTTAGCACCAATTGGTTTTAAGAAAAGCGGTAGAGCCTAAGGTTCTACAAGCGGTATCAGAGCCGAGGTCACGGGTTCGATTCCCAACAAGAGTAATTGCTAAGGGGGGAGATTGTTACACAATATATGACAACAATTGTCCCGTGGCGGAGGCACAGGTGTGGGGCCAAGTCACAGTCGAATATCGTGGGCGCTCGTGTGTATTGAATGCACTATAAGGCTAAGGTATACGCTTTTCCTAACACCAATTGATTTTAGAAGAAGTGGTAGCACCTGAGGTCCTATAAAGTTTATGAAATATCTCATGTGCAATCAAAACACTATCATAAATAATCCAGCATGGGATAAAAGCCCCTTTAAAAGGACTTATGAGATCAAATAAGCAAAGTTTAATTCTATTCACAATAATCTTTGAAATGATTTTGTAGGAAAAATTACACAAGCCAATGGGATAGAGATAAATTCAAGGTTTTGTACCTTTAAGGATTAGGACCATTCTAGTCTTGTTTAACTCCATGGACATCCTCCCATTGATGAAGAAATTCTAAGTGGCAAGGATGATGTTATCCTTGATTATTGACTAGAAAAATTAAAAGAAAGTCTAGGGAAACCATGTGGTCATAGGGCTTGATCTCCTCCTAGTCCAAAGACTACTGAATGAATCTCCTCTTCAGTTGGAATTGAGCATAAAGCATCATTGCATTGATTGGGAACTATTTTTGGGATCTAATTAGTAATCTCATCTAGCATGCTCATAGATTCCAAAGTATATAATTTCTTGAAAAGCCAAACCATTAGATCCCCAATTTTTGTATCCCCTTCTATCCAATTCCCTTATTCATCTTTCAATTTAAAAAATATGATTAATTTGTCTTCTATGCATGGTTGTTGCATAAAAGAACTTTGTGTTTTATCACCAGAAGTTAGCCACTTAATTCTAGCTCTCTGCAGCCAAAATTGCCCCTCAATTTTCCATAAAAGATCAAACTCCTTCACCAAATTAACTATTCTCTTTATCTTGGCTAAAACTTTTGAGAGCGTTGGAATGCAATTCTTATACTTCAACTTTAATCTGCTCAATTCTTCTTCAACATTAATATTGCTTCTTTGACTCCTTTTCTCGAAATCACCAGCAACAAACTGTAATTTATGATGTAATGAAGCTAAAAGAGTTGAAACCCTCTTTGAGACTGTGCTCTCCTTACAATGCTTTCACACTCCTCTCTCTAGCCACTTCTATTCAAATATGAACCTCTTCTTTTTCCTTAGTGGTTGATATGTGAAAACCAAGATAAATGGATGGTGACCAATGAAGCCACCATTTATAACCATAGCTTGATCAAACATGGTTCTCCATTTGAGATTTGCTAGAGATCTATCCAATCTTTGTTGGATTTTACTACTTCCCTCTTATTTATTTGTCCATGTGAACCCTATAAGTTTAAGATCTCTTATCTAGTCAATAAATTTATCACACCACAAGCTTTCGATGGCTTTACCACCTACCTTCTCATGGAAAAAAATAATTTGATTGAAACCTCCTATACATATCTATGGAGTTTAGACTTCTAGATTTAGCTAAGTAATATGATTAAATACCTATTACTTCCTTTTTTAATATAGACAACTATACATAAAAGTAATAACAAAGAATTCTACATAAGGACTATAAATGGTTACATGAATGAAATTGAAGCTTTTACACAAAAGTTGCACTATTTAGTTTCCTAGCCACTACAATGTCAACTTGCTAGATCTATCAATAGAGTCAAAATACTCCCTAAAAATAAAACCCTAATCTCCTTCATTGAAACTCCATGAAATCTCTATGTTGTTTGGTTGCTAAGAGGAAAACCAAACTAAGGTGAAATTTAAAGGTATAGTCTTTTAAACCTTTTCTTTTTAAGGACCATTCAAATCCTTGACAATTCCACACTATAATATTCATGTCCACTAGGTGGCTTTAGGTGAGCCACTAGTACCATCAATGTTTTCAGAGGTGCCAAAATTATCCTTTTTCTATCTTGTAAGTCATTTCCATTTCTTTTGATGCTTTGGTGAAAAAAAAGAATCAATAAAACAAATCACTAGCCCTAACTGATCCTTGTTTAAAAATATATCCTTTTATGTTTGCTCCTAATACCCTTCAAGTTCTATAAGTTGAGTGTTTAATGGAAAACTAACTCTACCATGCTCTGTTGAGACTCAAATAGATCAGATGAAAAATTCACCTTAAGGAGAGGAAAATAACTATTTTCTTCTTCAGTAAGCTTGAATTTTTTATCCATGGTAAAGTCTTCATCTAAAGGGCCTTAACTTCACTTAAAGTGTTAACCGAATATAATAATAGAGTAATAAGCCTCATATCCGATATCATTCTTGTTGGGCTCACTAATTTGGTTTGGCCTTCATTAATAATTGGACTAACATTAACTTCCTAAATGGGCTAAAGGTCTACAGAGTCCACTTATTAATGCTTGTTAAAGTCCCTTTTGAAGAAATATCAACTTAAAATTTCTACTTCTGCTTGCATTTAATGTGAAGAGACCCAGAACTAGCTTGAGGAGCGGATGAAGACTCTAAGAAATAGAAAGAGCAATGTCATCATTGCCAGCTATCAAAGAAAGGAAGGGATTTTGTCCTTTGATTACCCAAAAGATTCCTTGGCTTGATTTACTCGCCTTGTTGAACGCAAATCATGCTCAGGTGATTGTAATACTCTTCCACCTCCTGAACTACCTTCAATGCATGGAAGCACTAAGAAGGATTTTTTGGGAACTTTTACCATCCTTCTTTCTCTTTTTGATCTTAGAAAGCTCCAAACAATATAACCATTAAGTACAGAAGCCTTAAGCTAAGGTCCATACTGAGAACTAGAACTAACACTTTCTTTATTATTGCTTCATTTTGAACATTATTTGGCCACATGACCAATTCTACCACAACTAAAACAAAAGTCCCTTAACTTTTTATATCTAATCTATTTAGGGCCTTTATCATGCCTTATTGGAAAAACCTTAGAAGAGGTTTTTCAAACTTTGCTCAAACATTTATTTTAAAAAATGAACTCTGCCTTTTTTCTAACAAGAGTCCTTAGTTTCATTAATGCTGCTGAATAGACTTCTAATCTTTTTAGTATAATCTCTAATCATAAGGTTAGGGGAAATGTTAGGCATTTGAATCTAGAATGGTACAGTTAAGAAGTCCACTTTATCTAAGGTCTTATCTGAACTCCATTTCTTTAATATTAGTAAATAATTTACCAAATTCCAAGGAGAATGATCCATGATGAATTGCATGTCGTCATCATCATGAATTTGAAGAACAAAAAGATTTTAGCCCCTCTTTTCTATCTTGAAGCCACCTTATAGCTTCGAGGATTTATCAAAGATGGTCTTAACAGAGACTGCATTGAAAGTATGTTGGGATAAAGTTTATAGGCTAGAATATAGTTTGGAATGTCTAGATTTTGTCTAGGATTTGGTTGCAAATCCAAAATAAGATCTGAGCACACTGACCAACCATTCTTGGCTATTATTTCTTCTATTGCCTCTTTGGTGGTCTCCATAAAAGGAAAAAAAGTAGGTAGAAAGGCAAAATGATAATAGACTATGAACCCTTAATTTTGGACTCAAATGGAAGCCTACAAGACGATGGTTCCAATGCAATTGGAATAGCACAAATAGAATGGAAAATAAGCCCAAATGGGCCAAAAGAAGCTCACTGCTAGGGGATGCCAACACACATGCCACACACATGCCACACTGGTTGCCGTATGACTAGTTGAGAGGCTGGCTACATGCCGTGCTGCTAGTGCACTGTGGCTTATATGGTTGCCGAGTTGAATTTTTGTTCCCACATTGAAATTTTGTCTTTTTTGCTCCCCTTAACTTCTCCATAAATAGAAAGGCCCTTTATACTTCCAAAACACACAGGAAAGCAATGAAAACCTATTTGCTACTTTCTTTTGATTTTCCCTCTTTTAGCTTTCCAAAAATGAAGCTTTCTCAAAAAGAAAAGATCCTTCCTCTTTAGTATTGGACTACATAAAACTTGCTTCTCTAGCTTGTTTAGGTGCTATTTAAATAATCTGATTTAATTAACTGACTTGGCTATACTAAAAAAAAATTAAAATCAACCAACTCTTTGTACATCTTCACCAACCCCTTGCATTTTGGAGTTAAGTTGGGCCCAAGCCCATCTTTTGGATAAGTCAAGCTTAAGTCAAGGCCCAAGCTTTCCATTAAGCCCAAGTCAAGCCTAAGGTGGAACTAAGGAGTAGAAAAGCTCTCCAAGCCTCAATTCAAAGTCAAGTAAAAGGAAGACCAATGTAAATTTCTTAACTCAATAATTTTCAAGTTCGGTAACATAACCAACTTTAATTAATCAACCCAAGCCCGTTGCATCCAATAACATGAACTACTAAAGTTTATGATTCCCATTCAAAGAGATATGTAGACATATTCGAGAAATGACCCTAAATAGCAAACCAAATAAAAGCTACAAAATTGGTTTTCTCTTTTTCTGGCTTATTTTATTTTTCTTTTAATTAGGGAATATGTGCCTATCTTATACCCATAATGATTTTTCAAAAGTTAAATATTTATTAAAAGGCAATCATGATTTACCTAACTTGAAAATCTAGTCCAGGATCCACCCTTTGGTTTTGGGCTAGTACATTTTATGGGCTTAAAAACATTTTGAATTAAATCAGTAGGTTTTTCCTTCACTTTTCCCAAACCAAATAAATTAACATGGTGACTTTTCAAAATTGATTTTCAAAATAAAACCACATCAAATTCTTTCCCAAAATGAAAAGCTAAAATAAAATTGTGCTTACTAAACTAATTGGAGACTAAATGCAATAGTTTTGTGTGGGATTTAACCCAAATGAGCATTCGGCTTCTTTAATGGGCCGGACTAATGCTTGGACAAGATCTCACAGTTGGCGACTCCACTAAGGGCTTAAACAAAATTTTCAAAATTAAAATGGACTTTTTAAGTAAGACTCGATTGTCCTTTAATTAAACTTTGTCTTTACATACATCATTAATGCATAAGGTTCTTTACCCTTTATCTTAGTTTTAGGTACCCTTTGGATAACAAGAAACATCCACCTGGCAACCTTCCTTAAGTATGTTAGGAAATAGCAAGAGTATCCAACTTGGAATCTTCAATCATTATAAGGTGTAATAGACATGTAGTACTATTAGATCCATGCCAGGTCCTTTATTTGACATATGGTTAGATATATAGCTATTTTAGTGCGACAAGGTCCTTTGGACTAAGCTATCCTTAAACCCATTCATATAATGACCATAGACCCTTGGTCTTTAGTTGTATGAGCCATAATAACAAGACCTTATGCAATGATCATGAAACCATTTTTCATACATGTATACATCTCATAAAACCTTAATGGCCCTTAGAAAGTCAAAACTTTAGGGCACCCTACCTTAAAGCATGAGCCTTGGCCTCAAAAGTTAAACCTCTCCATATGAACTCAAGCAACAAGGGATTAAACTTTGGAACATACCAAATGTAGCCACAAAGCTTTGACATCAGACATGGACCACTTAAACCAAGCAACCTTTAACTAAAAGAGCTAACCTTGCATAAACCTATCCATATGGCTTACCTTTTAGGACCATACCCATCCAAACCTAACCACATGGCTTACCTTTTAGTACTATATCCATCCAAACCTAGGCACATGGCTTATCTTTTAGGACCATACCCACCAAAACCTAGCCCTGTGGCTTACTTTTGGGACCATACCCATCCAAACCCAACCATATGACTTACCTTTGGGACCATACCCATTCAAACTTAGCCATATGGATTACCTTTTGGGACTATACCTATCTGTAGACCCTTAATTTTGGCCCTAAGCAAGTTTGATCCCCATTAATATAGGCCAAATATGATATGATCCTATTTTAAAGACTTAAACCTAATCCAATCCAATTTTAAAAGCTTCAATTTCGTTTGATCCAAATTTAAAAGCATGAACCAAACCGGTCCAACCCTAAAAGCCAAAAATCGAGCTGGACTGAGAGAATTGCCAAGTCCACACATGGTTCCATAGCCTCCTAAGGCCAATTTTCCATGGACTTAAATTTGGCTTCTAATCTTGATTTTGGGGCAGATTAAGGGTCTTAATTAGGTTTAACTTCTGATTACTTTCGAATAAGCAAGAGGAATTTGAAATTTAGGGTTTGATTAACCCATCTTTTGGTCTATAAACAGAGGTTTAAAACAAGACTGAAGGGGGGGGGGGGTGGTGTAGACCCTTATTTTTGGCCCTAAGTTAGTCCGATCCCAATTAAAGAAGGCCAAGCTAAATTTGGTCCGATTTTAAAAGCTTAAACCTAGTTTATAGCTTTGAAATAGGTTGGTCTAGTTTTGAAAGGCCCAAATTAAGTTGGTTTAATTTTTAAAAGCCCAAATCTAGTCCGATTTATTATTTAAAGATCAAAACGGGTTTGATCCAATTTTAAAATACAAAATTAAGCCGGACCAGATAGTAATAGTAAAACCATGGCGAATTAGCTCTCCAATTCGGCATGAACCATGATCCATGGTGAATTGGGGAGTCCCAATTCGCCATGACCCATAGCTCATGGTGAATTGGGGTGTCCCAATTCCCTATGAGACAATGGCCATGGCGAATTAGGCATTCCTAATTCGCCATGGTCTTTAAATTTTGGTTTTTAATTTTTACCCTACTGTTTTAGTTTTTTAATTAAGATTGAACTTTGTTTGACTGTCGAATTAGCATATTAGGATTTTGTTTTAAACCTTCTTTGCTTATAAATAACAACAATTAATACTCAAAAGGGGATCAATAAGAATTAACATGGAGCAATTAACAAAGAAAGGCAACAAGATTAACACAGAAGCAATAACAAGCAGAAATCAACTTCCAACAATTGTCCTGGCAATTGTTCCACCCTACCAACACTATAATTGATCCAGGCAGACCCAAAGTTTAGTTCAAGATTCAACCTTGGTGGAGTCTTCAAACGCAGGTTTAGCTTTCTAATCCAATTTATTTATGCAAGTCACCTTTTAAAATATCATCATAGTAGTTTGTTTATCAAAATTTTATTTCATCCAGTAGCTTAATTACCAAAACCTTAGTTACATATTTTATAAAATCAAAACCAAATTTGTTTATTTCATCCAGTAGCTCACTCCATATTTATTTGTTTCAACTTCACAATAGCTTAAGATTTAATTTAATATCTAAACTCCTAATGTGCAGAACCCTAACTCTCAACCCTAAGTCCAAAATCCCTAACTTCCAAACCCTAATCCAAAACCTTAATCCCTAACTTCCAAACCCTAATTCAAAAACCTAAACCTTAATTCCAAAAACCCTAATACCTAAAACCCTAATCTTATAATTTTGCATATTTTATTACTAAGAACCCTAGTTTAGAAAAATCCTAATTTGTATAAATATAAAACCCTAGTTTAGATCCCTAATTCTCCAAATAAAATCATATCATATAAACTGTCCACCTTTTATTAATGGGTTAATATTAAGATCTATTTGTAAATTGTAATTTTTATAATTAACTTTAACTCCATTAGTTTAACCCTAATTTACAATTATTTATGCAATGATTGGTTATTTGTTTGATTACTTGCTTTACCATGGATGATTATTAAGTATTTATCGATTATATTTTTAATAGATTTGTAAAAGGCATGTTTCCACTCATGGGTGCCATATTTATTTAATTTATTTATTTTATGTAGTTTAATTTATTTAAAGATTTTGGGATAATTGTAAGGGACATGTTTCCATCAATTGGTGGGTGTCCTATTTTTATTTACTTGTACTTTGGACATTGGACATTATTATAAGGGTATGTTTCAGTTTTGTACGGATGCCCATTTTGTTGGTTTGAACTTTCTTGATTTTAATAAATATTTCTTTATTTATATTGCATGTAGTATGGATGATATCATAATTTTAAGAATTTAATAATATTTAGACCTGAAAAGGAGGCCGGTTCCAATGAACCGGGAGCTATGGGGGTGCTGGGTCATTCTCACCTTTTTCCATGCATACCTAACTTTTCAAACCTATTAAGGGATTGAGAATTCCTTAGAAATTGAGTCATCCACTCCATTTTCTTCGGGTTTAGGCCCATATTCTCTAAGGCCCTGAGCCTAATAGTGTCGAAGTAGCAAGAACCATTCCATATGGGAGTGGAGACAAAAATTTCAGCCCATAATTTGATCATATTCCTATTAAATGTGATAACACTAATACCATTAATCTATCTAAAAATCCAATTCAATATTCTAGGTCAAAACATATAGACATTAGACATCATTTTCTAAGAGACAATGTTTGAAACCAAAATATTGTCTTAGAATTCATTGATACACAAAACCAAGTTGCTGATATCTTTACAAAACCCTTAAATGAAGAAAGGTTAAACTTCATAAAGCAACATTTAGGGACGATGGATGGAAATACCTTAATGTAGGAATTGAAATGGCTTTACATGACCTAAAATTTCCCATTTGTATCTATTTTTGATCATACATTAAAACTTCCAATGAAAACACACAATTCCCAAAAAAATTTCAAATTTTGGACTTTTTCAATTGGACCACCTTACAGTCCAATCGTACTTGTTTGGAAGTCCTTGATTTCAAAATTTTCGTAAAAGTATGACCATACCCTCTGTGGTACAACCGAAATTTTTTTTAAAATTTTCTAACCATTGTGCCTAAAATCAAAATTCCGCTCGGACTTTCTATAGTCCGACCGTACTTTCTTTATTTTTTAAAATTCACCACCAGACTCTTAGGAGTCTGATCGGACCTTTGCTCTGAATTCAAAATTTTTTAGCTGTTGGAACTCATTCAAAATATGCATTTTTCTCCTCTAACAACTATAAATGGCTAGTTCTCAATAAAAACACCATAAATACCCCCCCAATATCAGTGTTTACAACTTTTTTTTTTATCAAATTCTAAACACTTAAACACTCAAAACTCATAAATTCTCTCAAAACTTCTTCTTTCATTCATCTAATTTCTTAATCAAAATCAACGGCTCCCAAAGAACACAAAAGAAAAGCTTCAAGAGCTGAAAAAGGGAAGAAAATTGTTGTCTCTTCTCAACAAGAAGAACCACCAAGAAAAAGCCATAAGATTAGATTCAAAGATGATGAAGAAAGACAAAGGTATGTTATTCTTAAAGATAAAGTAGTAAAACCAAATCGTCTCTTCTCTACCCTTACTCTTGAAACCTTAGGGATTGAAAATGATGTTAAAGGTTGTCTCCAAATCTTAGGATGGGAGAAATTTATTTTCTTGGAGCATGATGACATTGGTTGAGAGTTCTTGATAAAGGAGTTTCTCACAACCTTGGTTGTTAGCAAAAAGAGCTCCAACCCCTTAGGTATCATGGGATATCCTTTCAGTTATTTAACCAAGAATATGGTCTTACCTTAGAGGACTTTTCATCTATTTAGGGTTTTCAATTAGAAGGCATTTCTTACATCTCAAAGACTATCCTCACTCCTAAAGTTCAATTGGAATTTTGGCAAGAAATTTCCATTGAAACCTCACTTCACAAACAATCCAATGCCAAGAGTCGTAGGATTATCACCTATATAATAAGTACAAGGGGAGAAAGTAATGAAAAAGTAACTTAAAAAGATCTTCTCTTTCTTTTTCATCTAATTAGAGGTCAATCTGTTCAAACTGAAAAATTTCTAATTGACACATTCCTACATATTAGGAAAACCAAATTCGGACTTATTCTTCTCTCTTCCCAAATAACACAAATTACCAAATATGTTGGTGCACTTACACGAACAAACAAAGCCACTCTCTCCATTCCTTTTAGTCCCACCAAAAAATTTATAAATATAGGCTATCTCAAACATGCCAAATGTATTAGAGATGATGATGAGACATATGTCTATCTTTTAGGCGCACCAGGTGCTAGAGCTCAATAAAAAAGACCTTGGATTGTAGAAGAAGGTGAAGAGACATTCAAAATGGAATTTCCTATAACTCCAACTATAAGACCTCAATCCTCCATCCTCCAACTTCTTCAAGATATATATGGTCAAATGAGCTACAAGGATCAAGAATTGATAACCTTACCAACCAAATCTCTTATCTTCATATTGACATTCAACAAATTCAAGAAGCTTTAGGACTGCCAAAATACTTTGATGATGAACCAAGCTTATCTCCTTCAATTCATTACACCTCTCCTCATAAAGAAGAAAGTGAAGTTGCTGTCTCTCTCCCAAGGGAAGAAGAAGAGGAAGGGGATCAATAAAAATAAAGGGATGAAGAAAAAGAAGGAGAAGAATAAAGTGACAGTAATAACCAAGATGATTAAAACTTATTTTATCTTTTTTTCATTTCTTTGTACTTGTGATTGTTTTAAATCATTTCAAGGTTGTTCTTATGTTTGTATTTGTTTTTTTAATGAATTGAATTTATTTTCTTTTTGATTCATTTGTGTCTGCTTCATTTTTAATTTGAATGTTTCTTTTTGCCTTTATCAAAGGGGGAGAAATGAATGAATCGATTAACATGAAAACAATTGAATAACACATTTTACGCAAAGCATTTATTAAGGGGGAGCAAATCAATTTAAATTCACTTTGAACACTTAGAATTCAATTTAATTGCCAAAGTAAAAAAGGGAGAGATTTTTAGCCAAACCATTGGCATAATTACTCTATTTTTATTATAGACAATCAAATTGAATTGAATTAACATTTGTATCAAGTTACATTTTGTAGGAACTTAAAATTTTGAAAAAAACTTGAAAGGTATGATCGGGCCACACTAAAGCTCGAGACATTTGATATCAACATAAATAACATTTACACAGAAAGGTTCCCGGTGGAAGGTACTCCCAAAATCTCACCATACCTCTTGAGGTCCGCTCGGACCATTAGAAAGTCAGACTGTACCAATGGTTATGAAAAATAGCAAATCAAATAGTAAGTTTCAAGGCTAGAAGTACTTCCATTTTCTCAGAGTAGCAAAGAAGTCCGACCGAATCAGAAGAAATCTCGACCGAACCTTTGAACCAGTGAAGTTCCTGACCAACGAATGCCCAGAATTTAAACATACCATAAACATCTCAATAGGATTTGATGTAAGTCCGACTAGACTATTTAAATATTCTTCAAATCAGAAGCCATTAAATCTCCACTTAATTGGTGGAAGTCATGTGTACTAACCATTAGAGGAGCGTATGACAAAAACTCAAATCTCCCAATCGAACCTTAAGAATTTCGACCGACTTTAGTAAAGTATGACCGAACCAAGGAGATCTAACATGAAAATGCTCTGGATAATAAATTAGTGGAAGACAAGAGTCAAACATGCTGGCTCTTATCTCAAATGGCTATATCAAGTCTTGAATGCTGTAAATACCTCAAGAAACTTCATTTTTATATATGATATTGATTGTAATAGCCAAGTTTAACATATTTTATTTTTTTGCATCAAAATTACATTTGTATTAATAGAGTATTGAGAGTGAGCATTAAACACCATTAAAAGTTTGAATATGAGCTTGGAAACACTTAGGTTGTTAGAATGAGCCTGGGAAAACTTTTGTAAGGGTTGTAAAGATTGATCTCAAACCATTATTATAGTTTGGTGTGAGCTAGTGAAAGCACCAAGTTAGAGTTAAGCTTGCAAAAACTCAATAATAATAGAACCTTAACAAGTTGTTAGGGAAGTGGACGTAGGATCAAGGTAAATCTAAACCACTATAATTCTTTGTGTTCTTTCTTCTATACTCTACTCAATCTTCTTCTACATTTTCTTCATCTCTTGCTTTTGAATTTTGAATTTACCATCACTCTTTATAAAAACCAATTCACCCCCTCTTGGTTACTATCATGGAACAATAGCAGAGTTTCCTGATGTGTTCCCTGATGAGTTGTCAGGGTTAGCTCCTGAGAGAGAGGTGGAGTTTGGTATCAATTTGATGCTGGGTACCACTCATATCTCTAATACCCCTTATCAGATGACACCTGTAGAGTTAAAAGAATTGAAAGTGCAATTACCAAGAGTTGCTTGATAAAGGGTTCATCTGCCCTAGTGTCTCACCGTGGAGAGCGTCGGTACTTTTTGTTAAAAAGAAGGATGACACCTTGAGATTATGTACTGATTATCAGTAGTTGAATAAGGTGACCATAAAAAACAAATACCCATTGCCTCGTATTGATGATATATTTGATCAGTTGAAGGGGATAACCGTATTCTCTAAGATTGACTTGAGATCAGGGTACCATCAATTGAGGGTTAGAGATGCAGATGCACCCAAGATGGTTTTTTGCACGAGGTATGGGCACCCAAGATGGCTTTTTGCATGAGGTATAGGCATTATGAGTTTTTAATGATGCCTTTTGGGCTGACTAATGCACCAGCATCATTCATGAATTTAATGAATCGGGTCTTTAGGCCATATTTAGACCAATTTGTGGGGGTATCCATTAATGATATTTTGGTGTACTCTTGCAGTAAGGAAGAGCATGATAGGCATCTGCAGATTGTACTGCAGACCTTGAGAGAGAAATAGTTATATGCCAAGTTGTCTAAATATGAGTTTTGGTTAGATTAAGTGACCATCTTTGGACATGCTATTTCAGTAGAGGGTATTAGAGTTGATCCGAGCAAGGCAAAGGCAATCTTGAATTGGAGTCCACTAAAGAATGTGACAAATGTTAGGAGTTTTCTGGGATTAGTAGTTTATTACCATCGATTTATGAAGTGTTTTTCTATGATAGTTATGCCACTCACCAGATTACTTCGAAAGGATGTGAAATTTCTGTGGACTAATCTATGTCAAGCAAACTTTGAGCAGTTGAGAGACATGTTAACTCAAGCTCTAGTTCCTACTCTATCTATGGAAGGCAAACCATATGTGATACACAGTGATGCTTCATATAGTGGTTTGGCTTGGATGTTAATGCAGAAAGGTAGAGTTATTGCATATGCTTCTAGACAGTTGAAGCCTCATGAGTTAAACTATTTGACTCATGATTTAGAGTTGACACCATTATATTTGCACTGAAGATTTGACGAAATCATTTATATGGAGAGAAATATTTTATCTACACTGATCACAAGAGTTTGAAGTATTTGGATGTTCAGAAAGAGCTGAATCTTCAACAGAGATGGTGGCTGAAATTGATTAAGGATTATGTCTGCTTGATTGATTACCACCCTGATAAGGCAAATGTAGTTGCAGACGCCTTAAATCGGAAGTCCATGGCAGGTTTGACTGCATATTCATTCTCGTTGCTTATTGAGTTGAGAGTATTGTATGCCGGATTTGAGGTTTATGATGATGGAGCACTTATGGCTCAATTATGATTGAGGCCATTATTGCTTGATCATATTAAGGAGGCATAAACGACAGATGTGAGAATTCAAAAAATTATAGAGGACTGCCAAAAGGGGGAGAGCAAAGATTTTTATATGAGAGTTGATGGCAGTGTGTGGTATAGGGATAGATTATCTATTCTTGATGATGTGGAATTGAGGAAGAGGATTTTAGAGTAGGCACATCAATCATCCTATACTATGCACCCTGGAAGTACCAAGATGTATCAAGACTTAAAGCAGTATTACTGTGGTCAGGTATGAAGAAGGACATAACAAAATTTGTATCCAGATATCTCACTTATTATAGAGTGAAGGCTGAGCACTAGGTTCCTTCAGAATTGCTACAACCATTATCAGTGCTTGAGTGGAAATGGAAATGAGTGACCATAAATTTTGTGGTTGGACTACCTTTGACCCAAAGGAAGCATGATGCAATCTGGGTGATAGTTGATAGATTGTCAAAGTCTGCTCATTTTCTTCCAGTGAGGATGGACTAATCTCTTGTTAGGCTGGCTGTGATTTATGTTAATGAGGTGGTTAGACTGCATGGAGTCCCAGTTTCTCTGGTATCAGACCAAAATCCCAGATTTACATCCAGATTTTGGAAGAGTTTACAAGATGTATTGGGTACACGTTACTTTTCAGTACTACTTTCCATCCTCAGACAGATGGACAATCAGAGAAGATGATTCATGTCCTAGAGGACTTGTTGAAGAGCTGTGTTATCGAGTTTACTGAAAGCTGGGATAGACACTTACCTCTATTTGAGTTTACATACAATAATAGCTTTCAGTCTAGTATTGAGATGGCCCCTTATGAGGCATTGTATGACAGAAAGTGTAAGACACCATTGTATTGGGACGAGGTTAGAGAAGACAAGCTGGTAGGTCCCGATTTGATAAAAAAAATAGAAGAGAAAGTGAAGAGGAAAGATATAGAGTTTAGTGTGGGTGAAAAGGTGTTCCTGAAAGTCTCTTCATGGAAGAAAATTTTGAGATTCTGTTAGAAAGAAAAGTTGAGTCATCGCTTTATTGGATCTTATGAGGTACTTGAGAGAGTGGGGCTAGTGGCCTACAGACTAGCTTTGCCACTCGAGTTGGATAAGATACATAATGTCTTCCATATTTTTATGCTTTGAAGGTACATATTGGATCCATCTCATGTTTTATCAGTTTAGTCTATTGAGGTGAATCCAGATATGACATATGAAGAGAAACCGGTAACAATCTTAGAATAAGAGGTAAAAGAGTTAAGAAATAAAAAGGTTCCATTAGTTAAAGTGTTATGGAAAAATCATTCTACAGAGGAGACAAGATGGAAGAGTGAACAAATTATGCAGAGCCAGTATCCCTAACTTTTTCAGAATTGATATTAGAAATTTTGAGGACAAAATTACTTAAGGGTGAGATAATTGTAACATCTATAAATTTATTAAAATATTAAAATTAAATTTAATAAAAAAATTAAATTTATAATTTAGAAGGTTAAATAAAGTGTTAGAAGTATGAAAATATAAAATGTATATATAATATATAAAAAAAATATATTGGACACATAATATACACATTATATCTACCTATTGTATACACTTTTAGAAAAAGATAAAGTTAGGTTAAAAGTTAAAAAAAAAATTAAATAAGTAAATAAATTAAATATAATTAATTTAAATTTAAATTAAGATAATTATGGATAGGAAAAAATATCACATTATTTTAATATTTAATTATTTAGTAATTACATATATATGTGAAAGGTAAAATTGGAAATGTTGAAAAATAAAAGAAAAACTCTTCTTCTTCTTCCAATCATAGAGGTCGAATTTTAAGAGAGTTAAGGGGAGGTTTTCTTCATCTAAAACACAAAATTTCCTAAGAATTTCAAAGGATTGAAGGTAGTTTTGAAGATTAAACAAGAATTCAAATAAGTTTTCATCAATTTTAAGCTTATTTTGTTAAGTTTATGAATATGTGAAATTATGACTTTTGAAGGGGATGGTTTTAATTGCTTAAATGGTGTTGGAGGGTGTTATTTTGATATGTGAATAATGATTTTAATGTTAAATTCAAAAAAATATTGGGTTTAGTTAGAGTTTGGGAAAAAGAGAAGGTGATTTAGGCTTTGAATGGGAATTTGATAAAGAATTGATGTAGGATAGATTTAATTGCTTAAATGATACTATAATATGATTTTAAAGATATAAATGAACTTAAAATATGTATTAGAATTTCTTGGAATAGATTTCTAGGATTAAAGGGAGTTAGGGCAAATTTTGATAATTTGAAGAAAATAAAGTAAATTGAGTTTTATTTCTTAACATGTGTTGGAATGTGATTCTAGAGGCATAATTAAGCTTAAAACTTAATTTGGAATTGATTAAAATTAACTTCTAAAGTTAAAGTTCATTAGGCAAGAAAATGAAAACTTGAAAGAGTTTTATTAAATTGAATTTTATTAGTTAAAATACTTAAAAATATGACTCTAATTAATTATGTACACTCACATTTTGATTAGAAAGTGAGTGAAATTAAATTCTCATAAGCAAAAGGTGAAGGGAAACAAGAGAATTTGGTATGGAGTGGAGCTTTAGCTCACATTTTTGCTTATAAGAGGCTAGTACATACTTTGGTAGAATTATATTGTAATGCATTAAAAGTGGCATGTTACATTGCATATTGGTATTAGCTTTATGTTGCTTTAATATGTGAAGTCACATGTAAAGCATATAGTTATGTGTTTAAAAGTATTGACTGCATAATGTATGGATAGTTAAGCTATTTTAAGATGGCTAATTACATTATTAATTGTGTTTGTGAGAAGAAAGTGCTTATGCCTATTTTGAAGCATAAATTGGCCACATTGGGAAGTGACAAAGAAATAAATATTTATGATGAAAATATGGTAAATTGATGGAAAAAGTGCAAAAAGAATGGAATGTAGCATAATTGCCAATGTTTGAGAAAAATTATAAAAGGGTATATAAAATGTATCACCTTATGTGATGTTCAGTTCCAGAGTTTTGTATTTGGTGGCATTCCTATGATTGCCTTTGACAAGATGTTGGGTGTCACTGATATTTGATTTATCTTTAGGCTAGACATTGGCATCACCACTATGTATTTTGCCTTCGGATTAGACGATGGATGTCAATATTTTTTGCCTTCGGGCTAGACACTGGGTGTCAAAAGTAGTCTAAAATATTATCTCTAGAACATGAATATTACATAGGGTCATTTGGGCCCAATGCATATAATTGCTAAATGTGATGGTTTAAATAAAATGCTTAAGATATATTATAGTTTGTATATCACATTGTTAATTTCAAGAGAAAAGCATTGTATATTGTTTTCCTTAAATTTTTTTTATTATCAAAGTATGTACCACTAGGCAAAATACTCAGAGCGATTTGTTTATCATGTAGGTGACAAGGTTGATACTGAGAGCCCTATTGGACAGGAGCATGTTTAGTGATTCCTGCTTATACTTGAAGTTTTGATAGGCTGCCAGGGACTATGATCGTTTGACAACATGTAATTATCTCATTTTGTAAACTTGTTTTAAATTATATATGTTATGTTTATAAATGTGTAAACAATGTAAATTATAAAGGTTTTTTATTGAATTTTAGGAATTGGGTATTATGTGAAATATTGATATATATATATATATATATCTAAGTTGAAGTATTATGAGAAGTGTTGGAGATTTTGAGAGAATTTGAAAACGGTACATTTTTGGGACTGTTAAATTTTTATGCAGATTGAGTTATTGATTTTTGAGAATATCTGAAATACAGACAAAATTTTGGCAAATTTTTTCAGAGATTTTTCTTTAAAATGTGTTTTTAATTCTTAAAATTATTTAATGAATGATTTACTTACTAATTAAAGCACAACTTAGGCTTTAAAATTATTTTCTTGGAATTATGGAAATTTTGGTAAGACAAGAATTTAACATTCTTGTATTGTATATTTTACATATATCAGGTATATATATTATATGTATATAGAGTATAAGAGTGTTACAATAATAATTTAAATTGCAAAAATAAAAAAAAAAATTGAAATAAATTCAATGAACTAAATTTGTGGTTTTTTTTAGTGTGGGCTCGCTACCTAGAGTGAAATTTCAGAGTATGTCTACTTATCTCATTTGAATGAGAATCAGAGCCACAAGTAGTTCGTACCTTTTTTTTACAAAGGACTTGGTTAATTAATTTTAGTCGGTCTTATTACTGAATTGAAAAAGAAAAAAGATAAGAGAAATACCTTTGGAGATCTCCTTCGCTTGATGTAAGGCTGGAGTGCTTTTCCACTACGAAACTTCACTTGGGTTGGTCAGAAATTAATTATGTAATTTAAAAGAACAAATGAATGGGACAAATTAAATTAAAAGAATAATGTTAATTAATTGATTAATTAATTTTGGGTGTTTTGAACTTATTTTAGTAGAGTTTGGATTCCTAAAAATCGGACCCTTGAACTAAAAAAGAGACCCCTATTATAGGGACAGAAATCACTAGCACTAAGTTGAAAGTGCATTATATGGAGATGTGAATACTCGAATTTTGAGCCTCAGAAAGCCGATTTTCTCATACTGCAAAAGACCAAGCCAGACCGGACGACCACGGCAAAGTTCACCGAAAGTATGTCTTCATGGTACTTGAAATGTCCGGAGTGACGCAAGGATCACGGATATGGTCTCGGAATAATTTTTGGAGGTCCGTAGCTCCCGAAAAATCAGTTTGAACAAAAAACGTGCGAGTTTTTGTGCCATTTTGGGGGCTGAACTGCCGGGACCGGCGGTCGGACCGCCGACCGTTTTGCTTTTTTTGTTTTCCCGGGCTGTCACTTCCACGGCGGTCCGACCGCCGTCCAGTCCGAATTTTATCTATAAAAGCCTCCAAATTTGTAGAAAAAGGGTTCGGTTTTTTTCAATTGTTACGGGCGGACGAACTCTCTACTTTCATACGTTTAAGAACTCTACTTGGACTTTTTATTTGCATAAATTTAACTTTGTGCTACAGGAATTAATCTAAATCAAAAACCGTAATCAAGAACCATAATCAAAGGCCCGAGAAAACGAGCTCTGGAATGACGAAGTGGGAGAATCCTAAACAAGGTAATATCCTAATTTATCCTTGGTCAATTTAAGCATATCATGAGCATTACACTTCCTTCTTAATTTCTTTTTGGTCAAAGACCTAATCTCTTTTGGCATGAAGCCCATCATAATTAAAATTAACCTTTTAGCACGGAGCCTAAATTGCATTCTTTTGGTACCAAGTGCCCAAATTTCAGCAAAATTAGCACTAAGTGCTCAAAATCTCACAATTTTGGCAAAAAGCTCGACAATGCACGAAGCATACACACAAACATGCATAATGCATAATTGCCTTTAAATAGGCTTTTCCGAACTACATGGGCTTTGATCTCTCATAAAAACGAGAGTATTTAGGCATGTTTGGGATTCACCCCAAATAGCAAGTCTACAATTTACTAACAATCTGCTTGTCTTCTTTTCTTCGTCTCTTTTGGGTTTATTTCTTTTGGCAAGTTAATCAAATACATGACATAGTCTCCGAATCCTCCTTGGGTTCGTAGATTAGAAACCTTTACATTGGATGCATTAATTGGAGTCAAACAAGGGTTTTCTTAGTTTTTCCCTTTGAACAGAAAAAAACTAAGTGGCGACTCCTAACAACAAGTGGACATTCATCCGAATCCTTTCGAGTGGAAAACGAGGTTCACAGGAGAAGTTGGAAGAAAAAATTCCAATTATACTTTGTAAATTAGAGCAAATTTTTCCTCCAAGATTTTTTTGACTCCATGGAGTTGCTATGATAACTAATTTTGAAGACAAAATGGACTTCACGAAGCTGATCAAGACAACAGATGGACCACTGATGAACTGGTATGCCGAGGAGGGACAAGTGGCTATAGTCAAACCTAGTCCTGTGTCAAACCCCGAACCTGAGTCTTGTACTGAGTCAAATCTTGAGTCAAACACCGAGTCAGAGTTTAGTTCTGAGTCTTCCTTAGCTTCAGGAATAGAAAACCCTGGAGGAATAGTAATGTAACTCTGGAGGATGACTCCGACATTATCAATGAAACTATTCAAGTTCTTGGTTACCCTGTGTCTTTTGCTTTCCAAGTATTATCTAGCAAAAATGAAATAAATGAAATAAAAGAAATGAATGAAAAGATAATAATTGGCAAAGAAAATGAATATACATACATTGCATATGATTGTGTGAATAAGGAACAGGTTGTTGAGTGCATCAGAAAGTATGCCAACTGCTTCATGTGAAAGACAAGTGATGTCACGGGAATAGACCCAGCCATAGCAGTTCATAAGATTTCGCTATACCCCGATGCAAAGCCGGTTAAGCAGAAGTTGAGAAGAATGAAGCCGGAATGGTCTTTGAAAATTAAAGAAGAGGTTGCCAAGCAATTGGATAATAGTTTCATAGAACCAATTGCCTACCCTTCCTGGTTGGCGAACATTGTGCCGATCCCGAAGAAAGACAGAAAGGTCAGGATGTGTGTTGACTATAGAGATTTGAATAAGGCTTGTCCCAAGGACGATTTCCCGCTACCACACATCGATTTGCTAATAGACAGGATGGCTGGGCATATGATGGTTTCCATGACTGACCTCGCAGTTGGGTACAATCAGATCATGGTGCACCCACCAGACAAAGAGAAGACAGCTTTCATTACAGAATGGGGAACTTTCTGTTATAAGGTTATGCCTTTTGGATTGATAAATGCAGGGGCTACCTACCAGAGGATGGCGACAACAATCTTTCATGACATGATTCACAAAGAAGTAGAAGTGTATGTTGACGATATGATTGTTAAGTCAAAATCTCCAGAAGAGCACGTTGAAGCACTTGAGAAGTTCTTCCTTAGACTTCGCAAGTACAATTTGAAGCTTAATCCTACAAAGTGCCTCTTTGGTGCAACATCAAGCTTATTTTTGGGATATTTGGTCAGCAAGAAAGGAATAGAAGTTGATCCAGCAAATTCAAAGGCTATTCTGAAAATGCCTCCACTAAGAACAGAAAAGGAGATTCGAGGCTTGCTAGGTAGATTACAGTATATCAGTTGATTCATATCGCAGTTGGCAGAGACTTGTAGTCCTATCTTTAAGCTACTAAGGAAAGGTGCTTCACAAGAATGGAATGAAGATTGCCAGAAGGCCTTTGACAAGATCAAAGAATACTTGTTAAGTCCGCCAATTCTGCAACCTCCCAGAATGGGAAAACCTCTGCTCTTGTATTTGTCTGTAACAGATGAAGCCATGGGTGCAATGCTAGCTCAAGAGGCCAAAGGTACAAAGGTGGAAAATGCAATTTATTACCTCAGCAAAAGGATGCTGGACTATGAGTTAAAGTAAAACAATATTGAGAAGTTGTGTTTAGCGTTGTATTGGGCTTGCACGAAGTTACAACACTACTTGTCTTCTTACACTACTTGTGTCATCGCAGAACAGAGTCCCTTGAAATTCCTTATGGAGAGGCCTGTTTTGGACAGCTAAATGGCAAAGTGGGTGTCAACATTGGCAGCTTTTGACTTAAAATTCATTCAGAGGAAAGCTGTGAAAGGTGGGGCAATAGCTGACCAGTTAGCAGAATTACCCGTAAAAAATGAGATGCGAGAAATGAATTTCCCTGACGAAGACCTCTTGAATGTGGAAGGAAGTGTTTGGGAGATGTATTTTGATGGGGCATCCAATTATCATGAAAATGGAATTGGGATTGTGTTCAAAACTTCTTATGGAGAATACATTCCCTTTGCAGTTAAACTTGACTTTAGCTGCACAAACAATGAAGCAGAATATGAAGCTTGCATCAATGGGCTCGAAGCCGCTCTGGAATTGGGGATTAAGAACCTAAAGGTCTACGGTGATTCTATTTTAATAGTATCACAAGCTTTAAGAAAATGAAAAATAAGAGAAGAGCGTTTGGTTCCTTACCTACAACGCCTTGATCATTTGGCACAACAATTCGATGATTTGTCCTTCGAATATCTCCCAAGAGCAAAGAATCAATTTGCTGATGCCCTGGCTACTTTAGCTTCCATGGTCAATATCAAGGAGGGGAAAGCCATTCGTCCATTGAAAGTTCAACTTCAGAAGCAACCCGCCCACGTAATGCATTTGGCCGATGGTAAACCATGGTTCTGGGATATCAAGAGTTATCTCAAGGATGGAAGTTATCTGGAGGGATCATCAAGGGTTGATCAGAGAGCAATAAGGCAGCTAGCCACAGGTTACATTCTTAATGGAGACATCCTCCACAAAAGAAGTTGTAATAGAATGCACCTAAGGTGTGTGAATGAAGCAGAGGCTAAGCGGATAATGGAAATGGTGCATGGTGGCGAATCAGGACCGCATATGTATGGGATCGCCTTGGCTCAAAAAATAGCCAATCTAGGATATTATTGGTCCACCATGAATACAGACTGTGTGGCACTTATGCAAGAATGCCATCAGTGCCAGATATTTGGTAAGCTGCAGAAGCAACCTCCCGTTGCTCTGAATCCAATCACCTCTCCATGGCCCTTCGCTACTTGGGGAATAGATATAATTGGCAAAATACATCCGAGAGCTTCGAATGGACATCAGTTTATCTTGGTAGCGGTGGATTACTTCACAAAGTGGGTTGAAGCAGCTTCCTATACAGAATTAGACGCCAAATTAAAGGCAGCACAGTTTGTCCGAACCAACATCCTTTGTCGGTACGAAACACCATTCGAGATTATCACTGATAATGGAACTCATTTCCAAGCAGGATTTGCTAAACTCTTGAAGGATAAAAGGATCCAGCATCATAAGTCCTCTCCTTATAGACCTCAAAGAAATGGAGCTGTAGAAGCAGCAAATAAGTCTATAAAGGTGATCATACAAAAAATGATCAAGGAACATAGGTGTTGGCATGAGAAGTTACCACTGGCCTTGTGGGGATATAGAACATCAATTAGAACTCCTACTGGGGCAACCCCATATTCACTGGTGTATGGAATGGAAGCGGTACTCCCCATTAAACTAGAAGTTCAATCGGCAAGGATAATTCAAGAAAGTCAGATAAATGAAGCTGAATGGATTAGCAATTATCATCATCAGTTATTGGGTTTGGATGAAAAAAGACTTCAAGCTCTACATCAGATTCAAGGGTATCAGAGGCGAATGGCCAGACATTTCAACAAAAAGGTCAAAGATCGAAAGTTGGAAGAAGGTTGTTTGGTTCTGAAAGAGATCAGAACACCTGTTACAGATCCTCGTGGGAAGTTTCGTCCTCTTTGGGTTGGACCCTACATTGTAAAGAAAATACTTTCCGGCGGAGCCGTCATCTTGTCTGATTTGGATGGTCTGGAGTTCACAAACCCATGCAATCTGGATCAATTAAAGAAATATTATGTATAATCATGCATTGTAAGGAACTACATTAGACCTGATTCTAGCAAACTAATTCGAGATATGTAGGCAGCTCTCCTTGAGCACGGTCTAAATTTTAATGAAAACCATTGATTCACTTTTCATTTGCCAACATTAAAAAAATAAAATAAAATAAAAATAAAAATTCCACTAAGTTGAAAACCCACAAAGGGCGGCTTAGGCAAGAATGGGTAATAGCTCGCTAAGTTGAAAATCCGAAAGGACGGCTTAGGCAAAAATTAGAGTAAGTAAATAAAGTAGACAATGCTTGGAAAGCAAATAAAAGAGTCATTCATTCCAAAAAAGAATCATTCATTACAAAAAGAGTCATTCAGTTCCATGAAAAGAGTCAGACCATAAGTCCTATACATCCAATGAACCAAAAAGGTACAAGCAACCCAAAAAAGCAGACAATATAGTCAACCCTAGGATCTAAATCCTACGTCTCCTACGTGGGGCAGAGTCTTCTGTATCTTCCTTAGTTCCGGAACTTTCTGCAACATCTATCTTCCCCTCGTTAAGAGGAACTACATCCTCTCCCTCCAACTCCTGCAACAATGCATGCCTCCTTGGCTTTTCAATTGGCCAAACTTTAGCTATAAACCAAGCCCTGTACTCTGGAGTAGGCTGAACAAGGGAAGGCTCTGCAAAAGGCCTGATCATCTGATGGTTCCTAACCTAAGTTTGTAGAACAGCTCGAGTAACTCCGGGAGTAATAGGGGAAGCAATGGTGAGCCCAACAGGAAGAGGAACCCTCTGATCAATCCCCATCTGTCTGAGGACGCGAGAAGCACTATACCATGTACTATGAGTGAAACCAAGAAGGTAGAAATGGTTATGCATTGCATTTGCCTCCATGAAGCGAGAAATTCTATACCAAGGGATGAACCACAACAATTCTTCTGGCCAAAGCTCAAACAACCAGATAGTCCACTTAGCCATAGAAGAAAAAGAAATCTGGATTCTCCTGGTGTGGTACTGAGAAGGGTTATAAGTCAAGGCATAGGGAGCGGCAACCACTCGGAGATGGTCTCTCAGCCAAACCTGAAAAAATAGATCCTTTCTATTTACAATAAAAAAAGAGGGAGGATGAAATGAGAAGAAACAAAAGGTATAACTAAAATTACTTGAAGGATGATCGGGGTAACAGTCCAATTTTCAAATCCAAGTGCAGTTCTGTCAAGACTCTGAATAGTCTCAGCCAGAATCATACCACCAATGCAGTTAAGTTCTTTCATTTGCCTAACCATGGGGCAAAGCTTCAAATCTCCAAAGCCAGGATCACGGTTGAAAAGAAACCCGGCTAACAGGCAGAAAACAAAAGCTCGCATCCTATGTTTCAGTTGAACCTCATCTTCAAAATTAGCGGTCAGGAATTCATCAATCAATGGAAGCAGCATCGCCTTACTCCCATCCATGATCATAGCTTGAGCTTGAGGCCTTGTAAAGTTGAAAAGCCTCTGAAAAGACCCCACATAGCCAACCTGAACCTCATGCCTTACAAGAGGGGCATTTGGGTCACATCCAATAATTGAGTAGAATTCCTCAAAAAGAGGACACATCTCCTCCATCCGGGCACCGAATCTGAAAACGTGGGCTTGGGGATCCCAAAATCTGATACAAGCATGCAAGAAATCCCAATCCACAGCTACACCTCTAAGGGTGGCAACAGCTTTCAATCCATATCTTCCCATGTTGATCCTTTCAATATTATGGAGGCTCTTGGTCCAGTTATGCATCACATGGTTAAAAAGAGGGTTCATTGTTGAGAGAAAAATGAGATCCTGCAGTGAAAAACCTATTTTCTGGCCTGAAAATGCGCTTCAAACTTCATTTTTTTATACAGCCCTGGCCCAGAAGGCGGTTCGACCGCCGAACCCGGAGGTCCAACCGCCACCGACCCAATTTCGATTTCTGTTTTTGATGTTTTGTGAAATTCTTGTGTTTTGGCCCAGTTTAGGCCCTGTTAGGTGCTATTTTTGGGGGTTGTTTCAGGGATTTATTTTGAAAATAGATTTCTAAAAAAACAAGCATCATACATACATATTTGCTGCCAATACTAACAAATAAATGCAGGTTTGTATTTAAGTTCAAATAACAGGTGAAGAACATGGAAAGTACAAAGTACAGAGCAAGAATAATTCAAATACGACAAATATAATCCCAGACATATATGAGAAATTAGCGCCGGGCTCTCCGTCTTTGTGGCCTGTTCTGCCTCTCATAAGCACTATTAGTCCAAGCACCCGTCAGCTCATCAGAGAAAGCAGTGATCAGTGCCTCCAGCAACTAGGCCCACAGGTACCTGTAAAAAAGACAGAATCACAGTCAATTCCAAGAGAATTTTTATGAATCCTTTTCATGAAAAGTTCTAGGGGAATATACCTGAGTGATGTGAACAAGGCTCTGATATGGTACACTCTCCACACTAATTGGTCGGGTCACCCAACCGTCGGGTGCATGATAACGACAGCATAAGGCAGCCTCAGGTCGGCCAAAGCAGGGTCCAATTGACCGGTAGCCGCAAGAATGGATGGGGGAGGCCTCAAATGTGATGAACTGCTGCTTGCTCCAGTGTGTGATGGTCCAGCCCTGAAAGCGGAAGCCTCAGCCCTAGAGGAAGAAGGTCTGTCAGCTCGCCAGCTGGAAGAGGGATGGTCTCCCAGAGTGCTAGAAGTGGGAGCCAAAGAATGGGAGGACCGATAAGGTGGTGCAGAGTCGAAGCGTGTCCCAATGCGTGGCATCAGTCGCTGAAGACAGTAGAAATCATAATCATCATCCGGGGCATAGGCCGACTCGAAGGGATCACCCTCGTACTGGGATGCAGTAACAGGCAGAAGCGTCAGAGATAGCATATCATCAGGGGGGTCCAGGGGAGCTACACAAAAACCAGCGATCTGGAAAGTCACTCTCTCAGCGAGATAATACCGTCGATACTCTAGATGGGGAAGTATGAATCGACGGTGAGTCAAGAACTGTGATCGCTGAAAGCTGTGATCTTGAGCAATCCACTCTGCCAGCCGGCTAGACATCGCTGTAAATGCAACCTGTAAAAATTTATTATGTTAGTGAATCATTTTCTCTAATACAATAAATAGAGATGAGGATAAAGTATTTACCGAGTTCATGGAGCAGCTGTCAAAGAACGATCTCAGCTCTCTGATAGGAAGCTTCCTCTTTGATGCTTCTATCCTCTCTTTATACCATCTCCAAGTAATGGGAGAAAGAGGATCTACAGGGGCAGGTGGCTCACGAAGAAAAGGGGCGACACCAGGAAAGTACTCGTAAGCCCAAGTCTGGAAAAAATGAAGAAGATATCAGAGTCGGTGTATGCAAGGTAAAGGAAATGTTCTTTACATTACCTCCCAGAAGTAGTACAGGCCACATGGAGCAATGCGGGTATAGCAGAGGTCTGACATGTCGTCGTACAACCTACACAGCATCATGCTAGCCCAATCGTATGTCGGAAGTCGTGTCAGGTCGAGTAGGCTCTTCAGCACGTTGAGACTCACTGCGTCCTTCCTGTTTGCTAAGAAGGAGCTAACAAATAGGAGAATCAAGGTAAACCTGGCCACCTGATCAGCAGTAAGATCGCCTACCTCGTAGCCAGTATAGATGGCTGGCGCCTGCTCTACAAGCCACCTTCGCTGAATGCAGCGAGGCGCCTGATGTCGAGGATAGTCAACCCCGATCAAAGTGACCATGTCAGCTGAAGAAATGTCATGCCGCCAGTCATCATAGTACTCCACCATCTCAACGCCGAAGGGAATCCCAGAAATGACGGAAAAGTCGGTAGGCGTCATCGTCATCTCCCCCCAAGCAAAATGGAAGGTATCAGTTGTGGGCCACCATCGCTCGGCCAGCGCGCAGATCAACTCCCTGTGGATATCTCTGCCCACATCTATAGTCCTCAAATGGTAGAGGAAAGCAGGTCTGATAAGATCCCCCACTGGATGCCCGGCATCAAAGATGTAAGCCGGAATAGTGCTCATGGGTCTCTCAGCGATGGATATCCTAATCGCAGTGTCCTAAAAAACAGAGAGAGATATTTTCTAATTCATTATTATGGATAATTTGAGGGGAAACTTCAGAAAAATTTAAATTCTATCCCCAGCCGGGTGTGACTTCCTTGAGAATTATTTCTAAGTTCTTTACTAGAAATAATTACTGATGGCAGAACATGGTGAAGCCTGGTATTACTCTTGATTCATTACTAGTACACGTCAAGGAAGGATTCCTAAAATTTGTTTCTAAGTTCCTTACTGGAAATAAATAAAATTCCTAAACATGCATACTAGATGAGTAAAGAGGAAGGTACTTACCTCATAGCAGCCGGTCCGGGAGCTGTGCTTCTCCTCCTCAAGTAAAAGAATGCAGGGAGGGAGTGGGATCTCGAAGTCTTCTAGGCCAGTGAAATCCATCGTTGAAAGAAAGTTTGAAGGAAATGAAAGAAGAAGAAAGAATGAAAGCAAATGAAAATGGAATGGAAATGAGCCTATTTATAAGGAAAATATGAAAATGCGGGTCTTTTTGCACCTCGCTCAAAATTCTCGTTTCTGACGACCACTGAGCTCCATAAATCATTTTTATGGACCCCAGTGGGGGGCAATTGTGAATACTCGAATTTTGAGGCTCGGAAAGCCGATTTTCTCAGACTGCAAAAGACCAAGCCAGACCGGACGACCACGGCAAAGTTCACCGAAAGTATGTCTTCATGGTACTTGAAATGTCCGGAGCGACGCAAGGATCACGGATATGGTCTCGGAATAATTTTTGGAGGTCCGTAGCTCCCGGAAAATCAGTTTGAACAAAAAACGTGCGAGTTTTTGTGCCATTTTGGGGGCTGAACTGCCGGAACCGGCGGTCCGACCACCGACCGTTTTGCTTTTTCCTTTTTCTCGGGCTGTCACTTCCATGGCGGTCCGACCGCCGTCCAGTCCGAATTTTGTCTATAAAAGCCTCCAAATTTGTAGAAAAAGGGTTCGGTTTTTTTCAATTGCTACGGGCGGACGAACTCTCTACTTTCATATGTTTAAGAACTCTACTTGGACTTTTTATTTGCATAAATTTAACTTTGTGCTACAGGAATTAATCTAAATCAAAAACCGTAATCAAGAACCATAATCAAAGGCCCGAGAAAACGAGCTCTGGAATTACGAAGTGGGAGAATCCTAAACAAGGTAATATCCTAATTTATCCTTAGTCAATTTAAGCATATCATGAGCATTACACTTCCTTCTTAATTTCTTTTTGGTCAAAGACCTAATCTCTTTTGGCATGAAGCCCATCATAATTAAAATCAACCTTTTGGCACAGAGCCTAAATTGCATTCTTTTGGTACCAAGTGCCCAAATTTCAGCAAAATTAGCACTAAGTGCTCAAAATCTCACAATTTTGGCAAAAAGCCCGACAATGCACGAAGCATACACACAAACATGCATAATGCATAATTGCCTTTAAATAGGCTTTTCCGAACTACATGGGCTTTGATCTCTCATAAAAACGAGAGTATGTAGGCATGTTTGGGATTCACCCCAAATAGCAAGTCCACAATTTACTAACAATCTGCTTGTCTTCTTTTCTTCGTCTCTTTTGGGTTTATTTCTTTTGGCAAGTTAATCAAATACATGACATAGTCCCCGAATCCTCCTTGGGTTCGTAGATTAGAAACCTTTACATTGGATGCATTAATTGGAGTCAAACAAGGGTTTTCTTAGTTTTTCCCTTTGAACAGAAAAAAACTGAGTGGCGACTCTTAACAACAAGTGGACGTTCATCCGAATCCTTTCGGGTGGAAAACGAGGTTTACAGGAGAAGTTGGAAGAAAAAATTTCCAATTATACTTTGTAAATTAGAGCAAATTTTTCCTCCAAGATTTTTTTGACTCCATGGAACATCTTTATGTTCACTTGCCATATGAAGCATGTTTGGTTGGTCCAATTCAATATAGATGGATGTATCCATTTGAAAGGTATGTATGAACCTAAATTGTGCTACCTTAAAAAATTTTAGTTTAAGTAATTATCACTCTTAATATTTAGCTACTTGTTTTTTAATAAATATCTATGCCATTTGAAATGTAATGTGCAAAATAAAGCAAGAGTTGAAGGATCAATTGCTAATGCATACATAGTTGAAGAAGTAATAACATATTTGCAGGCATTACTTTGAGCCTTATGTTTACATAAGGAAGAGAAAAGTGCCCTGTAATAATGATGGTAATTGTGTTCATTATATTGAAGGGAATTTTTTAATATTTACCTAAATCGTCGACCAAATGATAGGTGTTTGTCTTCTAAAGAATACAAAGTTGTGCACAATTATATTTTTCTTAATATAAAAGGATTATGTGAGTCATCTTTTTTTAATATCCGTCTTAAGTTTTTATATTGATAAATAGCATTTTATTAAATAATATATTGTTATATATATGTAGGCACTACATATTTCCAATAAGATTATAAACAATGTTGTACAAGGGCCATTAAGGACAGTTAAATCATATCCTATGTATTTTATTAATAGGTTTAAGTTTCACACTGAATTGCACGACTCTAAAAGATCTACATTTAACTGTGGAGTATGTGTAAAGGGGTCCAATTACATGATAGATGCTGATGATTACTATGGTCGATTAACGAAAATTCTTATAGTTGAGTGTCTAGCACTTTCAATAAAAAGATTATGGTATTTAAATGTGATTGGTTCTATCCTACTCTAAATGTTGTTATGAAAGTTCATAAGGAATATAATTTGGTAGAAGTTAACTAAAGATGAAGATTTAATAAATACAAACTATTCATACATGTTATGCAAGCTACTCAAGTCACATATCTACCATATCCTAGTTTAAAACGTGATAAAGTAGATTAACTTATAGTTTGTAAGGTCAAAGATAGACCATTGTAAAAATTCCTCAAACTATTGAAAAATTGAATATCTCTAATATAGCATCCAAGAAGATGATGTAAGCGGCCATGAAATTCAAACAATTAATTTAGCTGAAGGACCTGGACCTCTAAACGATCAAACTAATGCATTAATTGGTTTTAGAACCAGTTGATGAAGAAATTGTTGATTCATATAAGGTGAAATTCAATACATAAACTGAGGAAGAAAATGATGAAAAAATTGAGAATGAAGCTGATTATAGTGATAATGAATAATTGTATGTGCCCTTGTGAAAATTTATTTTTACTTTGTTATTATAGACTAGTGTTTGAAATTCGTAATATTATTTTTTACTTTGTACTCTTCTTTTTTTTAGATGAAAATATATAATACCATTATACCCTATATACATATAATGCATATATAGAATACAAAAGTGCTACAGTAATCAACTGTAGAAATTCTCATTCTTAATACCAAAATAAATATAATTTCAAAAATATAAATTTAATAGGTATATACATATATGTTTGGTAATTAAATAAGTGTAAATAATATATAATTTTAAACAGTTTATATAAAAATATCTAGGAAATTTTAATTAGAGTTTTGTATGTAATTTCAATAAATTCCAAAATCAACACAACACAACTTGCATTAGAAAAGGCACGTCTAATTCATAATTTCACAAAATGAATCATTTCTCCATACATATCCAAGTATTTAACAAGTATAGGTAATACAGTTTATATGAATTTATAAAACTTTACAATACCTTAAATATGTAAACATGTTTATAGGTTATTATAATGTACATAATCATAATGTATTTAAATAAGATATATTTACATGCTATACATTGAAGCACCAGCTGGATAAGTCTCGTGGCAAAAAACTCTAACTTCAATACTAATCCTAATCTTATACCTACTCTGAATTGTCAGAGCTCTCTTTATCTACCTTGCTATCTGCGTGATACAAACTAATCGTGCTAAGGTAGAAGCTTAATGGTACATACTTTGATAACACAAAATATTTAAAAATCAATATATGTTTTTCATAACACAGAATGCATTTAGTTTGCAACAAAGCAATACTCATTTAACAATCTCTAACACTTAAATTTTACAAACATAATACAATCATATATATTTGGCCCAATAAATTTCTACATAATATTCAGGTTCTAGAAAGGTTGATTTGGCCTATCAAGATACTAGAGATCTAAGTGTCATATGATATCAGCTTATCACTATCACCCGAAGGTCGTCTCCTCGACACAAATTTGACACCAGTGTATCTCATTCGAAGGTATAATAATAAATGTGATACCAATATATCTCGTCCAGAGGCGTATAAAATGTTATAACATATCATTGACATGCCAACTCGACAGTGCCAAACTCAATATTCTGGAACAAATAATTATGCAGGGCAAACACACATAAATATTACAACACATTATTCTCATTCTCATCCCATTATCATTTTCCCATATTTTCTTACATATAATCATCATATCATTATTTCTTCCACATATTTCACAATGCACATTATACCGTATAACAATAATGTGCTTCACATAAAATATTTCCAATTATCATAACACATTAGTTTTAAGTTTAATCCATAATCAAATCCCATTTTTGATACAATGCATAAAATTTATAAACAATTTCATTAAAAGGAAAAGTAACACACTTTAAAGAATGCCAATGTCTATTATGTCAAACATGGACATTTAAAATGCATGTTATCAAAGTATGTACAAACTTTAATTTGCTTCAAAACCATTTCTATTTTACCTTCCAAGCTCCAATTCTAAGTAACCCTAAATTATATCTCTTGAGCCAATTTGGCCTAATCCCACCTAACCAATAACAAGTTCAATTTTTTTTTTCAATTAAATCATATTCATACTTAAATTATTCAAATTAATCATTAATTATACTAAGCTTACCCATTTCTCTCCAAAACCCTAAATTTTAAAACTTTCATAAACTACTTTCACACTTTAAGCTCACTTCAACCATTTTAACCTCAAGTTCAACATAAACACATCATATTAACTTCATAATCATATTCTATTTCAATTAAAACTAATTTCTCTCTCTACCCATACCATTACATAATCTGATAACTCAAAAAATAATCTTAAGAGAAAGGAAACTTACTTGAAACCTTGTTTAATCTTTAAAACTAACTTAAAATACTTTAATTTTTAGTAAAATTTGTGTATTTGAAGAAGAATTCCTCCCCTTCTACTTCAAAAATTTGGCCATGGATGGGCAAGGAAGAAGGAGAAGACTTTTTTTTTTTGTCAAATTTCCATTCTTATCCCTTTAAATACTCTTAATTAATTAATTAATTATATATTATATATTTTTCTTTAATTCCCATTCATAATAATTCTTTCTTACTTTGACTTTTATTTTATTTTTTATTTTATTTATTTAATTTTAACTTTTAACCTAACTTTGTCTTTATGTGAAAGTGTATATATTAGGTATATACCATGTATACATTATATATCCAATGTATATATTATATATATCTAGTGTATACATTAGATATATATTATGCATATCCCTCTTCCAACACAATAATTAACCCTTCATATTAATTATTTTTTATGTATATTAAAATTACGGATATTACAAAATGAGGTATACAAGCTTTGCTTTGTGTGTAATATTTTAATTTTCATTTATTTTTTCCCTTTTGATAGGTGTGTCAAATTTTAATTTCCATCTATAACATGAGATGTATGCAACTATTGTGTGTTTTGCATGATAGTCAATAGAAATTGATGTCCTTTGTATGTACAAATGTGGTATAGGTCGAGATTCTACATCTAATCCACCCATTCCATAGAGTGTGGTAGAGACTTCGACCCCCCTAGGTGGTTTTAGCTCTCCTACCTTGGATGATGATCAAATGCGAATTTCACTTGATGGTGACATGTAAGATTTTTACTCTAGCAGTTTTAATGTGTTTGATATTTATCTATGTGTGATTTTTACATATGTTGATTATTTTAGGTTGGTTCATTTTGATGTTTGCGCAATAAGAATCACAAAAAATTTTCATAAGCAGATTGATATGCAGATAGGTGGACCACAGTCTTTGCTGATATAATTTACTGGTAAGAGTTTAAGGTATTTGAATACCTATAAAATTTTGTATTTCATTATATTTTATTTTTCTTGAATACATATATTAATTGTTTAAGGTATTGACGTATTTAGTGTAATTTCATATATATTTTAATTAATGGATGCTTCTCAATTTGTAGAAATATTTCATATGGGATAAGGGACTCAAGTCTTGAGTCCATACCACTTGACAGAGACTAGCAGCCAAGTGGTATGTAGATTTACTCAGCACATAAAAGAAGAGGCGAGCACAACCCATTTATATTGTAGAAGATATTTGGGAGTACTGGATCAAATATTAGAGCAAATCTAAAGTGGTATCATAAGCACAACAATGATCAAAGAACAGAAGAGGCAAACCTAATGGTCCAGCATTGTCTACACATACTAGAGGCTCCATCTCCCACAAAGAGCATTGACGACGCCTAATAAGTTAAATAATATATGCTTATAATTAATTTTCGAAGTTTAATGTATATTATTTATTTTATTTCTATGCAATTAAGAAAGGATTTGAGCCTACTCTGCATGAGTTATTCTTACACACTCACTCATGCAATCATGATGGTCAGACTTTTGTTGGCCAACGTTCTAGAGAATTTATGTAAGTGATTTTAATATATATAAATACAAATTATTTTATTATATATATGTTCATTTTCTATATTTTAATTGATTTTTATATGTGTTTCTGTATTTTAGGATCATATTGTTACTATGCATTAGCAGCTATCTCAAAATTCCAAGAGCATAGACGAGTCACAACTTTTTTATGATGTTGTTGGCGGAGTTGCAAAAGGACGGATATATGGACTGGGCTCACAAGCTTCTTCATACTATGCATCTACTTTAAGATCCACTTCTACTAGGACTTCACGATTTTTGTTGCTTTCTGTGCACCAATAAGAAATGGAGACAATGAAAAAAGAGTTGCAGTCCTAATTTGATCGACGAATTGAGCAAATGAAGGCACAAATGCATAACAATTGCAGTAGTTGCAAACCCAGCTTATGTTAATCCAACAAGGCGAACAAATTCATCAATTTTGTCATGATTCCTCTTCTTCAATGGACCACACCCCTACTAATGATGATATTTGATCATTTGATTGACACTTTTGCATTTTGATTAACACTTTTGCATTTTGTGAACAATAATGGTATTTTGGTAACATATATATTATGTTAGGTACATATTATATGTGTTAGGTAGATTATGAATACTAGTATTTTGGTTACATATATATAATATGTTAGGTACATAATGAATACTTATTAGGATGTTTATTATTAATTAGGTAGATAATGGATATTTTGAATGCACTAAGTAGATTATAGATATTTTGAACGCATTATTATTAATAGATACATTTTGAATATTTTGAATGCACTATTACATTTTGAATGCATTTTAAAATTTTTATATAAATATAATTATTATTATGTTTTTTATTTTATTTAAAAATTCCACTGAAAAAATTCATGATGGAAAACACAACTATCACTATACTGTATATCTTGGACAAGTATAACGATGGTAGTCAAAAGTGGACTCAAAATAGCGATGGCAAGTGGTCGCCAACTGAAGTTAAATTGCTCTCATAGTTACTATTCTTTTATGATGATTTGTCATTACCTGTATATGATTTTAGCGACAAGCAGATAGCAGTCATTGATTTAATGGACATGCACTGCAAAATGTGTCGCGAAACCTTCGCCAAATATTTTATGTTTTTCTTCTTTTAGCAATGACCTTTTACTTATAGCGACAGTCAAGCCATTGCAAAGTTAGCATCGGATCATTAATTCCCGTCGCTAAATATTTAGAGACTATATGGATAGCTACTGCAACACTCCCATTGCAAATTCGTCGTGACTCCTATTTAGGGACAAATTTTTAATAATCAATGATGGGTTTTTACATTGCTAATTTGCCAATTTTTTGTTGTGATTGTCCTCAGCCATCCTGACATTATTCACATCTTGAAAATCTTCTTTGTCCTTAAGGAAGTAGTCTAGAATTCATACTTGAAGACTTATTGGACTTTGTGCTTCTTTCTAGTGATCACTAAATGGTCTAAAATGAGCAAAGATTCCATTTTAAATTCTTCATTATGATGAAATTTTAACAATTCAACAACCAATTGTCCATCCTTTCCTATAACAAAGTTTGAATTATCTTCAACCATAGTGTTGAAATTTTATTTTCTTCTAACTGACATTTTTTTCAAACACTTTTAAGGCACCAATTTTTCTTAATTACAGTTTCAATTTTTTTCTTTGTATTCTCTACCTTTTAAATTCACTTTCTTTCAAACTCATAAGGCCACCCAACTGATAGTCTTCCCATCTCAATACCATTCTACTTTCGCTGCAAATTTCAAAAAATGATGGCTGCCCAAATGGAATATTTCCAAATTTTGTTGTTGTAGCCTGACTTGCAAATGGAGAACTCTATGCACTAAGAGGGGATTGAATATTTTCAAATGCATTGCTTCCAAATGAGGTTGATTGGCCAAAAGTAGGTTTGGATGCAAAATTAAGTGATGTTTTGAAGACAGGGTTACTCCCAAAGGCATGAGTAGTTGAATTCCTAAAGAGAAAGAGAGTATTGAAGCCATAAATCTAGGAGTACTTGAAGTACCAAAAGTAGAATTGATAACACTAAAACCAGAGGTGGTTAAAGTTCCATAGCTACTCGCAAATTCAAATACAAAGATGCTAGACACACCAAATTGAAATCCAATACCAAACCCTAGACCTGCTTTTAAACCAATTGTTGGGGCACTTGAGCCACATGATGGGATGGTTTTTGCAGAAGCTGCTTTGGTATATTTTATATATTCTTCAACTCTTTCCTCTTATTTTTTATCATCATCATCTAGAGTGTCAATGAATTTTAGTATTTCTTCCTTAATAAACTCTCTCTTGTGTGATAATTTTAAATTAAATTATTCTTCTAGCTTCCTTTATATATAACCAACTATTCTTGTATTGAAATCAGAGCAATTGACAATTTTTCAAAGCCGAAACACAAGATCTGAATCTACTATCCTCTAAATTTCCATTTGATTACTCACTAAACGAGCTTTGATACCAAGTTATCATGGACCTTAGTTGAGAACAAAGAAGGGAAGATGGAGAAGAGTAGAGGAAGAAAAAGTGAAGCAGGGAAAAAGAATAAATTACATTTTAAAAAAATAAGAAGAAAAAGAAGATCTAAGAGGAAATAGAGAATTAGAGAGAATTTTGAGAGGAAAATTGTATTGTAATTTTCATTCATATCCTTTGTTTACATTCAATATGAATATATAATGAAATTTCCCTCCATTTACAACTTTACTAACCATCTAACAAATTCTCAATTTACCAACAATTACTAACAAACTCATAACACAATTGGAAACTCACAAAGTATTTTTAGGAACTAGTTGTTGAGTTGGTTAATGCACTATGTTAGTGTTGTAATTGATGCATAAGATGAATCTGGGCTAAATCCACTTTGCAGGCCCACTTCTTCCTCTTTCAGCTGATGGTCCTGGGTTCTGACATATCTTTGCTATTAATGAATTAATTAATGATGTGAGAATATAGTAATCTTAATATTAAAGAATTAACAGATGATATTTTAGTCCATTTAAAATAACTTTGGCTTAATATATGAAAAACACATGTACTAGTGCAAAAGATTCTATTAGCCCCCTGCACTTTGCTGGTATCCTAAGACACACTTATACTATTTTAAAGTGGCATTAATAAGCCATTTTCTTAGCTGAAGGAAGAATGTGCAAAATACGTGTGCAAGAGGCACTGAGGAGTTTATTTCATGTTTCTTCTCTGCTTTCAACTTTTCTCTCACTCTTTTATCACTTCCATGCAATGACTAATTGGGTTTTATTAATTATTGAATGTCTATCACTGGGTTTCTTGTTAATTTGTGGATTGATAAAGATTTAGTTGTTTGTTGACATTTTGGGGTTTTATTGCTATTTATTGATTAGGAGCATTAGGGTTTGAAAGGGTTAATAAAATACAAAAATTCTGAAAATGAATGGAAGTATGAGTATCAGTTTGCTATCATCAAGAGAGGAAAGATTGAAAATGATCAAATCTAAGCTCTAGTTTTGACTATTTGATTAAAAATGATAGGGTAATCCACATTTATAGGATCAATAAACTCTCTCACCTCACAATCTTTATAAAAATTGCAGTCTCTTTTTCCAATTTAGATGTTCACTTATGCTAGAAATTTATAACTAATGAGCTACATATCAAATGATAACTGCTGGTGGATTTATGGTCATTTAAATCCTATTAGGTACCATCACTTTAAAAATTTTGCAAAATTTTAAACTAATTTATTTTAAAAAATAGTTTAAAATTATAATTTTGTTCTACATTTCAACTCGATTTTGATTGAGTTTGACATTATTCTTTTACCAAACTGGAAAAAATAAAAAGTGAAAACCAAAAAGAAATAATAGTAAAGGCATGATCTACATATATATTATTACAATGAGTTGGAATGTTGGATGGATCTTTTGTTAAGAAAATTACATCATTTGAAGAGTCAAAATGGAGGTTCATTTTTTTGTCAAAAATAGAGGTTCATTTTTTGTCAAAAATGGAGGTGCCTAATTTTGTCAAAAATAGAGGCACTTATCCATTATTAAAATTTTACCAACCCAATTTTTAACACCTATATAAACCCATTATATTTCATTTGGAAGATCATCCCAAAAATTAGAGAGTTTGAGAGTTTTAGAAAGTTTGAGAGAAAAGCTTAAAAAAACAAGCTTGTAAAATAATTTTATGAAGAAAATTCTTGGGTAAAATTTTAGGTATGGCTTGTGAGTTATGAGTATTGTAAACATTTTGAATATTTTCTCCCTTCAATAAAATAATCTGCAGCAGATCCAAAGATGTATGCACAATTGGCCGAACTTCGTTATCAATTTTGCGTGTGTATTATTTTTCGTCGTTATTTTAATTCTCACTCATCTGATTTATAGAAAAATCTACGTAATTTTTTCAGCAACTGGTATCAAAGCTGTTGGTTGAGAATTCTGTCAATTTTCTAATTGCTAGAAAAGATCAAGAGGAAGTTAGATTCGAGTGGGTGTGATGACTACAAATGAAGGAAAGGTAAAAATTGAAAATTTTGATGGTGCAGATTTCAGCTTTTGGAAATGCAGATTGAAGATTATTTGTATCAGAAAAATCTTTATCAATCTCTCTCTGAAAAGAAGCCAAATGATATAAAGGAAGAAGATTGAAACTTCTAGATAAACAAGCTCTCAGAGTTATCCCGCAATATTGCTTTCAATATAGCAAAAGAAAAGACCGTGACAGGTCTTATGAAGGCTCTCTTCAGTATGTATGAGAAGCTATCAGCCTCTAACAAAGTTCACTTAATGAGGCAGTTATTTAATTTGAGGATGATGGAAGGCGCATCAGTAGCTCAACATCTAAATGAACTCAATATTGTTACAACCCAGTTGAGTTCAGTTGGGATCGAATTTAATGAAGAAATACGAGCATTAATACTTTTATTTTCTCTACCAGAAAGTTGGAATACTACTGTCACGGCTGTGAGTAGCTTATCGAGAAGCAATAAGTTGAAATTTGATGATGTTCGTAATCTGGTTATGAGTGAAGAGATCCGATGGAGAGAGTCAAGAGAATCATCAACCTCTTCAGTTTTGCATATAGAGTCCAAAGAAAGAAATTCAACCATAGAAAATAGGCATGACAAATATCATGGTAGATCAAAGGATAAGAGGTCTAAATCTAGAAATCCCAATAATTCTCATAGCTTAAAGACTATTGAGTGTTGGAATTGTGGAAAGACTAAACACTATAAAAATCAGTGCAAGAGTGCATTGAAGGACCAGGAGACGAAGGTAGAGGCAAATATTGCATCCACCTCAGGAAAATATGATGCATTGATATGTTCTTTGGAGAGCAATGAGGAGTCTTGGGTGTTAGACTCTGGAGCATCATTCCACGCTACTTCATAGAAAGAATTTTTTGAGAGGTATGTCCCTGGAAACCTTGGAAAGGTATACCGTGGTGATGATCAATCTTGTGATGTTATTGGTAAAGGTGTAGTGAAGATTAAGTTAAACAGGTTTGCTTAGGAGCTAAAAGATGTCAGACATATTCTCAACTTGAGAAAGAACTTAATCTCAGTAGGGCAATTGGCTAGTGAAGGCTATACTACGATCTTCCATGGTGATGAATGGAAGATTTCTAATGGTACAATGACGGTTGCTCGAGGCAAAAAGAGTGGTACTCTTTACATGACAGTAGGGGCATGCTGGTCAATTACAGTTATAGTAGGAAATGAAAATTTCAATTTGTGGCACCAGAGACTTGGCTACATGAATGAGAAAGGAATGAAAATTATGCACTCAAAAGGAAAACTTCCAGGTCTACTGTCAGTTGACATAGACATGGGCGAAGATTGCATACTTAAAAAGCAGAAGAGGGTCAGCTTTCAGACAAGTGGCAGAACCCTAAAGAAGGAAAAGCTAGAGTTCGTTCACTCTGATGTTTGAGGACCAACGACAACTTCATCCATTGGTGAAAAATACTACTTCGTGACTTTCATCGATGATCACTCTAGAAAAGTATGAGTTTACTTTCTAAAGTATAAGTTTGAAGTGTTTGAGACTTTCAAGAGATGGAAAGCTATGGTGAAAAATGAGATAGGTCTAAAGATTAAAAGGCTCAAAATCGACAATGGAGGTGAATTTGAAGACACCATATTCAAGAAGTTCTGCTATGAGCACGGGATCATAATGGAGAGAACCATGTCAGGTATGCCTCAACACAAAGGTGTAGCAGAGCATATGAACCAAACATTGACAGAAAGAGTCAGAAGCATTCGTATATAGTCAGGTCTACCGAAGTAGCTCTAGGCAGAAGCAATCAAACAACATCTTACTTGATCAATCGAAGCCCATCGGTTCCATTGGAGTATAGAATACCAAAAGAGGTATGGAGCGGGAAAGAGATAAAACTATCACATCTGAAAGTTTTTGGTTGTATGGCATATGTGCATATTAGTGATCAAAGTATAAATAAGCTTGATCCCAAATCTAAAACATGCATCTTCATAAGCTATGGTGAGGATGAGTTTGGCTATCCCATTTGGGATGATAAAAATAAGAAGGTGAATCGCAGCAGAGATGTAATTTTCAATGAAAAAGTGATGTACAAGGATATGCATAAAACAAATGCCAATGATACAGAGTAGAGTGAGCCAGTATTTGCAGATATAGATGATGTCTCAGATAGTCCGATGAAGAAGCCAATTGTAGCAAGTCCTCGGTTAGAGAAACTTGTTGAGCAAAGTAATGTGCAGCAGTCCGACACACCACAGCCTCCAACTCCAACTCCTATATTGAGAAGGTCCTCTCGGTCTCATATGCCTAATAGGAGATATATAAACTATTTATTGCTCACTGATCAAGGAGAGCTTGAATGCTATGATGAAGCTTATCAGACTAGAGATGCTAGCAAGTGGGAGCTTGCCATGAAAGATGAGATGAAGTCTTTGATCTCTAACTAGACATGGGAACTAGCTAAGCTACCTGTTGGGAAGAAGGCACTTCACAACAAATGGGTGTACCGGGTGAAAGAGGAGTATGATGGTTCCAAGAGATATAAAGCCTAACTTGTTGTCAAAGGATTCCAGCAGAAGGAAGGAATTGACTACACCGATATTTTTGCTCTTGTTGTGAAGCTCAATACTATCAGATTAGTGTTGAGCATTGTTGCCATTGAAGATCTTCATCTTGAACAATTAGATGTGAAGACTGTATTTCTTCATGGAGAATTAAATGAAGAGATATATATATACCAACCAGAAGGTTTTCAAGAAAAAGGAAAGGAAAACATGGTATTCAAACTTAAAAAGAGCTTGCATGGTTTGAAACAAGCTCCAAGACAATGGTACAGAAAGTTTGATAGTTTTATGCACAAGGAAGGATTCCAGAGGTGCAACGCCGACCACTGTCGCTACTTCAAGAAATATAGCTCAAGTTATATTATTTTACTACTTTATGTTTATGACATATTAGTAGCAGGTTCAAATATGGATGATATCAGAAGGTTAAAGCAGCAATTGTTAAATGAATTTGACATGAAAGACTTAGGTATAGCAAAGAAGACTCTTGGAATGCAAATCACAAGAGATAAGCAGAAAAGACTTTTGCAGTTATCTCAGACAGAGTACATCAACCGTGTTTTACATAGATTCAACATGGGTGATGCCAAGCTAGTCAGCATACCCTTGGCTAGTCACTTTCGTCTATCTAAAGATTAATCCCCTCAGATGGAGGAAGAGAGAGAAATCATGGCTAAGATTCTTTACGCCTCAGCCATTGGGAGCTTGATATATGCAATGGTCTGTACAAGACCAGATATTGGCTATACAGTGGGAGTTGTGAGTAGGTTTATGTTAAATTCAGAGAAAGCTCATTGGAAAGCTATAAAATGGATTTTGAGATATCTATGGGGCACCATAGAAAAGTATTTGTACTTTGATAATGGAGAGTTAAAAGTACAAGGCTACGTAGATACAAATTTTGGAGGTGAAGTCGATCGCCGAAAAAATACCACCGGTTATATATTTACTGTTGAAAATAAACTGTTAGTTGGATGTCGAAGTTACAGAAGATTGTCAATCTATCCACTATAGAGGCTGAATATGTGGCAGTGACTGAAGCCAGTAAAGAGATTATATTGCTTCAAGGTTTGTTAACTGAGCTGGGATTCAAACAGGAGAAGAATATCTTATACAGTGATAGTCAGAGTACGATACACTTGGCAAAGAATTCAACATTTTATTCTAAAACCAAACATATTAGACTACGTTATCACTTCATCAAAACTATGTTGGAGGATGAGGTGCTAATACTGAAGAAGATCCAAGGAAGTAAGAATCCATCAGATATGTTGACAAAGACGGTGGCTATTGAGAAACTGAAGTTGTATTCAACTTCAGTTGGCTTGCAAGAGCAACAAAACTGGAAAGACTTGCCGCACAGATCGAGGTGCGAAGACAGATTGAAATCAGTCTTCAAGTGGGAGATTGTTAAGAAAATTATACCATTTGAAGAGTAAAAAATGGAAGTATATTTTTTTATTAAAAATAGATGTGCCTAATTTTGTCAAAAATGGAGGTGCCTAACCATTATTAAAATTTCACCAATCTAATTTTTGAAGCCTATATAAACATCTTATATCTCATTTGGAAGATCATCCCAAAAATTAAAGAGTTTAAGAGTTTTAGAAAGTTTGACAGAAAAGTTTAAAAAAAATAAGCTTGTAAAAGAATTTTGCGAAAAAAATTCTTGAGTAAATTTTAGGTATCAGTTGTGAGTTATGAGTGTTGTAAACACTTTGAATATTTTCTCCCTTCAATAAAATAATCTGCAGCATGTCCGGAAATGTAGGTACAATTGGTCGAACTCCGTTATCAATTTTGTATATATATTATTTTTTGTTATTATTTTAATTTTTACTCATTCGATTTATAGAAAAATCTGTATAATTTTTCCAACATCTTTAATAAATGAACCTGATCTCAATTTTTCTTATATTTTCATATTCATTTCTCATGCCACTACCTTTATATTAATTAGTTTCTACGAAGATGATCAAGCTTTTTGAAATTTGTCATGTTGCAATTTGAAGAACACACACACCAACAATCAAACAAAACAAAGTAAAACAGAGAGAAAAAAAAGGAGAGAATTCAATTTGTCATTAACATCTACCATTTACATAAATAGACACTTTTACAAAAAAGAGATGTTAGGTAAACACAATTATTATATATCTACTCCAATTATGAACTTGAGCAAAAATGTAAAGATTAATTTTTGTTGATTGATAAGATAATGTTATAATCTAATTTTTTATATATTGTATTTTGTATTTATTTTTCCTAATTAAAGTTAGGTTATTCACATTGAATTTAAAAATATATATATGAAAAAAATATTTCAATATTTACTTCTTTTTATTAATTTGAAGCAGTTTTCTCATTGGTACTTTGTGTTCGCTCTCATGGTGTTACATAAAAACATTTATCTTGCAGAAAGAATTAGCTGAGATATTGAAAGACTATGTAGGTAGAGAAACTCTTTATTTTATTGAGAGACTTACAGAGCATTACGGGCATACTAATGGTGAAGGACCAGACATTTAACTTAAGAGGGAAGATCTCAACCACACAGAGGCTCACAAGATCAAATCGTTCTTAAATTAACATAACAATAATCAACTTTTAGAATGGATTGAAGATTTGAAAGAGAAAGACTTTGTGTTTTGGTAGATTAGAGGATAATGGGTTTAGTTGTATATGATTATTTGGAGGAAAAAAATCAGATGGAAAATTGGTATTTGAAGCGTGTATAATATATGAGTAATGGTGAGCTTAAAAATTGCTGAGCAAAGGGCTTATTAATGCTACTTTAAAATAGTATAGATGTGTCTTAGGACACCCGCAAAGTGCAAGGGGCTAATAGAATATTTTGTATAAGTACATGGGTTTTTTTATGCATTATGCCAATAACTTTTAATAAAATTATGAGAATTCAATAATGTTTGCATATGAGCTAATAGAATGGGAAAGTAATAAGTGCCAACAACTCAAGCTTCAACTATTAGTGAAATTGCAATAGGTAATTAAGATATAGGACATAATAATGGGCAACAATAATATGCTTTAATTATGAAACTGAAATAGGGTAATTAAAGTACATAACACAGCAAATGGTGAGATTATTAACAGAGTTTCAATCTTTCATAAACTTTGTATAATATAAAGAACTCAAAACTGTAATAATGCCAACAAATCGAACTTAAACTATCGGTGAAATTGCAATAGGGCTCCTCACCGTGTGAACTCCATTCACTTGTGTCCAGGTAAGAGAACCAAATGAGACTCTCCCCTTCATGTCCTTCACATACCTTGTACTCAGAGTATAACTCTGCTTATCATATTTCTTTCCAAAGACCAACGTATTAGGTGATACTGTAACTACTGAACCTTTTGGAGCAACAATCTTAGCTTTATAAGTTGCAGCACCTTCTCCAACATTTGTTACAGTCCTTTGAAAGCTCTGGGTGACCGCTGCGGATGATTTTGTTTTGTTATCGTACAATGAAATGAAAGAAGGGTAATTGAGATCAGAAGGGTCTGAACAATTGTACCGGTTTGATCTTGTGATGGTCAAAATTTGGTTTTTAGTGAAATTCATTAAGCACAGATGATTCACATAGTCTTGTACAGTAGCATCATAAATTAGACCTGGGTTTAGTGCTCGATTAGGATCGATGTGGCCAGCTCCCATGGCTAAAGGAGATGCAAACTCCAAATTTTTACCATTTTCCCTGATTGCATTTTGAGTGTTATCTAATGGGTTTGCAGTGGTCATTATGGCAGACCGAATAGCTGCAGGACTCCATTCTGGGTGTGCAGCTTTTAGAAGGGCAGCCACCCCAGAAACATGAGGACAAGCCATTGAAGTGCCAGATTCCACATTGAATTTACTAGATAAAAATATGTTTGGACCAATTCGAGCTGAATTGTCATAGTCATTTGGGATCCAAGAGGCCAAAATTTGAGTACCAGGCGCCATTATATCGGGCTTCAAAATTGAAGGATAGTAGGATGATGGACCCCTTGAACTGTAAGCGGCTACAACTGGTGCAGGCTTTCTACCCATAAAGGTTTGCTGGAACTTGATGCTAACTGAAGGATTGTTATCAGTTGTAGCATATTTGAACACAGGCAATGCATCATTGGGGCTAATCACAACCGAAGGAGTATAAAAAACTTTTAGTAGTTCAAACGTCCGCGTACCATCCTCTAAAATGAAAATAGCGCCAGCAACATTTGATGAGACAGCAATAACTTCCATTTGAGCAGTGATCTGCCCAATATTGTCGCACAAAATGATAGCATATGGAGCTTCAGACAACAAATTAGTTGAGTTGCAAGCTGAATAAGTCTTGTTGTAAACAAGTGGCAGATTGTCGATAATTGCATTGGCTGGGAACAGAGATGATGCAGTGATGGTTTGTCCATTGCCTAGAGTTAAAGTTCCAGCAAACAAACGATCGGTACTTCCGGCGGCAACTGTTATAACCCATGGAATCCCATTGCGTAAGGTCCCAAGTTCTGGCCCAGAATTCCCCGCTGATGATGAAACCACTATACCCTTTTCCATTGCTGCAAATGAGGCTATTGCCACAGGATCCTCGTAAAGGGTCAAATTTTCTTGTTTGAAGCTCAGAGAGGTAGAAATGATATCTACGCCATCAGCAACAGCTTGATCCATGCCAGCAAGAACATCAGACATGTAACTACCTTCTTCCCACAAAACTTTGTATACAGCTAGTCGAGCTTTTGGTGCCATACCTCTAGCTGTACCAGTACCATAGGCAAAAAATGAAGCATCTTTAACATAGTTCCCAGCAGCTGTAGAAGAAGTATGTGTACCATGTCCATCAATATCTCTAGGAGAATTCATTTGAACTTTAATACCAGGATTTGCAGCTAAAACCCCCTTGTTGAAATATCTAGCACCAATTAGCTTTGAATTACACATAGACGAATTGAATTCTTCTCCTTCTTCACAAATACCCTTCCATCTAGATGGTACAGCAGTCATACCATAATCTTTGTAGCTATCACTTTCTGGCCAAACTCCACTGTCAATGACTCCAATTATAATATCTTCCCCAAAATTTGAAGCAGGCCATAGGCCTTTGTATGGATTGAGGGAAAGGAATTCAAATGTGTGGGTGGTGTCAGCTGTGACCTTTCTGTCTTTGTAAGCAGAGACAAATCCTGCACAGTTCTTTAGAGTTTCAAGTTCATTTGAAGATAAAACTGCAGTAAAACCATGAGCAACATGATCATAAGAATAAACAAGTGATGGTGAGGTGGAGTGTTCTGTAGATTTGAGGGAATCAACGGTTGAGGAGTACCAATGATGATGGTTAGAGAAACTTTTGGGCATAACAGACTTGTCCATATGGACAATATATGTTGACCTTTCTACTGAAGATGAAAAAGAAGGAATAGCAATGAACCACAAAAGGAAGAACAGGAAAAGAGAAGTCTTTGACATTTTTGTTTTCTATCTCTGAAGATTTTGATCTGTTGTGAGTATTGATTCTCCATCCACTTATATATAGCACATACCATTGCAATAAATAAATAAAAAGAAAATTAAAAAAAAAAAAAGAAGAAGAAAAAAAAAACCAGGTCTTGTTTGGCTGCTCAAGACTGGACAGTGTCAAAATTTAATAAAAAAAAAGAATTGTAGTGACAGTTATAGCTTGGAAAATTATAATGAGAGACCCAACCTAAATGAATAGTTAACGGATTATTAGTTAATTATGTAAAAGTTCTTTTTCATCGGTTTTATTATACAATAAATAAATATTTTTAAATTTAATAAATTTTATACATATATATAATAAAAGGAAATTTAAATATAACTCACTACAGCAGAAAATCTTAGCCAGCCAGCATGCAATTAAAATGCAAAATATATATTTTAAATTCAACATTAAAATAATTTTAATGTATGTATAAAATTTATAATTTATATATGTATAGTTATATATATAATGCATAAAATTAAAAAAAAATTATATATTACCAATAAAATCGAAATTGAAATCAAAAATCGAAAAATAAAAACATTAAATTAAAAATATAAATTTAAGTCATCAATTTGCTAAATAATATTTTTCAATTTGATTTAATCAATTTTTCTTATGAGCTCTACTATTTTTTTTTAATTGGTCCAAGGCAAGTTGTAAGACGGTAGAGAGTCACTTTTTCTATATTAATAATGAAAAACACGGGAAAAAAAAAAATCTAGTCTAAGAAAGACTGCGTCATCTGAATCAGTCCATCTGGAAAAAAAAAAAAAAAGTGGTTTGTAGATACGAGGGAATTAATGTAAGATTTCGGGCATAACAGACCAGTTCATATGGGCAATATATGAGACCCTTTCTACTGAAGATGAAGTAGAAATTACGAATAGCAGTTAACTACAACAGGAAGAACCGAAAAGAGAAACCATTAGTGTTCTCTCTGAAGATTTTGTTTTCTTGTATGTATTTATGAGGTAAAAAACAGGACAGGTTTGATTGGTTAAGCGAGGGCAGTAATAAAGTTTAATAAATTAATAGAAGTGTCTCATTTGAAAAAAAAAATTGTACTGAAAGAAGGCAGAGAGTCGCTGCAAATTTGGTCTAAGTAACAGACCTATCTGAATTACAGATAAAACCATTTTCACCTTTTGTTCAAAGAAAACAAAAATATAACATTTTTTTTTGTTTGCAAAAGATCAGTTATTTAAATAACTTTTTTTTGTTACATTGGAAAATTTTTTCAAATGGGATGGGAGTTCATGTGGATTTTTGTACTAATGGAAAGGCATCCACTAAAATATTAACTCAATGGCATTTGGCATTTAAATAGTTACTTGAAATAGCATTGTCCCCTTGTTTTCTCAATATTATCTACAATAGCATTGTCAACTTGTTTTCTCTATATTATCTACCAACTCATTTAAATATCACTGCCAGCTTTGACGATCACAAGGTATCAAATCCATATGCAAATTCTGACCATTAAAAAAAAATCGATATACAAATTCACCAGCATGCTTGAAATGGAAATTATAATACTATTTTTTGCTCTAAAAAAGAGAATTAAAATAAGGCACTAAATTGCGTAGTACTTGGCAAAGAATTTTTTGTGTATGCAGTAAATTAGTAGAGGTATATTACATGAAGAAAAGAAAAACAAAGGGGCAGGTGAGGCTCCTCAGCTCGAAGGCACATCGTTTTCTGTGGACAATTGCAGAAAAGCTTAATGATGCATGGGTACTTTTTCTTACACCAGAATTTTTTAAAGAAGGAAGAAAGTCATATTTCAGACCTTTGTCGACCTTCTACACTATGTCTACTACATTATAAGCATTTGTTCTTGGGCTATTAGTCTAATGCAAAACAGAAAGCAAAATAAACAGTTCAGGAATTCATGGAACAGTTGGAAGAAAATTGATTAAAGAAATTAGAAGTTTCAGTTTTATTCTTTATTTTTTTTTTGTCTTTGCAACCAAACAAAACAAACTTTTTCATTGTTCCCTGTCTGTTCCATTTTGCTGCTGCTTTAATCTGGCGTGATCAACAGAAAAATAAATTTGGAGGAATGATAAACACAATTTTTTTTTTGATATACATGATAAACACAATTATTTGTATGGCTTTATGGAAAAGCAATGATAGACTGCAGAATATGCAGAAATTGTTTCTCTCATTTTACTAAGGAAAAGAAACTCAACAACAAATCATTATATGATGAAACCTGATGGCTAAATTGATAATTATGCAGAAGGCTTGTGCGTGGAGTCAAGTCTTCTTGGCCAGAAAAATTTCATAATATTTGGCTGGAAGTTTTTGTTCTTATAATTGGTGACAAATAACACAATTCATTAATTTGTTAAAGGAATTGCAATGAACCACAAAAGCAAGAACAGGACGGGCCACATCATCTTTATTTTTCGGTTGTATTTCTGAAGATTTATTTTGTTGTATGCTTTGATTCTCCATTAAAATTTAAAAAACAAATTAAATAAATAACAGGAATGAACAAAGACCAGGTCTTGTTTGATTGCTTAAGAGAATACAGCGTCAATGTTTAATAAATTAATGGAAGTGTCTATTTTTATGATAACTGTATTTATAAGAAGATAGAGAGTCACTTTCTGCAAATTTGGTCTAAGTCATACACTCTGTGCTCCTATCTGAATTAGTTGATGCCAATAAGAAATTTTGATTGGATAAAATCATTCCTTTCTATATTTATTCATTCTCTATGGCATAGAAAAAGTAATAAATCATTAAATTATTATCATATTTAATAGAAAATAATAAACATGGTGGCTGCTTGAAACAAATTAATTTCTAGGAGTTTTGGCTTTATATATGGATCGCGTCTAGTATCCATTAAGAAATAAAGTGTTATATTTTCAGGGACCTTTAATTAAAAAAGGAAATACTCATTCTATCTCATCTATATTTCTGATATTTTATTAGGATAAAAGCAAAAATCGATTCAACAAAATTAAAATTGATAAAAAAAAATTATGTGAATGATAAATTGTGTAGAGTAGAACATCTATCAAACTTTAATTGAGCTTAAAACCTTCAATTGCTGGTTTTTTTTTTTTTTTTTTGTAATTAGTTGACCTGAAGATCTAATTTCCTTAATTGTTTAAGATTAAAAAATACATAATTTCATGCATAATGCATGAAATTCTTTTATCAAATGCCTTTTCAATTGATTTGAGCAGGTAGAAAGGATTTACATTGCATTATCATGACCTGAAGTTACCTCGGCGTAAACTTAAACTTAGTATACCTCTGAAAATCATCAAAGCTAATAGACGCAATGAGATTAATCAACCATTAAAAAGAATTTCTAAGCTTTTGGCCTTTTCCCAATCCTATAGAAAACTTTTACTTTTTTTCAATTATATTAATTAAATAACTTCATAATTTTTTCATTACTTCCAATGTTTTTTTTATGAAAAAATTAATATAATATAATATATTTTCTGTATAATTATAAATTTTTGAAGTTTTTAATATATATATATAGGCAATTAGAACCTAAATCAATTGAATCAATCAATGAATAGAAAATATACATTTTTCTGAACGTTGCGAAATTTCTACACGTGGGAAATGCATTTCTTACGCACAGCTGTTCATATTTCAGTCAGTGACCTTCTTCTAATTAACTTTAGTAAATAAATAAAAAAATAGTGTTACTGACAGTTTATTTTGTTAACATAGAGAAGTAGATAGATGAAATTATCTAATTTTTTAATGATGAAGGACAGAAGGCCGATCAAATAGTCTTAATATTTATAGAACAAATTGATAGAAAATTACATTAGTCAAAATTTTAAAATTGACATTTGAGTGTTTCTTGAGTTTAGATCAATACAAAATAAATCAAACTGACAGCTTTGTGAAGAAATTGGGCATTTTTTAGCCAAATTTCATTGTTCATACCTGAAAAAACACATTATTTTATTTTTAGAAAGTTTTGATAAATTTTCTTTCTTTAATTAAATATTTATTTGTTTCATTAAAAATTTTATTTCTAGTTTATTTATTTGTTTGTTTGGTCAATTTTGGTGGTTTTAGTAATTTTCTTATTTGACTATATTTGGATTTTTATTTTCTTATTTAGCTAACATCCTTTTTAACTTTTGTTTGTTTTGAAAGAAATGAATAAAAAAAAGAATAGAAATTTTATTTTTCTCATTTATTTTATTTGGATAATAATAAGAGAGAAAAAATAACTTTCTCCAATTCTTCAAAATTTTTTCTTACCAATTTGGATAAAAAAAATGAAAAAAAAAGTTTATAATCAGTGTTTTTAAAACTATATTGGACCAATCAATCAGACGAATGATTTAAGACATAACTGAGCGTTGATCTGGGTTAAAAATATTGAAAAACTAAATTTATAAAAAAAAAATAGTCAAAATCAATTAAATCATACTAAATGAGCTGAAATGAGTTTTAAAATTTTAAGTCATTTTTAATAAAAATAAGAGAAAAAATATCAAATTAATTATATATATTAGATTTAATATATGATTTTTTTAAAAATTGATAAAGTATATATCTATTATTTTTAAACTTTTATTTTAAATTTTTTTATGATTTTTAGATATTTTATTAATATATAAATAAAAAATTCATAATATTACAATATTATTAAACCTGAGTTACGGTTAAACCGGTTAAATTAAAAACTAATTATCAATCCTATTCGATGTCTCATCCGTTTCTTAAAATATTGGTTATAAGTTAGAAAATTACTAAATTTATGCTTCACTAAAATGTAACAGAAATTTTTTTTCTTTTTTTTAAGTTTTTAATATTCATAAATCAACAATTGCCCAAAAATTTTTTGACTGAATAAATTAATATTATATATATTTTTAATGGAATTATCTTTTATCGCTCAAAAAAAAGATCTTGGGTAATTAATGAGAAATTGTAAAATTAAGTTATATTCTCTCTCTCTTTCTTATCAATTCATAATCCTTTGAAATAACAAACATATTATACTAGATAAATTATCAAATATCTTTCATGATTAATTGCAGCAGAGAGAATGCTCGCGGGGCCAGGATCTCCCAAACTTTAAAAAAATAATTAAATATATATAATTGAATTATATTGTTCGATATATATATTGATTCTCCTCAAAAAAATTAATTAAATATTAACTTTATAAATTTTTAATTTTAAAAGAAAAAATTCAATTGGTGTATAAAAACAGCTATTTTAATGAATTAATAAAATTAAAACTCTCAATTTTTCTTTTTTTAGAATAAAAAATAAAAGAGTCCTAATTATATGCAAAAATTTACTTTTCTAATCTTTGTCACCTTTATCCCTCAAAAACTTTTTTATTTTTCCTTATTGTTCAATTATAGCTCAATTGTTAAATATTATAATTAATAAATTTTCAACTTCATAAGATATGTCTTTTTTATTTATAAAATTTTGAGTTAATAGAGTTATTTATTTTAAATTTAAACTAGTAATTGTATTGAAAATTTTTGACTAAATAATTATTATAATATAAAATATCACCATTGCATATCACGTCATTATTAGAATTCATTGTTTGTTAACAATGAATTTTTTTTTAATGAAATTGCTGAAAAATTTAAAGTTTATAAGATTATGAATGACTATCATTTGATAAAAGAGCGATAAATAAAATTTAAATGATGAAAAATAAAAATGTATCTGCATATTTATAATTTTTTATACAAATTATTATTAATTATATTTAGAAAATTTTGTTATAATATTTTTTTTATAAACTATTTATGATTCCCTTGAATAACTTTCCTGTTAACCATACTAAAAAAAAAAGCCTAATCAGATCGTACAGGAGCAAGATATTCCATATGACAACTCAACTGAGCTTGATGATGAAATTGCTTAGCTCCTATTTTTTCAACAAAAATAAAGAACATACGCAGCAATCCAATGAGCATCAGCAGCCCCACTAAACAAATTCTTCTTAACTCAACATGGACATATTCTGGAGCTTTGTAGGTTAAAATTTTACTTGAAAAAATGTTTTTGAACCTTACCCAATGCAACAAATAGGATACATGTGATTTGGACAGTAATTGTCCATCAATTGGGTTGTATTTGCTGGTTCCTATTTGGACAAGAAAAATAAAAGAGATATTATATTTACAACTAAAATTTTAAATTGAAGTGAATTGAAATATATAAAAAGATACCCATAAAAGTTCAGCACCAAACATCTAATAAACCAGGCACATCAAACATTCATCAAATAATGCTTGTCATCTGAACTTTGATTTATACTTATAAAATAAATGAACACACACATATATATAACGAAACAAGTAATGATAATGAATGGGAATCAATAGTTGGTGACTATACAAATTCAGTTGAAATGTGAAATGTGCACTCTTCTTAGTGCTTTTGTTTTGCATATGCTTTAGCTGAACTGAAATATATTTACAATAATCACCAAGAAACTATAGAAAAAAAAAAACTAAACGTTCCTCAATGGTTTAAATAGTGTCAGATGCAAATGCTGGTAGTTCAATGAAAAAAGCAATTTCTCCTCACAAATTCCTTCATTGATGGTTGGATCATCAAGCAGGAAACAATTCTCCAATGCAGCATTCCTAGCCTAATGTCCTGCAGACCCTTAAAGACCCTTAGTCTTTAAGCACCTATTATCTTCTTCACACCATGAAAGTGAGAGCGGGTTCTTCGAGCAGGACCCCTGATAAATGCTTTTACACTCAATGGGTTATCCTTGCTCTGTCATCATAAAATATGTTAGCAAACATTTATAAAAACCTTACAGACCTTTCTAGACTATATTAAGCAAAAGGATATTAGTTACCATTTGGCAGGTTCCTGCTTCAAGGTCACAGACAGGATATTCGTGAGGGCAGCAGCTGTAATGGTCGTCACAGCAGGTTGCAGACTCGAGAGGGCAGCATCCCCATCCAAAGCAATAGCCACTGTACTCATATAAGCAGCAGCAGGTGTTTCCATCAGGGCATGAGAAGTAATCATCACATTGAGTGTCAGGCTTCTTTGGAGGTGGAGGGCTCACTGGTGATGGAGGGGTGGGACCAGGATTTGGGGGATTTGCACCCTTTTTAGTGGGATATGAAGCCTCCATTGCGATTCCGCATTTCCCAGTTGTGGTAGTAGCCACATTACGCTCCAACTTGATATAACCATCCTCTCCCCAGTCAGGACCCCATGAGTTCCTCACTAACCAGTAATCTTTACCATCTTCTGTACCATATCCAACAGCAACCACGCCATGGTCTAGCTGTGTGCCACATATACCAGTGAAAACACCCTGCATCAAGGAATGAGAAAATTAAGACTAAGACAAATTAATCAATTTCATTGGACCTTGATATTTTGTTGTTTCCAAGTCCATATATAAAAACGATTCAATAAGCTTTTCTTTGAATTGATTGTATGATTGAGCAGGTCGTATGTATTAAGTCATATATATTCAGAAAAAATAAAATAAAAAAAATGAAAGGCGTAATGAATTTAGCTGTCCTGGAAAGGTTTAATATTTAGCTGTCTTAGAGAATTGAAAAGAGTAATTACCGATTGATAGAGTTGAAAAGCTCTGCCACCAGCTTCAATGGCAACACTAACTGGTTGATTAGCTACAGCCTTCTTCAAGGAATTCTCATCATTTTCAGCAACATCTTCATATCCGTCAATTGTAACTGCCTTAGCATTCTTCTGCAAGAATGCAAGATAATTAAATAAAGTGAGAATTTCCAATAAATGTACAAAAACATGTTTCTTTCATGGCAGAACATCAAGGGGGTTTAAAAAAAAAGAATGAACAAGATAAGGCACATACCCTAAATGGATCGCATGTGTTATCAGCAGCCTTGTAAGGGTAATCTTCTTCAGTATCTATACCATCATTCTGGATAATAAAATCAAAGGCATAGTCCATGAGACCTCCATTGCATCCCTGGTTATATGATCTATCACAATCCACTAACTCCTGCTCTGACAAAGAGATTAAGTCACCAGTGACAATCTGGTTTATCCCTTCCACTGCAGCAACAGTTGAGAAAGCCCAGCAACTCCCTTCATTCAAAAAATAAACAATTTAATTATGGATTCAAATAGTGGAAACAACCTCTTGGAATTGCAAGAGGCGTACAATAGACCCATGGGTCCAACTCCTCCCAGACCCACGCATTGCGGGAGCTGCATTTTTTTAGGGAGATTTCACAATTACAGGTACTCCAATGGAATTCATAATGCATATTACATCCTAAAGAATGCGAAACAGAATATTTAGATTGAAATTTAACCAAATAATTACCCAATTTCAATTTAAACATGCATATTCAAAATATAGATTTCAATTGCACCCTGATAAACATGCATATACAAAGTATGGTTTTTTCATATCATCAATACAAAAGTTGGTCTTTTTTCATATCATCATTATAAAAAAAAAAAAGAGGGGGGGGGGGGGGGGGGGGGAGGGGGGGGGGGGCATCTTGGTCTTTCATATCGTCATTATAAAAAAATGGAAATAATCATAATCTGATATAGGTCTTACCAAAAATCTCGATGATACCATCAATGTGTTGGAGAAAGAAATACTTTTAAGAATTGAGGCTAACCACCATAATAAAAGAACAACTAATTTAAATTATAATCATCAGAGCAATATATCTTATCTTAATTCCCCCAAAAACAACATATATATTTGTTATAAAACATCATATTATTAAGTACCCAGAGATAAAATATCCACAAAAAAACTACAGTAAATTTAATTATATAGCAAACAGACAAAACCACAAAAGCACTAAACGAAAACGATAGTTTCCAGGTCAAACTAAGTCCTTGTTCCGAAACTAATAAGAAAATCCATAGAAAAGTATGCGAAATTTCCTAGTCCCACGGTCATATATGCTTCAAGCTTGATTAAAACCATAACAAAAAACCAAGAAACTTACCACACTGGCCTTGATTCTTGACAGCAACAACAGCCCCTTTTTCTCTCCAATCAACTTTCTCCGGCAAATCATCACCGTGCTTATATAAATATCTCTGAATCTTCATCGAACCCGCTAATCTTTTTTTCTTCTCCATCTTTGCACCCAAGTACGTCGCCCTGTATTCCTCATTAGTCAGATCAGCAAACTTGTTCAATCCAAGCTTATAACTCCGGTTCGCCGAGTTATGCTCATCAATAAATTTAAGATTATCCTTAAAGATCTGATACCGCATTTCCTTCTCTCCTAAAGCATTATAAGCTTTGCCATGTTTCACAAGCCAAATCTCATACATTCTTTGAATATAAGCATCGGTTCTTTCTTCTGGGTTTTGTCCATGTAAGATATTGTAATCAACAATGGACATATCAAGAGCAAAAGAGGAGAAAAAAAGGCAACCAAAAAGGATAAAAAAGGATAGAGATGTTCTAGCAGGAGCCATTGTTATTGGGTATGGATGTTTTGGCGAGTCGGGTGGCTGTGGATATATATATAGATATTGTGGGCGAACTGGCTGGAGGTAGAAATTGAAGAGAAGAAGGATCACAAAGACGAAGGTGCGCTGAAATAGGAGATTTGTTGCTGTTTATTTGTCACGCAAAGGTTAGGTTAGTGGACCCACCTAAATATGGAGAATAGTGTGTGGGTATGCGTCACAGCTTTTTTGACCGAAAGCAAATTAGAATTTTATTATATATTTCCTTTCAGGAGAAGGCATGTACTATTTCTCACCATATTGGTGGTTGGCCATGTGAGGATATTTTATTTTACTTTATTTAGTGCCTGTTAAAATTATATTATGATATTATTATTATACATTCATATATCCAATTCTTATCCTGTTTGGATATTAATTCTTCAATTGGGTGTACGATCTGAACGTAGACATTGTTTAGGTTTTTCTTATTTTTTGAGTTTGTTAATTATTTTTGGTGCATAATTATCAGAAAAATCCCATTTTAATTGTAAATATTAATTAATATTTTTAAATCCGATTCAAAGAGAAATAAGGGTTACATATTAGATATTTAACTTGAATTGAATCAAGAGTCTAATAAAAAATAAAAAATTAATAATACATAATTTAAAAATATAAATTAATAAAAAATTTAATATAATAATCGAAATTAAATTTAAATGCATTCATTTTTAATAAATAATATGAAAGTAATTTTTAGAATTTAAGATAGTAATAGAATAAGTGATGAGAATTTAAAAGTAATAATTTAAAAAAAATAAAAGGGAGAAATTTGACACTCATTGCTGAAAACTTAAATTAATTTTACAATATATTTAAAGTTTACTATTAATTCAAGTTACAAGATGGTTTTTAAAATTAATTTTATAGAATTTAATAATGATATAAAACTATTTTGGATTACAGATTATGTGATAAGTGTGGCTGTCAGTAAACAATCAATAATTACTGCTATAAAATCGTGAGAATATTAATTACTACTATAAATTTATTTTTAACCTTAATAATTTTTAAAAAATATTTAGAAATTTTTGTGAATGAGGATACAATTAAATATTTGTTAAGAAGGTTTTTTTTTTTTCAATTCAACATTCTAACACGAAATCTATATATATATATATATATATATATATTATATACTAAAATAGCTAATATTGGCATAATATCTTGTAATTCATATGTCATTGTCTCAATGTTATTATATGTACTAATTTCTTAATTAATATTTCAAATAAAATTTATTATTCATTATATAATAGGTATTTATATAATATTTATTTGGAGAGTTTAAATAAAATATTAAATTTTATATTAATTTATATTTATTTGAAGAGTTTAAATAGAATTATGATATCATATTTGATATTAATAATAATTATATTTATTTGGAGAGTTTAAATAGAATTATGATATCTTATTTGATATTAATAATAATTATATTTATTTAGATAATTCAAATATGATTATACTATTTTATTTGATGTTGTTAATAATTATATTTATTTAAAAAATTTAAATAGAATTATGATATCCTATTTAATTTTGATAATAAATATATATATATATATAATATGAAAAAACCATAACTACTGCTCTATTATTCTCTTTTTCTATAATATGTTCTGCTTCAAAATCATAATAGTACTATATTGCCATGTATTAAATTTTTTTAATATTTTAAATTAAGCTTATTATTTATTATATAATATATATTTATTTAGATAATTCAAATAGAATTAGGATATTATATTTGATATTTTTTTATAATTTATTTGATATATTGTTTATTTTTTTGTTAATAATATATAAAAAACATTATTTATTTAGTAACCAAAAGAACTATTAAACAAACACATAGCAATAAGTTACGATGAAATGTTAAAAAAGAAAAAATATTTATTTTGTTTATATAAGAGAAAACTATTAAGCGAACACGTATTAATATATTTAATTCAATTTTTAAAGAAAAAATATTTATGATCATTAATTTTTTAAAATATTTTAGTATGAAAAAATAATTATTTACTTAAAATTATTGTAAGCGTTGAAATTGGTGTGTGTATGTATATATATATATATATATAGAAAAATGCCATGAGAATCAAGTTGTGACAAATCAAACGGAGTAAAATAGAAATTTCAGTAAAATAGGATTAAAATAGAAATTTTAGTCTAAAATACAACATTTATTATAATTATCCTCGTTTGATAGTAAAAGTCAAAAATATCTCTTTTGATTTATCACAATTTGATCTCTTTAGCAGTGTCCATATATATATATATATATATATATATAATAAAACGATTATCGTTGTTATAATATTGTGCCGTGTATGACAGTTTCAATTTTGTCACGTATTCTAACTTTTTAAAATTAGTATTGGGTCACATATCGTTATTTCAATATTGCCGCATATTCTAATTTTTTAAAATTTCAAACTAAATTTATTATTATTCATTCCAATTTCTTAAAATTTCAAATTAAATGTATTATTTATTAAATAAATATCTATTTAGAGAGTACAAATAAGATTATGATATCCTATTATATTGATAATAATTATATTTATTTGAAGAGTTCAAATAGGATTATGATATCATATTTAATAATATAAATATTTATTATTAATTAATTATTAATTAAAACTAATTTTATAGTCCTTTAAAAATATAATTTTATAGTTGTAATATATATATTTTACTAAAACAATTAATGCTAACATAGTATTATGTCATATGATGTTATCTCAATCTTGTCATGTATTCCAATTTCTTAATAATTTAAATTAAATTATTATGTCACGTTCCGTTATTTTAATTTTATCACATATCTAAATTTCTTAATATTTTTAATTAAATTTATTATATAATATATATTTATTTAATATTTATTTTGTAGAATTCAAATAGAATTATAATATTATATTTGATATTTATTTATATTTATTTGAAGAGTTCAAATACGATTATGATATCATATTTGATATTAGTAATAATTATATTTATTTATAGAGTTCAAATAGAGTTATGATATATTATTTGATATTGATAATAATTAGTTATATATATAACACAAAATAAAATAATCATAATTATTATGTTATTATCTTTTTCTTTCACAATACTATTTAGCTTTAAAACCACAATATCATTATTCAACTACTACACTATTATTCAATTGACGTATAATTAATATATATATTTTTAATATTTTCTTTTATTTTTGATATTTATTTGTTCTATTATTTATTTTTTTCATTAATACAATACAAAAAATATTATCTATCCAATAACTAAAAGAATTATTAAACAAACACTTATAGTTTTTTTTGTGTATAGAGTAATACAATTGAAATAACTATTAAGTGAACACTTATTAATATATGTAATTCAATCATTGAAGAAAAAATATTTATGCTCATCAATTTTGAAGTATTTTATTATGAGAAAATGATTATTTATTTAAAATTATTTTAAGTTTTAAAATTAGTATATTTATATATTGAGTAAAAATACTTATTGTATCGTGCAGGATATTTTCTAATTGTCTTTAGTTAAAAATAAAAATTTCAAAAATAAAATAAGTAATTTTATTAAATCATGAAAATACCAAGAACACATTAAATTATAAAATATTCTTAAAAAATATAAAATATTTAAGAAAATCCGTCCACTGATGTAATTTAAATAGTATTTAATTTAATAAATACTCCCTTCGCTTAATTTCAATTGTCGTGTAAGAATATTTTTTTATTTTATTTTAAGTGTTGCTTTTAAAATTTCAAGAGAGTATTAATTAAAAAGTTTTAATATTATTTTTAATTAAACCCTCTATTTAAAATAGTTGTAATATTATTCCTAATTAAACTATCTATTTAATGGAAGAGAATAAGTAAAATAAGAAATATAAAAAATGATATTTATGTAGATTGCAAAAGAAATTTTATAAAATTTATAATTACTAATTATTTTTTTGGTTTATACATATTATTTTTATACGACACTTGAAATGAAATGAAGAAAGTATAAAATATGAAATATTAATCATTAAAATATATGAATTTTAGTAAGAATTATGTAAATTTATTTTTATTATTGTAATACTAGTATACTAAATTGATTAAGGATATTAATATTCTTCTTATAAATATCTCATTCTCGAGAGAATAAGACTTTCTCCTCCTTTAAAATGGGAAAGTGCGAAGTTCATGTGATCTTTGAGTTAACCTTTTTTTGAGAATTATTATTGGCTCATTGAAATCTTATATTTCGCAAGAGCAGTACATGTTCCAACTAAAAATCCTATTATTTTATATATATCTCAGGGACAAAACTATTCAAATAAATAAATAAATAAATTTTATTTCAAAAATACAATGTAAAATTAAAATATTTACATTTTTTTAAAAAATTAAAATAAATTTTTAAAAATATCTCACTCATTGCTAAAATAATTTTTTTTAAAAAAATATCTCTTCTCTCGCTACAATCAATATTTGACTTTAATTTTTATTTTTTTGTACTTCACTATTAAGTAAAAATATTCTAATAAAATAATAAAATTAATATTTTAAATTATTTTTTAGCATATAAAATTTATAAATTTTTATAAAGAAAAAATTTTAATTATAAAAAATAAATAACATTAAAAAAAATATAAAAATATAATAATAAAAATTATTAAATTTATTTTTAAATAAATTTTATATATTATGTAGATAAAAAGAATTAAAAAAATAATTCCGTTCTGTAAATACTGTGTAGATATTTGATAGATATTTTTTTATGTTTAGTTTTGATAGATATTATAGATATTGTGTGTATGTTATATATTTATTTGTGTATATTGTATGTATTTATATAAATATTGTGCGGATGTTGTGTGTATATAAAATTAAAAAATAATTTTAAAAAAATTAAAATTATTTTGTAGATATCTGGTAGATATGATAGATATTCGGTAGATATTTGGTATATAATATGTATATGTTATTATTTATTGTGTATATATATTATTATTTTTTATGTGTACATGTTAAAATTATATTATGGTATTATTATTATATTCATATATATCCAATTCTTATCCTGTTTAGATATTAATTCTTCAACTGGGTGTGTTATATGAATGCAGACACTGTTTAGGTTTTTGTTATTTTTTGGGTTTGTTAATTATTTTTCGTGCATAATTATTAGAAAAATCCCATTTTAATTGTAAATATTAATTAATATTTTTAAATCCTATTCAAAGAGATATAAGAGTTACATATTAGAGATTTAACTTGAATTGAAACAAGAGTCCAGTAAAAATAATAATAAATTAATAATACATACTGTAAAAAATTATAAATTAATAAAAAAAATTAATATAATAATAAAAAATAAATTTAAATGCAATCAAGTTTTTAAAAAACTAGAAAAAATTTCTCGTAATGTGTGGATATTTTTATTCAATATCTATAAATTATATTAATTTTTCACATTGTTAAATGAAAAATTGAATTTGTAGGTTGATTAATACATGTTTCAAGGTAAAATTTAATTTTGTTTTTAAAATTAAATTATTTATTGAAAAATTTAAGAAATATATATAAAATTATAAAAAAAAAATTTGAATATAGTCATATTTTATATTTCTATTATGCTTGTCACAATGTTAGATATCTTCTTCAAACAATCATGTCAAAAAAATTAAAGTTAATTATAAAAATTATAAAATTTAATCCAAACAAAATTTAAATAATAGCAATTAAAAATAAATTTAAAAAATTAAATAAATCTAACATAAATTTTAAAATAAAACTAATCAAAATAATAAACCTAAATAAAATTAAAAATTAAAAATTAAAATAAATAAAATTAGAAAATTGCAGAAATAACAAAATTTTAACATAAATTAACATAACATTATAGTTTATCCAAATTAAATAAAACTAGTTAATTAAAAAAACTCAAAAAGAAGCTAAAAATACCATAAAAATAAATAACAAAAAATTCAACCCAAAATATTATAAAACAAACACACACAAAAAAAAGTATAACAACCAAACAATATAAAAAAACTTATATAATAAACAAATAACAAAAAAAAGTACAAAAATTAGAAAAAATTCAACAACAAAAAATTAAAAATCAAATAATATAATAAATTATTCAAAAATAATCACATGACAAAAAATACTAAAAAAATATATTAAACAACAACCGATGGTGTATTAGGAAATGCAAAAAAGAGCAAGAAATATTGATGAAAGAAAGAATGACAATCTTCTCTATTGTAATTACAAATATGATGATCAAATGAAATAAATAAATAATAAACTAAAAAAATATGAGAAAAAAATATTAAAAATAAAAGCAAAAATATGAAAAATATGATATATTATATATATTTCAGTTGACTGATAATGTTGTGGTTTTAAAATTAAATAATATTATGTGAGAATAATATAATAGCTTAATAGTTATGATTTTTTGTGTGTTTATTCATACATATATGCATACATATATATATATATATATATAATTAATTAATTATTATTAATATAGAATAAGATATCATAATTCTATTTGAACTCTCTAAATAAATATAATTATTATCAATATCAAATAAAATATTATAATTTTATTTGAAATTTTTAAATAAATATAGAACAATATCAAATATAATATTTTAATTCTATTTATAAATAATAAATTTAATTTGAAATATTAATAAATTAAGATAGTGTCAGGATTAAGACAGTAACACGTGTCACAATATTACGTTAGTGTTAGCTGTTTTAGTATAATAAATGTAAATAATATGAAATTAATTTTTAGAATTTAAGATAGCAATATAATAATATTTTAAGAATTTAAATAAAAAGGGAGAAATTTGAAACTTATTGCTAAAAACTTAAATTAATTTTGTAATTTATTTAAAATTTATTATTATTTTTATATAAATTATTTTTTTAAAATTGAGCCGAATATGATCATCAGAGTAGTAAAGTTAAAACAGTCTTTACATGTTTATGGTAAATTTACTGTTAATTTAAATTATAAGATGGTTTCTAAAATTAATTTTATATAATTTATTAATAATATAAAATTATTTTAGATTATAAATTAAGTGAAAAACGTGGTTGTTAGTAAATATTAAACAATCAATAATTGTTGTTGCTATAAATTTAGCTTTTACCTTAATATTTTTTTAAAAAAAAAACTATATAGAAATTTATGTGAATGAAAATATTATTAAATAGTTGTTAAGGAGCTTTTTTTTTAATTCAACATTATGATATAAGATTATTTTATTGAACAATAGATTTTTTCTTTTAAAAAAAAACAACTTTTAATGTCCTTATTTTTATATATAGATAAAAATAAAATAATTAATTTTATTAAATCATGAAGATACTAAGAATGCATTAAATTATTCTTTCACAAAAAAAAAAGAATGCATTAAATTATGTAATATTCTCAATTTAAATTGTTTTTATTATTTTTTTTAAAAATCATAATAATCCATCCACTAATGTAATTTAAATAGTATTTAATAAATATAAAACAGGGAACATTATTCATTAAAATAAATGAATTTTAATAAGAATTATGTAATTTTATTTTTATTATTGTAATATTACTATTTTAAATTAATTAAGGATATCATATTCTTACTTTTTTTTTTAAATATCTCATTCTCATGAGGACATAACTTTCCTCTCCTTTAAAATGGGAAAGTTCGAAGAACATGTGATCTTAAATTAACTTTTTTTGAGAATATAATATTATTGAATCTCTAAAAAAAATTTATTGTCTTATTGAAATCTTATATTTCTAATCAGGAGTGGAGATAATACATGTTCCAATTAAAAATTCTATTATTTAAAATACATTTTAAGCCATCAAAGCCTCATTAAAAATTTTAAAATGATCCCATTAAAATTATTAGTAAAATACTCTATGATCGCTTTTATATAATTTTGAAATTTTAATAAATTTATTGGTCTATATATCTTGATTTACTCAAACTATTAATACATTCTTCAAATTTATTTAATTTTCAATTTAGACTCTAAAATGTTTAATATTTAAAAATTTCCAAAAATTATATATATTTTAATTTTTTTTCTTAATTTATATTATAATCCCATTCAAATTGTTAAAATATCCGTTAGTTTTACTAAATTTTTAACTTTGAAATAAGAATATATATTTTATTTTAAATGATAATATAAAATAATAAAATTGTTTTATAAATCATTTAAAAGAAACTATATATTATAAAAGATTTATCGTACTTTGTAATATCCATAATATTGAAGAAATTAAACAAGTATTTAAAAGTATAAGTATTGTATATACCTAATATATACTTAATATATATATAATATATACATATTATATATTTATACTATGTATGTTGGTTATATGTATATATTTATTATACTTGATATATATGATGTATGCATATATGGTATACTTGATGTGTACATAGAGTACACATGACATATATAAATATATGGGTATATATATATTAAATATATATTATATATACATCATATAAATACATTACATAAATATATACATAAAAATATATGTAATATATAAGTAACATATATATGACATATACATATACATATATATATATATACATATACATATTATATAATTGTAATATAAATGAAATATAAACATATATGAATAATTAGTGGTGGGAAGATGATAAATGAGTAAATATATAAATAAAAATAATAAAAGAAAAAGAAAGTAAAAAGAAGAGAGAAATCTAAGAGATATGCATATTGATTGTTTGAAATATAAATGACATATATAAAATATATAAATATACATGGAATATACAATATATATATATAAAGTATAAAATAGTGTTGAAAAAGGTGATAATAATAATAATAATAATAATAATAATAATAAGAGAAGAAAGAAAAGTCAAAGAAGGGAATAACTTGATTGGTGGAAATTAAAGGTGAAAAAATAAATATCAAAGTATTTAATTATATTTTAATTCAATTAATATATTATTAATTATATATGTGGCTAGGAAGAAGGAAAAAAAGGTCTATTTTTCTTCTTCTTCTTCTTCTTCTTCTTCAACGTGTGATATTGGAGAGAAGGTAAGAAGAGTGTTAATTTTTCTTATATATCAAATTTTACAAGGGATTTAAAGAAAATTTAAGTTAATTTTGAAGAAAGATTAAAGTAACAAGTCTTCTTTCTTTAAAGTTTTAATTTCTTAGTTTTAAGTTTATGTTTGGAATTGCTAGAGAGAGAAATGGATGTTAAATTTTTAAAATATATAGATGGTTGATTGTTTGAAAAAAAGAACAAAGTTGAAGGAAATATGGTTTTGGTATGAATATGTGTACTACATTCGGGTTTTAGCTTAGATGTTCATAATTATTGTAATGAAGTGATTTAATGTTGTTGTAATATAAATATAATGATTTTATGGTTGAAAATTAAATATGAGAGAGTTTAGTTAAATTTAAGGTTATAGACCTATTATGTGAAATTAGAATTTCAAATATGGATGTTGATAATTATTTTCATGAGATGAATTAGTGTTGTTTTAATGTAAATGTTATGATTTTAAAGTTGAAAATGTAATACGAATAGATTTTAGGTGAAGTTAATGTTAATAGTTACATTATGTGAAATTTAAATTTTTGAAAGAGATTTCCATAATTATGGAATAGAATTGTTTTAATGTTATTTTGATGTATAATTGATGATTATATAGTTGAATGCTGTAAATGAGTTTGATATATTGAAGTTTGAATAAGGTAGTAATAGTAAAAATAGTAATTTAGTGAAATGTTACGTAGAATTGATGTAAATGGTGTAGGAATGATTAAAATGTGTTAAAATGAATTGCTAATGCTATATTGGAACTTGTAATGTGGCTTAGGGTTGAGCAAAGGAAAATTATAAAATTTAAAGAATTGAATGTCATTGGTGAAAATTTGAATTGGGAAGTGAAATTAGCTTGGTATTTGACAAATTAAGGTTAGTACATATATTGATCTACTTGAAATTTGTTATGTATGTTTTGGTGTTATTTATGTGAAGTATTTGAAAATGTAGGAAATCACATAGTCTATGCAATATGGCATAGTTATATGATAGTGTTATATTGGTATTTGTTAAATGTAAAATTAAGGTTTATACTAGAAATGCATAAGATTTGTAAATTGAACTATTGTAGAATAGCCATTTCAATAGTTATATGTATAATGTAGTGGATATGGGACATGCTAAAAAAATTTATAAAAATAAACAATGTTATATGAAAAAAGAAAGAAGATGTAAAAATTATGAAAGAAACCTAGATCTAGAAGTATGACTAAGATGTGTATATTGAAAAGTGTGATAAAATGTGTGTGGAATGAGTCATAATGTGAGTGTGACTTATAATTATATAATGTGATAGTGAAATAATGATGAATATGTGAATAATAACCAAAATAAGGTAAATGTAAAGTGATCATGAAAAATTATGACCACTTGGAAAATATGTTAAATTGTGAAAAAGAAATGAGAATGATAAGAATTAATGAAAAATGAATAGGGGAGTTAAAAAAAAGATACCATTTGGTTCACTTTAAAGAATAAACAATATTCTTTAAAGTAACAGTATAATGAATTAATGTTTGTATAATAATAGGATGATGAACTTTACAAATGCTAGATACATGAGAATATTACATGATTTTAGAAAAATATATAAATATTACATGAATATAAAATGATAAAATGAATTGAAATGTAATAATGTATAATGACATGATAATGATGAAGAAGAGTGTTAAATAAATGAATATATAATGTGGTAATTTATGAGGCATGTGATGGTGATCATAGTTGACATAATCACAAGAGTTATGAAAAATGTGATAAATATACTAGAAATGTGATTTACTAGTCACATTGTGGTTATAGCTAGAAAGATGATGAAATATGTTGCAAACATTTGAAATATGGAAATTAATGATGTTTAAATGGTAATGTGAAATGAGATATATTATGATAAAATGATGAGATATGATGAATTAAAATGAGTTGACATTAATATGAATGAGAAAAATGAGAAAATAAGGCAATGCGATGATAAAAAGTGATTATGGAAAATATGTATTATTTGTGTGCCTAATAAGTTATTCAATTTTCAGAGTTCTGTGTTTAGTGGCATGCCTATGAGGTTATCCTTATTATCTGCCTTCGAGACTAGACGTTAGGCGTCACTGATATATGATTTGCCTTTAGGGCTAGATGCTAGGGGTCACTAATATATGATTTGCCTTTGGGGCTAGACACTGGGTGTCAATATGAACCAAAACAGTAACTCTGAGATTTGAATAATATATTAGTATTATTTGGGTCCATGCTTATGTTTGTATATTGTGTTATGGATAATGAAATATGACGTTTGGATGGTAAGATGAATTATGATATATGATTAAAAATATCAATGTTGATAGACCTGAGCAGAGCTGGGTCTAGAGATGGAGTTGACCTAAGCATAATTAGGTCATGAGATTGTTCGTATGTGTACTGGATTTGACAGTTGAGATTAAAAAAAAATAAAGAAGTATATATATATATATATATACACCATGTATAAAATAAGAAGTAATAATGTATATGTATAATGTATATTATTTATAGATATGTACCATTAAGCTGTAAAGCTTAGTGCGGTTGTGTAAATCGCACAGGTAAGAGCGTGTCGATCAGTGAAACTCAGACTATAGTAGATGTATGGTGATCTAGACTGTCGCAAGACCAATGGTGCCATTTGCATATATGTATATTTATGATTTAAGTATTTTGGTTTATGTAAATTAACTTATAACAATTGTGTTAGTTTATAAATATATACAGTGTGTATATATCTACGTCAGTATTTGATTTTAATAGATAAAGTTTAAAGTGTTGAGATTTTAATTATATAGTAATAAAGTAGCGAGTTTAGAGAATGAATGAAATTATTAATATTTTAAAAGTGTAAAATTTTTATACAGATTGTGTGCTTTTTGTTTTGAAATTTATCCGAATTACAGAAAAAACTCTAACGAGATTTTTCAGAGATTTTTTTTATTAAAGTATGTTTTTTAGTCTTTAAATTGTTAATGAATATTATTTATTTATTTATTAAAGTATACTTAAGTTGCAAAATATTCTCTTGAATTTATAAAAATTTGATAAGACTGGAAACTATGACATTCTCATACTGTATATGCATATATTATATATATATCGGATGTATATATTATATGTATATATGGTATAAGAGTGTTGCATACTTAGAATCAAATGAGAAAAATATTAAATGTCTTTTTTTAAATTAAAAATAATATTGTATTGCATATGAAACAAATTAATATTTGTTTGTCTAAGGAATGATAACTTTTGGCCTTTATGTGTGTGAGGCATGTCAGAGGATTATAGGTTCTTCAATCAAAATGCACAAACTGACTTCTTGCTCAAAACAATGTGCAAAATTTTAAAACGGATTTGACATAAAAAAAAGAGTCCTCAAACTCCCCTAGTGCAAGGAACTGAGTATCCTCACCTTTAAAGACCAGTCGATTCACCATTGGGTCAGTCATGCTACTGACCTCCTCTTACTATTAATGCTCTTGTCACCTTTAATTATCTCGAAGAACCAGGGTCCTTTACAAAAGTTTGGCCTAAGAGAAATAGTGAATGGACAATATAGATATGAGGCCCACTAAGATGGAACTGAAATGCTCATTTGGCTTTGAACTCATACAACACTGCTGCGTATGGTCTCCAGTCAGTTCGATAAGCAAGAGTTTAAAATTAGTTTTTTATTTTAAAAATATTTACTCTTCTTTTATTTTGAAAATAGAGAATGAATTTGTTTTAAAAGCTTGATTAAAGAGTCATCATCTCAATTTATCCATTTTAAGAAAATTTAAGAAAAAACTTGTAATGGTCAAGATTTTAATCAGGGACGTTTTAACTAATAATGAAAAATTGATAGTGTATAGTGACAAAAGTATTGTGGATAAATGCTATATGTAAAGAATAGTACATTGTATATCTTAAAACTTTACTAAAAAGAGTATTTTTTTACTGTTTTACGAGATTAAAACTCGATTTAAAATCAATGGTTAAGAATAAGGGTACACCATAGTTATTATGAGTATTCCCTCACTATATTAAAAATATTATAAATATATATATATATATGTATATGTGTATGTGTGTGGAAATTTATGATTTCCTTCTTCTCTCCACGCCACCATCACCAACACCACTAAAGTTTATTCTTTCTTCCTTCTTTCCATGATTTGAATCAAAACTTAAGATAAGATCACATCTAAATATAAGTGTTGAGAAAATTAAGTTGGAAAAAAAGTGGTGATTATCAACAAGGTATATGCTTTTGATTTCTACTTTGCAAAAATATGAATTTTTATGAGTTTAAATGATTTAATTGAATGATTGAGTTATGTATAATGATATAGTTCTTGAAAATATTGATTAAATGGATTGTTGAGTGAAAAATAACTTTTATATGATGGTTTTGATACATTATTTTCTTAGATCTTCAATATGTGTGTGTTTAATGAAGTTAAAAGTGCAAAATACATGTGTTTGGAGTGCCACAGTCGTGGCAAATGTGGGCCACGACCGTGAGATTGAAAGCGTGATTGTGTTTTCAAAAAGTTCGATAAAATAGAGCAAGTCTCAATGCCACGATCGTGGCCCTTGAAGGCCACGACCGTGGGGGTTTCAAACTTATTTTACAGATTCATTTGGGATCCCACGGGCGTGGGGTTGAGATGCCACGGCCGTGGGGTACCTAAATAATATTTTTGGCTTGTATTTTGTGATATACGGGCATAGTATGAGGTTAATATGTGTATATTTCATACTTTTGTATTGAGAATTCATGTGTATGTGTTAAATGTATGAAAAAGAGTGAGAAACTTTAGATAAGTGACAAACATAGATATCATACTAAATGTTGATAAGAGTAATGTATTAATGAAATGATATAAACAAGTTAGTGTTAATCAATGACATGAGACTAATATGTGTATAATCCATACTTTTGTATTGATGTGTTCAACGTATGAAAACGAGTGATAAACTTACGATAAGTGACACACATATATATCCTACCAAATGTTGATAAGAATATAGTACCAATGAAATGATATACAATGTAGTGTTCATCAAAATTAATGATTGGCCCAAATCATACTAAGTTTATATTTGGCGTTGGATTGAATGGCTAACCAGAGGAAAGTTAGCCACAGTGATAGTGGGTACCTCGTGCCATTAATGGATACATTGTGTTATCAGTGATAGAGGGCATAATTGCCATTATAAATTCTTGAGTGATGGCATTCAGATTGCTACACTAACATGTTATCCAAACCTATGATCTAAGTTTAGTATGTATGGGCATAATAAATGAAGATATTTAATTGAAAATACATGTGAACATGATCGTTGTGACTAACGAAAAAAATGTAAAATAATAATTGAAGTCAATTACTTGAAATTGAATTACTGTGTTATAGTGTAAAAGTGATTGTTAATATATATATATATGTGTGTGTTTACAAGTGGAAGTTCTAATGCACGGAATGGAAATGTTATGCTCAAGGTATTGAATTAATTAATAACTTTATAAGTGTTGTAATGATTGAAAGTGTATATAATGATATAATGATATAAAGTACTCCAAAGTATAGTATAAAAATTAAGTGCTGAAAAGTATAGATTGAATGAAATGATCCTATATGTGAACTTGAAAAGGAAGACTTATTGAAAAACAAAATAAGCGTATTGTGAACAATGTTATCAAATGAGAAAGAAAGTCTTAAATAAAATGATTCTTAACGAGACAAGTTGCAGTACCGAAAGTATTGTATTACATGATAACTTTTACACAGGGATAGCTATTATTTTGTGTAATCAACATGGAATGTTGATTTGTTACTGAAATTAGTTCATATATTGAAATACTTCTTAAAACCGAAGTGTTATTACTATATTTTCATAAGTATAGTTCTTTAATATTAAGAGATAAAATATATTTTTATAAGCACCACTAAGCTTTGCTTAGCGTGTTAGAATTATTTTCTGACACGCAGGTATCAGAACATCGGAGCAAGTTAAGAAGTGGAATTAAAAATCTCAGGAAATTACCTATATTACAGATGAAGATATTGTGTCTATTGTATTCATAAGTTATAAAATGTATATAGATACTTTTGTTTGACTATTTGATAGATTGTACAAATGTGTAAACATGAAAGGAATATATGTATTTAAAGGATGAAGTGTGAAAGTGACTGACTATTAAAGAAGGGAATGTATTATATAATCATTTGATTTGACAAGTGTATGATAGTTATCTGGTTTGTAACTAGTATTTGGATGATTGAAAATTGGTCTAAATGTTGGACCTATAAGTGTTGTGATATGCAGATTGTATTATTATTTGAAAAATTTTATTTATGAAGAGAGTTTTCTCTGAATTGATTGGAGCGCGGAAAGTGTATTGAATAACATTCTCTAATAGTTTTTATATAAGAATTGTCAGAGGATGTTACAAAACCTATTTTTGTTGACTCCATAAAAAATGGTTAATTTTATACCTAAAAGGATCTAGTTAAAAACCAATCATGATGGGTTTTGAGCTAGGTTTTCAAGTTGATTTTAAGCAACAAAATATTCTCCTTTAATTAAATCTTAACTCTTGAAAAATTGATTTTTATACAATGGCAATTAAAGTGTGAATGACAAATAATTATATGCACATAAAATTATAATAATGGTATCCATATAAATGTGAAAGTAGAAATAAAGTTATAACCCCAAATTGACATAGATAGGAGAGCTTTGACTCTAGCCCTTATAAGTACCATATCAAATATAAATCTCCAACTAAAATTAATAATTACGACTCTAAGATCACATACATAGAAGAGCATTAGCTCAACCCTTATGGGTATGACTAAACACAAATCCTCAAAAGAAAATAATTTAAGCAAATAATAATTGAATAATAAAATAAAACAAATTAAATCAAAATAAACAACATAAACGAATAAGTAAATAAAGATGGACCAATTATGTGGTTTTTAATGGACTTGCTGCTTGGAGTAATATTTCAAACATGCCTACTTATTCCTTTTTAATGGAAATCAGAGACTCTTAGTAGTTTCTTCCTTTGATTACAAAGGGCAAAGATTAATTAATTATGTTATCGAAATGATAAAGATTGGGTTAGAGAAATACCTTTGTGAATTTCCTCTTAGTTGTCTTGATATAAGGTTGAAGTGCTTTTCCACTTTGCAATTCCATCACACTTGAGCTTTAAACAAAAAGGAAATAATTTAATCAAGAGAAGAAAAAAGAAAAATTAATTATAATTAATTAATTTTCAAAATAAAAATGGGCATTAATTCGATTATATTTTTCTATCAGCCAAAAGGTTCATTTTTAGAAGAAAAGATCCTTATTTATAGGGGAATAAGTCAAAAATCAGATTCAATGGCTAAAATCTGCCCTAATGCGGCTGGCTACTTATCATGCAAGTTGTTGGCCGCATGAGGTACAGATGACTGCGTTGGGAATTGCCGTCTGGACCACTATACCTGGCACTACACGCCATTATGGTGCAAATCCAAATTGACTGGTGTAAAAAATAAGGTTCACAATTGCCCTTCATTGCGTCCATTTTATTTTAAAAGTAGGTGCAATGGTGTGAACCAGGTAAAATTAGAGCAAATAAACCTAATTTTCCAAATGTCTTTAGGTTTAGAATCCATGTGAAATCATTTTTACAATCCATGTATTGTTGCAAAATTCAGTCTAACTAACTTTTCCTGGATTGGGTTTTGATGGGGGCTTTTCTCCTTCTTTATAAATAGGAAAGGAGGATGCTTATATGAGCTTCTCCCTTTCTTTCTCTATATCTTCCTCTCTCCATTTTCTACTTTAAGTAGATTTGAAAGATGCCCTCCCCTTCATCAAGCGAGGCTATGAAGGTGACTGTAGTCACTGACTTGCTGGTGGATGCTGCTACCATGCTTCTCAGATGTACATCACTGAGGTACTTTTCTTTTACTTTGACTTGCAAAACAAAAGAAATAGACCCTTCTTGTAATACCCTTATATCCTAAATATATATAATACATATACTCCATATACGTATAATACATATTTAGGACATAAAGATACTATAATAAATTTATATAAATACCCTTATTTTAGTATTAAAAATAATTTTTAATTTATAAAAGAAATTTTCTGAAAAATTTTACCAGAGTTTTGTCTGTAATTTCAATATTTCCAAAATCAAAGAACGCATAATTTGCACAAAATTTCATTCCCAAAAATATAGCTTTTACAAATTCAACAATTTCTCCAATTATCATCAAACACTTCATCCCAAAATCACATTCTCATTAATTACATTCATACGTTTCTTAATATAACAATGCCTAACATAAACATACATACATAATACCCTAAAATATGTACATATATTGAGATTTTATTTTACAATCCAAAAATATATATATAATTTTTAAAATTATACATTTATGCGGCACCGTTAGTGTTGGTCACGTGGCAAAACTCAACTTCAAATCTCAAACTCTAACTAGTCCACTCTAATCCATAAATCTTTCATTTACGCGATACATTTCAACCATGCTAAGTAAACAACTTAGTGGTATATATTTAAATAATAATAAACATTCAAATCAATAATTCTGTTACATAACATAACATGCATTATTCTAACCAAACCCTCTTTAACTATTACTGCTCATCAACATGACATAATCACACTCATACAAACACTCACACACATACACACACACACATTCTGAGCCCAGCATTTCACTTAAAGTGATCCAAAGGTCCGACACCAGAGATACGATATCACATATCATCCGTAGGTCATCCCCTGTCGACATCAAAGACAAGTGTCAAATATCACTCGAAGGTTGTCTCCTCTTGACACTGAGGGCAAAGTGTCAAATATATCACCCGAAGGCTATCCTCTCTTGACACTGGAGACAAAGTGTCTATTGTCGCCCGAAGGTCATCTCCTCATCACAAATATGCTCGACACTAGTGTGTCTCACTCGAAGGCATAATAATTATCATGACTTACTGTTAGCAAGTTAACTGTACCAACACCACTTTTTATGACCATTACCACATTACACTTTAAAACACATTTCACAATCTGATTATATCATTTTATATTCACATTATTTATCCTTGAGTCACATTCACAATGTGACTCACTCCACACATTTTATATAACACCCTTATACCCTATATATGTATAATACATACATTTCGTATATATAAAATATGCATATAAGGTATAAAAATGTCACAATCCGATTTAATAAAAATTTTCATATTTCAAATTTAAAATTTCAGATACTTAAAAATTTATATTTAAATAATAAATAAAATATTCTTTATAAAACATAGGTTCCAAAATAGTATTTTTCATAAAATTCTTTGAAAAAAATTTATCAGGGTTTTATCTTTAATTTGGACATTCTCAAATTTCATCAAAACACACCCTGGAAAAGAACACTCCCAATAAAATTAATCATACATTTCACCCATACTCCTCAATTTCTCCTAGTTTCTCAAAATATTTATACATATATATATATATCAAAACACATATAAACCTCAATTACCCAATTTATCCAAAATATCCTTTATAATTTACAATATATACACCAAAACATAGTATAATATATATAATATCAAATGTAATATAAAACATATATATGCTGGCAGTGTCTCTGATCTTGATGCCCAAAACCAACTCCACAAGTAAAATCTCAAATCTAAACCCGACTCGGTCTAGAAAAACTCTCTGGCTCAACCGGATCACCCATATCACCTGCACAATAAATTACAATCGTGCTAAGCTAAAAGCCTAGCAGTACAAACTTTGATAACAAATAAACTTAAATACAATGTCAATGCTTAATGCTTTCATTATATGTCATAAAGTGGCATCCAAGCTCACTTTTAAACATATTCTTTCATCATTTACTAATTCACATAAGCACATACACAAGCATGGGTCCAAATAATCTAATACATTATTCAAATCCCAGAGTTACTGTTTTGGTCTATGTTGACATCAAGTGTCTAGCCCTGAAGGTAAATCATAGTAATGCTCAAAAGCTAGCCTCGAAGGCAAATCATATCATAATAATGCCAAACGTCTAGCTCCGAAGGAAAATCATATCACAGTGATGCATATCGCCTAGTCCCGAAGGCAAATAATGGAGATAACCTCATAGGCATGTCACCAAACACAGAACTCTGGAACTTGAATAACATACTAGGCACATAGTTATTTCATATTTTTCATCATCAATTTTCTTTTTTATTTTTTCATAATCAGCTAGGCACATTGCCTCATTTCTCATTATTAATTAGGCACATTGCCTCTTTTTCACATTTTTCTCACAATGCATCATTTGTCATTTTTATTTTTTTCTCATTTATATCAATGTCATTTCATTTTAATTCATCATATTTCATCATTTTATCACAATGTATCACATTTCACATCAAAACTATTTTATCCAAATATTTTGGGTTATTTTTACATATTTTACATTTTATGCAGTTTAGCCATTAACAATGGCTTTTTACAATGGATATGATGTATATATGACAAATCACATGTCATACCACAATGTTCAATACATCAAGTAGCTTAACATACTTTCCAACCAAAATGTGTTAAGCCCAAATTTATGATAACATAACTAATTCATCAAAAGTTTGTACTTACCTTAGAAAGTACTCACAAGCAAGCTACAAAACTCCCTCTAACCTGCTGTTCCAAGTTGCCCTTCAATACTAGGATTGGGTAAATCACATTTTCTTAATGCCTATACCAAATGTGATCAAATACAATCATTTAATATCATATTTGAAGGCATTCTCAATATCAAACCTTAATTAAATATCATTCAATTTAAAACCCCAAAGTTAAGCCCAACCTTACTTTAACTTTGAAAAATCATATTAAACCATTTAAATTGGTAATTTAAGTTTATTTAGATTATTACAAATACATTTTAACATGTTTAAACCAATCACATTAATTAAATACACACTTTTGTTCAAAAATCTAAAATGACATAACCTTCACCATTGAAGATTTTCCATTCCAACTCAATCTAATTATCAATCCAAGCTCAGTTCCATCACTAATACCATTAAACAATATTCTTTAAACATTAAAATCAAACAATTCATCATGTTTGAAAATTCACTTTTTCAAAACCCTAAATCGACATTACTTCATCCAAACTCTATCCAAACATAACCAAATTCAATATTTGACTTAAAATCACTATTTATGCATCAAAATAATATATTTGGAATCAAATTGTATAATTAAATCACATGATTTCATAAACTCAAAAGTTACATGACCCTAAAAAATTCTTTCTTTTCACCAAACTCAACTTAAATTCAACCATTTCTTCAATACAAACTTAAAATCATTAATAACTACTAAAAAAAACTTCATTCATACCCAAATAAGCAATTAAAATGTACTACTTCAAAAGTCCAAAATTAACATAGTCATAAAATCATGGATTTTCAAAGAAAAAGTTGAAAAACTTACTATTTATAGTGAAAAACCCCAAAATTTTACTTAAAACCTTGAAAACCCTTCAATGCTTGAAGCATTGAAGAAGAAAAATCTTGAGCTTTGAACAACAATGGTGGTCGGCCTAGAAGGAAGAAGAAGAAGAAGATAGCTTTTTATTTTCTCTCTCCATACACTTTCTTATTAACCGTATATATAATATATTATATTATATTTTTAATTAATTAATTAATTAATTAATAAAATCTAAAATTTACATCTTACATATAAAAATAAATTATTTGAAAATTATTTAAATAATTTTCAATTTTCAAAGTATAATTATAAAAATGCCATTCGACCTTTGATTTTTCTTTTGAAAGAGGACTTTTGTTTGGCTTGTATATATTATGTATATTTCATGGATATTTCACATATGCATTCCACTTTTTCACTTAAAATCAGTCAATTTTTTCATTTAAACCATTTATTTAATTTATCCAATTTAATTTTAATTTATTTTATTAAATTTTTAAAAATTAGGGACATTACATTCTATCACATTTTGTCTATTTCTGTTTCCTTTCCTTAATCATGTAAAATTTCTATGTTCTCAATATTTTATAGAAATCAACATCTTGTTAATATTAACACATTAATTCATACTAATGTCATTTAAAAGAATATTGTTTTATTATTTAAAGTGAGTCAAATTGTATTATTTTCTCATCACATTACTCATGTTTTACCAATTTTAATCATTTTCATTCTTTTCCCATAAGTTTTCATATTTTTCACATTTTTATATTTATTTTTCCCATTATCCACATTTACACATCACATTATTAAATCTCACACATTTCATGTACAAACATTAATTTTACATTGAGCAAATGTTTAATGTGATATTCATCACATAACTATGTCACATTGCATAGGTTATGTAGATATCCACATCTTAAAGAAACAACATACGTTATGCGAAAATCACATTTAATAAAATCTCAAGTCAATTAAATATGTACTAACTTTAATTCGCTCCCAATATAACTCAACACCTCTTTTCAAGCCAAACCCTAAATTCCACCTCTTCCACCAATTTGATTTACATACACATAAATCCAACAAAAAACAATATTACTTAGTTTAAATCTATTTCCATAGTTAATCTATATCAAACCATCATTAAATATACAATTTCCATCCAAATCCTATTAAATCTCTAATTTCAACCTTTTCTACTTTGTTTAAATTTCATCTAACCCAACTCATATCCAACATTTAACCATAAAATCATTACTTACATATCAAAATAACAACAAAATAGCTCATTTCAATAATTATAGTTACTTCCATCTAAAAACCTAATTTCACATAACCTTCCATAACCCTAACTTCATCCAAACTTACCCATATTCAATTTCTAACCATAAAATTATCATATATATATATTATAGCAACATTAAATCATCTCATTACATTGATTAAAACCACCCATATCAAAATTCTATTTTTTGGCATAACTTTTTCATAACCCTAAATTCATCAATTACACTCTTCTCAACAAATCAATGAACAAATAATCACATATACATTATTATAACTCATTTACCATCAATTTTAACTATTAAGCATACTTTCTCTCTCTAGACATTCAAAACATTATCTAAAAAAACTCAAAACAACAAGCTTTAGAAGAATCACTTAATTTCTTGGATTAGTCTTCAAAACCAACTTGTAATCCTTTGATTCTTAGTTAAATTTGGCGTCTTAGAAGAAATTCTCTCTTCCTCTTTCTAACCTTAAAAATTCAGCATACATAGAAGAAGGAGGAAGATGACATTTTTTATTTCCTTCTTCATTTACTATGCATATATATTAATATAATTAATTATTTAATTATTTATTTAAATTCCTTTTAATTTCAACCAAGTATTTCCTTCTTCTTTTGACTTTTTCCCCTTATTTATTGATTTAATTAACATCTTCCTATCCATAATTACACACACACACATATATATATTTCCTTTATACTTTATTTATATGTTATATATATTTTTATGTATATGTATATGTAATGTGTATTTCATGTATTCCTCAAGTATACATTATGGGTATATTATGTATATATTAAGTATATAATATGTATTCAACATGTTTAATGAGTATATGTTAGGTATATACAATGGATACATTATGTATATCTTGTATATACATTAGGTATGTACTATAAATACACCTCTCCCAATACTTTAATCAATTCCATATACTTATGTAATTTGTCTAAAACCTTGGATATTACATTTATCAATGCTTTTGGCAAATTTATAAAAGAAAAACAAACTACATAGGTAGTTAATTTATTTTTACATTTAATTTTGGTAGTATAGGCAACAAACATTATGACGCAGGCGTTCTAACCTCGCCGGCATCCATTTGAGTCATGAGGTGAGAGACCCTTTTGGCTCCTTCTGGATTTCTCAACTTTTTATCCGTGGACACTTTTGGTTACGTAAATCATTCCCTTCTGAGAGCAATTATAGAGAGATGGTGGAACTCCACTAAAACTTTTCACTTTCCTTGTGGAGAGTTGACCATCACAGCCCAAGACTTGTACATTCTGACTAGCTTACATTTTAGGATGCACACTCTTGATCTTTATCCTAATTGGCAGAATCTAACTAGTGACTTTCTTGAGGTGGTTGACTAGTGTCTTACTCGTCATTGACTAAAATCACATATTAATGGTAAGCTGAGCAGAGATGATGGCTTCCTCATGTTGGACTCTTCTACCCAAATTACTCATTCCATTATTCTTTTACTATTAGGATGCTCTTTTTGGCATACAAGGAGGGATACTATTAATCCAAGAATCTTAATGAGTATGGATGATATATCTTAGATTCCTGATTATGACTGAGGTGGAGCTGTATTAACCACCATGTATGAAGAAATGGGTCACCTTTCTTGAGGCGATGTTCACTCGATTGGAGGAACTTATATTATCTCGGAGGTATGTTTTCCCAATTATTTTGACATTAGTTCTTTATTAATGAATCTTAACACACTGCTATTATCTTGCAGATGTGGACTTATGAGTATTTCCCTTTTCTGAGTCTAACCTTGGTTAATGCCTAGCTAGATGTGTTTCTAGCTGACCGCCATTAGGTCTGAAGTAATTAGTCTTGAACTCCCTCCCTTGATTTTAAAGACTTGAGATTGGCCTTTAATAATTTGAGACCTCATGAGGAAAATTTTCTTTGACCTTGATTTATTTACTTATTTGTTCCTAGTATGGTTTTACAAGTGTAAGGCCTACTGCTCCTGAGGGTATCCCAAGATTTTATTGGATGAGTGATGAAATATCTTAATAGGGTGGTGATGATTTGTAGCTAGTGCAATATCAAGTACTAGATATTTGTTATCCTCCACTGCCTCCTAAAGCTAAAGAGGTGTGTCTTTCTCTCATGGCAACTTGTTTTGTAACCTACTATTTTCTGCTAAATTTCCTTAGTTATCTTTGTAGTGGCCTTTTTGAGTGGTTGGAGCATTTTATGCTATGGTATGCTATTATGAGGCAGCATTAGTAGCAAGTTTGACATGTTTGTCGATAAGAGAGCATATGTGTAATACCCCTAATTTTTAAATATAAAATAAAATAAATTAAATTTGAATACATTAAATAAATGATTTGAATGGAGAATGAAAGGATTTTAAGTGAAAAAGTAAAATATATATTTGAAATATATTTGATGTAAATATGATATATATAAGATATACACATATATTCAAGATATACATTACATATATATATTGTATAATTAAGTGCATAGTAATTATATATATATATATATATAAGGATAAAATAAAAGAGAAGGGTCTTTTCTTTTCTTCCTTCTTCTTTGGCATGAGTTTGAGAGAGAGAGAGAGTCTAGAGGAGAGTTCTTCTTCCATTCATCAAAGAATTGAAGAAATTTCAAGGATTCAAGTGAAGATTTTGAGGATTCTTCATCAATCGGTAAGTTTCTTTATCATTTTGCAAGTTTCTTTAGAATTCTATGGAAGAACATGATATTTGAATTTTGGGGATTGTGTATTAGCATATTTTAATGGATTATTTGTATATGTATGAAGATGTTGAGAGTAGCTAATGATGATTTTTAAAGTTGAATTGAAAGAGAAGAGATTTCTTTTCTTTCTTCTTCTTTGAATGTGTTATAAGAGAAAGTGATGATTAATTGAATAAGATGATAGTTATAATATGTTGGAGTTATATAAATGTTGAATTTATGGGTGAATTATGGATATAAACTAAGATGATGATTTAGGGTGTTGTATTGTTGAGTTTGGTATGATTATGTTCATTTAGTTGAGAGTTCGGAATGAAGATTTTGTCTGACACAGCCAGTGACACAACCATGTTGTTGGGCATGTCAATGGTGCTGAGTTTCACATTGATGACATGACCATTAACACGGCCATGTCCCTGAGCATGTCGTAGCTTCTGTAAGACAAAATAATTAATACGACCATTAACACACTCATGTTATTGGGCGTGTCAAATGTTCTATGAGGCAAAATGAATGACACGGGCAGTGACTCGCCCATGTCATTGGACGTATTAAAATTTCTGTGTGATTGGGTTAATGACATGGTCAGTAACTCGCCCGTATTGTTAGGAGTGTTACTTGAGAATAACTCTTTTCTTTATTTTTCATTTGTAATTCCTATTTAAATGATTTAATATTGAGAATGTCTAAAAATGTGATATTAAATGGTTGTTTATGATCACATTTGGTATATGCATTGAGAGAGAGTAGTTTGCCCAACCCTAGTGTTGAAGGGTCACTTGGAAGAGAAGGTTAGAGGAAGTTTTAAAGCTTGTTTTGGAGTATTTTCTAAGGTATGTACAAACTCTTGATAAATGGAATGTGATTGCATTACATTTGGCCTAGTACATTTTGGATGAAAAATGTGTTAAGCTACTTGATACATTACGTATTCATGAACATGATGCTAAAACATGTAAATTGCTATGTATGTATTATTATGCATTGTGAAAAGCCATTGTTAATAGCTAAATTGAATGAAATGTGAAATATGTATAAAATATGAAAATGACCCAAAATATTTGTGTAATGTTGTGTATACATTAAAGATATTATGTAAAGCCATTGGTGATGGCTAGATTGTATAAAATGAGATACATTATGATTATATGATAATGTTGATATAAATGAGATAAATTAAGCAATATGCCTAGCTTGATCATGAGAAAATAGAAAGATGAGAAAGAGATTGATAATGAAAATATGAAATAATTGTATGTCTAATATGTTATTCAATTTTCAGAGTTCTCTGTTTGGCGGGATGCCTATATTTGCCTATGGGGCTAGACGCTTGGCGTCACTGTAAAAATATTTTTGAGGTGAAAAAGCCGGGTCGTAAGCCTCAGAAATAAGTTCTTGAACCTAGGCTGGGTGAAAAGACCGGATCATAAGCTCAGGTCTTGTTGGACTGTTACATTGATATTTTACCTTCGGGGCTAGACATATGGTGTCATTATGGACCAAAAGGGTAACTATGAGAATTGAATGATGTATTAGTTGTTTAGGCCCGTGCTTGTGTATGTGTTGATGTGAATTTTTAAGTGATGAAAGCATATATCCAAAAGTGATCTTGAATATCATGTGATGACATAGCATATGAACATTCTGCATTGCCATTGTTTTTGAATTTTATTATTATCAAGTTTGTACCACTAGGTTTCGGCTTAACACGATTGTAATTTATCACGCAGGTGACATGGGTGATCCGGTAGAGCCGAAAAATTTTAGTAGACCAGATTGGGTCTAGGCCTTTTTTTTGTTGAGCATGAAGCGTATTGCTACATCAAGAACAAAGCCACTTTGCTAGCATGTATAAATCTTATATTAAAGTATATTTTAATATTATGTTTTGAGAATATGTATATATATATACTGTAAATTATAAAGAGTGTTTTAAATAATGGAGTAATATGAGGTATTATGTATTTTGATACATATATATATGTATAAATATAAATATTTTGAGAGTTTGGAAATATGAAAGTTTTTATTAAATCGGATTGTGACATTTTTATACCATATATGTGTATCTTACATATTAGGAGTGTGTGTATTATACGTATATAGGGTATAAGGGTGTTACAACATGACCGGCTGTGAAACTCGGATTCGGCCCGAAAAGGATTCGGGCGAACGTTCACTCGTTGTCGGGAGTCGCCACTCAGTTTATTTTGTTCAAAGGGAAAAACTAAGAAAACCCTTGTTTGACTCCAATAACGCATCCAATGCAAAGGCTTCTAATCTACGAACCCAAGGAGGATTTGGGGACTATGTCATGCATTCGACTAACTTGCAAAAAGGAAAAAATTTAAAGAGAATGAAGAAAAGAAGAGAAACAGATTGTTAATAAATTTTGGACTTGCTATTTGGGGTGAATCCCAAATATGCCTACATACTCCCGTTTGAATGGGAGATCAAAGCCCATGTAGTTCGGAAAAGCCTATTTAAAGGCGATAAGGATTATGCTTCATGCATGTGTGTGTATGCTTCGTGCATTTTGTCGGGCTTTTTGCCATATTTGTCGGGCTTTTTGCCACTTGTCGGGCTTTTTACCATATTTGTGAGATTTAGCACTTAGTGCTAAATGGTGAAATTTAGGTACTTTGTACCTAAAGAGTGCAATTTAGGCCTTTGGCCAAGTATGTGTATGCTTCATGCATTTGTCGGGCTTTTTGCCAAATTTGTGAGATTTAGCACTTAGTGCTAAATGGTGAAATTTAGGTACTTTATACCAAAAGAGTGCAATTTAGACTTCATGCCAAAAGTTGATTTTAAGTGTGAAATTTAGGTACTTTGTACCAAAGGAATGCAATTTAGGCTTCGTACCAAAAGTTGATTTTAAGTGTGAAATTTAGGTACTTTGTACCAAAGGATGAGTACTCAGTACCAAAGAATTCATTTTAGGCTTCATGCCAAAAGATTGATTCGTGGCTTAATGCTGAGAGATTGATCGATTAGTCCATTAGGCCTTAGACCTAAAAGGATCAGGTCTTTGACCAAAAAGAAATTAAGAAGAAGATGAAATGTTTATGAAATGCTTAAATTGACAAATGATGAGTTATGATATTATCTTGCTTAGGATTTTCCCACTTCGAAGTTCCAGATCTTGTTTTCTTGCACTTTTAAATATGATTCTTGCTTCCTACAACACAATGTTAGAAATTCTTACCATAAAAAAATTCGTCAGCATGAGGGCGTGGGACGTCAAAAGCTAACCCCTTTTCTGAAAATCTGAAACCTTTATATAGACAAAAGTCGGATTGGACGGCGGCCGAGCCGCCGTGGAGCAAAAAGCAGAAAAATCGGCTGTCGGACTGCCGGGGTCACTGCGGTTGGGCCGCCGGAGCCACGGCAGATGGCCGCTGGTCCCAGCGGCCGGGCCGCCGGCTCTGGCCCTAAAAAAGGGGCCCCGACTCGCGCTACTATTGCCAAAACTGATTTTTCGGGAGCCACGGACCTCCGAAAAATATTCTGAGACCATATCCATGATCCTCACGTTGTCCCGGACATTTCAAGTACCACATCGATATATTTCCGGTGAACTTTACCGTGGACCTCCGGTCTGGCTCGGTCGTCTGCGGTTTGAGAAAATCGGCTTTCCGAGCCTCAAAATTCGAGTGTTCACACCGGCTGACATCGTCGCGGTCGCCATAGTTGATCTTCTCATGCTGTCTTGGAGCACTTTAATATTAAAAACAAATGTTGAACTTTTATATATGGAATGCTTATGATGCATGCAGTATTTTGACAACTGCTTTGCTTTTTATTATTATGTCATAGTTATATGTGTTTTATTTACTATGATATTTTTATGATTATTTTATTTTTACTCTTTTTATTTACTTATTTATTTTATTATTTTATTTATTTTAAATTTACTTTATATTTTTATTATTATGTGCGGTGGCATGCACGTGGCTCACAACCGAACCAAACCTCTTATAAATGGGGCCAATCATTTTTTGTGATTTTCCATAAAAACTTTTGTTAGTATTGGAGCTTTTTTGAATTCCTTTTCAACTGTTCTTGTGTTGTTTTAGACAAAAAATATTTTATAGAGCCATTTTTTAGCCATTATCTTCATTTTTGGACCACCCGTTTGGATGGGTATATATAAGGCTTGGTTTATTACTATAGTGTGGCCAACAGAAAAGGTGTGATAATTAACCTTGATCCCTGAGTTAGAGGCTGAAAGTACTAACAAGACAACTTAGGATTTATGAGACTACTTTTGGTTGGCTCTTTTAGAACAACTCTCATTAGACACAAACTTGTGCAATTTTGAAACTTATGAGCATTATGGAATACTATTATTTCTGTTGCTTCTTATTTTACATTAAATGTTTATTTTAAGATATTTTAGACTAAACCCAAGGAGAACATCCTATGTATTTTTTTTTTATTTTGCTCTAATTTTTGCCCAAGCTGCCTTTTGGGATTTCAACTTGCTAAGCATGCCCTAACTTTACCTAAGCTGTCTTTTCATTTTTTCAACTTAGCGGTTTTTTTTAAGAATTAGGTCTATGTAGTTCTATTACATTGAGAGATTGCTTAGAGAAAATATCTTTTGGGCTAGTCCATGTTGCATGGATTGGAGAATTCTATGTCGTTTAGATCTGATAAGATAGCTGCTCCTCCTGATAAGATTTTATTGAGTAGATATGGATTTGCCTAATTTGGTCTAAACCTTCCTTTGGGATCATGCATAGAAGCCTTAATTTCCTAACAGGAGAATAATTAGAAGAATTGTGACCAAAATTAAGCACTTAAAATCAAACGGGATGCAAAATTCTTCCATAAATAATCTAATACATATAAATATATACTTTGCAACAAAATACCCAAAAAACAAAGGAATAATTAAAAATATCCAATTTTCATCAAGAAGCTGCAGAACCAAATATACTTATTAGAAAACACAATTGAGAAGGCAGCCAGAAATAGGAAGGGAGTGATTTGGGACCCAAACCATCAGAGCCAAATTCCCTTCAAGGACCATTATTTGATGGGATTTGTATGCCCAACTTGAAAAGGATTAGAAGCCACCAAAAGCTATAGTGGCAAGCTTGTTAAAAGTAAGCTTTTGGAGTTGAAGCTGATTATTAATTTTCTATCTAAGTCATCAGATCTTCAAAAGATCAAAACTGCCTTAAAGGTGAAAGACAAAAAAGGCCACCGGAAGGCCATATTTATCAACTATAAAACAAACTACAAAATTATTGAAAAAAACTAAAGAAGAAACAAGAGAAAATGGAGATCTAGGGTCGTCATCGACTAGAAGGCATGCGATAGCCTTAGGTCTAGATCTGAAAAAATAAGAAAGAAGGAGATGTTAAGGGAGAGAGAGAACTCTCAAGAGAAGGAGAGAAGGAGTGGCTGAAAACCATTTAATTAGAATTATGCAATAGGTTAATTAGCTTGATTAACCTAGTCAAGCCTAAGTAATTTCAAGTCAGATTGGACCAGATTTTTCAAAAATCAGGCGAAGTTCTAATTAAATTAGGCTAGATTGGACCAAATTTTTTGAAAAAGGTTACATCTGCTGAGATGAAATATTTATTAGTTGTTGGATCTTAACTTTTATAACCTTTGTGGAGATGAAAATATCATAAGAAGACACAAATATTTGGGTTGAAGCTTATCTTTACCACGTGTATGATAATGATAAGCACATTCTTGTTTAAATTAACATGGTATTAGAGCATTCTTCTCCCTTATTCGGTTTTCTTTTCTGGCTTTGCTTTAACATTATTAGGTTATGTAGCTTGTAAAACACTTTTGAGGTTTTGTGTTAGCTTGTATAACACATTTGAAATTTTGTACTAGCCTTTAAAACACTTTCTAGCTTTTTTGTTGGACTTTAAAACACTTTCAAGGTTTTGTGTTAACTTTTAAAAAACTTCTAAGATTTTGTGCTAACTATTAAAATACTTTTGAGGTTTTGCATTAGCCATTTAAAACGCTTGTAATTTTGTGTTAGTCCATAAATTACTATGTGATGTCGCGTTATATTATAAAGCACTTTTGAGATTTTATGTTATCTTATAAAACACTTTTGAGATTTTGTTTTATCTCATAAAATACTTTTATGGCTGTGTGTTTTTACATATAACACTTTTGTGGATTGTGTTAATTTTTTAAGATGTGGTTTTTTTTTCTAGGTTATATTTATAACAATTGACTAATTGAACATGATTAAAATTCCCATTTTAGATTCAGGGGGAGTGTTATAAAATATTTTTTAATTAGTTTTTTTATTTTTCAATATAATATAATTTTGTAAAAAAATTATATTTGAAAATATATTACATAAAATATGATGTCACTTATTTTAAATCAACTTTAAAAGTGTTCGTTTTAAAATAATGGAGATAAGGGTTAATTATATTAAATTTTAAAAGTGTTATTGTAATTTATTAAAAAAAATATACGAAAAGAAAATGTCAAAAGCAAATCCATTTAACCTATATTCAAAAAAAAGAAAAAAGAAAATCAATTTAACCTCTATGATGTCTTAAATGGATTAAACCAATAATATTACAATAATATTCAAATATTCGCATCACATGCAGTTGTCATTTTGATTTTGGCATCTTAATTAACATTAGTTATTTCTATAAACTTATATGGGAGTGCAAGTTGCTCCAATAATATAAAGGTAAATAGCAATTTATGGTCATTGTTAAATTTATGTTAGCATATTTGGGATCAGTTTGAGTCATCATATCCCAGTATTTCAGCCTCAATCCTAGCAAGTCAACATTTCAGAATAGGAAGGTTCTGCAACAGAATAAAACCAATTATTATTGTTTCCTTATAATTGATATGTATACTGTATATAACAAAATAATTAATCAATAAAAGATATAGAAAACTTATCTCCAAATATGACTACTCTTTCAATTCTCGTTGATAATATGGTATCAGAGCTGGTCAATCCATGGCCAAAACTGATCTAGACCATCATTCTCATCATATACCTTTACCAATCTCAAAACCTTAAAAATAAAAATCAGCACAGGAATCTGCTCAACATGTCTGACGAAGAGTCATCAGGCATTACGGATGATATCACCATCAGATTAGCCAATTTGTTGAAGAATAGTCTCGATCAAACCCACCAGAAACAGAGTATACCAGACAATCTCTCCATCAGTGTAAAGCTCAATAGCCAGAACTATGCCCTTTGGTCAAGAATGATCAAAGTAGCTATCGGGGGAAAATAAAAAAGGTTGCTGAATCACATCATGGGAGGATCTGAACCTCCTCAGAATACAGACCCAGGTTATGACAAATGGGAACAAGAAGATCTTGTTGTTTTCTCATGGCTTATACAAAACATAGAACCTCAGATTGCGAACAATCTTACCGAATACCCAACCGCAAAAGATCTTTGGACCTCTCTTGCCATTACTTACAGCAGTGGCCGAGATAAACTTCAAGTGTTCGTCCTCCATGCCAAGGCAAATGGACTGAAACAAGGGACAGCCAAACTAGAGGATTTCTGGCTCAATCTCCAAGGAGTATGGGGCGAGATTGATTGGAGAGAGCCCAATCCTATGACCTGCATAACAGACATCGCCAAATACAACACCATCAGACAAGAGCAAAAATTGTTTCAGTTCTTAAATGCCATAGATAACAAACATGATCAGATCAAGAGGGAAATTTTGAGGACTGATCCTCTCCCTTTAGCAGAAGTGGCATATGCCATGGTGAGGAAGGAGGCTGCAAGAGCAAGTATTTTGGGAGGATCGAAAATAGGGGGAGATCAGACATCACAAGGGATCGGGGATGGACTCCTCATTACTGGGAGATCAGAAAATACGGAAGCAATGGTCACGAGGACAGCAGCGCCGGTCAGAAACCCGATCAAAGGACTCATCTCTCCGGCCAGATAAAAGCAAACTCCGGTGTTCGCATTGTGGGATGGCTAAACATTTAAAAGAACAGTGTTTTGAATTAGTAGGCTATCCTGAGTGGTGGACTGACAAGCATCAGAATAAAGGAATAGCGTCGGGAAAGGTCGCCACCGCCGTAAGCAACACCGACGGCGCTACCGGCAGCAGCGGTGGCAGCCATAGACGTGATACAGAAAGCAGAGCAATGGTGGCTGGAGCGGCTAGGGTTGAGGCAAAAATTGGAAATAATTCATTTATAGGTAAAGGGTTTGAGAAATTTCACTCAAACCCTCAAACTTTTTATTCTTCCATTTTTGAGCCTTTAAATTTGTTTGATGCACAAATTGATACAGATTTACATTATAACTTCAATTGCACCCTCCAGAATAATAATCAGGCCCCTAATAATTCTGAAAATTATAATATGACCCCTGGACATGGAAAATTAGGCGTGGCAAATTTAATACAAAGCAAAGGAAGAGAATGGGTATTTGATTGTGGGGCCACAGATACTAGGACTTGTGATTCTAGAGTTATTATTCAACCTTTAGAACCTACAAAAACTCATGTGAAAACTGCTAATGGGGGAGTTGTTCCGGTTAAAGGAGCAGGGTCAATAGAAATTTCTCCTAAGTTAAAAATTTCAAATTGTCTCTATGTTCCGGCCTTGTCCCACAAACTACTCTTCATCAGTCATGTAACAAAAGAGTTAAACTGCATTGTTCTAATGGCACCTACTTTCTGTCTATTACAGGATATTCGGACGGGGGAGATCATTGGACGTGGCACTGAGCGACTTGGACTGTACTATGTGGACGAGGTTGCCTAACACGGTACTGTGATGCTTGCTCATGGGACTGCGGATAGGGAAGCTTGGTTATGGCATCGTCGCCTAGGACACCCCTCAACTGGTTATTTAAAACTACTCTTTCCTAAGTTTTTTAAGTCCATTGATAGTTTAAATTGTGAAACTTGTATGTTTGCTAAGAGTCACAGACAAACTTATCGTCTTAATAATACCAGAACAGAAACAATATTTTCTTTGGTTCATTCAGATGTGTGGGGACCGGCACCAGTAGTGGGCGGTCAAGGTTTTAGATATTTTTTACTATTTGTTGATGACTGTACCCGCATGACATGGGTATATTTTTTGAAACACAAATCTGAAGTGGCTACTAAATTTATTATGTTTTATAAGATGATAAAAACTCAGTTCAACACAGGCATCCAAATCCTTAAATCCGACAATGGAGGCGAATTTTTAAACTCCACCATGCAAACCTTTGCCCAAGAAAAGGGCATAGTTCATCAAACTACTTGTCCACATACACCTGAACAGAATGGTTTAGCTGAGAGAAAAAACCGCATCCTTTTAAAAATGACACGAGCCTTACTGATCGAATCCCATGTCCCCAAATCATTCTGGCCAGAAGCTGTAGCCACAGCTACCTATCTCCTGAATAGACTTCCTACAAAAATTCTTAACCTTAAAACTCCTATCCAGAAAACCCAAGTCCCATCCTCACTTAACCTCGAACCTCGAGTCTTTGGATGTTCTGTGTTTGTACATATTCCCAAGGTTGACAGAACTAAATTTGACCCGTGTGCCATTAAATGTGTTTTTTTAGGGTATGGGATAAATCAGAAAGGGTATAGATGTTATGATCCTAAGAACAGACGAATGCTTACAACAATGAACTGTGACTTCTTAGAAACTGAGACCTTTTATAAAAACCAACCAAGTGGTCAGGGGGAGAGGAGTGAAAGTGACACCCTAGGTTGGTTACCTAGTCCAGAACTAAGTCCTGAAGTAGGCCCAAAAGAACAAGTTAATAGTACCACCGGGCTAGACTCTGAAGCAATAGTACAAACTGAGGGACTTAAAGCTACTGAAGATGCATCTCCCTCCAGCCCAATACCTGAGGTAAGGAACTCTGATTTGTTTGAGGATTTGTTATATAATACTCATGATGTGACAGAAAAAGACTCTCCTGTGAATCATATATCTGAAGAGGGTACTGAACCAGAAGAACATGCAAACAGATATATTCTCCCTCCCAGAAGTAACCGAGGGATTCCTCCTAAGAGATACTCTCCTGAGAAAGAAGTGCGAAGCTCGAAGTATCCTCTTAGTAGTATGGGGGAGGGAAACTTATCAGAGACAGCCAGAGCTTTCATGACTAAGCTCTATGAAGAAACAGTTCCTACCACTGTGGAGGAAGCCCTAAAATCAGAAAACTGGACAAAAGTCATGGAAGACGAAATGAAGGCGCTAACTAAAAATGGAACGTGGGAAAAGTGCCAGTTACCAGAGGAAAAGAAACCGGTAGGATGTCGATGGATCTTCACAGTTAAATACAAGCCAGATGGGACAGTTGAAAGATACAAGGCTCGATTAGTAGCTAAAGGATACACACAGACCTACGGGATTGATTACTCAGAGACGTTTTCTCCCATCGCAAAGATAGATACTATAAGAGTGTTATTCTCTATTGCTGCTAACAAAGGATGGCCCCTCCATCAATTTGATATCAAAAATGCCTTCTTGCATGGCGATCTTAAAGAAGATGTGTACATGGAAACATCTCCTGGTTTTTCAAATAATTTCAGAAAAGGAGAAGTTTGTCGTCTAAGGAAGTCTTTGTATGGGTTAAAACAGTCACCAAGAGCATGGTTTGGGAGGTTCACCACTGCTATGAAGAATAATGGATTTGTTCAAAGCAACTCTGATCACACCCTTTTCCTTAAACGACGTGATGAATTAGTTACTTGCCTAATAATCTATGTTGACGACATGATTATTACAGGAGATGACACTGAAGAAATGACCAGACTCAGAGGGAAGTTGTTTGCTGAATTTGAGATGAAAGACTTGGGAGCACTAAAATATTTCATTGGCATTGAAGTCCTCAGATCCAAACAAGGAATATTTATTTGCCAAAGGAAGTATATTTTAGATTTTTTGGCTGAAACAGGTATGGTTGACTGTAAACCTGTTGACACCCCAATTACTGTTAATCATGGCCTACAGATTGTGGAAGGTGCTGAAGCAACTGATCGAGAAAGGTATCAGCGACTTGTGGGGAAGCTTATCTACTTATCCCACACTCGTCCAGACATTGCATATGCTGTTGGAGTGGTGAGTCAGTTTATGCATCATCCTCAGAAGAGTCACTTAGAAGCTGTGCTCAGAATCATAAGATACCTTAAAGGAACTCCTGGATTGGCAGTAGTGTTCAGGAAACATGGGCATCTTGAAATACAGAGCTACACTGATGCTGATTGGGCATGGAATCCCATCGACCGAAGGTCTACTTCCGGGTACTTCACTATGGTTGGTGGGAACCTTGTGACATGGAGAAGCAAAAAACAGAAGGTTGTTGCCCTATCTAATGCTGAGGCAAAGTTTCGAGGAGTAGCTAGAGGACTGACAGAGGTATTATGGCTGAGAAAGCTAGTTACAGAGATTGGTTTTCCACCCTCAAATACATGTAAGATTTTTTGCGACAACAAAGCAGCAATCAGCATATCTGAAAATCCAGTTCAACATGACAGAACTAAACATGTTGAGGTGGATAGACACTTCATAAAGGAAAAACTAGAAACTGGGATTATTGAACTGCCATATGTTAGGTCTGAAGATCAACTTGCTGACATTTTGACTAAAGCAGTCAACGGAAGATTATTCAGAAACATATTGAGCAAGTTGAGTATCGGAGATCCCACTACTCAACTTGAGGGGGAGTGTTAGCATATTTGGGATCAGTTTGAGTCATCATATCCCAGTATTTCAGCCTCAATCCTAGCAAGTCAACATTTCAGAATAGGAAGGTTCTGCAACAGAATAAAACCAATTATTATTGTTTCCTTATAATTGATATGCATACTGTATATAACAAAACAATTAATCAATAAAAGACATAGAAAACTTATCTCCAAATATGACTACTCTTTCAATTCTCGTTGATAATAATTTAATCATATCAAGCCCTCCAAATATTTTACCTGGCATCAAGTAAGACAAAACTTTGAACATATGATATGCATATTTTGCAGATATTAAAAATGTATTGTGCTTAAATTGATAATTAGAGTGTATTTTGCTACCTGCCGATGTTCTTTCTCAACTAGTCTGTAGTATTTTTTTTAGTATTTCATATGGGAGATCTTTTAAGTCATAGGTGAAATTTTAAAATTTGTCAAATTTATACTTGGTGAGCCAAATTCAATTGCTAATTTTTTTATTTGATTTTTAATTCTCATCTTTATTTCATTAATATGATGTGATTTCTCTAACTTCGGATTTGATTTTATTTGAAAAATGCTTCTTCAGCATTCTTCTCTATAGTAGTTAGTCTTTAGCTTTTTTTATTTGTTATTTCTTTGGAGAAAGAAAAATAAAAATCAAATATCATTAGAATATATATGCTCGGCAAAGATGAGGCAAATTATAACTAGGTTTTTCCCCATCTAAATAAAAACATATTTATTAAACTGTATGCAATTATTATTACTTCTTATGAAAAAATTTATTGAATACACTGAATTACATTATATTATATTATAAGCAGTTAAAAAAAAAAGAAAAGCAGTTCAAAAAAAATATTATAATATTAAATTTTTTAAGTCAACATGCTTTACGTACTCTACAGCAAGGCAGGTCACAACTTACACCATGCAACATTATCATCCAACCTGAGGTTAAATGCCCAAAATATCAAACTTTCCTTTTCTATAGCAAAACCCAAAAAGCAGTTCCAAATCAGACACCTACCCTCTCCCCATTTCCTCCATGGAAACACCATGGCCTGAAATTCTGGGTTCCAAAAACTGGGAAAATCTCTTTGACCCACTTGACCTCAGCCTACGGAAACTAATTCTCCGCTGCGGCGACTTCTGCCAAGCTACCTACGACGCCTTCAACAATGACCAAAACTCACCATATTGCGGCACAAGCCGCTATGGCAAACACAGTTTTTTCCAAAAAGTGATGCTTGAAGAAGCCGAGAATTATCAAATCTCCGCTTTTCTCTACGGCACAGCACGTGTAAGTGTTCCTGAAGCCTTTATTCTCCACTCTCAGTCCAGAGAATCATGGGATCGCGAATCAAACTGGATCGGCTACATAGCTGTTACCACTGACGCCTATACTAAACTCCTCGGCCGCCGAGAAATTTACGTTGCATTTCGTGGAACGGCAAGAAATTATGAATGGGTTGACATTTTAGGAGCGAAGCTCGAGTCGGCCAAATCATTGTTAAATGAAAGCACTTTTCAAATGCAAGATGCTAATACAAAGAGCAGCAGTGACAGTGACAACGAAGATGATAATGACAAATTCCCAAAAGTAATGCTGGGTTGGCTTACGATTTACATATCTGACGATCCCAGATCGTCTTTTACGAAATTAAGTGCAAGGAACCAGCTAGTAGCAAAGATTCAAGAGTTAAAAGAACTGTATAAAGATGACGATTTAAGTATTATTTTTACAGGGCATAGTCTTGGTGCTAGTTTATCAATTTTAGCTGCTTTTGATTTAGTAGAAAATGGGCTTACAGATATTCCAGTTGCTGCTTTTGTTTTTGGATCTCCACAAGTTGGAAATAAAGCTTTTAATGAAAGATTTAAGAAATACGCAAATCTTAAAGTTCTGCATATAAAGAATAAAATTGATGTTTTTCCACTTTATCCAGGAAGATTACTGGGGTATGTATATACAGGAACAGAGCTCGAAATTGATACAAGAAAGTCGCCCAGTTTGAAGGACTCGAAGACTCCCAGTGATTGGCATAATTTGCAGGCTATGTTGCATACAATTTCCGGGTGGAATGGTGAAAATGGGGAGTTTAAATTGCAAGTGAAGAGAAGTTTGGCTTTGGTTAACAAGTCATGTGAGTTTCTGAAAGATGAGTTAATGGTGCCTGGGTCATGGTGGATTGAGAAGAATAAAGGAATGGTTAGAGGAGAAGATGGAGAATGGGCGTTGGCCCCGCCAGATGAGGAGGATCGGCCTCTCCCTGAATACTGATTGTAAGGAGAGATGGTATTCGAGTGGTGGTGACTGCCCTTTTTTTTTTTGATTGATTGATATGGGTATTGCCGTATGCGCATGGTAACCTTTTTTTTTTTTTGTCAGATTATTGGCATGAGCATTTGGGATTGTAGAGTGAGCATTTTGGCTTTAATTAATAAAATCATACTTCTAATGAAAGTTAAAAGTTATAATCAACTATTGTTACTATAAAAATAAAATTCAGAGGATAAAAATCTTAAAAGAATTACTAGTTTTCAATATCATAAGTAGAAATTATTTTTAAAATTGGGAGAAAAAATAAATACATGTTGGACGTCTGTATTTAAAAATTAATAAATGATTTTTATGTGTTATAATTATTTAATCATCTAGTTTTTATATTAATTTTTCAGCTACGTTATAATAAAATATTAATTTCTATAACTTTGCTGATAAAAAATCAATTCTCTCGGTCAGGGGCGGAAATAATTGAGGCCCCCTCAAAATTTTAATTGTTTTTCTTATATATTTAATATATATTATTTTTTAAAAAATAAATTTTGGCCACTTCCAATCATTTTATTTTTCATTTTTTTATTATTTCATTCATTTTTCCTTTTTTTTTGTTATTTTTTCTTTTTTTAATCAAATTTGAAGGCAAATTTTGAAGTAAATAAGATTTCTAGTACTATAAAGAGTTAATTAATATGTATACAATTAATAAATGAATTATTTTTATTTATTTTTATTTTTTAGTTAAAAATTTTGAGTATCTATTTGATTCAAATCTAAATTTTTCTTAGTTTTATTTGTAAAATTGAGTTCTAATAAAATAAATTAGTATCCTAACGTAATACTAAAAAATTTATTAGATTTTTAAAATTTCTATTTAAAATCTTAAATTTTCACTGTTAAAGTTTTTAAATAATTTCTTCACTCCTATTGAATTTTATTTGGAATATATGTCTAAATGTTGTAATTAATGGTTTAAGCATGACTATTAATTAATTAGAGTAACTTTGCAAGGCTTACCGAAAATGTTTAATAGAAATATATGATGAGGATAATAAAAAATAATAATTTAAACTTTATTTTGTCAAAAAAATATAATGTATCCCATTTTATTGGCTCACATTTTTAATGAAATTAGAAATAATTTTTATTGTGAAAATTTATTAGAATTTTTTTTATTGTTGATGTATGATTTTGGCCCCCCTCAAGGTGTAATTCTTGGTCCGCCCCTGCTCTCGATATTGTGCCTTTGCCGACAGAAGTTTAGTGTCAGTAACTACCATCAAAATTTCAATCAATAATTACGAAGATGAAATCTATACGCAAATACCAGTTGATTCTTTGTTCTATTGGTATTGACGAAAGAATATATGTTTGTGAATCACCGTATGTATCGGTATTACTGACAAATAATCTATTAGTGAATCGACATAAAAATATTTAGAATATACCAATTAATTTCGTATTTGTCAGTACCACGAACAAATATGCTATCGGTTAATATTCGAGAAGTATTTCTAATTTACTAATATATATCTATTCATGTCGGTATTGTCAACAGATATTCTTTCGGTAAACTTTAGAAAAATATTTGTGAATTTACTGATAGATAATCTCTTTGTTAGTAAATTTATTATTGTTAATATATAGAGATAAATTATTTCATCAATAATTTGTTAGTATATCGTGATTTTATTTTCTCGTTGTTTTTTATATAGATTTTATAATTTAAAATAAGTTATTAAAACTTTTATAAATAAAAAATCTATATATAGATGAAATTAAAATTAAAATGTATGAATAATATTAATTACTACATTAATAATACAAATAAAGTAAAAATTTATTGATTAATTAAAATATAATATGAAATCTTAGAGTCCAACTTTTAACCAATTATAGGTCAGCACAGTAGAGCACAACCAAGGTCAATACAGTTAGGGCCTTAATAGCTATTTGTCTTAAACTATAAGCGCACAGGTCATTAAAAAATAATATAGTAGTGAATAGAGTATCATTCCCATGAGGAAAGTGATTGTAAGTACCAAACAATTAACCTTATTATTATTTGAATAAAGGAAGTTTATTTTATAATGAAATGAATTAATAAAAAAATGAAATGCTTTTGATTTTAATTTAATATATTTAAACTTAGAAAATGTCACCTTAGTTAATTTACTATAGATTTTCTAAAGTATTGGTTTAATTTAAGTTTTTACTTGATTAATGGTTGAATTTTTCTTAATTAAGTTTTAGTCTTTCTCGAGTAGATAAAATTTTTATTGAATTTAACCTTATATCTACTTTCGTGATCTTACGTAATTAAATCAATTTATTAAACTTTGTGAAAATCTTATATCAATAAGTGTTTACCTTATCTTTAAGCGAAAATTTAACTTAAGATTGCTACCTTCTTGGACTAATGTTATGCTTACACTCTTGCTCTATTACACAATATCTCAATTCAATTAATTGTTACCCAAGTAAGTAATTAATACATTAAGATCAAAGATAACAAATTAATTAAAGGATAAACTTAATGAAACCAAATAAATATAAATTACTCTATAGTAAAATTAAATAAGGAGCTAACCCTAAATGAAAATTACTTCTTCATTATGAAAATAAAGATAAGAAAATAATTAAAGAGAATAATTATAAACATTGTAATTTAAAGAAACAAGAAAGATCAAACTCTTATTCTTCTTTGGAAGATCAAACTGTTACTCTTCTTTGGGTTAATGAAGGGTTCCACTTGAAACTTTGAATTTCTTCTTAAAACCAAACTTTAATCTTTTTCTCTCCAAATGACTCTAATTTCTAGCCAAACTCATATAATTTTGAGGTAATTTTTCCATGGAAGATTGTTACTTGAAGCTTGAAGAGTGTTTGCTCATATAGAGGTTTGGAGGGCTTCTTTTCATAGTGGGTAATAATTTGAATCAACCCCACCCCAAAACATAGAGGATTTCTCTCTTTAAAATCAGGCACTTACCACTTTTATGTTCCCACATGCATGACTTTTGGTGCTATAGTTATTGCCTAGTGGATAGGTGCTATCTCGTCAACTTTCTAGTGCCTTTTTATCTTCCACGGGAGTGGCTTTCAGTGACCACTACTGTGGCTTTGATTTTAGCTTCTGTAACTTTTGGCTTTGCTCTTCTTTTCCTTTTTGGATAGTAAGTGTTTGTATCCCACGGTCGTGAGATTTTAGTTACCACTGTTGTGGGATTGAAAATGGTTTTGGAATTTCATCTTCCTTTGTTTCCTCTTTCGGGCAATGAGCAATTGTATCCCATGGGCATGGCTTTTGGTGACTACAACCGTGGGTTTTAAATCTCTTCTAGAATTTTCACTTTCCCTTGTCTTTTTTTTTTGGCAAATTCAATTCAAAATCCAAGATCATGAAAATTAAAAGCCTTGATTTCTTTGCATTTTTGCCCATTCTTCTCCAGTTTTACACTATTTTTAGTTAAAATCTTATATCTTGATCTTCCATACTAGAATAAAGGGCATTCTAACTTCCAATAAAGCAAATTTATCAAATTCAATTGAACAGGATTAAAAATAAAGTTAGAATAACCCAAAATATTTAGTCAAAATTCAATTCTATTAACTGCCCCAAACTTAAAACATTGCTTGTCCCCAAGTAATTCTTCATAATGAAATTTAATACATGTTATATTTATATACAAAATTTTAAAATTTAGAATTTTAAAAATTTTTCATATAATTTTAGCTTTATAACTATGCTTATTTAATTTTTACTTCTTTTGCTCGAGAAATTTAATCAAAATTAACTAATTGTTGATCATTTAGATTAGCACATATTTGTAAAGATTTTACCTATTCTCATATGCATGTTTAATTGATTTTTCTCCACCAATAGACTTTACTATCTCAAGAAAAATCAAAAGGTCTTGATAAGCTTGTAATGTGGTCTATTAAGGTTTTGGCTAAAATAAAGCTTATAAAGAATTGTGGGTTTCTTATTTTCCAAATTACCTTCCAATTTAGCTCATCTTTGAGATTATTCCATTCCTTCCTTGGTATGGCTTGGTCCTTTTTGATTAATGTACCTAGGTTGAGGGAATCAAATATATATACATAATTTATTCTTTCTCATTATATATATATGGAAATTAGTTATTTTATATATAACATGAATTTTCCCCAACTTTTAGATTTGACAAAGGATTCTTAGATAAATGGCAATTCGTTTATGAGCATAAGATAGAAGGAAAGTAAGATCGGAAATAATTAACCCAAAATAGGTAGTACATTAGGATTTATTTTTGAAAAGAATTGAAAGCTAAAAATTTAATTTTTGGCTCAAAAGAAAAAACTAGAGGCAATGTATAATTTTTGGTAGATATAAGATTTTGGCTCTACAAATAATGCCTAAATCATTTTTTTTTTACTTAGCAAGGTTTAATTTTACCTCAAAAGCTCTTTTAAAAATGTTCTAAATATAAGTAAAAATAATTTTAAAAATGTCTTTTTCTAAACCTTTTTAATTAATCACTTTTAATTAAAATCAATAGCTCCGCTGATTCAAAATCTGTCAATCATAATTATTTTGCCAAAATTTGATTGAAAATTTTTTAAAATTTTAAACAAGAAATTTGAATATATAAAATAACATGTAAAGCTTAGTCTATTATGAAGCGAAAAAACAATATATATATATATATATTATATAATTAAATCAAAGCATTCAATTAAAACCAAAACAAACAATATGAAACATGAAACATAAATGTAATAAAATGTCCACAAACCTAATAAAGTATCCAAAACAAAGCATAAATCTATCAAACATATAAAGAAACAAACACTTAAATAGATAAGTTTTAGGCAAACCCCCCAAACTTTAGATAACATTGTCCTCAGTGGTCACAATCACCAAGAGGAGGGTGTTGCTGTGGTGGTGGGTAGTGCAATCCAAACTAGATAAAGAAATTATTAATTTGCTTGCTCAATCTTGTCATTCGCATGGAGAATGTATGGACTTCTTGCTCAACTTCTCCAAAATGTTGTTCCATATTATTGAATCTAAGCTCCAAAGCATTATTCCTGCGATTTATCTCTTACTCAAAAGAATCAATTCTATTAGATAAATATTGATATGAATTACGAGGAATGGATGATTCAGCTTTAGATTGGGTAGATAAGAATGGTGATGTTCCTCAGTATCCTCAAAATCTTTTACCTCTCTCATAAACTCATCTTCATCAAGCTCAACATTTGCATTAGAAGGTCCCAATGCCACATACCTATGTCCTCTCTTTTCAACTAATTTCATTGCTAGAACAGTTACTATATCAATGGTGGTTTTTTTTCTCAGGAACTGGTACAAGATTATCATATCTAATTCCTAGATAATCAGTAATCTTTGTTATCATTCCTCCAATGATAAATTTTTCAGATTATTTCTTAACTTCCTCATACCTCTTTGCAAACCAAAATCCAAAATTAAAAGGAGTTTCTCCTAAAGCACAATAAAAGCAATGCAATTCCTTAAAATTTAACGTTCTTTGACTTTCCCCTCTACCAAAGATGGTATTTGCTAGAACCATATGAATGTACCTATAAAAAGGGTTGGTAAAGTTTGAGGGTTTTGAAATTTTGCTGTCAAATCTACCCAAACTACCAATCTATTCCAGATATCTTTTTTCATCAAAATCATCTATTTTTCCACTAGTTCCTTGTCGATCAACCAAACCAACGGAATTCCCAAATTCTATTATACCCTAATGATAGTCGTTGTTGGCAAGTCTAAAATCTACTTTACCATTATAAGCAGGATGCCTATCTGGTGGTGTTAATGAAAATGAACTAAAAAATTTTAATGTAAATTCTGCATATGTGGGAAAGTGAATAGATGCAAACATAATCCATTGCATATCAGTAAACATTTTCATTAAATTGTTATTCCATTGGTGCCGGCCGCTTAGTGCGATTGCAATGTCGCAAGTGCACGGGTCGCCCAAGTAATAAAGTAGTGAGTGAAGTATCGTTCCACTGAGGACAATGCCAAGTACTAGTGCAAATCTTAACTGTTTTTTAGCAAATTAATATTTTTGTAGTGAGTTTTGTAATTGAAAACAATTAACTTAAATAAATGAAAGTAAAGATAAATTGTGTGTTGTGTAAAAAGGTTTGATGATAATGATACTATCTAGATATTGAATCACCCTAGCCACAATTACATCTCATAATAGAGTTGAATTGGAATTCCTCTAAATTAGACTAAAACCTCTCTCGAGTGAATTAATCCCTAATCACTAAGTAGAGTGCCGCAATCTCTTCTCAAACACAATTAAATAGGTCATGCATTAAGAACAAAGAACTATACACCAAAGGATCTTGTAAGTCTATCTCTAGCACCCCAATCAATCCTCAACCCTTATGAGTAATCAATTCATATCAAGCTTTCTCAAGTCAATAATATGAAAATGGCAACCAATCAATAAGCATGCTATCATCAATTGGCAATAATCATTAAGCATCATAAGCATAAAATAACTCAATCAATTAAAAGTATCCAATCATACAAATAAGCTAGGGTTCATTAACATCTAGATAGAGAATGATTTAGTTCATGTTCAATACACTTAATACAACAACAACAACAATAACATTAAAATACATAAAAGGAGAAAATAGAAAAACCCCTTTCAATGTAGCTTTTTGAATCTGCAGGAGCTGCCAATGGAAGATGGAGATGGTGGAGAGGATGGAAATGGAGGATGAAGATGAAGAGTCAAGGAAAGTGTCACTCCCTCCTTGCCCAAAACGTGTATGCACAGCCTCCTCCTCTCAAACCTCTCTTCTCTGCCTCTGTTCTCTATTTTCTGCACAAAATCTCCAGCCCTCTGCAAAAAACTTTTCAAAACTCCCTCTTCTTCTCTTTTTATTTCCCTCCAAAGCTCAAGCCATGCTTCCAACTCACTTCCAACTCACACCCTATACCTTGTTCCCCACTATTTTCTTTGTTTAATCTTTCTTTCCATCAATTAGGCAGGCTTTTCCTATCTTTTTTCTTTCTTTCGACAAAAGTAATTGGTTTGTCTCCCACTTGTTCCTTAACCCGTGCAAAAGAATCAGGGTTTTTATAGGTGACACAGCCAAGCCATGAGTGGCTTGGCCGTGTCTCATGTTTTTCTTTGCGACACGGCCAAGCTAGTTGGCCGTGTCTCCTTCTGCCTCTTTCTTTTCTTTCTTTTCTCTTTATTTCATGAGGTGACACGGCCAAGCTCCTGGTCGTGTCATGTGACACGGCCAAGCACGGCCAGTGGCTTGGCCGTGTCACCTGGGTGTGTCGCCTTCTGCTTGTTTCTTTTCTTCTTTTGTTCTTTAGCTAGGCATGGGACACGGCCAAGCTTGTGGCCGTGTCATGTGACACGGCCACTAGCTTGGGCGTGTCACCTGCCAGTGTCAGCTTCTGTTCTTCATTTTTCCTTCTTTGCTTGGTTCTTTGGTTTCTGTTCTTTGGGTGAGACACGGCCAGTGACTTTGGCGTGTCACCTGGCCGTGTCAGCTACTGGCTTGATGATAATTTTAAGGGACACGGCCAAGCTTGCTTTGAATTGGCCATGTCTTGCTTGATTCATGCTCTTTCTTGATTGTTTTGATCATACAAGGGAATTTTTCCACTTTAACCTAAAACAAACACTTAAAACAAACTTTAAACTAAAATCAAATGAAACATTAACTAAAAACACATTAAAATCATACTAAAAACAAGTATAAAAATACTCTTATCAAATACCCCACACTTAAATCCTTGCTTGTCCCCAAGCAAGGCTAAAATAAAAACAAACTATACACAAAAATTTTGTCAAGTTCAAGAGTTATAAAAAAGCATCAAAACTTCCCTATCCTTGAATCTGCAATCAATATCAAATCAAACAAAATCGATACCAATGCAATTAAGTGGCTTTCCATGCATAACCTATATTGTCACTCCCTCACCAACTCTTAGAAAGTGTTTGTTCAAGGTGGTGTTTACACTCATAACAATAAATGAAAGATTATTGCCATAGGCTTGCTTATCTATCAAATTTTCACAACTTAATTACAATCAAGCATCAATCAAAAGGTCTTTTATTGGGTTTTAATGGGGCTAAGGTAGAGGCATGGCATTTAGGAAATGTGAACTTAATCATTAAGTTCAAGAGCACTTCAAGAATGAAGTAACCGATCATATGTATAACCCAACGATCCCAAAACACCTTCCTCTTATCTACCCCTTGACATTTAAAGAACTTTTCAAGGGAACTCACTTATTACATCTCGTAACATATTCCAACCCTTTTAACAAGAACAATTATTCTTATTTTCTTCTTTTTATTTGATTTTGATTTTTTTTCTTTATTTTGCAATCTTAAACCTACTAAATTTAACCCCACACTTAATTCAACACAATACTTGGTCGTAAATGCTCTTAAAATGCTCTTGACCTAATGAGAGGGTAAGATTTAAGACAACAAGGTTCAAGCTAATGATGTTGTGAAAAAGAAAGAAAAGGAAAAACGAAATAGGCTCAAAATTGGCTAACTAAGGTTAAAATTAGGGTTGGTCTTTTTAAGCCAAAGTGGGTTCACCTAATTGCCTTAATCATCTTGATGCCAAATTGAAATTTTTATGTAGTCTTAAAATATATATCAAAGCAAGTTCTAGCAAGTCATCAATCAAAGATATTTTCCCACACAAAGAATAATAAGTTGATGGCTCAATTTCTTACTAGGTTAATGGTCATGCAAGGAAAAACCAACAAAATTGACAATAAGCACCAATTCTACTCAATTCTCAAATTCATGCTTCAAAAATTCAAAGGTCATCAGTTAACAATTTATAACAATTGAACTTTCCAAAATTCATTTATTCAAAGAAAAACATTAACTAAACTAACACAAAAATAAATTAAAATTAAAAACACAAAACACAAAATTAAAAACACAAAACACAATATGCACCCCACACTTAAAATTTCACATTGTCCTCAATGTGAGCATGCATAAACTAAACGAGAGTTTAGAGGAAACCTGATTTCCACCGCTCCCATATGCGATATGTAGGGCTCCTTCCACCCATAATGCAATTGGAGCCCATGACTGAGAGGATGAACAATATGTAACATTGAAGTGCGCCCAATGTATGGCAACCCCTATATATTATTCCTTGAAGAGAAATTATCCCAAAGGGACTTGTGAAGGTTGCCTCGGGGTGATCCTCTAGTACTATAGGAACTTGATAATAATCTTTGTCTTTGTGCAACATGGGCGTATCAGATTTCTGCTCTTCCTTACCACCAAAAGTAGAAGGGATGACTTTTCGGGACTCTTGAAATTCAACCAAGGTTGTTTGAATCACTTTTTCATCTATTTTAGCAATGTCAAGTCCCCTCTCAACAACCTCAGCATCTACAATTAGTTTACACTTCTCAAGTTCTAAATTGGGCATTTCATGTTCTTCTTTTAAGGGCATGCCTATCTCAAACTTGTTTTCAATATCTCCTTGGGACTGCATGTCATAGATGTCAGAAAGTTGCATACCTTGCTTCTCATCCTTCAGGTTACCTGAAAATGGACTTGATGGCCTATAAGGATCAGAAGTTTCATGCCACTTGGGTGAGGTTGATGCCTCCAAATTTTTCTCCTCCGTTGATTGGCTTGGCTCCTCCGTGTTGGGTATTATCTCCTCACCATTGTCTTCCTGATTAGTCCCTGCATCAAAGAAATCACAAAAATTGTTATATATTACTTGTTCATTCCTCAAATTTGTGATTACCTCAATTTGCTCCAATTGGCTAGGAGACTCCTCCTTTTGGTATTCTTGGGGTTAATGTGCCAGCTGCCTAGTTAGAGCATTCAACATCTTCTGTGTTTTTTGCAAAGATTCAAACCTCAACTTATCTTCCACTATGTATTGATCGCATTGGAATTTCTCGGTATCTAGAATGAAGGCATTCACTCTCTCCTCCAAAGTAAGTTTCTTATGATGGTCTACATTTCGTGGGCAATTTTGAATGAATGCATTCAATCTTTCCTCCAAAGTGGGTTCCTCAAGGTAATCTTGATTCATCGTGTATTTTTGAATATAAGCATTTAACTTATCCTCCAATGTGGATTCCTTAAGGTGGTCTTAGTTTGAAAATTCTGCTTGAACTTAAGGACCTCTCTGGTAAGGCTGAAAAAATTGTTGAGGTGGAATGTACTGCTGGTTTTCCTAAGAAAAATTTTGGTGGCTTTCCCAGCTTGGATTATAAGAATTGAAATATGTGTCATTACATCCCATTTGCTGGAAACTTTGGTAGTCATATTCTTCCTCGTGCCATTCTTGGTATCGTTCGAAATCAAATGAACATGTATTGGCACTATGTCCTACATTGCCACATGCTGCACATACCATGTTAGAATTATAGTCCCTATCATAAACTCCCCTGTGCCTTGAAAACTTCATCTTTACAAAAGGCACTCAGCAATTTAAAGAAAACAAACAAACAAACAAATTCAAACACAACAAACAAACAAATTTACAGAAAACAAACAAACAATTCACACAAATAATTTACAGAAAATAAATAAACGTTCTTGATAAAAATAAAACTAAATCAACAGTCTTAATCATATTACTAGTATTGAAACCATTGTTCCCCGGCAGCGGCGCCAAAACTTGGTGTGTGCCGCTTAGTGCGATTGCAATGCCGCAAGTGCACGGGTCGCCCAAATAATAAAGTAGTGAGTGAAGTATCGTTTCACTGAGGACAAGGCCAAGTACTAGTGCAAATCTTAACTGTTGTTTAGCAAATTAATATTTTTGTAGCGAGTTTTGTAATTGAAAACAATTAACTTAAATAAATGAAAGTAAAGATAAATTGTGTGTTGTGTAAAAAGGTTTGATGATAATGATACTATCTAGATATTGAATCCCCCTAGCCACAATTACATCGCATAATAGAGTTGAATTGGCATTTCTCTAAATTGGACTAAAACCTCTCTCGAGTGAATTAATCCCTAATCACTAAGTAGAGTGCCGGAATCTCTTCTCAAACACAATTAAATAGGTCATGCATTAAGAACAAGGAATTATACACCAAAGGATCTTGTAAGTCTATCTCTAGCACCCCAATCAATCCTCAACCCTTATGAGTAATCAATTCATATCAAGCTTTCTCAAGTCAATAATATGAAAATGGCAACCAATCAATAAGCATTCTATCATCAATTGGCAATAATCATTAAGCATCATAAGAATAAAACAACTCAATCAATTAAAAGTATCCAATCATACAAATAAGCTAGGGTTCATTAACATCTAGATAGAGAATGATTTAGTTCATGTTCAATACACTTAATACAACAACAACAACAACAAAAACATTAAAATACATAAAAGGAGAAAATAGAAAAACCTCTTTCAATGTAGCTTCTTGAATCTGCAGGAGCTGCCAATGGAAGATGGAGATGGTGGAGAGGATGGAAATGGAGGATGAAGATGAAGAGTCAAGGAAAGTGTCACTCCCTCCTTGCCCAAAATGTGTATGCACAACCTCCTCCTCTCAAACCTCTCTTCTCTGCCTCTGTTCTCTGTTTTCTGCACAAAATCTCCAGCCCTCTGCAAAAAACTTTTCAAAACTGCCTCTTCTTCTCTTTTTATTTCCCTCCAAAGCTCAAGCCATGCTTCCAACTCACTTCCAACTCACACCCCATACCTTGTTCCCCACTATTTTCTTTGTTTAATCTTTCTTTCCATCAATTAGGCAGGCTTTTCCTTTCTTTTTCCTTTCTTTTGACAAAAGCAATTGGTTTGTCTCCCACTTGTTCCTCAACCCATGCAAAAGAATCAGGGTTTTTATAGGTGACACGGCCAAGCCATGAGTGGCTTAGCCGTGTCTCATGTTTTTCTTTGGGAAACGACCAAGCTAGTTGGCCGTGTCTCCTTCTGCCTCTTTCTTTTCTTTCTTTTCTCTTTGTTTCATGAGGTGACACGGCCAAGCTCCTGGCCGTGTCATGGCTTGGCCGTGTCACCTGGGTGTGTCGCCTTCTGCTTGTTTCTTTTTCTTCTTTTGTTCTTTAGCTAGGCATGGGACACGACCAAGCTTGTGGCCGTGTCATTTGACACGGTCACTAGCTTGGGCGTATCACCTGCCAGTGTCAGCTTCTGTTCTTCATTTTTCCTTCTTTGCTTGGTTCTTTGGTTTCTGTTCTTTGGGTGAGACGCGGCCAGTGACTTGGGCGTGTCACCTGGCCGTGTCAGCTACTGGCTTGATGATAATTTTAAGGGACACGACCAAGCTTGCTTTGGCTTGGCCATGTCTTGCTTGATTCATGCTCTTTCTTGATTGTTTTGATCATCCAAGGGAATTTTTCCACTTTAACATAAAACAAACACTTAAAACAAACTTTAAACTAAAATCAAATGAAACACTAACTAAAAACACATTAAAATCATACTAAAAACAAGTATAAAAATACTCTTATCATCCATCCTAGCTTCTTAATCACATCTCCATCAATAAAGCGATAAGGTATAATTTTTTCTAGAATTCAGGTCATGGTACCCTTTTTTTTGAATTTCATCCTTGAATTGAATATGTTGAGGATACATGTTTGGTAGCTGAGGTGGTGGTGGAGATGATTCTCTTAGCCTTTGTGACGATGGTGATTGAGTAAAAGATGGTGATGATTGTGGAGAAGTTCCTTAGTTACCTCTTGAGCTTTCTCTCTTGATTTTCTTCCAAAAATCTTTATTTTAGGCAATTTTGTGATTAATGTGATGAAAATAGGTGAAAGTTAGATGAAAATTGGAGTTTAGGAGTGAGCTAAGGCTTGGACAAATAGAGGATAGTTGTGGATTTCAAATATGCACTGCCAGAGTTTGCAAAAAGTGAAGGAGAGAGAAAATAAGATGTTTTTATAGTATCAGAGGTGCATAATCATAGGTATGGATGCCACAGTCGTGGGTATGCTTTGATTTGTCAACCTCATGGTTATCGCTAACGCCACGATCATGGGTTTGGATGCCATGGTCATGGGTTTGCAACTACTTCTGCCACTTTTGCTTGGTTTAATTATTTTAGTTAGACAGAACTTAAGCGAATCCTACAATCATATGTCCTGTTGACCACGGTCATGGGTATGCTTTTCTTTGCAGTCTTCCAAAATTTTCTTCACCTGCCTATTTTTTACAGATTCATATCTAATCCCACGACCATAGTGATAAAGGTCTATGACCATGGCTTTGATTTTTGCTATTGTTTTCTTCTTCTCTTACAGTTCAAATCACTAAAAAATAAATTTTAATGAAAATTTAATCAAAATGTATAAAAATATAAAGATAAGTCAAACTAAAGAAAATAATCAATTGAGTTACCTCCCAATAGGCACTATATTTATAGTAGATAGCTCAACTGTTTGCGATTGGTTATTTCCTGAAGTGGTAGGCACTCCCCTTGTCTACTGGATCACTAATGTAATAAGGTTTCAAACATTGGCCATTTACTTTAAAAGTTTCTCCACCTTGATTTTGAATGTCAATTGCTCCATAAGGATACACTTTTACCAATTTAAAGGGTTCGAACCAATGAGATTTATACTTTTCTAGGAAGAGTTTCAACCTTAAATTATACAAAAGTACGTGTTGCCCTTCATGGAATTATCATGGTTGAATATGCTTGTCATTCCATGCCTTTTTTCTCTCATTGTAGATCTTTGCGTTCTCATAAGCTTGAAATTGAATCTCATCCAACTCAATTAGCTGCAACAACTGCTTTTATCCTGCTGCATCCAATTCATGTTCAATTACTTGATAGCCCAATATGCCTTGTGTTCAAGTTTAATAGGTAAATGACAAGCCTTACTGAACACAAACAGGTACAATTGGTGTTTTGAATGCTGTGCGATAAGCCCATAATGCATCATCAAGTTTGAGTGACTAATCTTTCCTTGAATTATTGACTATTTTTTTCGGAATCCATTTGAGTTCTCTATTTGAAATCTCTACTTGACCACTGGTTTGAGGATGGTAAGGTGTGGCACCCTTATGGTATACTCCATACCTTTTTAAAAGAATTTCAAAGCTTCTATTGCAAAAATAAGCACCACCATCACTTACCATAGCTCTAACACTTTGAATCTTGTAAAAATATTCTTTTTGATGAATATGATTACAATCTTTGAGTCATTTGTTGGACTAGATATTGTTTCCATATATTTTGAGACATAATCCACTACCACTTAAATATATTGATTGTTGAAGGATAATGGAAAATGTCCCATGAAGTCTATCCCCCAAACATCAAAAAGTTTAACTTAGAGAATTGAATTGAGTGACATATCTTGTCTTCTAGAGATGTTTCCTTTTCTTTGACATCAATCACAAGCTTGAACAAAAGCCCTTGCATCTTTATACATGGTTGGCTAGAAAAATCAGATTGCCATATTTTAGCAATTATCTTTGAAGTTCCGGAATGGCCACCACACCTTGAATGGAAAAAATTTAGAATGCTTTTGATTTCTTCATCTGGTATGCATCTTTGAATCATTCCATCCCCATAATGTTTAAATAGTAGAGGTTCATCCCATAAATAATATTTTACATCACAACTAAAGAAATAATGTAAATAATATTTTACATCAGGTGAGAGAACATCACTAACTAAATAGTTGACAATGTCTGCATACTAGGAGATATGACCTTTAAAAGAGTAAAGATACTCATCGGGGAATGATTCATTAATTGGAGACTTTTCTTTTCTTTTTTTTTATAATTTTTTAATCTCAAAAGATGATCCGTGACTAAATATTTCGCTCCCTTTTTTTCTTTGATTTCTAAGTCAAATTCTTGAAATAGTAAGATCCATCGGATCAACCTTGAATGTGCTTCCTTTTTGCTCATGAGATATTTGATGGCTGCATGGTCAATGTAGACAATGACTTTGCACACTAATAGGTAAGATAAGAATTTATCAAGAGTAAACACTATAAAAAACATTTCTTTCTCTATTGTAGCATAATTAATTTGAGCTTCATCAAGAGTTCTTCTTATATAGTAAATCACATGGCTCTTTTTATCTTTACGTTGACTCAAGTTGGCTCCAATTATATAATCACTTGCATCACATATGAGTTCAAATGGAAGAGACCAATTTAGTGGTAAGATAATAAAAGTTGCAGTGAAGGCCACCTTTAATTTGTTGAAAGCAAGTAAAGTTTCATCAGAAAAATTAAAAATAACATCTTTGTTCAATAATTCACGCAAAGGTTTAGCAATTTTAGAAAAACCTTTTATAAAACACCTATATATAAAACCATGCATGTCCCAAGAAACTTCAAATTCCTTTATCATTGGTTGGTGGTGCTAATTTTTCAATTACTTCCACCTTAACTCTATCTACTTCAAGTCCATTTTGAGACACTTTTTGCCCTAATATAATGCTTTCTTGTACTATGAAATGACACTTTCCCAATTAAGGACAATGTTTGTTTCTTCACATCTTTTTAAAACCCATTCCAAATGTTGCAAATGATCATCAAAAGTAGAACTATAAACAGTAAAATCATCCATAAAAATTTCAACAATTAGTTCTACAATATCAGAAAAGATGGCCATTATGCATCTTTGAAATGTGGCTGGTGCATTATACAATCCAAAAGGCTTCCTGCAATAAGTAAATGTTCCATAAGGACAGATGAAAGTAGTCTTCTATTGATCTTCAGGGGCTATAGGAATTTTAAAATAGCCTGAATAACCATCTGACAAACAAAAATAAACATTTTCTTCAAGTCTTTCTAGCATTTGATCAATAAATGATTAGGAAAAAATGATCTTTATGGGTTGCTTTATTTAGTTTCCTATAGTCCGTACAAACTCTCCAACCTGTGACTATTCTTGAGGCAATTAATTCATTATTTTCATTTGTTATTATGGTTATTCCCCTTTTTTAGGTACAATATGAATAAGACTTACCCATGAGCTATTAGAAATGGGGTAAATTATTCCTGCTTCTAACAACTTAGTAACCTTTGATTTGACAACCTCTTTCATATTTGGATTTAATCTTCTTTATTAATCTATCGCAGGTTTAGAATTTTCTTCTAATAATATTCTATGCATGCAAATTGATGGGCTAATTTTCTTAATATCTGATATGATCCAACCAATGGCTCTTTTATATTTTCCAATCAACTCTAAGGTTTGTAACAATTATAGGCAATGAATCATTTGGTCTAAGAAATGCATACCTGAGATGACTAGGAAGATGTTTCAATTCTAATTCAAGAGCTTTCTCAATAGATGGTGGAAGGAGAGGCTTACCTTTTCCAATTTCTTTAAATTTCTAAAAATGCATGATTGAAGTTGCTTCTGAGGCTAACGCATAGGCAACAACTTCTTGATTTTCATTGTTTGGAGCGAAACTTTATGCAAGACAAGCTTCTAAGGGATTGTTAAAAAATTCTTGTTCAAACACTTGTTGAACGCATTAATCAATGATATCAATTCTGAAATAATCATCTATAAAAGTAGGATTTTTAGTAGCTTTATTTAAATTAAATTCCTCTATGAACATCAATCATTAATCCTGCAGTGGCCAAGAAGAGCCTTCCAAGAATAAGTGGTATTTTTACATCTTCATCCATTTCTTCAATCACAAAATCTATTGGAATGCAGAGTTTATTCACTTTCATAATAACATCTCCAACTATCCCAATTAGGTATTTGATTGATTGATTTGCTAGTTGAAGAGACATACTTGTTAGTTGGAGTTGAGTGAAGCCAAGTTTTCTGCAAATAGAACTAGGCATTAGACTAACACTAGCTCCTAAATTACACAAAGCTTTATGAAAATCTACTTCACCAATAGTACTAGGAATTGAAAAACTCCCTGGATCTTTTAGTTTAAAGGAAGCTAGTTTTGGATTACTCCATTGCATCCTTCCATAAGTGCAATCTTGGCATTGTCTTCTAGCTTCATTTTATTGGATGGCAATTCATTGAGGAACTTCACATAAGTTGCATTTGTGCAAGTGCTTCTACAAAAGAAATATTTATGTGAAGTTGTTTAAAAATTTCTAAAAAATTTTCATATTGCTTTTCCAATTTTTGTTTCTTCAATGATAATGGGAAGGGAATTGAAGGGACATATGGTTTGATATTTTCTCTTGATGCTTCCTTTTCTTCCATTTCTGCTTCTTTCTCTTCTTTATTCTCAACAATTTGAGTATTGTTAGGTTGATGATATTCAAGTTGCAATCCACTTCTCAAAGTCACTGCTTTGCAATGTTCTTTAGGGTTGATCTCAGTTTGGCTTGGTATAGCCCCTTGATTGCGGTTATTTAAAGAACTTGCAATTTTCCCAATTTGTATTTTAAGGCTCATGTTTTGAGTTGAAAGTTGCTCAATTTTTAGTTCAAGCTTGTCATATTGCTTTTCAAGCTTCTCAAATCTTTCTATTGTTGCTTTAATGAATTTTTCTAAGGCAAATTCATATTAAGGCTTTTTCGGAGGACGTGGGCCTTGATTTTGAGTCTTCATGAATGGAGGTTGATATGGTGCTTTCTGATTATTTTTACTACCCTATGAGAGATTTGGGTGATTCCTCCATATGGGATTGTATGCATTTCCCAAAACAAAATTAGGACCCATATTTTAATTGCCCAATAATTGGACTTGCTCCATACTTCGACAAACTATTGTGTCATGATTTCTTCTACATCATTCACAAATTGATGAAGGCGCTAAATTAACTTGATCTAATTTCTTATTTATGGCATCACCAGCTACTTTTCTTGGATTATTTTTTTGACGACTAATGATAATTATTAGATGATATTTCTTCAATTAATTTAAGTGCATCGGAAGGAATTTTGCTCATAATGGCACCACCGGCTACTGCATCAATTGTACTATTGATTGAAGAATTTAAACCATTATAAAAAGTTTGTATCAAGAGCCAAAAAGGAATTTCATGATAGGGACACCTTCGTTGAAGATCTTTGAATCTCTCCCATGCTTCATATAAGGTTTCTCCACCATATTGTATAAAACTGGTGATATAATTTCTTAGCTTAGCGGTTTTTGTGGTGAAAAATATTTTGCCAAGAAAGCTGAAGCTAATTGATCACAAGTAGTGAATATGTCAGGTGCCTTTAAAAGGAATCATCTTTTTGATTTGTCTGTTAATGAGACTGGAAACAGTCTAAGTCAAATGGTATAATCATAAACGCCATTGATTGTGAATGTGTCACACATTTCCAAGAAAGTGGCAATATGTGTATAGGTGTCTTCATTATCCAAGCCATGGAAAGTTGATTATTAGATTAGATTGATGAGTGAAGGCTCAAGCTTAAAATTGTTTGCTTGAACTGATATTCTTATTATGCTGACCCAATGTTTGCGGTGGGCAAAGCATAGTCTTTTAGAGTTCTTGGTTGAGATTCTCCCATGATTTCTTCTTCTTTTTCCTCTTCTTCTTTGGTCAAGTAAATAAGATTGTCTATTTTAGAAGGAGTTTCTGTCGAAATTCCTCCTTCTTCTTGTCTTTTTCTTCTTTCATTGCTCTATTTTCTGCAAAAAATTTTAATTTCAGGATTATAGAGTACAAGTTGAGTATTTGGAATACTACGCATGTAACCTTAAAATTTTTACAAGGAACAAAATAGAAAAAGATAAAGTAGAAAAAATTTCAAAAAAATAATAGTTTAATATTATTAATATTACAATAGTTTTCTTCCCCCGACAACGACATTAAAAATTTGTCTGGGCCTTAATAGATATTTGCTTAAATTGTAAGTACACATGTCATTAACAAGTAATATAATAATGAGTATATTACCATTCATACAAGGAAGGTGATTCTAAGTACCAAACAATTAAATTTATTATTATTTAGATAAAAGAAGTTGATTTTATAATGAAAAGAATTAATAAAAAAATAAATGCTTTTGATTTTAATTTAATATATTTAAACTTAGGGAATGTCACTTTAATTAATTTACTATGAATTTTCTAAAGTATTGGTTTAATTTAAGTTTTTACTTGATTAATAGTTGGATTTTCCTTGATTAAGTTTTAGTCTCTCTCGAGTACATAAAACTTAAATTAAATTTAACCTTACGTCTACTCTCGTGATCACAAGTAATTAAATCAATTCATTAAACTTTGTGAAAATCTTATAACAACCTCTTAAGTGTTTGCCTAATCTCTAAGTGAAAACTTAACTTAAGATTATTACCTCCTTAGACTAATGTTATGCTTTCACTTTCACTTCATTACACAACATCTCAGTACAATTAATTATTGGCCAGGTAATTAATGCATTAAGATCAAAGATAACAAATTAATCAAAGAATAAACTTAATTAAATCAAATAAACATAAATTACTCTATAGTAAAATTAATATAAGAAGCCAACATTAAATGAAAATTACTTCTTCATAATGAAAATAAAGATAAGAAAATAATTAAAGAAAATAACTATAAATACAGTAATTTAAAGAAACAAGAAAGATCAAACTCTTATTCTTCTTTGGGTTAATGAAGGGCTTCACTTGGAACTTTAAATTTCTTCTTGAAACCAAACTTTACTCTTTTTCTCTCCAAATGACTCTAATTTCTAGCCAAACTACTATAATTTTGAGGTAATTTTTACCATGGAAGATGGTTTCGTGAAGCTTGAAGAGTGTTTGATTATATAGAGGTTTAGAGGGCTTCTTTTCATAGTGAGTAATAATTTGAATCAATCCCACCCTAAAACATGGAGGATTTCTCTCCTTAAAATCAGGTGCCTACAAATTTAATGTTCCCATAAGCATGGGTTTTGGTGCCATGGGCATGGCCTAGTGGATAGGTGCTATCTCATCAACTTTCTGGTGCCTTTTTTCTGTCACGGGCATGGCTTTCAGCTATCACAACCATAGCTTTGATTTTGGCTTTTGCAACTTTTATAATTGCTCTTCTTTTTCTTTTTGGATAGTTTGTGTTTATATCCCATGGTCGTGGGATTGAAAATGGTTATGGAAGTCCATCTTCCTTTGTTTCCTCTTTTGAGCAGTGAGTAATTGTATCCCATAAGCATGGTTTTCGGTGACCATAACTGTAGGTTTTAATTCTCTTATGGAATTTTCACTTTCCCTTATCTTTTTGCTTCAACAGGCTCAATTCAAAGTCAAGGTCGTGAGAATTAAAAGCCACGTGCATGTCAATTGATTTCCCTGTATTTTTGCCCATTCTTCTCCAGTTTTGCATGACTTTTAGTTGAAATGTTGTAATCTTGATATTCCATACTAGAATAAAGAGAATTCTAACTTCTAACAAAACAAATTTATCAAATTCAATTGAAAATGATTAGAAATAAAGCTATAATAACCAGAAATATTTAGTCAAGATTTGATTCTATTAAGCACCTTAGAATGCAGCTTTTAAATCCATATTGGGCAAGAGTCCTAGAATCATTATTGTAGGTTAAAAGCCTTAGAATCTAGTTTAAAATACATTCTAGGTGAATGCCCAAGAACTTAAACCTCAGTTCAGTAACCAAGATGATGACATCATTATAGAACAATTAACATAAGACTAGAAATCAACTGGCAGTATAACCATTTAGGGTAGGTTTACATAAATGTCTTAGATCAAACCTAGAGGCCTTTTCCTAGCTTATTAGAGTAGGTTTACATAGATATTTTATGACAAAAACCTAGAATGAGCCTTCTCTCACTCTTTAGGGTAGATTTACAGAGACATTTTAGGTTAAAAATCTAGAATGTGCCTTCTCTTACCCCTTTAGAATAGGTTTACATAGACATCTTAGGTCAAACCTAAATGGACTTTTCTTACCCTATTAGGGTAGGCTTACATAGATATTTTATATTAAAACCTAGAATGAGCATTTTCTTACCCCCATTAGGATGTGATTACATAAACATTTTAAGATAACCTTAGAATGGATCATCCTAAACATCCTAGAGTAAACAATTATCTCATTACATGACATGACATGACATCTTGTGTCGAAGTCGTCTTATTCACAAGATTATGATCACTTTTAAGAAAAAGGAACCTTTATGGGCGCAACTATGAACTTCTAAATTTAAACCTAAATTAAGTTGAATATGATTGTGGTTCCAACAAAATTGAGATAATGCAAATTGGAATTTAAATGGGCCTTGATCGGCCCAAAATGAGCTCTCAAACCCTTGATTTTAGACATAAAGAAAAATCCTTAGTTTTTCCCCTAAATGAAAGGCTAAATGATAACGAATCTAACATAACTTGAATCACACAAATCAAAGTTCAAACGGGCTTAGAACGGTAAAAATAGAGGGAATCGAAGTTTAAAAAAGCATGGAATGTGCATGCAGCCCAAGGACATTTCTGTCCAATTGTTTTCATACTTTTTCACTATAAATAGAGGTTTTCTTCTTCAAAAGAGGGGATTCGAATTAGGCATACTAAAACATTGCCAAAATTATTTCTGACGCCAAAATACAATAAATTCATCTTGGATTAATTTAATCAAACTAAATTCGATTCTCTTATAAGTTTTTAGACTTAAAGTCATTTTGACATCTTTTTTTTTAGACTCCTCTAGTGGAACTATAGAACGGTAAATCACTTCAACCATATATTCAAAGGAAATGGCTACCCAAGGTATAAATTTTCTTACTTTTCTCTTGTCTATTCGATAATCTAAATTACCTAAAATTAGTTGCTTAAAGTCCTTTGCAATCAAAGACGCAAACTACTTACGGCTCTGATTTCCGTTCAAATAGGATAAGTAGGCAGACTTGGAATATCAGTCCTAGTGGCGAGCCCTTACCTAAATAACTAACTAATCCTTTCATTTTGATTTTCTTATTATTATCATTTATTATTTTCAATATCATTATTATCATTATTCTTTATTCTTTTTCTAGAAATTTTGAGGCTTCATTGCAAATTTAGTGAGTTTTACAATGGATACCATTATGATTATATTTTTTTTTTCGATTTGTTTTTCTTTCTTTGCGTTAATTAATTAGTTGAGGATCTATGCTCAACTTAGAACCCATAAGAACTAGAGTTGAAGCTCTCCTAAAATTATTATTTTTGGTGGAGATATAATATTTACTTTTCTACACTACATTTTATAGATGTCATAATATTAAATGCCCGTGTATCATAATAATGTCATTTTCAATTAACTGCCCCACAATCTATGAAAATCACATTTTGTCTCAATCCAAAAAAGGTTAAAATCAATCAAAGAGAAAGTTCTTTTATTAAAATTGGTTTAGAAACTTTAGCTTGAGAACCCATCCTGATTGATTTAGGACTAGTGTCCTCTGGGTACAAATTAATACATTTTTATAGAGTCAATTAAATGGATTTTTTCCTTAATTATTCCAAATCAAGTAAACTAAGGTGGCGACTCTCTAACTTCTGCTATTCAAAACAAAGGCTATCATCTCTTTTCAAAATAAAAGAAGAGCTTCTTTTAAAAATAAAAAAAATAAATATTTTCAAAATAAAAGATATTTTTAAAACCAGTGCTTACCGAACTTACTGAAGACCATACGGTGATATCATGTGAGACTTAGCCCAATTGAGTATTTCGGCTCTCAGTTTTCGAGCGGGCTTGATCATTGCTTAGGCGAGGACTCACAAATCTTTTTTGCTCAAGTTGGATTTCTTTGAGGATTTCTATCAGTGTTTTTGCTTCTTTATTTGTTGTGAGGGAAAGAACTACTTATGCTTGAGTGTCTGGAAAATTCTTCTCAAACAGCTCAACAATTTAGGGAACAACTCCTTCTATCACTAGTTTGGTAGCTACTACTGCCTGGTCAATAAAACCTGTTGTTTCTTTCACATTATTCTTCTCTTGTGGCATCCTTAATGAAGTGGTCCCGCTCAGTGTGCCAAAAATTGTTTGCCTGAGGAATGGTAATCTTTTGCCTTTAAGTGTGAGAGGCATGTCAAAGGATTGTAGGTTCCTCAACCAAAATGCACAAACTGACTTCATGCTCAAGACAATGTGCAAAATTTTAAAAAAGACCTAAAATATAATAGAGCCCTCAAGCTCCCCTTTATGGTTCACAATAACTCTTTAAGGATGGAAACCAGTAGCGAGTCAAACATTGCTAGAATTAAACTAATAAAGCTTTAGTATGCTTTAGAAGCAGAGTAGTGGACAAATATAAATTCACAAGCCAATAAAAGAAGATAAACTTTTGAGGATTCAATAAGTTAATGAATTCACAAAAGAATAATAATCCAACAAGCTTCATTGTGCCTTAACAGTAGACTGGTGGATGAATGTGCAATATTGGACAACCAAAATAATTAAACACCTCGAGACTTTAACGGCAGGCTGGTGTACCAATGTAAATTCATAGAGCATGCAAAATCAACTTAAACTTCTACGACCCTTAATTGCAGACTGGTGGATAAAAATTTATAATTACAAGGTGAGTAAAAGCAAGTAACCTAAGAATTCAGTAAACAAGGAAATTCATAAAGAAATAAGTGATCAATCATTCTCTACTTATTGTTACTTATAAATAAATGTTGCCAAAATTGTTTGTGTGATTTGTTGGGTGAAAGTTCATGTCCTAGTTTCATCCATTACTTCTTCATTTATTTTTTTTCTTATTCCTTTGGATAGTGGCTAGCTCTCATGTTCTTCTTCACTCTCAATGAACCACACCTTATGTCCTTTCCTTTTGATTGTTGTGAGTGGGTAGTTACTTCACCTGTTCGCCTCAGCCATGTCCTAACGATAGAGTGACATTTAGATATGTATTTTGTAAAATTCTAACCATGATTTTAATTATTTCCCAATTGAATTTAATGAATTTTGTTTATTTGACTTATAATTCTTATATTTTAGCTTGGAATGGCAAGATGCAAGGTTTTTAAGGATAGATAATGAAAAAATATAAAAAATTGAAGAAACTTCAAATGCCATGCCTGTGGAAATCCAAGGCTATGACCATGGGCTTCAGCTTGAGTCTACTATATCAAAAGAAGAAGAAAAACACAAGTTCCAAAATACATTTAAATGCCACGACCATGGCATTTGAAGATGACACCCGTGGGATGAGATTACCTACTGCCCAAATAAAGAAAGAAAAGAAAAATCAAAATTTTTAGCCTTTATTCAAAAGTAACGGCCGTGGCCGACCAGCACCACGACCGTGGCCTACCAGACTGACATTTACAACTGAAAAATTTGATGAAATAGGTCATATTCACATAGGCCATGGCTGTGGCAATCAAAAGCCACGCCCATAGAGCAGTTTTTTAAGACTTTGTCCTGGAATTTCGGAAAATGGGGAACTAACCAACTTTTACTCCAACCTTTTCAAGTTTTTTTTTCTACTAAAGAAGCTTCCAAGCACTCTATATAACACATTTTCTCCCGAGGTTTCAAATGTACTATAATTAGATTAGATTCATCTAAGAAACAAAATTAGTTTTAGAATTTCTTTAGAAAAAAGAGTGAAGCTAGGTTCAAGGAAGAAATTCAAGATCCCGGCGGAGTCTTCTTCAATAAAAAAAAATTAGAGTTTGATATTTCTTTTTCTTTAAATTATAATGTTTTCAATGATTGTTTTTAATATTTGCATTTTTTGTTTTTCTATTATGAGGAACTAACTCTCATATTAGAGTTGTTCCCTTATATTGAATTTACTATGGTATAATAAATGCTTATTTGATTTATTTAAGTTTATTCTTGGTGATTTTGTTATCTTTGATCTTAATAATTTAATTATCTGGCTAATAATTAATTGAATTGAGATATTGTGTGATAGAGCTAGAGTGAAAGCACAATATTAGCTAAAGGAGGTAACAATCTTAAGTAAAATTTCACTTAGAGATAAGGATAACACTTAACAGATTAATTCAAAATTCTAAGAAAACCTAATAAATTGATTTAATTATTTATGATCACGAGAGTAGACGTAATGATTAAATTAATATTGGTTCTAGTACTTGAGAGAGAATTGAACTTGATTTAGGAGAATTTGACCAATAGTAAAAAGGAAATGAAATTAAATCAATACTTTTGAAATACATAGTAATTCAATAAAGGTAGCTTAATCCTAAATTTACAAATTAATAGAATTAAAATTCAAAAGAAATTCATTTTACTTATTTTTATTCATTAATCAATTTTGTTATCTAAATAATAATCAGTTTAACTGTATGATACTTAGAATTATTCTCCCCGTGGGAACGATACTCTACTTATTACTTTATTATTTGATTACAATATGTGCACTTGCAGACAACTTAGGCACGATCCTAATATCTAGCCATGATCTACATCCTTTGTGCTTCATGTTTTATGCATGAACTAGCTTCCTCAAATATGTTCCTCAAGAGCCTGCTCCTCAAAGAACTTGATGCCTTAGAAAACCTGGTTCCGCAGGTTTTAGCAATTGAACTTTCAATCATTGGTTATGGGTCTAGCTCGATATTTTTCTTGGTGAAAATAATATCAAAGCCATTTTTTGACAATAATAATAGAACTGCATTGAAAAACTAAAAAAATACAATCTAAAAGGAAGACATTAAGCACTTAGAATCAAATTAGATGCAAAATTCTTCCATAAATGTTCTAATACTTATGAACAAAAACTCAGTAATGGAATCCCTAGAAAACAGAGGAGTAAGTAAGGATATCAAATTTTCATCAAGAAGTTGCACATCTAAGTATACTTACTAGAAAACACAACTGACGAGGTAGCCAAAAATAAGAAAGGGGTGACTTGAGACTCAGACCATCAGAGTTAAATTCCTTTTAAGAATCTTCATCTGATGGGATTTGCATACTCATCTTGAAAAGGATTAGAAGCAGCCAAAAGCTATGGTTGGCCGGCTTGATAAAAGGAATCCTTTGGAGCTAAAACTGATTGTTAATTTTCTCTCTAAGCCATCATATCCTCAAAAATCAAAACCACCTTAAAGGTGAAAGATAAAAAGGCCACCGGAGGCCATATCTATCAACTATAAAACAAAGCACAAAATTATTTGAAAAAACTAAAGGAAAAACAAGAGAAAGTGGAGATCTAGGATCGTCATCAGCTATAAGGCCTGCGATAACCTTAGGTCTAGATTTGGAAAAAATAAGAAAGAAGGAGATGTTAAGGGAGAAAGAGAACTCTCAAGAGAATGAGAGAATGAGTGACCTAATATCAAAAGCATTTAATTAGAAGTATGCAATATGTTACCTATCTTGATTAGGCTAGTCAAGCCTAAGTAAATTCAAGCCACATTGGACCAAATTTTTTAAAAATTAGGCCAAGTTCTATTTAAATTAGGCCATATTAGACCAAATTTTTTGAAAAATATTATATCTACTGAGATGAAATATTTATTAATTGTTGGATCTTAATATTTATAATCTTTATGGAGTTGAAAATATCCTAAAAAGACACACTTAATAGATTTGGGTTGAAGCTTATCTTTATTAGGGTTATGATAATTGTAAGCACATTCTTTTTTAAATTAACATGGTATTAGAGCCTTCTTCTCCCTTATTCAGTTTTCTTTTCTAGCATTTGCTTTAACATTATTAGGTTATGTAGCTTGTAGCCTTTACAATATTTTTGAAGTTTTGTACGAGCCTTTAAAACGCTTTTAAGCTTTCTTGTTAGACTTTAAAGCACTTTCAAGGTTTTGTTTTAAGTTTTAAAAAACGTTTGAAATTTTGTTTTAACAGTTAAAATACTTTTGAGGTTTTGTATTAGCCATTTAAAACACTTGTAATTTTATGTTAGCTCATAAAATATTTTGTGATGTCGTGTTATAGTGTAGAATACTATTGAGATTTTATATTATTTTATAAAATACTTCTGAGATTTTATTTTATCTTATAAATTACTTTTATGGTTGTGTGTTTTTTCATAGAACATTTTTGTAAGTTATGTTTAATTCTTTGAGATGTGGTTTTTTTTTTTTTCCCTGGATTATATGTGTAACAATTGACTAATTGAGCATGATTGAAATTTCCATTTTAGATTTAGCGGGAGTGTTATAAAATAGTTTTTATTAGTTTTTTTTTATATTTTTCAATATAATATAATTTTGTAAAAAATTTATAATTTAGAAATATATTACATGAAATATTGTGTCACTTAGTTTAAAGCAGCTTTAAAAGTGTTCATTTTAAAACAGTAGAAAGAAGGGTTAATTATATTAAATTTTAAGAGTGTTTTTGTAATTTATTAAAAAAAATAAAATATACAAAACAAAGGTCAAAAGCAAATCCATTTAACCTATGTCCAACCTCTATTATGTCCAAGATAGATTAAACCAATAATATTACAATATTGTGCAAATCGTCGCATCACATGCCGTTGTCATTTTGATTTCGACATCTTAATTAATAATCTTATATGAGGGTGTAAGGTGTTCCAATAATTTAAAGGTAAATAGCCATTTTATGTTCATTGTTAAATTTAATCATATCAAAGCCCTCCAGGCATTCCACCTGGCATCAAGTAAGACAAAACTTTGAACATATGATATACATATTTTATAGAAATTGAGTAATTTTGCTTCATAGTGCATGATTTTCTTTCTCAATTAGTCTATAGTATTTTTTTAGTACTTTATATAGGAGACCTTTCTAAGTCATAACTGTCAAATTTATGTATGATGAGCCAAATTCAAATGCTAATTTTTTTTATTGGATTTTTAATTCTCATATTTATTTAATTAGTATGTTGTGATTTAACTAAATTTGAATTTGATTTTATTTGAAAAAGGCTTCTCTAACATTCTTTTCTATAGTAGTTAGTTTTGAACATTTTTTATTTGTTATTAAGTTTTTAACGTTTTTTATTTGTTATTTTTTTTGGAGAAAAAAAAAGCAAATATCTATAGAATATGCGTGGCACATGTGAGGCAAATTATAACTAGGTTTTTTTCCATCCAAATAATAATATATTTTTATACTGTATGCAATTATTATTAAATTATATGAAAAAGTTTATTAAATATATGGAATTATATTATTAAATATACATAATAATATTATATTATATTATACTATACTAAGTTATGCTGATAAAAAATATTATATTATAATATTATATTTTTTCAAGTCAACATGCTTTAAGTAAGATGGGTCCCAACTCACACCATAAAACATTATAATCCAACGTGAGATTAATGCCCAAAACATCTGACTTTCCTTTTCTATAGCAAAACTCAAAAACAGTTCCAAATCAGACACCGAGCCTCCCCCATTTCCTCCATGGAAACACCATGGCCTGATTCTGGGTTCCAAAAACTGGGAAAATCTCATTGACCCACTTGACCTCAACCTCCGGAAACTAGCTCTCCGCTGCGGCGACTTCTGCCAAGCTACTTACGACGCCTTCAACAATGACCAAAACTCACCATATTGCGCCACAAGCCGCTATGGCAAACACAGCTTTTTCCAAAAAGTGATGCTTGAAGAAGCCGAAAATTATCAAATCTCTTCTTTTCTGTACGGCACAGCACGTGTAAGTCTTCCTGAAGGTTTTATTCTCCACTCGCAGTCCAGAGAATCATGGGATCGCGAATCAAACTGGATCGGCTACATAGCTGTCACCACTGACGCCTATACTAAACTCCTAGGCCGCCGAGAAATTTACATTCCGTTTCGTGGAACTACAAGAAATTATGAATGGGTTGATATTTTAGGAGCAAAGCTCGAGTCGGCCAAATCATTGTTTAATGAAAGCACTTTTCAAATGCAAGATGCTGATAAAAATAGCAGCAGTGACAGTGATGATTTTAAATTTTTACCACAGTGATGATTTTAAAAGAAAGATAATCATAAATCAAATAATAATAAAATTATAAAAAAAAAGAAACTTAATAATTTATTCAAGTTGTAGATCGAATTGGGATAGATAATTTTTAAAATTTTCCGTTATTTTAAGAGAACTATATAAAGATGACGATTTAAGTATTATTTTACAGGGCATAGTCTTGGTGCTAGTTTATCAATTTTAGCTGCTTTTGATTTAGTAGAAAATGGGCTTACAGATATTCCAGTTGCTGCTTTTGTTTTTGGATCTCCACAAGTTGGAAATAAAGCTTTTAATGAAAGATTTAAGAAATACGCAAATCTTAAAGTTCTGCATATAAAGAATAAAATTGATGTTATTCCACATTATCCAGGAAGATTACTGGGGTATGTATATACAGGAACAGAGCTCGAAATTGATACAAGAAAGTCGCCCAGTTTGAAAGAGTCAAAGAATCCCAGTGATTGGCATAATTTGCAGGCTATGTTGCATATAATTGCAGGGTGGAATGGTGAAAGTGGGGAGTTTAAATTGAAAGTGAAGAGAAGTTTGGCTTTGGTTAACAAGTCATGTGAGTTTCTGAAAGATGAGTTAATGGTGCCTGGGTCTTGGCGGATTGAGAAGAATAAAGGAATGGTTAGAGGAAAAGATAGAGAATGGGCGTTGGCCCCGCCAGATGAGGAGGATCAGCCTGTCCCTGAATACTGATTGTTAGGAAAGATAGCATTCGAGAGGTAGAGACTTGGTGTTATCTTGTTGGTTTTTTTTTTCATTCTTTTTCTTGATTGATGTGGGTATTGTCGTATTGAAATGGTAACTTTCTTTTTTTTTTTTTTTGTCATATATTGGCATGGTAACTTGTACTGGAGCTTTTCCTATTTCAATGACCATGTGGGCTTGTAGAGTGTGCATTTTGGCTTTAATTAATAAAATCATGCTTCTAATCAAAATGTAAAGTTATAATCAATTATGGTTATTATAAAAATAAAATTCACGGGATAAAAATCTTAAAAGAATTCCTAGTTATCAATATCATAAATAGAAATTATTATTAAAATATGAATGAGTGTATAAATCAGTTGATAAAAAATTATACTATCTTGATTAGATATTTTGAGTTTAATTTTATGGATATATAATTATATTAAAACTTAATAAAGATAATTTTATTACTCTTGAAGTTCTATCCGGTTCAATTTCAAAAAGATAATTTACACCCAAAAAAATATTATTAAAATTAGAAGAAAATAGAAATAAATATACATTGATCGACATCTGATTTTAAAAATTAGTAAATAATTTTTTATATTATAATTATTTAATCATATTCTTTATATTAATTTTACTGCTACATTGTAATATTGGTTTTATCCTTGATTTAATTCATTATAAAAATATATTAGATTGTCAATAAAAATTTTATAAGTAATCCATTTCTTTATTGGTAATCTATTTTACCGAGTGATTACTGACAAAAAAATATATTCTCAATAACTTTGCCAATAAACAACTTATTGACAAAATCAATTCTCTTATAAATATCATGTCTTTGCCAGTAGAAGTTTAGTGTTAGTAACTACCGTTAAAATTTCAGTTGAAAATTGTCGAGATGAAATCTCTAGGCAATTACCAAGCAACAGTTACTTGGCTATTACTAATGAATATGCGAACATTTACTTAGATATATCGTTATTACTAATGGATAATATGTCAGTAAATCGACGAAGAAATATTTAGAATATATCATTCGATTTCTTATTTGTCAATATTATCGATAAATATGCTATCGGTGAATAGTTACAAATTATTTCAAATTTACCAATAAATATCTCTGGCTATCGGTATTGTCGACAAATATACTCTCGATAAACTTGAGAGAAATGTTTATGAATTTACTTACTCTCAGCCGGTAATTTCATTATTTTTAAAAATATAGAGATAAATTATTTCGTTAATAATTTGTCAATTAATTTGTCAGTAACTTATTTTAATATTATTTTAATAATTTCAAAGTCATTGATAACTCTGTCAATAAAATATTTTAATATTATTTATCTATAGATATTCTGTTGATAATTTCGTCGTTAAATAATTAATATTTTATATATTTGTCAGTGGCCTGTAACTAAAAAGTAAATTTTACTATTCTATGTAAAGCGAATGATAAATATATGATATTTTACTAATTCATCGGTAATCCATCAATAAATTTTAATTAAATTTTTTTATAAGACTTTTAATTAATATATAATTTATTATATTATATTATAATAATAATTTTATTTTATTATAGTTTATTAATATTTTTTATTATATTTTTAATTTAATTTTATTAATACTATTGAATCACTATATTATATTTAGTAGTTTTAATTTTATTATAGACCCTTAAAATATGTGTTTTCTAAATTTAATCCCTTTTTTTGTCATTTGGTGCAAGAAGTTAGCTATTTGCATTAGATCTATCCCAATTTAACTTTGGAAAAATTCTCAACCTACATGGCATCTAATGTGCCTACCTTCTAACATCAAAATGCACCGTTTTAATATTTAATTTTAGACACCCAACTTCAACAAAACGCATCATTTTGATTAAAAATACAGTGTTTTGCAATTAATAATTGAACAGAACAAATCATTTTGATTGGAGCTCAAAGAAGTGTAGCAATTAGCTTGCTCTTCGTGTTTGTATAGAAAAATTCACATCTATTTCTGACCTCGATGCTTCTTCTTCCATGGCGTGCAAATGAGAGAGGAGAAAGGAGAACATCGATGATGGTAAAAGATAGAAATGGGGAATTATAAAAATAATGTGTTTAGTTCAATTGTTAATTGCAAAATGTTTTTTTTTAAAAAAAATTGAAACAATATATTTTGTTGAAGATGGGTGTCTGAAATTAAAGATTAAAATGGTGCATTTTGATGTTGGAAGGCAGATTCACCGAACATGTTACATCAAATGCCACATAGGTTCAAAAATTTTCCAAAGCTAAATTGGGATAAATATGATGCAAATAGTTAACTTCTTGCACCAAATGACAAAAAAAAAAGAAAGAATAGAATTAGACTGGGAAACTGCATATTTAAGGATTTTTTTTGGGTAAGGCCTTTATTATATTTTTAAATAATAATATTTTATTATTTATATTTTTCATTTTATTAAATTGTATGGGCTAAAAATAAAAATAAATAAAAATTAGAAATAAAGAAATAAATAATCTATATACATAAAATTAAATTCATCATAATGTACAAATAAACTTTTAAAATAATATATACAAATAAAAGGAAAAAAAAAACTAGTGGGAAGTGGGAGGTGGAGGCTGATCTGAAAGAGGAGTAGGAGGCTGAGTAGCAGAAGACTACAAGGTAAAGGCATAAGAGAGACATTGTCATGCAAATCAATCAAATTGTTCTTGAAACACTTTTTCCAAATACTCTCACATTGTGGCACTCCTATTCAAGTTCTTCATCTTCCATCTCTCTCCGTTGTCCTTGGAGCTACTCTTGAAAATTAGCCTTCAACTACTCCATTTCTCGCTGCAACATTGATGAGGAAGCTAAAGATAAAGTGTTGGACTCAGAGACGTATTGAGAGCCCAACCCATACAGCCTCCTCTTCTTCGTCCCACTAGTAACCTTAATAAATAATTAAGCCTCATTAATATAGATACAACAAGATATAGTTGAGTCTCTACCAGATCCTTAATTGAACCTAAAAGATACAATAGGATAGTTGGAAAGGGTTGAATAGTTACAAAGGATAGTTAAACAGTTGCAAAGATATTACCAAACCCTAACCGATTACCTTACCCAATATAGATGTCCACCTAGTCTAGTATTTGAGAATGAAGCACTAGTTTACAATAACCCATACCCAGCCCAACAACTATAGCAGGATAGGAAAGAAGGTTATATGAGATGTTCATAAAATTAAACCTATCCATATTTGACCTTATGAAATTTTTGGAGGAGTTCATAAAATTGAACCCGTCCATATGTGGAAGCTAAAATCCAAATCCTCCACTGCCAGATCAAAAAGCTTTCGAATTCTTGGGATATATATCAAATGAGGGGTTTATCAAAGAGAAGTGTAGTTGAGTTAATAGGAAGAAATTCTCTTTTAAGTTGGGAATGATTTATTAAGATGGTGTTATGAGAATTCTTATCATAAAGTGTGAGACAATCTAAACCCTAATGTTTGAAAGGTTAGTACAAACCTTTGAGATAACTATATTAAAATACGCTAAGTGATTAGACTAGTTAAGTAAGTATGTGCCAGCCTTAGTACCAGATGAAGAAGTAAGGATAAATTGATTTAGCCAAGGACTAGTAACACCAATATACAAGATATTAGTGGCACAAAAATATGAGGTATATTATCAGTTAGTAGATGATGCAAGGATAATAAAGAATAAAGAGATAGAAGAGAAGGCATTGAAAGAATAAAGGAAGAAATAAAAATAAAATGGAATGACTAAAAGCGAGATGAAGGAAAAAAATAATGCAAGGAAAGAAAGGAAGTAACCTCAAACCCTTATAGAAAGGAGTTTTAGAGAACCCATAGGATAATTTCCACCTAGACTAGGTACTAAATAATCATATGTACCTAGAATAGATGTTACTAAATCTACTTCTTATACTCCATGCCCTACCAATGGGATAAAGCATAAAGGTCTATGTTGTTATTGAACCAGAGCTTATTAACAATGTGGTTAGTTGGGACATCAAGCTATAAACTACCCTCAAAAACTATAAAGACCCCCAAATTTCCCAAACCACAGTACCAATGGGATGAGGAATAGGAAGTGGTAAAAATATAAAATCAAAATTACAAAAAGAACGATAATGCAAGTACCGATAAGCAGAGGAAGAAGATGAGTTTTCTCACTTGTGCCATAGAAAATACTAAAGTCATGCCGTGAAGATCAAGATATGTAATAAATAATTATTTATAAAAACATTAATATCTTAAGTAGTTAGAAATATGAGGTCGAATTTCAATAAGGGTGGGAGAGTATAATACCCCCCACAGCTTAAGAGCCACAAAAATCGTGCAAATAGAATAATTAAGAAATCAAGACTCAAATGATAATCCCTAATTAGGAAGATAGGGGCTAGTTTGGAAGGAAATTATAACATTAGAGTAAAGAAGGAATTATAAAAATGAAAATTACAACTCAATTGAGGAGCCAAGTAATAAATAGAGGGTCAAGTTTGAAATAAAGGAAGGAGTGGAGTCTAATTAAATAGAAGGATTCAATTAAAGGGTTAAAAATAAAATTCATTGTGTAAAAAGTAGAATAAGGAAGAAAGTTAAGGATATACTAAGGGAATTTGAAATAATTAATTAATATAATTATCTTAATTATAAGGAAGAGAATTACAAAATAGACAAGGTGCATTCTGCTACCTCAATTCAAAGGCAAAAGAGATAATCTTCTTCTAAGTTTTGATTAAGATCCTTGCTTTTTCTGCTTTTATTTCTGAATTTGATTTATCCATTCCAAGAATAAGGGGTTTAAAGTTCTAAAGCACTAGCCAAAGATCTATCAATCAATCAACGAAGAGTGTGAGCAAAAGACCTTGACAAGCATTAGGGATCGATCAAGGTAAGCTTGTTGTACTTATTAGGTCTTAATAAGAATGAATGTCTATGTTGAGGATAAGGAAGGGAAAATTGATGCATGATAGGTAGAACTAAAGAATAAACCTTCATCTTTTAGGATATGTTAGAGGATGAAGTAAGTCATGGGATCATGAAACAACTTGAGAAGATTCTTATATATTAGTTAAGTTGACGAATATAAATTAACAAATAACCACAAATCCTTATATACGGTACTAGATTGACATAATGAAAGATTGAATTAAAGTGATATAATGAACAATATCAAGTAACTGATTGGGTAATTAAAAATGGGTAAACATAATGTACAAGACTATAAGTAAATTAGGGTTTAATAGCTTGAGTTTAATAAACATAAGATTAGTTAGGACTTAATAGGTTAAGTGAGATTTTCACAAGTTTACAACATATATGTGATAGTTTCAAGAGACATGGTGATTGGTAGTATTAAAATTAATGGAATTAGAAGGAAATTAGCTAAGTACACTATACAGCACCTAAATCATGATCACTAGGTGTGACCAAAAACTTTACTGTGTCCCTAAGTTTCCTTATTTTAAACACTTAGTAGGCATTATATAGGTTCACAACCATGAACCACCTCTTATGGCCAAGGTAGCAATTGTGACCACCATCGTGATCTCTACCATGTCTCAGACCACCTTTAGCTTAATGGCATAGTGAATGCGACTTTAGATAGCAAGTGTAAAATAGAAGCATATTAGAGTAGTTAACATTTTTAGTATTTAATAGTTAGAACTTGAATTAGTTTAAGACTGATACATATGTTATCATTTTTAATAGGCAAAGGAGAGCCTAGAGAGCCATCCAACGAGAAAGAAATAGAACGATAACCAAAAGCTTGGAGCTTAAGGTTAGATGTATATATATATATATATGGTATACATTTGCATTCTCTTTAATCTAACTTTGAACTTGATGTTACTCTCTTATAATATGTCTTGAATTGTTTGAATTGCTATTGTTATTGAGTTCCCAAAATTGTTTTGTTCTTTTTTAGAACCCTAGTTTGTTTTCCATGTTATTATTAATAACATGGTGTTGAAAAACTTTGCTTAAATGCTATGCCATTCATGAAAATAACTATCAAGCCCAATTAAAACAATAAGAGGGAATGAATGAACAATGTGCATATAAAGAGAGAAAAAAGTAATGAAAGGGAAGAAGTTATTGCCCCGAGTAAATACAACAAAAAAGGGGATAGGAGTAGAAATTACTTACTTGGCCCCAAAACAAATGAAAAGAAAAAAGAGGAAAGAGAAAGATAAGAAAGGAAAATAAAATAAGGAAATAGAGAGAGAGAGAGAGAGGGAGATTAAAAGAGAGAGAGAGAGAGAGAAATAATAACATGACTCTTTAGCTTGTTTCCTTGTACACTCTTGGAATTTTTACCTTTCCTAGTTTCATTCCATTTCATTGAGACGAAAAGCTCATATATTAGTTGCTATGTTGTAGGAAAATGAGTATAACATTGCAAGCTTATACTTTTTTCCTTCCAGAAGCTAATGTAGAGTAAGTTCAAGAGCATGAAGAGTCTTCATCATAGAGCTCTATTGTATGTAGTTAATGTGTGTAGTAATGTATATAAGATGTAAAAATTAGAACTACAATGTAACTTGTACATGTAAGAGAATAATATGTAAAATAAAGTAAATCATAATGTAAATTAAATAAATAAGTTGATAAAAATTTAAAGATGTTAAGAAGTGAATGGAACATGTGTAGATTCAATCTAGGGCAGTCTAAGTAGTTAGAAAGGTTTACATTAGGTTATACGAGATACCCGATGGCTTTAAGTCAACCTAGACCCTAGGACCATTCTGCCTCCAAAAGCAGAGTGTGACAATTCAATTCTTCCTCAAGTGAAATAGTGTTATCCAAAGAGGCAAAAAATGATTCCACAACGGTTAACATATTAGCTAGATCTTGATGCCAATTTGGCTGATGGAAAACAACATGGAGATATGGGAGGAGTTTCAAAGGACCCTTGGTGATTAATCTCTATTCAATTAATGGGCTCGACTCCCATATCGATTGGAACAAATAAGTTATCTTAGAAATCCAAGTTAAGACCTTATTCAGGTTGTTCTCCAGGCCTATGTTTCCATGTAACATCCGTTATTTTATAAAAATTAAATTAAATTAATAAGTTAGAGAGTTAAATAATGTGTTGGAAGTGAGAAAATATTATATATATATATGAAATATAATAAAAATATAGATTACATATAAAGTCAAATATGAGTTAGAAAAAATCAATAGTTAAATAGTACAAGAATGGTAAAATGGTAATTTTACTTTAAAAATAAATTAATTAAATAATTTAAAACTAATTTTATTTTTGAATGGATGTTAGAAATTAAAAAATTAAAAATAATAAAATAAATAATAAAAAATTAATTAAATATATATATATATATATAGTAAAAGTTTTTTAAAAGAAAGAAAATTTTAAAAAATAACTATTTATCATCATCTTCTTTTTCTTTTCTCTCTCCACCACGAATTCCCTTAAATTTGGTTAAATTTGGGAAAAGTTTTTTAAAGTCAAATATGGGTTTAGGAATTTCCTGCTAGCAAAATGGTCCGCAGCCAGTTTTGCTCCCGCATCTCACAAATTCCCACGGCAGTTTTTTTTCGCCAGAGAAATTTTTCCGCAGCAATTTTGTTTTTTTCGCCAGCGAAATTTTTCCGACGCAATTTTCTCCGAAATCAAATTCAATTTGGTTTCGGTTTTCTTTTCTTAATTAATATTAGATTCCGTAAACAATTAAGATTAATCATCAAAATTTTCTATAAATAGGACTAAAAACAACACAGAAGGGGGAGGAGGGAGTGAACTGAGAAAACTTTGAATCGATCGCACTAGGAGAAACCTTTGGCAGTGAAATCAATCGAACTTTTTGAGAGAAGAATAAGCAACTAAACAATCAATCCATCAAAGGCAGCCATTTTGCCTTTGTCCTTGTTCATCCAAGAAGTAATTTTTGGTGGAACCAACAAACGAAGGTATGAATATCAATTTTTTTTTCTTTATAGTAGCTTAAATCATTAAACTCTTTCTTTTGATTCTAAAATCCTTAGAACCCTAATTTACTTTTTCTAAACCTTAGAACCTTAAATCGTCTCTTCTATTTTCAAAAACCCTAAAATCCTAATTTGTTTCTTTTGTTTTCCCAAAAACCTTAAATCGTTCTTAAACCCTAAAAATCATCCTTCTGTTTCCCTAAAACTTTAAAAACCCTAATTTATTCCTTCTGTCCGCAAAAATCCTAAATTATTTCTTTTGTTTCCAAAAGCCTTAAATCGTTTTTCTTATTTCCAAAAGCTTTTAAAAACCCTAAACTATTTTCTTTAATTTCAAAACCAAAACAGTGAACCTCAAACCAATTATTATAAACCCTAATTTTCCTAAAACCTTAATTCCCTCAAAACCAAAATTGTAAACCCTAGTTTTCCTAAGCCCTAATCTTTAAAATCTTAAAACCTTATAAATCTAAATATTAAAATTCAATATAGTAAATCCAAAATAATAATCCAGTAACCGTAAATCATAAACCTAATGTTTTAATATCCAAACCCTAATTTCATGATTTTTCCCTTTAAACCCTAATTTGGTTAATAAAAAAACCTTATCAATCCCTTAAATTATAAAACCTTAATCCATTTTAATTCCTTTAAAACTTACAGTAGCTTACCAATAAATTCTAAAATCCTAAACATTAAATAAAGAATTTTAAATAAAAACAGTAGCCTTAAGTTGTATCTTTACTTGCTTTATTTATTTCTAGATTTGATTGTTTAGTTCATTACATGCTTTGATTTATTTTATATGCTTTGATTTATTTAAGTTCAATGGTTGATTTATTTAGTTTATCATGGATGGATGTTTACATTCTATTGATGTTTAATAACTTTGATGAATGATTTATTTATGATGAATGGTTATTTACCTTTATCGATTTATTTTTATTTCCAAATGTTGTAAGAGGTATGTTTCCACTTGGTGGGTACCTCATTAGTTAAATATCATGTAATTTAAATTGCTTTTATATTTTAGACCAATATAAAGGACATGTTTCTACCTTTCGGTGGGTGTCCTATTTAGGCATGGATGATGTAAGGACATGTTTCCATCCTCGGATGGGTGTCTATTTATTTGTTTTGTTTGGACATTGCTTTGATTTTAATATAACGATGCTTTATTTCAATTATATGTAATATGGATAATATTGCTATCTTAAGAATTTTATAATATTAAGACCTGTAAAGGAGGCCAGTTTCAATGAACCGGGCATTGTGGGGGTACTGGGCTCATCTTCCCCACACGTACCCAACTTTCTGAACCCATTAGGGGGTTGGGATTCCTTAGGAATTGAGTCATCCACCCCTTTCTTTTTTCCGGCCCGTCCGGGTGGCGACTCCATTTTCTCCGGACTTAGGTCCGTGTTCTCTAAGGCCCTGAGCCTAAACAGTGTCGAAGTCACAAGAACCATTCCACCGGGAGTGGGGGCGAAAATCCCCACTCACAGGATGACTTCTGTAATTTTTGGTAATTCTTTTGATGATTATTTAAAAAAGTTGACTCTCGTGCTTGAAAGATGTATTGAATGTAATCTTACCTTGAGTTGGGAAAAGAGTCACTTTATGGTTGATCATGGGATTATTTTGGGTCATGTTGTTTCCCACAAGGGGATTGAGGTAGACAAGGATAGGGTTAAATTAATCATATATCTACCTCCACCCACATCTGTTAAGGGGATTATAAGTTTTTTGGGATATGCAGAATTTTATAGGAGGTTTATAAAAGATTTTTTAAAAATTTCACATCCTTTGTGTTATTTGCTAGGAAAAGATGTCCTATTTGTTTTTGATGAAAAGTGCTTAGAAGCTTTTGAAATTTTGAAAGAAAAATTAACTTCTGCCCCTATAATTGTTGCCCCAAATTGGGATTTGACATTTGAAATCATGTGTGATGCATCGAATTATGCTATTGGAGTTGTTTTGGGCCAACGAGTGAACAAATTGATGTGTGTATTTTATTATACAAGTTTGTCTTTAAATGATGCACAAGTGAATTACACAACCACTGAAAGGGAAATGTTAGTTGTGATATTTACACTGGACAAATTTAGATCTTACTTGATAGGTTCTAAAGTCATGGTATTTTCGGACCATACGGCCTTAAAATACCTATTGACCAAACCATAAGCTAAACCTAGGCTCATTAGGTGGGTGTTGATGTTGCAAGAATTCAATGTTGACATAAAAGATAGGAAAGGAAGTGAGAATGTAGTAGCCGACCATCTATCTAGATTCAACTCTTATGATAATGATGTAAAAATTGCTTGTGAAAATGCTTTTGAAAAATTTTTGGATGAATACTTGTTTGCTTTAACTCAAGCACCTTGGTATGTAGATATTGCTAACTATCTTTCTTGTTGTGTTGTGAGAAAGGACTTGAATTTTCAAGCAAAGAAGAGGTTCTTGCATACATGTAAGTACTATTTTTGGGATGAGTCATATTTGTTTAGAATTTACAAGGATGAAATCATAAGAAGATGTGTGCTGGAAGAAGAACAAAACAAGTGATGCATTTTGCCACAACATGTATTGTGGAGGGCATTTTGGAGGAAAGAAGACCGCCAAGAAAGTTCTTCAAAGCGATTTGTATTAGCCTACACTTTTTAAGGATGCTTATAATTTTTTTACAAGATGTGATAAATGCCAAAGAGTAGGGAACATTAGCAAAAGGAATGAAATGTCTCTCAATATTTTTATTGTGGTTGAAATTTTTTATGTATGGGGAATAGACTTCATGGGGCTATTTTCCAAGTTCTTTAGTTTTGAATATATCCTTCTTGCAGTGGATTATGCGTCTAAGTGGGTAGAGGCTATCCCCACTAGGACTAATGATGCTAATGTTGTTTTGAAATTCTTTAAGGAGAATATTTTGAGCAGATTTAGAATCCCAAAGGCTATAGTGAGTGATGGAGGAAGCCATTTTTGTAACAAATAGTTCAAGAAGTTAATGTCCAAGATGGGCATCTGACACAAAGTAGTAACTCCATATGACCCCCAAACATCCGGACAAGCCGAGATCTCCAACAAGCAAATTAAAGGGATCTTGGAAAAGACGGTGAGCACAACGAGAAAAGATTAGTCAATCTGACTCTCAAAAGTATTATGGGCTTATAGGACTGCTTTTAAAATACCATTGCGAATGAGTCCATATAGGTTGATCTTTGGCAAGGCTTGCCACCTACCAGTGGAATTGGAGCACAAGGCTTATTGGGCAATAAAGACCACAAATATGGACTTAGAAGGAGCAAGGGAGCAAAGAATGTTATAAATTTCTGAGCTTGATGAGCTTAGGAATGAAGCCTACGAAAGTTCAAGGATCTATAAAGAAAAGACAAAAGCTATGCATGATAGGATGATCCTTCGAAGGACTTTCGAATTGGGAATGAAAGTCCTCCTATTCAATTCTAGAATTCGATTGTTTCTATGGAAATTGAAGTCCCGTTGGAGCTAACCATTTCAAGTAATTCAAATATTCCCATATGGGGTTGTTGAGTTACTCAATTTGAAAACTAACCAGATATTTAAGGTAAATGGACAAAGGGTGAAGCCCTACTTTGAAGAAATTGATGTTGCAAAAACTATTGAAAGTTTGGTGTTTATCGACAAATGATGCAACAATGTCCAGCTACACAACATTAAAGAAGCGCTCAATGTGAGGCAACCCATCGGTTTGTATTTCTTTTCATAGTTAAATTTTCATGTTTTACAATTTAAATTTTGTTTTTTGGTTTTAAAAGAATATAATGGGTGTTTTGATCAGTTTTATTTTTTATGGAGTTTCAAGGTGAAGCCAGGAAGAAAAATTGCATGTATTAGACTTGGGTGACACAATTAAAAAAAATTAAATTAAAAGGCAAAAATGGCAGTGAAGGACGCTGCCACTTGACATGACCAAGCCACTGGCCATGTCAAGCAAGCCTAGGAAGTCCAGGCGTGGACACGGCCAGAATGCTTGGCCATGTCCTTGGTCGTGTCACCCATTTCTTTCCCCTGCAGACAAATCTCATAGTGGTGGACACACCCAAGGGACACGGCCAAGCCACTAGTCGTGTCCCTCCTAAAGAATCAAACATGGCCAAGCCATTCCCAGCTTGGCCGTGTCACTCCTTTTTAAAACCCGATCTGGTGTCCATTTTCAAAACCTAGCTTCCATTTTTCTTTTTTCTTTTTCTCAAATCCCTCTCTCAATCCTCCATCCCCATCCCTAAAAACCTCAAAATTTCACCAAATCTTCCATTAATCTTAACCAAAAACTCAATTAAACCCATTAAATCTTCCAATTTTCTAATAAAAAATTAATAAAATCCATCAACGCTTCAATTTTAACCAAATAATCAAGATGCCTAGAACAAAAATGGTGTCCCTTCACAAGAGAAGGAAACCTTCATCATCCTCTTCATCATCTTCAAAGAGATTGACACTTCTAGCAAGGGGTTTCTTTCCAACAAGGTATGTAAGCGAAGAATCCCTTGATACTCTCCAAATTAGAGAAAATTTTAATAAATATGTTCATAATCTTGGATGGAAGAAATTAGTTTCTCTTAAACCTTTTCAATTCCAAGAACTTACCATGGAATTTCTAACCTCTCTTAAGGCTGAAAGAGATGAAAAGAAGATTTGCACTAGGTTTAGCTTTAAATTGCTTGGAAAACCATGTGTTCTTGATATTGAACAATTGAATGCTATTTTTGCTTTCCATCAAGAAGGGAAAAAATATGTGCCTAAAGGTTTTAGACAACAATTTACATGGGGAGCAATAGGTTCGGGTAGAATGTATGTGGCCAAATAGGTCAAGGCAACGAAATTGGTAAATCTCGCCTTGAGATATTTACATAGGTTTGTGTTTTGTAGGTTATTTGCTCGAAAAGAAAGTATGAGTGTGGTAGAACTAAGTGAGCTATTTTTCTTAGATTGTGCTAGCAATGTTATTCCCATGAGTACTGGCTATTGGTTAGCCGATATTTTTTATAGTGTAGCAAATAGAAAAAGGGGAGCAATTTGTATAGGTGGATTGGTGACCACCCTAGCTATAGCAGTTGTCAATGGTTTTGACCCGAGCACTTGCCATATGACTAGATTTTTAGAAGTGGTTCATTAGACCTTGCTACTCTTGAGAAGATGCACATGGTTACAAAAAGGGAAGGGGCTTATGTGATGACTTCAGATGAGCAAGTTGCACTAGGGGACCAGCAAAAGAGACCACGAGTTGATGAGGAGTCCGACTCAAATTCACTCAATTTGGATGAAGATGCTCCGGTTTCAAAAAATCAGGAAATTATTAGTAGGATAGAAGCATTGGAAAGCAAGGTAGATCGTAATCATACTGAAGTCCTTCATCAGTTGGAACAAATCAATAGCAACCTTGCCAAGATTCTTAGCCTCCACCCTTCAGCAGCATCATCATCACATCCTCCATCACTATAGATCATATCAGCTTCTACCTTTTGAGGACATTTCTTATTTTCTTAATTTCAGTTGTTGAATATTTTAGTTGCTATTTTTATTTACCGCTTTTTGTTATTAAAACTCTATGTTTTTTGTTATTTTATGTTTATTACTTTTTAATATTGAACAATTCATATTTTGTGGATGAAAAGGTGGAACTTGTCTCACAAAGAAAATGATGGAAATCAGGTTGCACCTTAACTCTTACTCTTTTATATTATCCTAGTTTCCATTGAGGACAATGTCAATCTTAAAGTATGGAGTGCTAAATTTTTGTTCATAAATGCACGCTTTTTTTTTCATAATTTAGTTGTTGTTTTTAAGTCTTTGTTTTAGTCATTGTTTTAGTCATTTTTTTTTAAGTATTTTGCCTTACTTTACATATTATTTTGAAGTATATTATTAAGTTCAATTGTTATAAATTTATTGGTAGATGACCTTTTAATTTTTGAAACATGAATTAAAGAATCAGATAAAATTGGTGCTTATTGTTGATTTGGTGGATATTCCTTGCATTGCCTTTTAAACTTGTGAGAAATTGAGCCTATTAATTTCTTACCCAACTTAATATTCTTTTTTGTGTGCAAGCATCTTTGATTGACGAATTGCTAGTACTTGCTTTGACATACATTTTGAGACTACTTAAAAATTTTAATTAGACATCAATATGATTAAGGCAATTAGGTGAACCCATTTTAGTTTAAAAAGATCAACCTTATATTCAACCTTAGTTAGCCAATTTTGAGCCTATTTCATTTCACCTTTTCTTTTTTTTTCACAACACTACTAGCCTTGAACCATGCTATTTTGTCTCTTACCCTTTCATTAAGTCAAGAACATTTGAAGAGCATTAATGATTGAGTGTTGTGTTAAATAAGTGTGGGGTTAAATTTAGTGGGTTTAATATTGCAAACTATTGTGTTCTTTAGTTGCAAACCATAATTTACTAAATAATAATAATAATAATAAAATAAAAAATGGTAAAAAAATTATTGTTCTTGTTGGAAGGGTTGAAATGAGTTTAGGAATGATCTTTGCAAATTTAATAAGTGGAGTTCCTAAAAAATTCTTTAATGGCTAGTGCTAAGTGATTGGGAGGTACGTTGGGATTATCGATCATACTACATTGCTTACTTCACTCTTGAAGTGCTCTTGAACTTAGTGGATTAACTCACACTTCCAAATGTCATGCCTTTACCTTAGCCACATTACAACCAAATGAAAGACCTTATGAATGATGATTGATTGGAATTTAGTAGTGGAAGTTTGATTGATAAGCAAGCTTATGATGATAATCTTTCATTGCATGTTATGAGTGTAAATACTACCTTATTAATACTTCAAAGAGTTGGTGAGAGAGTGACAACATTGGTTATGCATGGAGAACCACTAAGTTACATGAGTATTGGTTTTTTTTTATTTGATATTGATTGCGGATTTAAGAAATTAAAAGTTTTGGTTAATTTTTCTTTTAATTTATGTTTAAAGTGTTTGATTCAGGTTGAAGTGCAAAACAATGGAGTGATGGATCAAAGTTTGTGGAAAAGCAAGAGACATGGCCAAGACACTACTTAGCTTGGCCGTGTCACATGATATGGCCAAGGCCTTGGCCGTATCCACTTGATAAAACCAAAGAATAAAGGAAAAAAAGCAAATGGCAGAGGTGAACACAAGCAGAAGACACGACCAAGCCACTGGCTGTGTCATATGACATTGCCAGGGTCTTGGCAGTGTCACGCTTAGAAAAAAAAAAAGAAGGAAAAGAATGCAGCGTTTGAGTGACACGGCCATGTCCTATTTGATTTCTTGAATTATTTTCACAATTGGTTGAGGGACAAGTGGGAGAGAACATGCAATATCATTTAAAAAGAAATGATAAAAATGAGTAAAAGAGAGATGGTTTTGTAGGATGAAATATTAAATAAGAAAAAAGAGGGAGACAAAGAGGAGTGTGCAAGACATGCTTGGCGTCTTAAAAAATTAAAAAGAATTGAAAGTGGAGGGGGATGGAACATACATACACGTTGGGCTTGATTGAGGGGTAGTTCTTTCTTAGTGTTTGTTCTTGTTTTCGGAGAGAAGACATCATTATCTCTTCATCTTCATTTACATTCATCTTTCATTTCTTTCATAGACAATACTTAATCAAGTTTGTGGATTAAATTGGGTGAACAAGCCCCTTAGAACATTAGGGTTTGAATAAAGCTTGATTAGAGTTGTAAGTTTGAGAGAGTTACTATTGCATCTTTCAAGAAGAGACCATTGATTGAAGAGGGCTTGGAAGTTCTTCATCATACATCAAGGTGGAAGCTAGGAGAGTTCAACTCTTGGTGTCTACAAGGGATTTTTCATATTCTATCTTTTAATTCATTTCTAGATTGTTGTTATTTTATTATGAACAATAATATTACAATGTATAATTTTGATTTGGTTTATATTGAGATGCATATTTGTTTTAAATTGATGATGAGCTAATTTACTCATGCCTTGGGTTGTAGTAGATTTTATTAAATGACTTGATTTGATAATTCTATTAGTATACCTTGTTATTGGTTAATTACATTGGACTTAAAGTTAGATTGATAGATTGGCCACCTATTGATCACTTAATATTGAGCAAAGGACCGAAAGGTGAAATTCGATATCGAAACTATGTAATTAACTACCCCAAGAATGAATTAGAAATATAAGTTCTAGGGTTTTATTAATTTGCAATTTCAAAACAATTGGTTGTTGTTAATTCATGAATGTGAAAAGTAATGAATTGGTAATTACTAATTAAACTCAAGGAACAAATTAAAATACAAGGTTATATAAATGGATAATTTGAGAATTAAGCTTTGATTAAATTGATCTACAACCCTAGGTACCATTCCTAGAATTGAATTAATCTTGCACAACATCACTCATTTAACTTTCGAAGTTTAATTACAATTCACCAATTCAACAAAACACACTCAATTTTATTTATTTTGTTTAAATCAAACTATTGTAAAATAATTCCTTCCTTGTGAGACGACCTTAGGGCGATCACCGTTGCTACAATTACCTCGTATACTTGTGAGTGTTACTTTGTAGTAGTAATTAATTGAGCACAAATTCCAGTAGCAAGCTCATAGTATAAGGATTTTTTCAAGTTGGTTGCAACTGCTAGAAGTATAGAAAAGGCACAGAAACTTGCAGCAGCTGTCGTAGCTGAGGGTATAGACAGAAGGCCATAGTTTGAGGCGAGGACTTCATCATCAAAGAAAGGTAGAGGAGGTCCTTCACAAAGGTCTGGTAGAGGTTAGGGGTAGCCTGGTTGGTTTAGCAGCAAAGACAGAGACAGGGTCTTGTAGCCTCTGTAGCTGGTGCTCTAACTTTGGTTACTTAGGGATCTGCTTATCCAGCTTGTGCTCAGTGTGGTAGGGCACATGGTGGAGTCTATTGGAGATCTAGTGTATCAACAGTTTATTTTAGATATGGTCACCAGATCATTTTATCAGAAATTATCCAGAGCCACCAGAGGTCAAACAGACAGAGATAGCAGTATCCAAGCCTAGTATCAGAGGGGGTCAAGATGGTAAAGGTGGCAGATTTGGATCTAGCTAGAGAAGGGGATCCATGGCAGGGACTAGTAGACCAAACCAGGTAGGATCATCACAGAGAGTATAAGTGTTATAGAGGCAGGCAGATACTTCAGATGTTGTGGCCGATATATTTTTTTTATTTGACACTTCTGTGCATGCATTGATTGATCTTAGATCGATATATTCATATATTAGTACATCCATCTTGCCTATGAGTGATGTGCATTCAGAATCCTTAGGGTTTGATGTGCTAGTTAAAAACCCTTTAGGGCACAGTCTGGTGGTTAGTAGAGTGTATCGGGACAGTTTGGTGGTAGTGCAAGATGAGGAGTTTCTTAGTAACCTGATTGAGATGCCCTTTAGGGATTATGATCTCATTCTGGGTATGGATTAGTTATCTAGACACAGGGCTGTGGTAGACTATCAATATAAATATGTTACCTTGAGAACACGTGATGGTAGAGATGTAGTGGTATATAGTGAGCGGAGACACCTTGCATCTATGTTTGTCTAAACTATATCATCTAGGAGGATGATTTAGAAGGGGTGCAAGGTTTATTTGGCGCATGTGGTAGATACTAGATTAGTGGGATCTCAGCTTCACAATATACCTACAATTACATAATTTCCAGATGTGTTCCTAGATGAGTTGCCAGGGCTACCACCAGGGAGAGAGGTGGAGTTTGGTATCGATTTGATGCCTGGTACTACTCTCATCTCTATCACACCTTATCGGATGGCACCTGCAGAATTAAAAGAGTTAAAGGTGTAGTTGCACGAGTTGCTTGATATCATCTGCCCTAGTATCACCGTGAGGAGCACTTATTCTATTTGTAAAGAAGAAAGATGACACTTTGAGGTTATGCATTGACTATAGGTAGTTAAATAAAGTGACCGTCAAGAACAAGTATCCATTACCTCGTATAAATGACTTGTTTGATTAGTTGAAGGGGCAGCAGAGTTTTTCAAGATTGATTTGAGATCTGGGATCATCAATTGAGAGTTCAAGTTGTGGATGTACCCAAGACTGCTTTCCAGAAGAGGTATAGGCACTATGAGTTTATGATAATGCCATTTGGACTGATGAAAGCATCGGCTGCATTCATAAACTTGATGAACATGGTGTTCAGACCATACTTTGACCAGTTTTGTGGTGGTGTTCATAGATGTTATCTTGGTATACTCTCACAGTAAAGAAGAGCATGATAGACATCTACGGATTGTGCTACAGACTTTGAGAGAGGGATGATTATATGCCAAGTTGTCCAAGTGTGAGTTCTGGTTAGATCAGGTAACTTTTTCTTAAACATATGGTTTCAGCAGAGCGGATTAGAGTTAATTTGAGTAAAATTGAAGCAATTTTGAATTGGAGTCCACCTAAGAATGTGACTAAGATCAGAAGTTTTCTAGGATTGGTTGGATATTATCGTCGGTTTGTGAAAAGATTCTCTATTACACCTTTCCCACTCACCCTGATTACTTCAAAAAGGTGTGAGATTTGTGTGGAAAGACTGGTGTCAGGCAAGCTTCGAGCAGTTAAGAGAATTATTGACTTAAGCTTCGGTTCTTACTCTATCTGTGGAAGGTAAACCATATGTGATTTATAGTGATGCATCACATAATGATTTAAGTTGTGTTTTGATGCAAGAGGGTAGAGTGGTTGTATATTCTTCCAAACAGTTGAAGCCTCATGAGTTGAATTATCCGACTCACTATTTGGAGTAGGCAGCCATTGTTTTTGTATTGAAGATCTGATGACATCATTTATATGGGGAGAAAAGTTTTATCTACACTGATCATAAGAGTTTGAAATATTTGGCTATCTAGAAAGAGTTGAATTTGAGACAAAGGTGATGGCTAGAGTTGATTAAAGATTATGATTCTCTAATAGATTATCACACTGGAAATGCTAACGTTGTTATAGTTGCCTTGAGTTGAAAGTCATTGGCTTTGGCAGGATTAACTACCTATGCTCTCATATTGCTTATTGAGTTGATATCTCTGCATGCCAAATTTGAGCTTTATGATGATAGTGCTCTTATGGCCCAGTTGCAGGTGAGACCATTGCTACTTGATCATATCATAGGAGCACAGAGGACAGATGTGATATTCCAAACGATTGTAGATATAGATTTGAAAAAGAAGACTTTAGAGGAAGACTTTCATGTGAGAGATGATGATAGCTTATGGTATAAAGACAGATTGTGTGTTCTTGATAATATAGATTTGAAAAAGATGACTTTAGAGGAAGAACATCAATCTTCATATGCTATACACCCTAGAAGTACCAAGATGTATCATAATTTGAGACGGTATTATTGGTGGCTTGGAATGAAGAGGGACATAGTAGAGTTTATTTCGAGATGTCTCACATGTCAGAGAGTGAAGGCTGAGCACCAAGTTCCTTCAAGGTTGTTGCAGCCTTTATCAGTACATAAGTGAAAGTGGGAGCGTGTGACCATAGATTTTGTGTCCAAGCTCCCTTTGACCCAGAAGAAATATGATGCAATCTGGGTGATTGTGGATAAGACAACTAAGTCAAGACATTTTCTTCCAGTGAGGGTGGACTACTCTCTTGATAGGTTGGCTAAGCTTTATATCAGTGAGATAGTGAGACTACATGGAGTTTCAGTTTCATTGGTGTCAAATTGAGATCCTAGGTTCACATCTATATTTTGGAAGACTTTGCAGGATACTTTAGGTACTCGATTGTATTTCAGTACTGCTTTCCATTCGTAGACAAATGGACAGCCTGAGAGAGTGATACAAATATTAGAGGATATGTTGAGGAGCTGTATTATTGAGTTCATAGGGAGCTGGGACAAACATTTGCCACTGATAGAGTTTGCATATAATAATAGTTTTCAATCCAGCATTGGAATGACACCATTTGAGGCTTTGTATGGTAGGAAGTGTAGGACACATTTTGTGTTGGGATGAGATTGGAGAAGGAAAATTAGTAGGTCTTGATTTGATCAAGGAAACAGAGTAAAAGGTTAAAGTGATTCGGGATCATTTAAAAGCAGCTTCAGACTGACAGAAGTCCTACTTAGACTTGAAGAGGAAAGGCATTGAATTCAATGTGAGGGACAAGGTGTTCATAAAGGTGTCTCCATGGAAGAGGATTCTGAGATTTGGTTAAAAAGGGAAGTTGAGTCCTCGCTTCATTGGTCCTTATGAGATTCTGAAAAGAGTGGGACCAATGGCTTACAGATTGGCTCTGCCGCCTGAGTTAGAGAGGATCCATAATATTTTCCATGTCTCCATGCTTCAGAGGTATAGGTCGGATCCATCCCATGTGTTATCAGTTGAATCTATTGAAGTGAATCCGGATATGACTTACAAAGAAGAACCAGTGACGATTTTGGCACATGAGGTGAAAGAGTTGAGAAAAAAAAAGTGCAATTGGTGAAAGTTCTTTGAAGAAATCACTCCACTGTGGAGGTGACATGGAAGGCTGAGCAGACGATGCAAAGCCATTATCCTTAGCTATTTTAGAGCTGATGTCAGGTAATTTCGAGGACGAAATTACTTAAGAGGAAGAGAGTTGTAACATCCAATATTTAATAAAAATTAAATTAAATTAATAAGTTTGAAAGTTAAATGAGGTGTTGAAAGTGAGAAAATATCATATATATATATTTATGTGAAATATAATAAAATATAGATTACATATAAAGTCAAATATGAGTTAGAAAAGTCAACAGCTGAATAGTAAAAGAAAGGTAAAATGGTAATTTTACTTTAAAAATAAATTAATTAAATAATTCAAAAGTAATTTTATTTTTAAATGGATGTTGAAAATTTAAAAATTAAAAATAATAAAATAAATAATAAATAAAAATTAATTAAATATATATATGATGGAAATTTTTTAAAAGAAAGAAAATTTAAAAAATAACTATTTATCATCTTCTTCTTCTTCTTTTCTCTCTCCACCATGAAATGTCACCATATCCAAGGATGATTTTTGCTTCAAACACTAAATTTTGAAGGTTTTCAAAGGATCAAAATGATTTTTAGTGATTTTTCCAACAACTAGTAAGTTTTCTTCATTATTTTCTAAGTTTTATGAAATTTTTCGATTATGTGTAATTTAGGATTTTGATAGGCTGATTTTTTTTTTGTTCTAATGTATGTTAAACATGTTATTTTAATGAGTAGGCAATGATTTTATAGTTGAATAATTGATAGTTTAAGTTTTGGTGGAATTTGAGAGAGATAGTAAGGTTAGGATTATGGAAAAGGAGTCTGTTCAAGATTGTAGTTTATTTGGTTTTATCATTTAAATAATATTGGTTAATGATTTAAATGATAGAAATAAACTTAAATTAACAAATAGAATTGGTTAGAATGTTGAACCAAAATCAAAGTGGCCTACGGTTTGAATTTTGAAATTTTGATGGAAGAAAGATACATTGTATTTTAATGCTTTGTATTTGTTAAAATATAATATTTGTAATATATTTAAGCTTTAAAATCAATTTGAAAATGTTGAGAATGAAGTTTTAATATTAAAGTTTGTTTAGGTATATTTCAGTACTTTTGAAGGGAATGCCTTTAAATTAAGTTTTATGGTTTAATATGTGTTTAAATGTGTTGTTTAAGACATAATTAAGCTTAAAACTCAATTTGGTATTGGATGGATTAGAATTCTAAATTTGTAGTGCCTTATGGCTTAAGAAAGGGAAATTGAAAGATTAAGTTTTAATTGATGTTTGATAGCTTAAACACCTTAAAATATGATGCTAATGTGTATTTGTTATTCACATTTTTGTTAAGTGTTGAGTAAGTTATTGTTCCAACAACTTAGTAAGTGAAGGAATTTTGGTGAAGTTGTAAAATTGGTATTTTTAGCGTGGAAGTGCCTTTGCATAAAGGTATGCACATACTTTGATTGTTATGCGTTGTATTTATTTAACATATTTTGTGATTGAATGATTTGGTGACTATGCCACTTTATTGTGTGAATTCACATAAAAAGTGCATAGATAGTTGTTTAAAGTTGAAATGTATAATGTATGTGTTTATGAGCCACTTTGAGTTGGCTAAAAGCATTGTGATAAATGTTTGTGAAAAATGCATGAAAATATATGAAATAAATGAGAAATACTGGAAAAAGTGAAAAAGGAATTAAAATTGACATATTTGCCAAAGATTGAGAAGAATGTGAAATGGTTTAAGTAATGTGTGTAAAATTATGTAATATTAAATTTCAGAGTATTGGGTTTGGTATGATAAGGTATACCGGACATTTACCTTCGGGCCAGACACTGGGCGTCATTATTATTGCCTTCGGGCCAGATGATGAGCATCATTATTATTGTCTACAGGCCAGACGTTGGGCGTCAATAATTTATCTTCAGGCCAGACACTAGGTGTCAAATGTGAGTCCAAATAATATCTTTGAAATTTAAATATTATATAGGGTCATTTAGGCCCAATGCGTGTGTATGAGAAATGTATTAGTTTGAAAGTGTTAATTGAGTAACTTGCATTATGGAAATGCATATCAAGTTTACATTTTGAAAGAAATGCATTTTGCATTATTCATGTGATTTTCTTTATTTAAAAGTATGTACCACTAGGCAATTTTGTTTAGCATGATTTGTGTATCGCCTAGGTGACCGGATTATTGCAGAGAGCCCTGCTGGACCAGAGTAGGTATAGAGCATTCCTGCTTTCTGGAGTTTTGAGTTGGCCGCCACGGACTATGACCGTGCAAATATGTAATATGTTCATTGTGATAACTTAACTTTTAAATATGTATGTTATATTGTAAATATGTAAATGAAGTAATTTAGAAAACTTGGGATTGTATTTTTGTAAATAATGGTTATGTATATGTATATATGTATGTTTAAGTGTTTTGGGAAAATTGATGGAGTTATGGAAGTATGGGATATTGAAACTATTTTGGGAGTGTATTTTTTGCAAGTTGTTAAATATTGAAATTTTTGGGATATCCAAATTACAGACAAATTTTGACGAATTTTTTTCAAAAATTTTTATATAAAATACTTATTTTTGGTACTTAAAACTAATGAGGAATATTTTTTTTATTTACTTACAAAAATACATTTTAATATTTAGGATATTAATTTGGAAATATGAGAATTTTTTTAAAAACTGGATTATGGCATTCTTGTACTATTTTTGTGTATTTTACATATACCGGGTATATGTATTATACATATATAGTGTATAAGGGTGTTATATTCTATTTGGGCATGTTCCACAAAACATGAATGAGTTGAGAAAGAAGCAAAAGTAGGGAATGAGGAATTTATATCTTCTAATGACTTTGGAGAGCATGTTCTAGAGAAATTGGTAACTCCCAAGAAGAATTATTACACATCTCTTTCAATATTGAACTCCCTGAGGAATGCTTGCTTTTTTTATAAGGCCCTATGCTTCATAAAAGCTGGATCCTTTGAAGAAGACCTCTCTAGAGAAAGAAATTTTAAGGATAACAACTTTCTATTGATGATTCCAACTTTCTTAGTGATAATCGTGCTCCTTTTGACTTTAGGTCAAGAAAGGCACATTCTTTTCATTGGTGGTGGGTTGAATCTAGAAATCAAAGGCACAAGATTAGTCATAAGAAGCAATAATTTCTAAGAATTAGAGCATCTAAATTCACCTAGAGAAGGGGCCATAATTTTGTATAATATATAGCAAAACTATGAAAAGGTCTAGGTTGCTCTAAGAAAACTGGATGCACATGACATTGAAGCATTGGTTGTTTTTGAACAATGTCAATGTCTAGCCATTCATTCAAGGATCTTTCGCATAACTCTAAACTAAATTTGTGAGGAGGAATAACAAGAGTGAGTCCAAATTGAGCACTTTAGAGACAAGGAGTGTAAACTTCAAAGGATATGGGATAAGCAGTAACATGGGATTTGAAGGCATAAGAACTCAAATGAAAAGAACTTAGGGACAAGTAAAGATATATAATAGGCAAAGCCACATCTTAGTCAAACCACAAGCTGGGAAGTTCTTCAGCTAGGATAACATGGATACAGAATAATCAAAAGGAATAAAAAGGATAAGATACATGTATTGAAAATGAGAAAAAATTTAAAAAAACTTGAGGTGGGCATGTCACAAGGGCACTCCATTAATTGAATATAAATGTTCCTTTAAGGGTAAAAGATGAAGAAAGCATATCAAAGCTCAAGGAAATAGGTCAATAAGCATAATTGAACTAATTATGAATATCCATGTAGGTTTTCAGTGTTATGACAGGCAAAAGGAAGAATAAATGGAACCCAAGACAATAGAATCGAAAGAAAAATGGTGACCCAAAGCCAAGGCTCGAGTAAGATCTAATTACTCCATACTTGGTATGCCATTGGCAGTAAGCAAAACCCAAAAAAATTCCACACGTTCCTCAAGAGTACTAGAAGTGGAGAGCTCAACTCCTAACCAAACTATTATGGGAAGACTGCTTGGTAGATGAGTTTTGGATGGTTAGTAGATCAATGGAATTGGTATCTGTGGGACATGGACATTTTGGCTGAGGGAAATGAGTTGAAGAATTCCCATCTTATTCCAATCGAAGTAAAAATAAAAGGGGAGATTATTAACCCAAGTGATCCAATCATCATGCCCTTTGGACCAAGTCTTGGTGAACAAGATTGAAGACTCTAATGTGAAGGCTGGAGGACACTAGATCACTGAAGGATCTATGTTAGAGATGCAATGAAGACCTAGGATTAGAAGGCAAGTGACATTTTCTTGATCATCTACAATGAAGAAATCAAAAGAATAAAACACATGGATAATAAAGCAAATAAACCTCACCTAAAGTGAAGAGAAGTTGGGAGAGAAGTTTTTGGAAAGGCCCTCCTAAGATCAGTTTGCAAATCTTAAAGAATAATATGAATTAATTTACTAGCAAAGCAGAGCTGAAAAAAAAGAATTATACCTTAAATTCAACAGGCAAGTAACAATATAAGGAGAAGAAACAACCATCAGCACTAAGAAAAAAAAATGTCGTGCACTAAGAAGAAACATATAGAGAATAAAAGCCCAAGACAAATGAGGATGGAGAGAAAATTATGCACAGTTCTTTACTCCCAGATGGCACCCTAACATAATTGATCAGGAAAATTAGTAGGCATGTCCTACGGTAATGTCTGACGAATTATCAGAGCGAGGGATGCAAGAAATTTCAAAATTAAAGTTATATTACTATATGAATAAAATGGGCAGGGGGGGGGGGAACGTTGGTTATTCTTTCAACGTCATTAGATGAAAATATGAACTAAAAGCCTTTGCAAGTTAATGTTTAAGCTCAAATTCAAGGAGATAGGACTAAGGATGCATATTTGGAGAATGGGATTAAAGAATAAAATCATATCATCTAGCTCCACAAACCAAACGGTATACAGGGGGAAATTGTGCACTAAAGATAAAACCTTGGCCTCAAGCATTTTGAGATTAGAGAAAATGGCCAAAGCTTAAGGAATGAAGCAAGTTGGCTGGAGAAAGGAAATAACATGGTCGAAATGAGGGAGAACATAGATGTAGATAATGGAGAAAGGGAAAGAGAAAATGGAAAAGTGACTAGAATAGGGAGAAAATTAAGGAAGCAGTTGTTGGTAAAGCTATATATTTGGGAAAGAAGATGAAAGAAGGACATAATTTTATCTCTTGAGATTTCAAAATCTTTTTAGTTACATAGCCAGATCGTTGGTCCCTGAGTATTTGTATAGGTACTTTCAATTTTATTATTAGAATTTTGCAAATCATTATCTTTATAACTTTTTAAGAAGAATTCTGGTCCAAATTACATTCATATTATCATTCTCCAAAGGCTGTTCTCTAAGAATCAAGAAAAATGTGAAAGTAAGCTTGAGAACTCAATTTTTTTTTATTAGTCCTTTTGAGGATTTTGTACTACCACCTGATTAAATGTCATTTAAGTAATTTGGTTGATGAATCAAAAAATATCCTCTGACATGTCATGCACTTGTAAAGGCCAAAATTTTCTATTCAGCAGATAGACACAAGTACATTAATGTTTTCAAACTATTGTCATATAAGAAAAATTTAATATTCGATTATCTTTATATATTCCTTCATTTTGAGATAAGATTGAATAATTTGCTAACTGTCCAAGGTAACACCTATAGAAAAACTCTAAGAATCGAAAGTGGACCAAAGGAAAACCTTATAAATAGTATTATAGTTCCTTCTACCCATTAATAGATAGCTTGTTATCTCTATTATTTTTCTCTTTTTCTTCCTTTTTTTTATCTATTCTCCGTATACAATTACCACGTCAAGAAAAATAGTTATACACTACCAAAGGAAAACTAAAAATCCTAATCCAATTATCCATTAATCTATAGTTTAACTAATTAAATCAATCTTGACCAAAAATATCAACTTTTCCAAAATTAATTGTGTATAAGATAATTGGCTTTCACTTATAAATATTTACTTTTAATTTTTAATTCTTTGATAAAATTATATAAATTCTTCAAAAATACAATTAATTATGATTCATGTGAAAATGGCAAAGTACCATTTACAAAAAAAATTGCTGCAAAATCTTGAAAAACACTAAAATTATACTCAAAATAATCCAAAGGGACATTTACAAAATAATTTTAAAAATAAACTTTATTTCAAAAATACTACAGAAAAAAAAATATTTATACTTTTAAAAAAAGTTAGAGAAAATTTTTAAAAATACCTCACTCGTCACTAAAATAAAATTTTTTTTTAAAATACATCTTCTCTTGTTACAAACAATATTTTACTTCAATTTTTATTTTTTAAAACTTCATTATTAAATAAATATATTTTAATAAAATAATAAAAATTAATATTTTAAATTATATTTTATCATATAAAATATATTAATTTTTATAAAGAAAAATATTTAATTTTGATTTCAAATAACAAATAAACACCCATAAAAATAATATAAAAAAGAAAAATAAATAAAAATATATTAATAAAAATTATTAAATTAATTTTGAAATAAATTTTACATATCATACACGTAAAAAATAAGGTTAAAAAAATTAATTTTGTTTTGTAGATGTTGCATATATGTTATTTAGATTTTGTATATATTTGATAGAAGGTGTACGTATGCTATATATTTGTTATGTATATTATATATATGTTATATAGATATTGTGCGTCTGTTATGTATATATAAAATTTTAAAAAAATAAAATTTAAAATATTAAATAAATTTCATAGATACTTAGTAGATATTTTGTATATATTTAGTAGATGTTTTGTATATATTCGATAAATGATATATATATATTGTAGATATTTAGTAGATGGTATATATATTATATATTTGTGAGAATATTACATAAAAAATTATTTTGGAATAAAAAATATAAATAAAATTAAAATTAAAAATTAAAAAAAAATAAAAATCGCCAATGAAAAAAGAATTATTTATAATTTTTGGCCACTGTTTGTTTTCAAAATAGTAAATAAAAAGTAGGCCCATTTTATTTTCTTTTTTTGAAACTTTTTTTTTATTTTTCATCTTTTAAATTTAAAATAAGTTTTTAAAATATTAAAATGAAAATATTTATATTAAAATTATATTTATATGTAATAAATAATCATATATATTCATATATACTCTTATTTTAAAAATAAAATTTAAATATTTATTTATATTTATATAAATATATTTTATTTAATTTATATTTATAAATAATTTTAACATAAATTATAAAAATTGTATATTGTTATATGCTCATATATATTATATATAATAACATATATTAGTTAATTTGCAAAAGAAATATCAATATATAATTTTTATTTTTTTTAGATGGAACAAAAAGAGTTTCTTCAATTTAAACTAATATATGTTGATACATGTTATATATAATAACATATATCAGTTGATTTATAATAAAATATTAATATACAAACTAATATAGGTTAATATATGTTGATATATGTTACATATAACAATATATATAAATTGATTTGTAATAAAATATCAATACACAAACTAATATATATTGATATATGCTATAAGTTATATATAACAACATATATTAGTTGATTTACAAAAGAAATATCAATATATAATTTTTAAATTTTTTAGATGGAACAAAAAGAGTTTCATCAATTTAAATTAATATATGTTAATACATATTATATATAACAACATATATCAGTTAATTTATAATAAAATATTAATATACAAACTAATATATATTGATATATGTTATAGATAATAATATATCAGTTGATATGCAATAAAATATCAATATATAAACTCATATATATATATATATATTGGTATATATTATATATAACATATATCAGTTAATTTGTAATAAAATATCAATATATAACCTAATATATATTGATATATGTTAATATATGCTACATATAACAACATATATCAGTTGAATTGCAATAAAATATCAAAACACAAACTAATATATATTGATATATGTTACATATTGTAACACCTTTATACCCTATATACGTACAATACATACACTAATATATGTCAAATATGCATATACGGTACAAAAATATCAAAGTCTGATTTAATAAAAAAATTTCACTTTTCAAATTTAAAATCTTAAATATTTTAAAATGTATATTTAAATAACAACTAAAATATTATCATAAATTATAGGTACTAAAATAAGCATTTTTCATAAAAATCTCTACGAAAAATTTGTCAGAGTTTTATATGTAATTTGAATATTTTTAAATTCAACAAAACCACAACCTGCACACAAAAGCACTCCCAATAAATCAATTCATACATTTCTCAAATACTCCTCAATTCTTCCACAATTTCTCAAAATATTTATACACATATATATGTTTATCCCAAAAACATATATAAAATCCATAATATAACATTTATCTAAAACATCATTTATAATTTACAATAGATATACCAAAAACATAATATAATATATGTAATATCAAAATGTAATAAAGGTATATACATGCTAGCAATCGGTACTGATCTCGAAGAAGCAGCCAAGTCAACTCAAGCAAACTCAAAACTAGACTCGATCCGGTCTAGACGAACTCTCCGGCTCTAACGAATCTACTGTGTCACCTGCACGATGAATTACAATCATGCTAAGCCAAAAGCCTAGCGGTACAAACTTTGATAATAATAAAACTCAAATGCAATGCCAATGCACAATACATATGGATATCATATCTCATATCATTTCATTTTAACATATTTCTCAATTGTTTCATAATTTACATAAAAACAAACACAAACATGTGCCCAAAGGATCTAATATGCTATTTAAATTTTGGAGTTATTGTTCTGGTCCATATTAACACCCCGTGTCTAGCTCGAAGGCAAGTGACGCCCAGCGTCTAGCCCGAAGGCAAGTGACGCCCAGCGTCTAGCCTGAAAGCAAATCAATAATTGCTCAAAAGCTAGCCCCAAAGGCAAATAATGAGGATAATCTCATAGACATGCCGCCAAGCACAAAACTCTATAAATTGAATAACATACTAGGCATACAGTTAATTCACATTTCTCATTATCAATCTCTTTCTCATTTTCTTATAATCAAGCTAGGCACATTGCCTCATTTTTCATTATCTATTAGGCACATTGCCTTATTTTCTCATTTTTTTTCTTACTTTTTTCATTTTTCTCATTTATAGCAATATTAATTCATCACATTTCATCATATCATCACATTGCATCACATTTTACCTTAAAACTTATCACCCAAATCTTTTGAGTAATTTCACATAATCCACATATAATTCATATTTTATACACTTTAGTCATTACCAATGGCTTTTTAACAATGTCCTTAATGCATACACAACAAATGGCATTACCTAAACACTTTGGGTCATTTTTACATAATACACATGTTTCACATTTTATACAATTTAGCCATTAACAATGGCTTTTCACAATGCATTTAATATATATATAACATTACACATGTCATAGCATATCATTCATACATATTCCATGTATCAAGTAGCTTAATAAATTTTTCAATTCAAAATGTGTTAAGCCTAATGTAATGCAAATATGTCAAATTCATCCAAAGTTTGTATATACCTCTAAGAGCAACTAAAAACAAGCTCAAACACCACCTCCAACCTTCTCTTCCAACTTGTCCTTCAACACTTACATGGGGCAAATCAACTCTCCTCAATGTCTATACTAAATGTAATCATAAATAATTATTTAGTATCACATTTTAAGGCATTTTTAATCTTAAATTATAATTAAACACCATTCAAACAAAAATTTCAAAGTTAAGGCTAACCTCACTTTAACTTTAGAATACCATACTAAGCCATTCAATTTGATGTTTTAAGTTTATTTATATTATTTAAGATTTATTTTAACATATTTAAACCAATTATATTATAAAAACACACACTTATGACCAAAATTATAAAATGGCATAATTTTTCCCTATTAAAGATTTTCCATTCCAACTCAATCCATTTATCATTTCAATCTTATATTCATCACTTTTATCATTAAAAAACATGCTTTAACCAATAAAATCAAACAATTTAACAACTTTGGAAAATCACTTTTTCAAAATCCTAAATCACTACTTTCATTCTCAAACTCCATCCAAACACAACCAAATCCAATATTTGACTTTAACATACTTGTTTATGCATCAAAAAAAATTTATTTAGAATCAATTTGCATAATTAAATCACAAGATTCCACAAACCCAAAAGTTATATAACCCTAAATTCTCTGTCTTCACCAATCTTTGCCCAAACTTAACCATATCTTCAATCAACCCTTAAAATCATTGTTAAATACTCAAAACAACTTCATACGCACTAATTTCAACAATTAAATCATACTATATCAAAAATTTAATTCACACATATTCAAACTTTCATGGAAATTCAAGGAAACAAGTTGAAAATTTACCAAATATAGAGAAAATCTCCAAAAATCTAACTTGAACACTTAAAATCCTTCAATTACTTGAGCTTGGAAGAAGAAAATCCTTTCCTTCTTTCAGTGGAGAAATTCAGCCTTCAAAGGGAAAGAAGAAGAAGACGAAGATGATGACACTTTCTCTTTCTTTCCACTCACTTTTATATCCACACACATATATATATATATATTATTTAAACAATTATTTAATTAAATATTTAATTAAATATTTAATTATTTAAAAATCTAAAAATTCATCTTTCATTCAAAAATAAATTATTTTTGAATAATTTTAAAATTTTAAAGTTTATTTACAAAAATGCCATTAGACTTAGACTTAGACTTTTCTTTTAAAAAATGTTGACTTTTTTGTTGACTTTATATATTATGTATATTTTATATATATATCACATATACATTTCACTTTTTCATTTAAAAATCTTTCATTTTTCATTTAAAACTATTTATTTAATTTATCTAATTAAATTATAATTTATTTTTTAAATTTTTAAAAATTAAATTTTTTTTAAAAATTAAATTTTTTTTAAAAATTTGGGATATTATATATATAATAATATACATCAATTGATATGCAATAAATTATCAATATATAAACTAATATATATTGATATATGTTATATATAATAACATATATCAGTTAATTTGTAATAAAATATCAATATACAACCTAATATATATTGATATATATTACATACAACAATACATATCAATTGATTTGCAATAAAATATTAATATACAAACTAATATATGTTATATATAACAACATATATCAGTTGATTTGTAATAAAATATTAATAAATAAACTAATATATATTAATATATGTTGATATATGTTACATATTACAATATATATCATTTAATTTGTAATAAAATAATAATATACAAACTAATATATATTGATATATTACATATAATAATATATATAGGTTAATTTGCAATAAAATAATAATATATAAACTAATATATGTTGATATGTGTTATATATAACAATATATATCAGTTGATTTGTAATAAATTAATAATATACAAATTAATATATGTTAATATATAATACATATAACAATATATATCGATTGATTTGCAATAAAATATTAATATATAAAAAATATATATTAATATACATTACATATAACAACATATACCTACCGTATAAGTGAAGTATAATTTATATATAGTTATATAATTAAAACATAACTTATATAATTATATAATTAAAATTTTATATAATTAAAAAATAAATAATTGATTAACTTAAAATATAATTTATATTAACTAATTTTAAATTATATTTCATATACACACCTTTATATATATAAAAAAATAAAAATATACCATAATAATAACTTATTATTCAGAATTTTTATCAAATATAAATATTTCAAAAAATAAATATGTGCATGGTTGCATAAAAATACAAATATAAATATGTATGGAAAAAAGAAAAAAAAAAGAAAAAGAAAAAGAAAACATTAGGCCCAAAAGAAGGTAAAATAAGTTCGTTGTTAACTTTTCAGTATAAACGAAAAAAAAAGTGACTTCCATACGTATGAAAAAGAAAAAAGGATAGAAATTAAAAAAAAAAAATTAAAGCCATAAAAGTGAAAACAAACAAACCAAATACGGTATACAATAAAATTTCCTCGAAAAAAAAAACCTATGACCAACACTTTTGGAATGAGAAAATAACATATTTCACCGTATTTTTATAAATTTTTACTTTTTTTATTAGAAATATTTTAATTATTAATATCCTTCCTTATATTTTTATAAATTTTTACTTTTTTACTAAAAATATTTTAATTATTTTATTATAAACTCATTATAAATTCATTATAAACGGTGTAAAATTTATAAACTCATTATAAACTAATTATAAACTCACTGTAAACTAATTATAAACTCATTATAAAATTTATAAATCCATTGTAAACTAATAAAATTCTGATATTTTAATAAATATTTTATAAATTTTAGTATTTTGATAAATATTTTATAAATATAATAAATTTAAAATTATTTTTAATTTTTTTTATATTTTTGTCAAAAATCCTTATGAAAAAGGCAATATGAATTGGTGTAATTAATGTAATTTCCTCCAATCCAGATACCTCTAAAATTCATGTCTACATTACAAATTATCATGTCTAATCCATGATTTGGGCTTGGCCCGTCAATGAATATAAACTGAGCAGAGTACCTTTGACTAAAAAACCTAAAGTTTCACACAAAGATTATAGGGCTTTTACAAAAATACTAAAAAAATAAAAAAAAAATTAAATTTACTAAATTTTTAAAAATATATTTAAAATTTTAAAAAATTATGATTAGTTTACCAATCAGATTTATATAATTTATTATGAGTTTATTATAAATTTATGAATTTACATAATTTATTATAAAATGACTAAAATATAAATTTTATAAAAAATTGAAAGGGATTGCAACTTTCCTCAGATTATATATTAAGAAATTACGCCTATGTTTTATATTTTAAGTTTTATATTTTTAATATTATTAATTTTTTTTCATTTATATCTTTTTTGTTTTTTTTGTTTTATAATTTTATAGAAGATCAAGACACTCTAACTTATGACAGTAATAACTTTTAGGTGAGTTTTCTTGCATAATAATAATTATTAATAATAACTGTACTTTTTTAAAAACAAAAAATATATATAAATGAATCAAATATTAATTATATATATTAAATTAATAATCATAATATATAGTATTTATAAATTTTAAATTAATTATAAATATAAAATCAACTTAAAAATTAAAGCTTAAAATTAAATATTTTCAACTTAAAATCAAACAAGATTAGTGATTGACTAGCTAGTTTTATGCAATTAAGCTCTCATTTTTCTTCTATTTTAGACATTCGCAAATCACAATTTTTTTTACTATTTTTGTTCAAGACCTTCTATACGCATTAATAATAATTTTTAAATAATATTAACTTAAAATATTAAAACAAAAAGGGAAAAGGGGCTAATATAGTGACTTTAGAAATTAAAAAGTTCATCCATTAAGATGTAATATTCTGCAAAATTTTGGTTTAAGGTTAGAAAATGCAAGTTGAAAAGTAAAATAATGATGTAATAATTTCCAAAAAAAATTATTGCTCTGAATTATGATAGGAAAAACAAGGAAAAATTTTGGAGTATTTTTATAATAGTCTAATTTCAGATAATTTTTAGTTTGTCATTCAATTTCAAAAATATTAAAAATAAACTCTTTTAAAATAATTACTTAAAATCAATGATATGGTTTTATTGTATAATTTTTTAATATAAATATATTTTTTATCATGTCACTTTTTAAAAAGAAAAATTAAAAAATGCTCCACTTGTTAGAAATTAGATTTATATGTAGTTAGATATTGTTATTAATAATGGGAAAAAAATAAAAGTCTTTGGCAAAAAATAATAATTTTTATTTTCATATACATAGGCATATATATAACATACACAAACACATGCACAACATACACATATACAAAACATATGTAACATATTTAAACAACATTAAAAATATATATTTTATCAATTTGAAATTCAATGTATTCAGAACATATATATAATATATATACAATATATACAAACATACAATGGTCTACATATAATATATATACAATATATATACAATAAACACAAAAATACACACAATATATGCATAAAAAACTTAGTTTTTAACTTTATTTTATAAGTATAATATGTAAAATTTATTTAAAAATAAAATCAATTATTTTAATTAATTTTTTTATATATTTATATATATTTTACATAAATTTCGTGAGTTTTGTTTCCTATTTGAAATAAAAAAAAAATAAAGTTTCATCTTTATGAAAAAATAATAAGGTTCATATGTTGAAAGTAAAATACTTTTATATGTTGAAAATTTAATTTAAAAATACTAATTTATATTATTTTTACTATAATATATTTATTTACCTGTAACGTTTGAAATAAAAAGATGAAAATCGAAGTAAATTATTTGAAATGAGGGGGCAGAGATTTTTGCAAATGAAAAAAGTTTTATAAGTATTTTGATTTTTTTTAAAGTGTAATATTTTTGAAATTGAACATTTTTTTTAAGGTTAGTTATGTAAAAAACTCTATATATTAGTTAGCTAGTATTTTTTGTTTAAATATGAAAAGATAATTAATAATTATTTTCACTTCCATTTTTTTTATCACATATTTCTTTTTATGGTAATAAGAAATTATTTTCATTTTGAATTTATTGATTATATATAAAATTATTAAATAATAATATTAAAATCTAAATGATGATGAAATTTAATTTTCTTAAAGATGTTAGTTAGTTCAAATCAATTTTCTTTCTCCATCCATCTATAATTATATATATATATATATATTTATTTATGGATATAGATTATAAATTATAGATGTAGATAGATGAAAGTATTTTATCTTCTATTCTCTTTCCTTCCCCTCTTTTTCTATTCATTTAACTCCTAACAAACAACCACGCAAAACCATGTACAATTAGGCCTATTACTCGGTTTGGGTCTTACCTACGAAGTCCAACAACCATATTTGTTGATTCGACTCCATACTTAGAATCATGGCTCTAGTTTCAATTTTAATTAATTTCCTTTTGAAACATTTATAAAATTACCTTAAAAAATAAATTTTATTTTAAAAATATTATAAAAAATAAAAAAATTTATATTTTTTAAAAAAATTAGAATCAATTTTTAAAAATATCTCACTTATCATTACATCAATATTTTTTTTTAAAAAATCACTTCTTTAACTACAAATAATATTTTACCTCAAATTACATTTTTTTAATCATCACTATTAAATAAAAAATCAATAAAAATAATAAAAATTAATATTTTAAATTTTATTTCAGCATATAAAAATATTAATTTTTATAAAAAAAATTTAATTTTGATAAAAAATAATAAATAAACACACAAAATATATAAAAAGCAATATATATGATATATTAATAAAAATTATTAATTTTATTTTCAAAAAAATTTTATATATTATAGGCAAAAAAAAATAAAAGTTAAAAAATATTAATTTTATTATATATTGTATAATTATTGTATATGTATTTTATGTATATTATATAGATGTTATAAATATTTAATATATGTTGTGTGTATGTTATTCATTTATTATATATGTTGTATATGTGTTATATTGATGTGATGTAGATATTGTGTATATGTTGTGTAAATATAAAATTAAAAAAATATTATAAATATTTTATAAATATTTAGTAGATATTTAGTAAATATTTGGTGAATGATGTATAGATTATGTTATTTATTGTGTGTATTATATATATATTATGTAAAAATAATTATTATTTTAAATACAAAAAATAAAACAAATGAAAAACAGCATCTAGAAAAAAGGTAAAACGAAAAAATAGCAGCGCCTGTTAACAGAGTTGAAAAAAAAAAGGTTTTTTTAAACAGAAAAAAAAAAATATTGTCAATTAAAATTAGTTTTCAAACCAATGTAATTTTTTTAAGAATTGACTATATTAATTAAAAAGCTTCGTAATCCTTACCCTAACTCAGCAATCAGTAAATTAACTAAGAATTGACTTTATTAGTTTTCAAAACAAATTTGTATTGTCACAAATTTGGCCTTTCTTCTCCGCAATTTCGACCATTATTTGGTAAATCAGTCCAAATTATAATTGTCACATCTTACAGTAATGGTGATTAGCTGAAAGCATCATTTGCATATGGCTGTTAACATTCAATTCGACCATAATGCCCACTAAGAAACATCGACTACACGACATATATAATATATATATATTTTACAGAATATCGAAAAATATTTTTCCTTTTTTTCTATTTTTCATATACATGCTTTCTTCATTTTAATTATAGTCTGATAATAATTATTAAAATATAATTTAGTGACTAAAAATATAAATTAAATTTAAATTTTAAATATTATTTTATCTGTATGCGATTAATTAAAAAGTGTGACAATATATCTTACCTTTATTGTATTTTTTATTCTATTTTATATTTTTAAATGTTTTTCGAACTTTTAAATAAAATAATGGATCAAAACTGACACAAAGTGCATATAAGGCAACAACTAATTAATATATAAATCTTGTGTTTAATAAGATGATTTTATATAAACCTTTCCTACAAAATTCATTTGTATGGTTAAGTATTTGGAATAAATCATACATTATTATTTACTTTTTAATAATTCCATTGTAAAATTTATGTATTTTAGATAAACTATTAAAATGATAAAATTATTGAAAAAGTCTAAAAATTAAAATAACTTTTTACTATTTTTTTTTATCTTTGGCTTGCCAATATATATTTTTATTTTTATTAATTTAAACATAGAAAAATTTATTTTGAATAGAGGCATCCAATTAAACGAATTAGTCTTTGTAAAATTAATAACATTATTTTTATTAGTTCATTTTTTAATATATATATTTCAAAACCTGTAAGCTTGGAGACAATTAGAGTACAAATAAACTAAAAGCTGAACAGGTAAAAACTATTTTTATTTTGAAAATAAAATAAGAGATAAGCTATAAACGAATAAATTAATAAAAAATAGTCCAAAATAAATTAATAAAAAAAGTCTAAGGAAGCCATTAAATATGTTGTGGTGGAAATTAGAGTAATAAACCATTCATTTTAAATATCTTTATTTAATATTTTTTTAAATTATTCTTTTAAAATCAAATCATATATAAGATTACAAGATCAATAAAATTATTTCTATCAAATTTTAATATAATTACGTACTCAAAAAAATTAAATATAAGTTAAGTTAAAATAATTTTTTATCAACTGATCTAAATATTTAGTGATTTTTATTTAAAATTTTAATATAATATTAAAAAATTATTTAATTATTTTAATTTTAAAATGAAAATTTTAGATATTTATTTTTTATTACAATTTATAAAAATTAAAATAATTAATATAAATATATAACAAAAAATTAAAATTAAATTAAAATTATAAAAAAATACTTCTAATTTCAAATTAATAGGCAATTTTTTATTTTTCTCAAAATAGCATTCATTTATAATTTTAGTAAATTAATTAATATATTAAATTTTTATTATATTTATATTTAATATTATTTATTAAAAATATTTAATAAATATATATCAATTAATTATATAATATAAATATACACATAAATTTATATTTTTAATAAAAATAATTAATTTTTAAAATTTTATAAAATACAAAATTAGTCTCATCAAACACACGTAATCTTTTTAAAATTCTAGACCAACAGCAATTTTAAAAAAGAAAAATATTTAAAACGACAAATAATTTGTTAGTAGTAATAAATTCTATGAATGAAACCTGATAACCATAATTAAATAGAAAATATACCAAACAAGATTCAATTAATGAATATTTAAAACTCAAAGTACGGATTTAACACATTTAAATTCATACTAAAGGTTACTATTTTATTTGATTAATTTGGTCCCCTCCTTATCTACCAACTACGTTCCTTCTTTCTTTTTTTTTAATTCTTTTTAAACGTAGAACTGTTATCTTTTGCTTTGGAAATCTATAGGCAGCAATATTGCCTTGCTGGTTGAAGGTGGGCTCCAATGCTTCAAGTGTGCCTATCATCATTTACATATCTTTTGTATATCAAATCCCTCCATCTATTCTGCTGGGACTTTCTAACCTATCTTTATGTTTACTAGTACTCAATTGAAGCCTGTTTGAGACTATCTATTCAGATTATGTTACTGTTTTTAATTTGTGTATTAAAATTCAATCCCATGAGTATAAATCTCAGGAAAAAAAATTGAACATTAATGAATAAATTGAGAATCATTCGAAATCAATTTATTATTCCCTCCATTCTCTTTATATAAAAAAATAGAAAAACAGAAATTAAGGAAATAGTTAATGATTTTATTAATCATAATCTGTCTTAATTAATCTTAAATAAGAAAAACTTTGTAATTTATAATATTAGATAGAGGCAGTTCATAGACACAATACTCTATGAAGCATTTATAATTGAAATTTTGGTTTTAAAACAGAGAAAATAAATTGTTATCCACTTATATAATAAAGTCACCTATTAGTATGCAAACAATATAAATTATTGTATACAATTAAATCGTTTTTGTTAAATGTAACACTTTATAAATCTTTGCATAAAATATTAAAGAGAGAAGAAAATCATATATCGATCTTGTATAAATCTATAAATTCGGACACAAATATCAATCATAATTGATAACTCTTTCATATGTAAATTATCTAAAATACCCCATTATTAATATTAAATGCATAATTAATGCCCCCTAATTACATCTTATTCAAGCAAGACGTTAGGACCCATTGAGAACATTAAAATTGCAAAAAAAAAAAGGAGAAAATGAGGGATTGTGTGCCCTTAATTTGGTTAAAATTTAAATTTTAGTAAAATAAAATTTTTTAATCAATTAAAAATTTAACTCTCTCTAAGGAGCAAAGTGAGGTACTGCTTTCTAAATATATAGTCATTTTGTATTGAAATTTACCTTCAAATATTTTAAAAAACGAAAGAATTTCTTCAACCCGATTAACAAGCATTTGCAAGTAATTTTATATAGCTTTTTTTCAGTTTTTAGAAAGCATTAAAACTTACCTCGCTAGTCTGGTCAAAAGCATATCATCCATGTTGAAGTAAAGGAATTCACAAATAAAAAAAATACTTATTTATAGCATTGACTCCAAAATCACAATCAGATTAACAAGAATAATTAGTAACAAAATCTGCCACTGATCAAGCCAATTTTTGAAGTTATTGAGGTTATAAAATGCCCTTTGAATATTCAAACCCCACGCCTATTGGATGAGTGAAGTAAAGATTCCATGCAAAATCTTCGCGTATTCAACGGCGGATATGCGAAGACCACTACTGCATTTAGTCGGCAATCAAATATAGCTACAGCAGCTTTTACCGAAAAAAAACATTTATAATTTTAATTAATTAGAATTATGTAAGTTAAAGTATTAATTATTCCATTAATATAGTCTTTTTCTACCTACACATTTTTTAGGTAAATTTAATTATTCTTGATGAATTGTAAAATATATAAAGTGGAATATTCTTACATGTACTAATTATATATATATATATATCCCAACCAATTAAAATAAATTAAAATAATTTTAATAATATAAAATTATTCGATATTCATCATTTACAATTAAATTCTAAAATAATTTATAATAGATTTATTTGTATTTAAAATTTATATATATCTATATATTAAAAAATAATTTTAAAATTATTAATATTAAAATTTTGATTGTCCGAAATTTTAATGTGTATCCACGTTGATATTGAATTTTACTATGAACTCTTTAATAAATAAAATTTGTTAACAAATTAAGATTTTAAGCTAAAATTTTCATATCAATTTAAAAAGGGCGTATTGTTGTCTTTTGCTTAAGAAAATCAAGTTGCAGCATCTTTAGGCCATACTCGTTGAAGGTGGGCTCTAAAGCTTGAAGTGTGCCTATTATCTCTTATCTTTTTCATATCAAATAAAAAAGAAAACTCTCCATCTGCAGAAACTTTCTAAGCTTTCTTTCTGTTGTAGGTCACTGAACTCGATTTATGGATTATAAGCTTATCTCATAAGAATAAATCTTAGGAAAAAAAAAATTGAACATTAATGAATAATATATGCAATTAATTTATTAATCATCAGCTATTTTACGTAGACTCCTTTGAAAATTTGTTTGTGTATTAAAAAGCTAACTTACCAAGTATTTTTCTAGTAAAAGAAAGTTTAATGTAACGAATATATATATATATATATATATAGATAGATAGATAGATAGATAGATAGATAGATGTTATTGTAGGTCATTCTCTGCATAATGCATTAAGTTCACCTTTGTGGTCTGATAAAAACATATTATTCAGACTGAAATTAAAATTTTATATATTAAAAAGAAAAAAAAAACTCTTTTATAGTATGACCAAAGCAATCAAAACCTGATTTATATATAAAAAAAAGAAACAACAAATTCTGTTATCTATCAACCATTTTTAAAGTTAGCTGGTGAGCTTTTTTACGGTCATTTGTATATCCATGCAAAATATTTCCGTATTCATTAATCAGGCAAAAACAGAACTGTGCGATGTAAAATTGAGCCATTAGTAAATTTAGGACACAACTGTTTGAGAGTAAAGACATTTATTTATGACAAATATATATATTATCTTGAAAAGGATAGTGCAACAGCTTCACCCAAGGACAAGGGAATTCTAGCAGGTGAATATTGACTCTTCTAGTCTACGCTCTGAGCTGTGTCTCAATTTTTCTCTATATAATGTTTTGATACTTTTAGAAGTCTTTCAAGTGAAAATCCAGAGAGGGAGAAATGGGTAGCTATTTTTGTTACTCTTTATTTCTAATTTTTACAATAATTTCTAGTTCTTGTTTTATTTATGAGGTTGCTGCTGGTGATAATGCCGCCACCGTTGTCGTTGGACCCAAAAAAGAAGATTTGGAGATAATCATTGGCGGAGGCGGTGGCTATAATCCTGCTCCTCCTGAAAATGAGTATTGTCCGCCCCCGCCGCCTCCGGAACCCAAATGTCCTCCGCCTCCGCCTCCACCCCCGCCTCCGGAACCTGAATGTCCTCCGCCTCCGCCTCCACCTCCGCCTCCGGAACCCGAATGTCCTCCGCCTCCGCCTCCGCCTCAACCCCCGCCTCCGGAACCTGAATGTCCTCCGCCTCCGCCTCCACCCCCGCCTCCGGAACCCGAATGTCCTCCGCCTCCTCCCCCGCCTTCTCCCCCTCCTCCGCCCCCGCCTCCTCCCCCGCCTCCGCCCCCTCCTCCGCCCCCGCCTCCTCCCCCTCCTCCGCCTCCCCTTCACCCAAATCTTATAAGAGATCGGAAAACAATTCTGGAATTCAAGAAGAAAATTATATGTGATCCAAAGCGCATAACAGATTCATGGAAGGAAAACTCCAATCCCTGTAACTATAAAGGCTTTGATTGTGATAAGAGGCCTGACACAAATGTGCGTTCTATAGCAGCAGCAGACTTCAACGGCTACGGTTTTGCTGGCGATCGAGAAGGTCTTCCAATCAAAGATTTCATTGATAAATTGACCGACTTGGCAATTTTCCACGCTAATTCCAATAATTTTACTGGAATTGTACCAACCGGCATTTCAATTTCAAACATCAATTTTCTTTACGAATTTGATTTGAGCAACAACAAATTCACTGGTGAATTCCCTTCGGCAGTTCTTAGTGCTAAGAACTTAACCTTCGTAGACATCAGATTCAACCAATTTTCTGGGTTTGTTCCAAGTGATGCATTCAAACTAGATCTGGATGTCCTTTTCCTCAACAACAACAAATTTACTGGAAATCTTCCAGATAATGTTGGCGAAACACCAGCTTTGTATCTCACTTTTGCCAACAACGAATTCACTGGCTCAATTCCAAGCAGCATTGGCAAAGCTAAAAATCTACTTGAAGTTCTTTTCTTGAATAACAAATTCACAGGCTGTTTGCCATATGAAATTGGGTTTTTAACAAAATCTACAGTTTTTGATGTTAGCTGCAATAAGCTAACAGGTCCAATACCGCTTTCTTTTGCTTGCTTAGCAAAAATAGAGGTGCTAGTTTTGGCCAGAAATGAGTTTTATGGGCCAGTTCCGGAGATGGTTTGCAAGTTACCAAATCTGCAAAATCTGTCATTATCAAGCAATTATTTCACTCAAGTTGGGCCTGAGTGTCGAAAATTGATTGGTTTGAAAAGGCTTGATGTTCGAAAAAATTGCATTTTGGACCTTCCAAATCAGAGATCAGCAGCTGAATGCAGAGCTTTCTTTTCTAAGCCAAGAAACTGTCCTAGAGAACAGTCATTGACTTATATTCCTTGCCGGAAAAATTGGTATCTCAGTTCAACGGCACCTGCAAAGACCACAGCCACATTTTACCATCAATCAAGCATTGCTACAGCTGCTGCTCCATCTCCTATGACATATGATGCTCTTTCACCAAATAATAAGTTAAGAATTTAATTTATAATCCTAGTTTTTTTTTTTTGGAATGCCATTTATAATCCTAGTTAATTAATATTAATTGTCCAATATAATGGGTTGTCTATTTAAGCTATAATATTAATTGTCCTACTTAATATGAATCTTTATGGTTATGTATATATTTGTAAGCAAATTTACTTTCGTTGAATTATCCAATATAATGAGTTGCCTCTCAATTTGTAAAATTTTATCCAAATTCAACGTTATTTTCTTTTTAAATTTAAATTTATTGTCCCATTTTTAAGAGGTATAATAATATATAAATGCTATATAAAATTAATATGAATTAAAAGTATTTTATGTATTAATTATATTAGAAAAATGATTATTTTAATATTATTTTTTTATTATTTTTTAATATAAAATTAAAATAATTATTTTTTAATATAATTAATATATAAAATATTTTTAATTTAAATTAATTTAATTTATTTAATATTGCTAGTAATGATAAAGTCGTATGGAATTATTAAAAAGAATTGTGTAATTTAATGAGTTATCTATGCAGTAATAATCAATTATACTTTCTAGCAAATGTCTATGCCTTTTTTGTTGCCCGTGTTGTGTGGTGCAGGATGACTTGTTATAATTTGTCTTTTATGGTCAGCCGCGGCCATTATTCATTAATTTCAAATATCTAATATACTCTCCATTAAGCTGAAATTATTATTTTTAAATTATTATTTTATATAATAAAAAAATTAATTAATTTTTTTAATAATATCATTATCATTAATAATTTAATTAATAAAATAAAAATATAATATTAATAAATTAATAAATAATATTTTAGTCTTTTTAAAATAATTTTATAAAATATATAAAAAATTTAATGACTTTTTAATAGATATACATAGACTGAAGACGACGATTTTAACGGGACAAAGGAAGTAATTAACTATTAAATGAAAGATAATAAGAAAAATATAATTGTATTTATTTACTTTATTAGTCTTGTAAAAATATGCATATTTTTTATTTCATAAAGATTTAAGAAAAATTATTTATTTTTATTGAAAATATAAGTTTGTGTATATTTTTTTATTATATTCGTATTTTATCATAAAATGTATTTTATAAATAATATTAAATGAGGGTATTATAGAGATTTAATATGCCAACTAACTTATTAAAATGATAAGCGGACTATAATTTGAGACAGACAAAAAAGAAAGTGAACCTATCTATTTAAGATATATTGAGTAATTTTTATTGATTAGATATATATACATCATATCCAAGATAAAATTTTCCTTCATTATTTATTTATTTATTTTCAAGTTAACATTATTCATTAACATTAGTAGGAGTGAAAGAGTTAAAGCTGTTCGAATTTTTCTATTGGACTTATTAATTTTATTTTATATATTATCAAAATATATATTTAGGCTAACATTATAGTCCAAAATAAGGTATTAATATCCTGTTTTAAATAGTAATTATTAAATATAAACAGGATGTACCTAAGTAATATTATCCCAATAAGAGATCCAACAGATAAAAATGATATGCTATATCTAGTGATTATACTATTTATTTAGGGAAACCTGATTTTTATGTTAAACATGTGATAAACTCAATTTTCTATGGTGAGGCGATGCTTAGCCCATAATGTAGTGCATGAAAAAAAAGCTATGAATGATGAGATGGACTCAATATCACATAATTGGGTGTGAAAACTTGTAGAATTGGCAAATGATTTTAAGCCTATTGGTTGTAAATGGATATTTAAAACCAACAAGAACTCAAATGGTAACATAAAAAGATTTAAGACAAGACTAGTGGTAAAGGGGTTTACTCAAAGAGAAGACATCTAAGGACTTTTTTTAGAGTTATTATGGCACTGGTAGCACATTTTTATTTAGAGTTGTATTAAATGAATGTGAAAACTGCTTTCTTAAATGGAAATTTAGATGAAGAAGTCTATATGATGAAACCTGAGGGTTTTATAGTTACTAGAAATGAGCATATGATGTGCAAGTTAAAAAGGTCCATTTATGGTTTCAAAGAAGCTTCTAGGCAACGGTATCTGAAATTTGATGAAGTCATTACTAAATTGGGTTTTGCAGAGAATAAAATTGATCACTGTATATATCTCAAGACTAGTGGGAAGATATTTATTTTTCTTATTTTATAGGACTAATTTTTAAAAAATACTTAAACTTTGCATCGATCTTTAATTCTATCAAACTTTTTTTTTGATAAATTGGTACTTAAATTTAATTTTTTTAAATTTTATCCTTTAACAGGTTGGACACTCTGTGACCGAGACTTGTGCTGATGTGTCAGTTAGTATTTTTTTTATTTCGATTTAATTCTTAATAGGTGTTAAAAATTATTAATGCCCATTAAAAAATATTAATGGGCATTAAAAATTTTTAACATCCGTTAACATCAGATTTTTTTTAAAAAAATAGTACAATACAAACAACCCTTTATTAATGCATGTTCACTCAATTAATGGGTGTTAACTCATTTAATGGGTGTCAAATATATCTAATATAGTTGAAGCAAAGGAGAAACCTTTCTAAATTTGGATTGAGAGTTATTAACTGATAATTTGTGATAAAAAAAATTGAAATTGGTTAATTTAAAGTAAACAATAGATGATTTAGACACCCATTTCTATTTCAATTCCCATTATTTTTTAAGGTAAACTAAGTTTGCCCTAAAACATGGAAAACTATTATCAAATATAATTTGTTTGTGAAAGTGTTGTGTAGACCATGGATTATCTGCCATTTTACTGGAGTTAGATTAAATCAAACTGTCAGTCTATCATGGTTGGAACAAAAGAAGCAAGCTTCCTTAGTAACCTTTTATTTTACTGATTTAAACACTTTTGTATAATTCTTCATATAATCCGTATTTATCAATATTCTTATATTGTATTTGGGTGGTAACTCTTTGACCATTATTGTCCTTCAATGAATTTCTTGCCACCATATAAAAAAAAGGAAGGGTTGTAATTGCTGAAATTCAAAGAAAAATTAGTGAGTCTTTGAGATTGTTTAGACTTTAGAGGTCATAAGATGTGAAAGTTTTAGTGATAGTAATTATATCTTTGAATTCTTAGAATCTCTAGCTAATTGTTCTTTGTATTGTACTATTTTTTTAAAAAAATTTCTAATGTTATACCCATTAATAATTGATAGATAATCCATGGTTTGTACAACACTTTCACAAACAAATTATATTTGACAATGGTTTTCCTTCTTTTAGGGCAAAACTTAGTTTACCTTGGAAAGAATAATGGGAATTGAAATAGAAATAGGTGTCTAACTCATCTATTGTTAACTTTAAATCAAACAATTTTAATTTTTTTTTCTATCACAAATTGTCAGTTAATAACTCTTCATCCTCATTTTAAAAAGGGTTCTCCTTTGCTTCAATTACATTAGATATATTTGACACCCATTAAATAAGTTAACACCCATTAATTGAGTTAACAGGTGTTAATAACGGGTTCTTTGTATCGTACTATTTTTTTAAAAAAGATTTTTTATGTTAACGGGCGTTAAAATTTTTTACGTTAATAACTTTTAACGCCCGTTAAGAATTAAATTGAAAGAAAAAAATAAATACGAACTGACACGTTAGCACGAGTCTCTATCATAGAGTGTCAAACCGGTTGAAAGATAAAATTAAAAAAAAATAAGTTTAAGTACCAATTTATCAAAAAAAAGGTTCGTAATAGAATTGAAAATCAGTACAAAGTTTAAGTATTTTTTTAAAAATTAGTCCTATTCTATATGTTGATGATATATTATTGGCTCGTAATGATTTGGGATTATTACATGAGACGAAAGCTTTGTTGTCCAAGACTTTTGATATGAAAGATTTAGGGGAAGCATCTTTTGTTCTTGGAATTGAAATCCTTAGGGATAAATCTCGAAAGATTTTGGGACTTTCTTAAAGATCTTATATTGATAGATTATTGAAGCATTTTAATATGGAGAATTGCAAGCCATGGCATGTTCCCATGACTAAAAGGAACAAATACAAGAAGGATTAGTGTCCTAACAGTGAGGTTGAGAAACAGTGTATATGTAACGACCCTACCTGCACGGTCTTACGACAGCTGGTCTGTAACACCCCTTCCCGGCCTACGTGTGTAAGCCGAGTAGAGGCGCCACACTAACCTAATATTGCTACTAATTTTACTTAGTCAAATTTTAGTTCCGATTTTTACAGAAATTTTTGCCAGAGGTTCACCTAGAAATTGGATCCCAAGTGTCGACAAAACTGGTTTTTCTGAGTTTTGAAAATATTTTTACACAAAACAATGCGAACACAATTGGTCTCAATACACTCCCAATAAATCCCCCTTATAACCTCAACTACAAACCTGCAAGAAGAATTCACACTTCTAGTACAAAATAAAGTAGAGGTTTATTATTATTACATACTACTAACATACAATATAACATAGTAATTCTCAATCTTATATATACATATACATGCCACAACTAGCTAACTCATAATGGAAACTAAGAGATCTACCCTGAGATGCTGTGGGTCTGGTCGTCGCTTCCCAAGAGTTAGCTACTGCTCCGAACCTACGAGTCAAGGAAAACTTAACTCATTGAGCAATGTCGCTCAGTGGGTACTTTACCAATGAAAATAAAAGTAAAACATGAAAGCATTTGAAATAAAAGGAAATAATTGAATCAAAAATCAACCAACATTAAACCAATGGAAGTTATTGTACATTCAGTGTAAATATGCTTTCAACAAATGTAAAAACCATAATTCAAACTCATTTTGCATTACGTAGTTTAGAAAAACAGGACTTTGGCTCTACTGGTATATAGGGAACCATAGCGATAAGGCAGTAGCCCTCACCACTGTAACATAGGTGGCCCTCACCACCATTATCATATCACAGGAATGGCCCTCACCATCCTGGTTATAACCAATGGCCCTCACCATTGAGCTCAGATCATAACAATTCAATCACAATATCAAGCAGTACTGCATAAGTTAGTATAGTGCACCATACCCTTATCTGCCACTCCCAACTACCCAGCAGAGCATAAAGGTTAAAATGATTCAATTTAAGTCTCAAACTTCATTTTAGAATGACTCGAGAAAACATTTTAATTCCCGTCGCGCTTTGCCATTTACACCGCGCACCACATTCTTTAGTCAAACCATTACCCTTTTTCACATTTTTAACATCCACAATAAACATATCAAACATTTCAAAGCATTCCTCAAAAGGTCACAAATTGACCAAATGAATAGTATCACGGCGCGTAAAATCGGCAACGAAAAAGGCAAGCGCCAAATGAATAGTAAAATCTGGGTTTTCGTCAAAATTTCAATCCACTTCAGTCATGCATCTGACCAGGTAAATGATCTTATTTTTGGTTGAAATTTTATAGGAAACTTATTTCATATGTTGACTAATTGCATGTAAAATTTCGTTGAAAAATTCCATCGTTTGCTGCCTCAACTGGCTGCCCAAAATTAGGTCCAGAATTGGATCCCAAAGGACACCAATTCGGCCCACACTTGCATTTGGTGCAAAATTGTTTATTTTTCTGTTTTAAACCCATTTCAAAGCTTCCCTAATAATGTGATGAAGACTTAAACACTTCTCTTTTAAAATAACTTGATTGTTTAAATCAATTTGGACTAAATGGAGTTCATAAACTCTTTTACCAAAATCATTGGAAACATTAGATTTCATTTGAATTTAAACAACCCAATCACCACATGGATTTAAAAATACCACTCAACAATTGAATTCAAACTCAAACAACACATTTATGCATCCATAGCAAAAGTTTCATAGATAAAGTTTTGGTAAGAAAATGAAAGGAAAATTAATTCTTCCAAAGTAAAGTACCAAACCTTATTCTTTTAATTCCCCTTTGCTTTTCCTCCTTCTCCTTCCTTAATCTTTGCTTTTCCTTCAAGAATTTCAAGAACACAACCTTAACATAAACCTTAGAAATTTAGAAAATGCACTACCCTTCCATTTCTTTTCAAACTAAATCCTAATCTAACCTTATTAAACCTTAGAAACCTTGATTCTTCCATTTAATTAATCAATATCATCACTACTTAAATTTTTTCCAAATCCACCATAAGAACCCTAATTTCCAATCTTCCAATAGATATATAAATACTTAAAATTGATACTAGAATTTAAATCTACATGCTTTAAAACCTTAAAACTCACCTTGAACTTGAATCAAACTTGACAAAATTTAGAAATCCTTTGGTGTTCTTCCTATGGAGGCCGACGGTTTGGAGGGTTGTGAGAGAGAGTTTTTGTTCTTATTGCTATGATATATATAGTGGAAATGATGTCCACTTTTGGGTTGGATGAATGCCTTAGGGCCATTTGTCCATACTCTTTTTCTTTTCTTCTTTTTATAAATTCTAAATGGCTAATTTTGATTGGCCATCAAAAGATTTTTATATTTTTCTTTCCAATTAAGTCCTGCAACTTGTCCCTCTTCCCATTTGGTACCCCAATTTGTTCCATGTCACCCATATGGTCCCTACATGGAACCGGGCCCACTTTACGCTCCGACGATTAATCGGTCGTAACTTTTAAACCGTAAAGTTCCCCGAGGCAAACTACATATGGTTTTAATTCTCTCGACCTCTACTTTCTATTTTTAAGGTCTATTTTAGGTTTCCAAGTCATTTTGAAAAATTACCAATAAGCCCTCGACTTTTTACAAAATTCCCTTTAAGTCCTTTCTTTGCTCGGGTTTTGCCCGGGCTTGGTTTCTTCTGACGATCGCTTCATATTCAACCCCTCGACGTCCTCTACTCACTCGTGTGTTTATTTCCTACTTTAGATTCATGTATAAATTTTAATTAATAATGACCAAAATGCCCCTAGTCTACATGTCTTCGTTTCTCTCTAACGGGGCATTTTCTGGAAAAATCGTTACGCGTCGTTGCGACCCAATTTTTTCTCTACTCTCCATTTTTGGAGTCTGTTATGTGTATTATTAAGAACCTCCAGTACAACTTTTGGAAATTACAGTTACCTCCCCAAAACTTTGCATTTCTGCAATTAAGTCCCTTTGGTCCTGCGACCTTCTCTAGGAACCGCCATCAAAGATGACCTGTCCAGATCCGTTCTCTTGATGTGCACATGACTGCAAGACATAAATACAGTGGGCAGATGTGACATGGTCTATTGGGCCTTTTTCCCCGTAGGTGGACCGTAGTCCCAGCCCTCAACCTGGCAGGCCGCCACAGTACTGGATCGCTCTCGCGGGCTCCTAGCAGGATTTGTTTATTTGGCTCCCAAAGGAGTCGCCTCCCCGGATCGAGCACCTGACCTCTCCCTTAAGAGAGCCAGCGAGCATAATCCAGTACCATTTCTACCACTGGTAGAAATGGTACTGGATTGTGTTCGCTGGCTCTCTTAAGGGAGAGGTCAGGTGTTCGATCCGGTGAGGCGACTCCTTAGGGAGCCAAATAAACAAATCCTGCTGGAGGGCCCGCGAGGGTAGTCCAGTACTGTGGTGGCCTACCGGGTTGAGGGCTGGGACTTCGGTCCACCTACAGGAGAAAAGGCCCAATAGACCAGCTGTCGTAAGACCGTGCAGGTGGGGTCGTTACAGTATAAGTAATGTCCCTTATGCCAGTGTTGTGGGTAGCTTGATGTATGCGATGGTGTGCACATGACTTGATATATCCTATGCGTAAGTGTCCTTGGTAGGTATATTTCTAATCCTGGTTGAGATCATTGGGTAGCTGCAAAGAAAGTAATGTGTTATCTAAACATAAAAGAGACTTTATGCGTACTTTTGGGCAAGTAGATGAGCTTGCAGTGGTAGTTAATTCAGATTCAAATTTTGGTGGATGTCTAGATGACTTGAAATCAACTTCTGGATATATTTTTATGTTGGCAGGTGGTGCTATTTCTTGGAAGAGTATTAAGTAGTCTCTTGTTGCTTCATCTACCATGCATGCAGAGTATGTAGCATGTTATGGTGCTACAGCTCATTCCATTTGGTTGAATTTTTTTTTCTAGGTTTAAAATTGTTGATTCTATCTCTAAGCCAATGCGGTTATATTTTGGTAGTATGGCGGCTGTGGATTTTTCTAATAACAATAAAGGCTCCAGTGGCTCTAAATATATTCGCATAAAGTTTCTTTTTATTCAAGAGATGATAAAGAATAAAGAGATAAAAGTAGAGCACATTTTAACCAAAAACATGCTGGCTGACCGTTTGACTAAAGCAATTGCACCTAAGTCATTTAAGATTCATGTGAAAAGTATGGGTGTAGTTGGTTCTTTTGATATTTTTTATTAGTGGGAGTTTTATGTTTATTTTCTAATGTATTTGAACTCCTTTTAGCTCAATTTCTATGATATATGATTGAGATGTTATTTATATATGGATGATCGTCATTGTCTTTTATTTTTGTTTTGCATGAAGCAAAATTTATAAGTATTACATGCAAAAGTCTTAAGATATTCTTAAGCATGACTGTTTGTCAATCTAAAAGCTTTTTGGTGAAGCATAAATGGAGTCTCATGAGAGACTGAAAGTAGGACAAAGATGAAATTAGCATAATTAATCACATACCAGGTGCTAATATTCATCCCATACTAAAATACATTGCTAGTTAATGTCAATAAATCAATTAACATTTGTAATTATGGATGGTCATGTATCTATAAATTTTTACAAGGATTGCCATAGTTCCATGTTGGTTGTTTATAGGACCGAACTATTGGACTTACGCATCTTTTGGACTATGTTATTTTTAAATTGTGTCCACATAAAAGTTTCTTTGTTGACCCAAATCTTTTCAATAAATAAAATAATTTTCATATAAATTTTATAAAATCAATTATGCCCAAGTGGGAGAATGTTAGAATTTTTCTATTGGACTTATTGATTTTATTTTATTTTTTTATCAAAATATATATTTGGGTTAAAATTTTAGTCTAAAATAATGTATTAATATCCTTTTTTAAATAGTGATTATTAAATGTAAACAGAATGGGCCTAAGTAATATTATCCTTATGTGTTTTGTATTATAAGTCTGGTCTAATTCTATTAGGATTAGAAAACCTATTAGGGTTATGATAAGAGTACCCTAATGAGTATAAATATGAAGGTTATGTCCTCTCTCTATAATATACTATAATATATTATTCTATCCATTGAAAATTAATAGACATAAAGAGAAAAATCATAACTATTCTGCGGACAAGTGTGCATAGTTAATTAATTTGAAGATCACATTAATGGAGACAATCATAGAGCCAAACAAGAAAAATTATAGGTCAATTATTTGATTATGTGATTGTAATTTTGTGTATGATTCTAGAGCTTAATTTTTTTTTTAACAAGTAGTATCAGAGTCAAGTTTTATAAAATTAAAATTCATAATATTATGATTATCATTATTTTTATTCTTTCACAATTGCCGAGATTGCAATTGTTTCATGACCATCATTTTTATTATTATTAAATGGTTATGTTATAATAGTTGTAATTACTATGGCCACTGCCATTGAATTTTAAGACATCACAATTATACTATGGTCATGTTTTATGAGCACCAATTTCTGTGGTCATGTTTTATTTTTAAAACTTTGCAATTTTGTATGGCCACTATTAAGAGTTTATGGCCATGGATTTTAGTTTACTGGTTTATGACCATAATTTTTGAGTAACGTGGCAATCTAACATATATAAAACCATGAGCAATTTTATTGTTTTTATTGTTACAAGCGTTTATGGCTAGAATTAAAAGTTTATGTCCACCGTTAACTTTTGTTTTCAAAAATTGGTCTATAGATATAATAATATAGCTTACCTTTTAAGGGAAAGTAGAACTATTATATATATGACTTTTACTGTAGAAGTTCAAAAAAAATTAAAGGGGTTGTGATATTAAAAGTTTAGTCACAGTGATGACATAGAAATATTATAATTTATGGGCAATTTTTAAATTATTGATATCTCATATTTAAATTGATAGACTAGTTTAAATATTTATCACCAAAGTGATTCATTTATATTAATGTAAGAATTCTTTTACGTGATGTATGTGAGATGAAATTTTCTAAATTATTATATTATTTAATCTACCCAAAGGAGATTATTATGTATGATAATTTGAGAACTGAAAGATTTAATATTAGATAGGACCATGGATTTGAAAGTTTATTTAACCAAAAGAGATAGTTTTTTCGTTTCTTGGGAGTTCATCTTATCCTATATGGGTTCTAATAGAGGAGAAACCTATTTGCATGTTATATTTTCTGCCCAAAGGAGATTTTATAATGATGTGCTTGGATTCTCATTTTGAATATGGCTATCATGTTATAAAACTCATTCTTGAATTTTAATTGCCCATGTTACTCATATTACACATTTGGTCATCTTTTGAACAATTATGTTACTAACAACAATCAATAAACCAATATTGAGATTTTGAATGGAGCTAATTATCAAAGAGGAAGTTAGACATTGAACTTGCTTTGAGAATGAGTGAACTTGATATTGTTTTGCCTGATCTTGAGCCTCATATGCCTACAGAAAATAGTACTGCTAAGCAAATTGCTGCTCATAAGGCTTGGGTTAGAGATAATCGCCTTTGTGTGGCTATTATTAAGAAATCTATAGATGGCAACATTTATAACTCTATTTCTGATATCACAAATTCCAAAATTCTCCTTGATACTATAGAGAATCTATACCGAAAAGTAGATAAGGATGAATCTAGGAAGCTTATGGGGAAGCTAATGGCTATGAGGTATAATGGTGTAAGTGGGGTGAGAGACTAGATCCATACCATGTTGGGTTACCAGAAACAGCTTAGAGATATTAATATTACCTTACCTCATCAAGTCTTTAGCACTCTCCTATCTTAATTTAGTCAGCTTAAAACTTCCTATAATAGTGTGAGAGAGAAATGGTCCATTAGTGTTATAAATGTTCCCAACAGGAGGAAAAACAACATCAAGAAAAGGCATGTGAGTATGAGCAGGGATTTTTACTCTCACTCCCATGTGGAATGGTTCTTGCGACTTCAGTACTGTTAGGCTTAGGGCCTTAGAGAACATGAGCCTAAATCTGGAGAAAATGGAGTCACTACAAGGACGGCCAGGAAAAAGAAAGGGGTGGATAACTCAATTTCTAAGGAATCCCCAACATCATATTGGGTTCGGAAAGTTAGATACGCATGAGGAAGGTGAGAAATGGCCCAGCACCCCCATAGCGCCCGGTTCATTGGAATCGCCTCCTTTTCAAGTCTAAATATTATTAAATTCTTAAGAATTATAATAATATTCATATTACATGCAATTATTAATAAAATAGATTAATTCATTAAAATAAGATAAAACAGTAAATCACAAAATAATATAGGTACCCATAACATACCCTTAAAATTCTTAAATGTTCACAAAGAAAATAAATAGAATAGGATACCCACCAAAAGGTCAAAATATGTCCCTTACAATTCTCCAAAGTCTTTGAAATAAACTAAATTACATAAACTAAATAAATAAGGCACCCATCTAGATGGAAACATGCCTTTTATAATTCCCTTTAAAAGTATATATAAATCTAAGGAAAAGAATAAAGCAATGAACTAATACAACAAATATGAAAAAATTGAATAATTAAAAAGAAAATAAACAAACACATCTTAATACTATTCCATTAAAGAAATATAGTACGCTACGACGAGGGTTGCGCCTACGGCAGTCCCGCTAGCCGGTTAGCGGGAGGGGGTCAAGGGGGCAGTGCCCCTTGCGGGGGATCGAGGGCAGCTCCTTTGAAAGGTAAATAGTTTATAGGATATGGTTTTATTAGGGAATTAATATTTTTATGTAAGCTAGGATTTTATATTTATAGAAATTAGGACTTAGTTTGGAAATTAGGGTTTTGGATTTAGGGTTTAAGGGATTAGGGTTTGGATTTAGGTTTTTAAGGAATTAGGGTTTGGAAATTGGGTTTTAAGGAATTAAGGTTTGGATTTAGGGTTTTAAGGATTTAGGATTTTTTTGGTTTTTACAGACTTATAAACCAGTATGTAAATAAAAGGTTCAAGTTAAATCTTTAAGTTATTATGAATTTGAAACAAATAAAAGATTACTAAGTGAGCTACTGGACGAAGCAAAGTTAAATATGTTACCTACTATGAGTTTAAAGTCAATTGACACAACCTACTGGACATGTTTTAATAAATACATATGAATTAAAATTAAGGAATATAAATTACTGGAGTTATTTGGATAAAAGAATATATATAAATATAATCAGTGTTTAACGTCATCATCAAAGCATCCTGCATTAAATTTAAATGAATTAAACTTAGAGAACATACATTCGTTTGTTGGCTCCACCAAAATTATAAATTGATCCAAACTTTTCTTGCACCAACTTGGAACTCTGGCTGAGCAAAATAAAGACAGTATGTCACTGCCTTTGTATGGTGTATTTAGGGTTCTATATATTTTCTTGCTTTGGTTGTTCATTACTCTCAAGTTGCTAACTCTCACTCAATGTTGTTAGGGTTTTTTTTTTTAATTCATTGTTGCTTTTCTTTGTTCATTCTACTTTTCATATTAACACTAATCTTACGGTCAAATAAAGTCCGATCTTGATTAGGAAACTTAACAAACCAAATTAAGGCTGGATTAAGGGACCATGGCAAATTGGGCTTTCCAATTCGCCATGGGCCTTACTCTATGCGTTGGGCGTGGGCTTTCTTCTAGCCACTTGTTCCATTCTTCAATGGACTGATCTTCTATCATTTGAGAGTGTGGGCTTTCTTTTAGCCACTTGTTTCATTCTTTATTGGATTCTACTTTTGATTCTTTAATGGCTTCCGATTTATAAAAAAGTTTGGCTATTTTTAGCCCTTTAGCCTTCATATCTTCTCTTGTCTCCTGCATGGTAGAATGTTGAAAGAGAGTTTGAAAATATTTTATACATACATAAAACCAAAAATCAAAAGGTAAAACTTTGCTCCCTGTGTAGGCTCAAACCGATGATCTTGTGCCCATTATGCTTCAACCGATATTTTTGTCTTATTCTTTGTGCACGTATGCATCTCCATTTTTGTAAAGTGATTAGAGCTTTCTCAAGCAACGAGCATTTCATGCCCCCTGATGCTATGTCTGCTTCTCATTGTTTGATTCAAGAGCATTGGCTGTTTAAAGAATAGACAACAAAGAATGCAATGTGACGTGCTCTTATATGCGTGTGTGCATTATATGCATGAATGATACTTATAATAACTATACTGACTCACAGACTGATATGGTAGGCCGAAACACTTTCATTAGTACTTCAAGATATTCATGTAGGTCTTGTACTGGATCATCAGGACAAGTCACATCCATAACTTCATCTTTACGACACAGAAAAGAATGAGTAGCGGGGGCCCAAGTAGGATGGTTAGAGATACAGGAGGACATCCATTATCAAACCATGATTCAACACATAACCTTATGAATGATTCTTTCATCAGCTCATTCTTACCTAGTTTGTCTTTTAAAGCTCGACCATATAATGTACTTCCTTATGCTTAAAAGCTTGTGTGACAAAAAAAACTTTTTTTTTTGAAATTTAATTTTAACTTTGAAATCAAATGTTGGCTCTGCCAAATCAGTGTCAATATACCTCAGGACTCAACTTTTCCAAGTTAACACATCCTTGCCTCATAACCCTAGTTATTATACTAAACTTGGAAATTATTTCTATTTGAGCAAGAATTGCTACACTTCAGATAGGCACATACACATTACTTGGCCAAAAGTATCATTGAGTTTGAAAAATTTCTATCTTATATGCATGCTTATTCAAACAATCTCCATTAATAGACTTTGCCTGCCAAAAGAGATCAATATATCTTTAACAGGCTTGAAATGGGGTCCATAAGGGGCATCGGTTATATGAAGGCCACTTATAAATTGGAACTGATATGAGACAAATGACATATCTTCACACTATAAAGAGCTTTGCACATTCTCGCATCTAGATCTTGATTAGGATAGTCTTTGCCTTTGTAAAAAGTTGGAGACCCCTCACTCTTTCACTTTTCTTCTTTTTCTTCCTTTCTTTTTTTTTTTCTTTTTTTTTCTTTTTTTTTTCTTTCTTTTGGTATTTCATCATTTTGTCCTTTTTATCTGTAGGATTATCAACTACAGGACTCTTAGGATTACTAACTTGAAGCTGCAACGGGTATCATGAACTAGATGGTCTTTCTCATGTTTCTCTGATTTTGGCTGAATCTCTGGTTGGGTTGGACCAATTAAAGTCAAACTTCTTCTCGTAGGCTAAGTGAAAGTCTTTTATTATTTCAGGTAGAAAAAACTTTATTGGTTTTCTACACTGATCTTTCAAACTTTTGTTATTTTATTTTCTTTTCTCTTTTCTTCTTTCTTTTTTTTTTCTTTTCTCTTTTTTTAGATCTAAGAGTGTCTTATTGTTTATACTGTCCTATGCTTCTAACTATGAGTTTGCCTAAATGAAGATGAATCTTTTGTAATCTTGAAAACATCAGACCTAAATTCAGGTAAACTTTAACTTTCTTCATAGTCTTGATTGAACATTGCTTTCTTTAGTCTTCTTGCCTTCTTAGCAACTCAGTGATCATTAGATTTATCATAAGTGTCATAACAACTCAGGCAAGGTTATCAGGGTTTATAAGCCAATGAAAAGCATGGCTAACCAAACAATACTTAGATCAGCTCTCCCTTAAATAAGTAGAGTTCAATTTCACCTCGAAAGTTTATCAAAATATGTGCTAAGAACGACTAAGACCTAGACACTCATAATTATGCAGGAGCCCTCTTTAAGTAAGCATACACAGCTCAATGCTGTAGAACAACTCCCTCACCTAGTAAAGTCATTCAAATTATAATGCATAGACACGCTAATTTATGAATACCAAACTAGATTAGTCATCGGTTGGGAACAAAATGAACAAAGATTAACACAAATAAAATTTTGATGAAAGTAATTTATTTGAACAATATTAATTTAAAAAATATAATTATTCTAAAAATATTAAAGAAAACAGAAATAAAATAAGTAGAACTCAAGCTTAAGGAAGTTTATTGAATTATAATCAATGGTGCTTCATCTACTTGGACATGTCAAGGGCAATGGCAGTCACATCCTCATCCACAATTCCTCCATCCAAATCTTGAAAGGATGACAAGACAAAACTTTCCATTAATCCTCCTTTTATCATGAAGGTTGTTGGCGGTGGAACTCTTCTAAACTTAGGCAATGGATTGCTTTTAGTGTTAGGTTTATCGGGCTTGGACAACTTGTCACTGTCTATCAAATAATCAAGCACATTTATCTGTATCATACCCTTGCATTTGATAAAATTGACAGAAGGCCTTGGCATCAAAATTTGGTGGCAGAGGATCGTGTAGGGTTCGAGGAGCCAATGGTTGTAATAACCCTTTCTTCTGTAACTTGTTGAAAACCCAAGACAAAGGAGGTTTTCTCAGATTTGAAAACTGTATTTTATTTGCTTGACTAGCTGTTTTGACATCTACTGCATTCTATGTACTCTAGTCGCCGGACTGATAATTCCCCATCTCATTCTTTCTTCCAGAAAATGGCTTTTCTCTCGTTCTCATTCTTCATCTGTAAGCTAGCTTGGAGAAGATCTTTAAAATCTCTAATAAGGGTATGAGACAGTCTCTCATGAAGATTGGACATGAAGCTTCTCACTATCATTCTGATATGGTCAGACTCATCGGGCCTCTTTTTAAGAAGAGTAACCTTACTTCTTTACCTCTTCACATAGTCAAAAAAATTCTCATTCTGTTTTTGTCTGATTGATTCTATCTCCATAAGGGTCACTTCCATTTTGACATTGTATCCATATTTCCGAATGAAGGCCTTATACAATATATCCCAATCTTTTTGGCTACTTTTATCCAAAGTATTAAACCAATTATGCACAATAGGATCCAAAGAAAGCATAAAATACCTCAAAGTTTGGGCTTTAGTAGCTCTAGCGGACTGCATGGCAGTGATGTACTGCTTAACATGCAAGTGAGGATTTCCTATACCATTGGACTTAGTGAAAAAAGTTTTGAACTTGTAAGGGACTTCTTCATCTTGCTCAAATAGCTTGTCTACCTCTGATACCTCACCAACCTTCAGTTTCTTTTCAAACTTCTTCTCTACATCCAAAGGTTCAGTCTTTTCCATTGTTGATTTCTCCACAACCTTTGTTTCTTTCTTCTTATCTTGAGCATCTTGAAAATACTGAGCCTAGTCACCATCATCAATCATCACTTTGTCATCATCAAAGGCTACTTCACTAACCTTAGCCTTTCCTTTGTCCTTCTATTTCCTAGTTCTAGCAGATACTTTAACACTGTTCTCCAATAGTGCAGCAACTGGCTTTTCATAGTCTCAGCTAGGACCCCCCTTTAGTTCTTCCATCTTAGAGTTGATTGCATCATCCACCATCTTCTGAATATGTTCAGGTTCCATTGCTTTTGGTGAGAAGCTATTTGAGTTATTATTGGATTCTAAGTCGCTAGCATAGGCCGAATTGTCATAGGCTCTTGAACTGTACTACTCCAAGTCTGTGAGCCAGAAAGGATCAATGCCATGTAATGCAATACATGTATGCATGGATGCATAAGTAGCAGATAAGCAAAAATAAATAGGACGTTTCTTCCAATCTTATATCTTCCACACATGAATGACAAGTCTCTTTTCTTAGGTATATGGTTAACAAAATACCAACATGGGATATCTTATTTTTGAAAAGATTCACTCAGACGGTTTAACCAACAGATCCAACAAAAAGATAACTTTTATGCTATATTGGATTAAAACTAAATTAAAAGGTTTATCATAAATAGATTTTTCATTTGGAAAAGCAACTAATGGTTCATGCCATAGACATGCTCATGATTAATAAGTCTTGGTATAAATTAGGCCCACAATTAATTTTAATACTCCATAACTGACCTAGCTAGTTGTAAGCCCATTTAAGAAAATGTTTGTAATTTGAATGAAATGAAAAATGGTTTTATTTCAAAGCCCATTGTAAAAAGGTATGTTTAAAAATGAATCTTGGGCTTTGTATTTGGACCATGAGGTAAAAGAGTTTTCGACCCATTTTTAAAAGGTTTTATGTCCAAAGACCATCTTGAGAAGTTTTAAAAATAATTTTAGTTTAAAAGAATAAAATTATTTTTGGCTTACAATATAGTTAGGTCATATTAGGAAAGGAGAAAACCAAATAAGCCATGGTTCAAGCCAAGATATATCAATCATAGTTAAACAACAAGATTTGGATAAAAACCTAAGGAAAATTACTAGACCAATTACATAAACTTTAGTCTTTGGGTTGAAAAGTTTAGATTCCCATAGCAAGTATATACCAAAAGGTATAAGGCTACGAGTGGTTATGCCATACTCGATCTTCATATCTTGAGTGAAAGTATGGTATCTCTTACATAACATAACATGGGTTACACGAGCGTCCTAACTCACACACATAATGCAATCTAAATGATGCAATGGATAATATCATAATAAGAAAGAATAAAATAATATAAAGACAAATGGAATCAACTTCTCTTATCCCCAGTGGAGTCACCACTGTGAGCGGGATTTTTGGCCCCACTCCCATATGGAATGATTATTGCGATTTCGGCACTGTTAGGCTCAGGGCCTTAGAGAACACATGCCTAAACCCGGAGAAAATGAAGTTGCCACTCGGATGGGCTGGGAAAAAGAAAGGGGTGGATGACTTGATTCCGAAGGAATCCCCAATCCCTTATTGGGATCGAAAAGTTGGGTATGCATGGGGAAGGTGAGAAATGACCCAACACCCCCATAGCGCCCGGTTCATTGGAACTGATCTTCTTTTTAGGTCTAAATATTATTAAATTCTTAAGTATTATAATATTATCCATACTATATGCAATTATTAATAAAATGGATTCATTTATTAAAATAAGATAAAACAGTAAATCACAAAATAATATGAGTACCCATCCTTAGATGGAAACATACCCTTACAATCCTTAAATATTCACAAAGAAAATAAATAGAATAGGACACCCACCAAAAGGTGAAAATGTGTCCCTTATAATTGTCCAAAGTCTTTGAAATAAACTAAATTACATAAACTAAATAAACAAGGCACCCATGCTAGATGAAAAATGCCTTTTACAATTCCCTTTAAAAGTGCATATAAATCTAAGAAAAAGAATAAAGCAAGGAAATAATACAGCACATATGAAAATAATTGAATAATTTAAAAGAAAATAAACAAACACATCTTAATATTATCCCATTAAAGAAATATAGTGCGCTACGATGAGGGTTGAGCCTATGGTTGTCCTGCTAGCTGGTTAGCAGGCAGGGGCCAAGGGGGCAGTGGCCCTTGCGGGGGATCGAGGACAGCTCTCTCGAAAGGTAAACAATTTATAGGATATGATTTTATTGGGGAATTAGGATTTTTATGTAAGCTAGGGTTTTATATTTATAGAAATTAGGGCTTTAGTTTGAAAATTAGAGTTTTGGATTTAGGGTTTAAGGGATTAGGGTTTGAATTTAGGTTTTTAAGAAATTAGGGTTTGGAAATTAGGTTTCAAGGAATTAGGGTTTGGATTTAGGGTTTTAAAAATTTAGGGTTTTTTAGTTTTTATAGACTTATAAACCAGTATGTAAATAAAAGGTTCAAGTTAAATCTTTAAGTTATTATGAATCTATTGCTATCTATAGGCAAAGAAGGTTTAAACAAAACTCCTAATACACTAATATGATGATCAAACAAAGTCCGATCTTGATTAGAAAACTTAACAAACCGAATTAAAGCTGGATTAAGGAACCATGGCGAATTGGGCTATCCAATTCGCCGTGGGCCTTGCTCTATGCTCCCTTGCCAATTTGCTCCAGGCAGGGGCCTGGGATGAATTGACCATGCCGATTTGCCCCAGGCATGGTTTGAGATGAATTGGCAAGGCCAATTCTCCCTAGACAAGGGCTCGGGATGAATTGGTCATGCCAATTCACCCTAGGCATGGCCTTGCCAATTCGCCATAGCTAGCCTACTAGCTAATCGGCTGAGCCAATTTTGGGTCTAACCGGATTTCTTTGGGATTTTAAGATTGAATTGGACCATTTTAGGGCTTTAAAAATTAAACTGACTTACTTTAGGCCTTTTAAAACTTGGTTGACCTATTTCAAAGCTTTCAAAGCTATAAACTAGGTTTAAGCTTTTAAAATTGAATCAAATTTAGCTTGGCCTTCTTTAATTGGGATCAAACTAGCTAGGGCCAAAATTAAGGGTCTATAGTGAGGTGATGAAATCTATTATAGTGACTCAATCTTATCCTTATACCCACAACTATGAAAGAAACTATAAACCATCAAAGTATAGACACTTTAAGAAATTTCCCAATAGAGGTAATGGTCAGAATCATCATCTCAATGCTAAAAGTGACATAAAGAAAGTGGAAAAATGTTAGTTTTTCAAAAATAAGGGCCATAAGAGACACGAGTGCACAAAATATATGAATCATCTAGAAAAGAATAATAAACAAGGTAATTCTTTTTCTTTTGTTTGTTTTGAATCCTATTTGGTTGATGTCCCGATTAATTCTTAGTGGATTGATACTGGCACATCTGTTCATGTTTGTAATATTTACAGGAGTTCATAAACAAATGGAACCCAAGTGAATCAGAATGCAGTATGGTCATAAGAAATGGTCATAGAGTTAAATTTGAACTAGTAGGATTTGTCAATTTGGTTTTGGATTCTGGTTTTACTTTAGTTTTGAAAGATGTTTTTTATGTACTATCTATGAGATGGAATTTGATTTTTTTTAAAAGACTAGATTTAGAAGGTTATATTTTAAATATTGGTTTTTGAAAAATTGAGTTGTCTTTTTAATTCTTCCATCATTGGGCATGCTTATTTATGTGATGATCTTTATAAGCTTTATTTGGCTCAAAGTGAAAATTTTTTCCATGCATGTAGAAAAAGCAACTGTTAAAAGACCTTTGACTAAAGAAAAATCTTTTATATTGTGGCACAAGCATTTAGGACACATTTCTAAAGAAAGAATTAAAAGACTATTAAAAGATGATATTTTGCCTCTCCTTGATAAACCATATTTTGAAAACTGTGTTGATTACTTAAGTAACCCTAAGCATGTAAATGCATCTCAAACCAAATTTTAAGGGGTCCTAACATTAATTGACTAAGAAATACCCATTATTCTTAAATGCAATCAAAGTTCCAAAAAAGGTCCAGTAGTTATTTTTTCTTCCAAACCTCTCCCAATCTGTCAATATTGGTGATTCAAGTAAGAATGAGTGTTCGTGATTAATCATTAGAGTTGTTCTTCATCCAAGTTCGTTTAAAGATGAAAAAATCATCAAGAATGAGGAACAAGGCATATTTTAGCATCTCAAGTTTCAAATAATGTTGTTTTCACTGCTTTTGATGTAGGTAGTTCAATCCATTAAGCTTGTGTTGCTATTTTGTGAGTTCTAAACATGAAGACATATCTAAAATGAAAGCATGTAAACTAAACATGGAAAATTTGAGGGTTTATGTTCTACCAATCATTTTTATTAAAATCTAATAAGTATTGATTGGAAAATCCCTAATTATTATTTGTCATTAAAAATGACATTTCAGTGGAATGATGAGGTAACCTAGGTGGCATGCTTAGGTTGATAATTATACTCTATAAAAGTATTATTTTCATATCCTTTAACTATAAAATAAATAAATATGATTGATGACTGGTTTATAATGAAATCTATGATTCTTTATAATTGTTGTCAAAATATTTTCCATGAACATACATATACTTTGTTTGTTTTATATAACTAGTATATATATCAACTATTATTAAAAATTGTATATTTAAAAGAGCTCATCGGGAAATGCAAAGAGTAGTGCATATAGATTACTTGACTTAGTGACTAGTAGTTTGGCCATCATCGAACTCAGTACAGAGAATCAGGTATGACCTTGGTGTCAACCCATGTTCTGAGATTTGTATTCTTAGTCTACATTGAATGGTGACTCCTCATAGTTTCAGCCCACTCACAAGTACTATAAAGAGATAGAGGTTTCCATGATCCAAGCCAATGTTGAAGTAGATAGTGAAGCCACTATGGAATAGTAAAGCTATTGTGGTACATTTTCTCAATGGCCTCAATAAGGAGATCTCCAACGTAGTAGAGTTACAACCATACATGGAGTTGGAAGATGTACTACATCTTACATTAAAGGTGGAAAGACAATTAAAAAGCAAGGTAGAGCTAATCAATTCTCATCTTCATCAACTTTTAAGCCCACATGGAAGAAGGAGGACAAGGCTACATCATCAAAGCCTATGATAGATTCCAAGAAAACACCTAAAGCATCTGCAACTGACAAGGAGAAAGGTAAATCTAAGCCTTCTTCTAGCTCTAACCTTCTTCTAGCTCTAAAATTAAGTACTTTAAATGTTGCGGTGTTAGGCACTATAAACGAGATTGTCCTAATTTAAGAACTATATTTATGGTTGACAGGGTATATTACTCTACTAGTTATGAGGAAGAGAGTGAGGGCAAGACACCTACTACAAAAGAGAGTAGTGATGATGATGATGATGAGTCTTTGACCATTGCTAAAAGTGAGAAAGCCCTAGTGATTAGGAGGACATTATGTTTGCAAGTACAACAAGAAGAGTGTGATCAAAGAGAGAATTCCTTTCACACTAGATGCCTAGTGCAAGATAGGCTTTGTGATGTGATTGTAGATGTTGGTAGTGTAACCAATGTTGCTAGCACAACTTTAGCGGAGAAGTTAGGATTGCCTACTCTTAAACACTCTCAACCTTATAAATTAAAGTGGATGAATGATTGTGGGGAGATTAGGGTTATCAAGAAAGTTCTAATGGCCTTCAAGATTAGCAAGTATAAAAATGAGATTTTGTTTGATGTGGTGCCAATATAAGCTAGTCATATTTTGTTAGGTAGGCCTTGGTAATAAGATAGGACAGTGATACATAGTGGCTACACCAACCAATATATCTTTGAAAAGGTTGGAAGAAAGATCACCCTTTCCCCTCTCACTAAAATAAGTATATGAGAGTGAAATAAAAAGAACGCTAAGTGAAAGAGAAAGTAAGAATGAGGGTTAAAAGATGTGTGGAGAGGAGAAAACAGAAAATGAATCCTCAAGAGAAAAAGAAAAGAGTTGTAAAATGAGTGAGGTTCAAAAGAAATAAAAGGGAAAGGGGGTGAGTTCAAAAGAAAAGAGAGAAGATAAAAATAGATAGCTTGTTGTAAGCAATAGAAAAAAAAAGTGATTTTCTATGCAAAAAAGGAGTAATCTTAGAGATGCCTTCTATTCTCAAAGAAGCATATTTGCACTCATGTACAAGGAGACTTGTAATATCCTCATATATGCCCTAGAAGTTTTGAATGTTGTTATTGTTGATGTTGTTGTTGTTGTTGTTTTAAATGGGATTGAATGTATATGTTGTTTATATAATAATATATATAACATATAAGTTGGTCAAGGAAGAGTCAATGCAAGAAGATATTTTTAATTGTGATAGGTGAAATTACTTATATGGGTATGTAAGAGACAAGAGGTTAGTTATATGGATAAGGGTATATAGGTAATTGTTGGTTAAAAACTCTCGGTGGAGATTTAAAGAAGAATGGACTTTGCTTTCTTGATGATTTTCTTCTTCTTCTCCATTGTTGGCCGGCTCCTCCATAGACAAAAGGAAAGCAAGAGACAAAGAGAAGATCTTGAAGAGTTAGGCTCAAATTGAAGGAAGATTAAGTGATCAAGTGATGATTCAAGAAGTTTTTAACTATGTAAGTTCTTTTCTTTGATTTCTTTATTCTTTTGAAGTGGTATTTAAAGTGAATTAGGGTTAGTTGATTAGTTGATGATAGGTGTTTGTGATGTGTTTTCAAGTGTTAAATTTGGTTTTAAGTTAAGAGTTTAAAAAGGTATTGATGTTGGAAGTGGTGGATGTTGATTTTGAAGGATGGAGAAGGATATTGGTTTTAGGATTTTGGAATGGCTTGTATTTAAATGTGATGTTAATGTGTTGTTTAAGTGATTATGGTGATGTTTATGTAAGATATGTGTTTATGTAATTGATTGTATCCATTTGAATGAGATTATGGTTGTGCAAAAAGTGTGTAAATGCAATTGAAAGAGTGTTGGTTTTTGGTTAGGGTTTTGTTCTTAAGTGACACGGCCAAAAGCAAGGAGAGACACGGCCAAGCCAAGAAAATTTGGGCGTGTTGGATGGATTTTTGAAGGACACGGCCGTGTCCATAGCCCGTGTTCACTACTGAATTGTTGGTGTTGGGAGACACGGCCACAAGCTTGGCCGTGTCCTATGCCCGTGTTTGCTACTGGAAGTTGAGGTTGAGAGAGTATGCTGCCCGTGTCCCTCAAATGAGTTAGTTAATGTTTTTGTTCTTTGCTCTTCATGCAATGTTGTGATTCTTTAAGGGTCTCTTTGCACCTATACATGAAAATGAACATTCTAAATACCCTTAAAACAACAATGATTCAATCAAAGGTATATGGAAGATTATAAATCTATAAACAATGTTATGTTATGCATTGTGAATGGTGATGTGTATCATGAATAATGTAAATTGTTATGTATCTAACAATGATAATATAGGAAATGTGGAAGATATAATGATCATGGAAAAAGGTATGTACAATGTTATTGATTATGTATACTTGAGTGATGAATTGATCAATATGATTTGATGATAATGATGATACTATATGAACGATGTTATGTTTTATGCTTTGTAAATTGTAATGTGTTATATGAATGATGTGATGTTATGATGAAGTATGAAATATAAAAGATGTGATGTTGTGATGAAAGATGAAATGTGAGTTGAAATCATAGTAGATGTGAAGCCATTGTTATTGGCTATGATAATTCAAATGATATGATGATTCAAATGAAATGGGAAGCCATTGTTATTGGCTATGATGACTCAAATGATATGATAATTCAATTGAGAATGAAATTGATAAATGAATTGTATAGCTAATGTGTTATTCCATTTTCAGAGTTTGTTGTTGGTGGCGTGCCTAATAAGTGTAACAATCTCTTGAAGTTAGGTTGGATTGAATCCTTGAAGCCTAATTGAGATGTTACCACCCTTGAAGCTAGGTTGGGTTGGTTCTTGAAGCCAAGTTGGGTTGAAGCTTAGCATGCTTTGCTCCCCTTGAAGCTTGGTTGAACCTAATCCTTGAAGCCTAGTTGAGTCTATGATATTGATAAATGTGATAATAAAACCAAAGCATTTACTCTGAAAATTGAATGGCATATTAGTGTGTTGTTTGGGCCCGAGTCTGTCTTTGTTGTCAATGTGATATTCTAATGTTGAAATAAATGAGTAAGGAGATTATGGCTGCCTTTATTGGAAGTGTGATTCATGATTGATGCATTGTGAATAAAATGATATTATGAGATATGATTTTATAATATGTGTATTGATATGTTAAGAGTGAATATGGCTTGAGGAACTTTGTTGAGATATAAGGTTATGAAAATGTAGTATGATGTGTAAAATGTATATGAATGTTGAATTTGTGAGAATTGTTTTCATGAATGTTTGAAAAGGACATGGAATAGTGTTTTGTTGAAATGATGTATATGTATATGTATATGAGATAGAAAGAGTAAGTATTGTGTTATGAAGGTTTTATGTAATTATGTATCTAACTTATGAGATTAGTGGGAACATATGAAGAAATGCATTAAGAAAGGAAAACATGGTAAGAGATCAATAAAACATAATGCTAAAAATATAAGGTATGATCCTTTTATAAAGTATATATCTTATATTTATTTGTATTACTAAGCTTTCGGGCTTAGCGCGGTTGTGAAATTGCGCAGGTACTTATGCGGTTGATCTGGAAGTCCAGCTGTTATGCCACGAGAAGGGTAAGGGTGTCTCGAGACCAACTAGAAGGTGATGCATACATATATGATTTTAATTATGTTGCATTTTCAATAAGAATAATGATTTTTGTAAATGTGTTTTAAAGTAGTGTAAAATTGTATGAACTCGAATAAAAGTTTTTTTTTTAAATTGAAATTAGAAGTGACATTCTTATACTTTATATACGTATTGTACTTATACTAGGTATATGTATGGTACTTATATGGAGTATCAGGGTGTTACAATTATTTTGGTATCAGAGCTTAGGTTTGAGATTCTCGGCCTAAGTGAAATTAAAAAGAGAATTTTTGAATAATTTAAATAAAAAAAAGAAGAGTTTTGACATGCAACTGGTAATACATGCATATGCATTCACATCTAGGTTGGTCTCGAATGTGGCATTATGTGAATTGTGATGTATTTGAATTACATGAGATAAATGATAGTATGTAAATGAGGTTTTATATGAAAGTAAATTTTAAAATGTTAATAATTGAGAGGTGATGTGATATAAAGAAATGATATGGAATTTATAAGTAAAAAGTTTGATTATTGATATGTGTATGACATATAAAGAAATGGCTAGAAGAATAAAGTGGGAAAGGAGTTAAAAAACAAAATTTAGATTAAAGTATGTAATCTTTCCTCTATTATTTGAATCTCTTTCTAATAAATTTTATGTTTGGATTTTTAGAAAGAGGAAATATTGTTGGATGGGTAATATGGAAAGATATAGCATTTAAATGCAAAGAGTATAGTGAAATATTGAATGAGTTGATTGGTATAGATTAAGTATGATAATTTAAGGTATGGATATGAAAAGTTAAGGTTTTGCTTAAAAGGAAAAAGAGATGATGTTGGTTAAGTATAAAGAGATATTGGTGTTGTTTGTATTGTTATTTTAATGCAAACATGGTGATTTCAATGTTAGAAATGTGATATGTTTGAATATTGTAAAAGTTCCTGTAAATGGTGATAAAATGTGACATTTAGATTTTTTGGAATGAGCTTAATAATTGTGAAACATATATGTTTTGAAGTTGCTTTGTGGTAAATACATATAAGATGTTTTAAAGTTGATATTAAGAGAATGAGATGAATAAATTGAAGTTTAAGTAAATTAGTAAGTTGAGAATTTATGGTTGTAATGGAATGTGGATAAAGATCATTTAGATATTGATAGTTTAATGTATTCAGTACATGAGATATATGAAATGAATAGTAGTGCACATGAAAATGTTATGAATTTGGGGGATGAGATTGATAGTAGGAAAATTTGGTTAGAAATAAAAGAAAAGGGATTGAGTAAATGGAAATGAGTTACTTTAAGTAATTTGGTTGGAAAGGATGGAAATGGAAATGAAAGATATGTTAAAGGTATTTGTAAACAAATGTGAGAGAGATATCACATTGGAAATGTGATTAAGCTCTTTGTAAAATAATATTATAAGTAGAGTGTATATATTTATTGAAGTTAATGAATAACTTAAGTTATGTTAAAAGAATGAGAATGATAATAGTCAAAAGAAAGTGATAAATATTAAATTTGTATAAACTATATGCAAAAGAGAAAGTTAAGAAATTGCATAATTATGTGTATATATATCTAAAGAGGATATGCAAAATGAACTTTTCGACATGAATGTAATGATTATATGTAAGAAAGGTGGGAAGTGAATCACATTATAAGTGTGACCTATGAATGTGTATATAATATGTTTATTAAGTTATACCATTGCATGTTTAATGGTATTAGAGATGAGAATGGACTTGGGCAATATTGAACAGTGAAATCGTTATGGCAATAAATAAATGAAGCTATCATAAGATGTTTTGGAACTCAAAGTATTTGTGTGTGGAAATATTTTATGTATAAGTGTAATAAGAAATTGTAAGGAGAGAATAATGTATTTAAAATTTTTTTTAGAAGAGATGGATTGGATATGGAGCAATGAATGAAATTTGTGTAGGATTTGTATCTGATGGAAGGTTGGGCGTAGAAAATGTTAAGGATAATATTATTGAACATGAGTTAGGTTAATAATGATCAAATAATCAAAAGCAAGCTGTTTTGAGATGGAATTAAAATGTGTTAATTCTTGGTGTAATAAAAGTTTGAAGAATAAATATAAAATTTTTGTGATATAATATAGCATTATAATCGTAAAGGTTGGAAATCGAATAATAGAAGAACAATATTGATTTACACACTCCAAGCGTGATTGTTAATATATTATGGTCATATGATTTGATTAGTGTGATTAGTTGATTAGTTTTATTATTTTCAGATTTAGAACAGAGATGATATAATTGTAATACAGTTTTGGTGAGAATGATAACTATGTTTCCAGAAACATGGTTAAAAGATATAATTGGTGAAGTTATATCTTATAATTTCTATGTTAAAAATTTAATTCTAATTATGAGAAGTAACGTAAGGGAAGAGAATTGTGATAATATTTAAGCTATGAATTATGTGATAGAAAAGAATAATTTTATAAATATAGTAATAACAGGTGAAGTGAAGAAATAATAAAAGGAAAGAAATTATAATCATGATTGAAAATTATACTGAATACATTTACAGTGTAAAGTGATTAAGTGAATTAACTTAAAATTTATGGGAGTATGAATACTGTAAAGTATTATGTATATTTCAATAATGTTGAAAATGATATGATTGAATAATGAGATGTTTAATATAGTTGATGATATATGTGTATACTATTTTGATATAATGAAAAAAAATCATGATTGTTGACAATGATATTGAAAATGAATTATAATTGAGGTAGAATGCTTAATTGATTGTGAGAAATGAATCGTGAAAAGATTAATGAACGGACTTGTCTGCCTCCAGCGGAACCATGCGGACCCATTGTGTTGGGCAACCAAACTTGGACTACCGACTTGGTTGGGAGAAAGTTCGTTTATGAAGCTATAGTTGTTGGCTATATTGATAAACTTTGAATGAGTATGAGAAAGGATGATATAATTATTGAATTAATAAAATGTATATTGATAAGCATGATTCTTATTGGTTGAATTTATAAATCTAAAAAGATTAGAATGTGAATATAAATTTGACCTAATGAAATTAGGTTATATATATGTATATATTGTGAAATCCAATGATAAATTTCGATAAGTTAAGGGTTGGTTTGAATCAAATGAGATTAAAATGTTAGTATATTGTGATAGATAGATCTATTGGTCTAGATTTCGCTAAAGTTGTAAGTCAATATTGAGATTTAATACGTACAGTTGTACTGGGAGTGTAAAATTTAAGTGGTAATATGTATGATGTAATATTTTGGTTTATGAATGAACTTAAATAAATTGACTTATATCATTTGTACATGATGAAAAAAAAATGTTATTTACCTGTTAAGTAAGTTTAAAGGTATTATATTAATAATTATATTAAGTGAGAAGGTAAGGATATTGTTATCCATTAAGATTTGGCAAATGTTTATTTTGAAAGTGATTGTAAGAACGGAATAAACAAGGATAAAATATTAATTAATGATTTTAAGGTTAAAGTTAAGAAAATATCTATAAAGAGATAAAGTGATAATCTGATTCTAGTACAAAGATAAAATTCATTGGAAATGTTATGAGTTATCTTGATTGTTTTGTTGAGAAAGTAATAAGATGCAAAGATATATATATATATATATCTATACAATGATGAATTATGAATTTCAGAGAAGATGAGTATCTCTAAGGGGGAGAGTAGAAGTTATGAAATTTGATGAAATCATAGTGTAAGAATACGATTGTCTTCATATGAAAATTAAAATGGTAATTTATTTTAAATGGGTTGTTGTTGTGCTGGATAATTTCGAGGACGAAATTATTTAAGGAGGAGAGAATTGTAATATCCTCATATATGCCCTAGAAGTTTTGAATGTTGTTATTGTTGATGTTGTTGTTGTTGTTGTTTTAAATGGGATTGAATGTATATGTTGTTTATATAATAATATATATAACATATAAGTTGGTCAAGGAAGAGTCAATGCAAGAAGATATTTTTAATTGTGATAGTGAGATTACTTATATAGGTATGTAAGAGACAAGAGGTTAGTTATATGGATAAGGGTATATAGGTAATTGTTGGTTAAAAACTCTTGGTGGAGATTTAAAGAAGAATGGACTTTGCTTTCTTGATGATTTTCTTCTTCTTCTCCATTGTTGGCCGGCTCCTCCATAGACAAAAGGAAAGCAAGAGACAAAGAGAAGATCTTGAAGAGTTAGGCTCAAATTGAAGGAAGATTAAGTGATCAAGTGATGATTCAAGAAGTTTTTAACTATGTAAGTTCTTTTCTTTGATTTCTTTATTCTTTTGAAGTGGTATTTAAAGTGAATTAGGGTTAGTTGATTAGTTGATGATAGGTGTTTGTGATGTGTTTTCAAGTGTTAAAATTGGTTTTAAGTTAAGAGTTTAAAAAGGTATTGATGTTGGAAGTGGTGGATGTTGATTTTGAAGGATGGAGAAGGATGTTGGTTTTAGGATTTTGGAATGGCTTGTATTTAAATGTGATGTTAATGTGTTGTTTAAGTGATTATGGTGATGTTTATGTAAGATATGTGTTTATGTAATTGATTGTATCCATTTGAATGAGATTATGGTTGTGCAAAAAGTGTGTAAATGCAATTGAAAGAGTGTTGGTTTTTGGTTAGGGTTTTGTTCTTAAGTGACACGGCCAAAAGCAAGGAGAGACACGGCCAAGCCAAGAAAATTTGGGCGTGTTGGATGGATTTTTGAAGGACACGGCCGTGTCCATAGCCCGTGTTCACTACTGAATTGTTGGTGTTGGGAGACACGGCCACAAGCTTGGCCGTGTCCTATGCCCGTGTTTGCTACTGGAAGTTGAGGTTGAGAGACACGGCCACAAGCTTGGCCGTGTCCCTCAAGTATGCTGCCCGTGTCCCTCAAATGAGTTAGTTAATGTTTTTGTTCTTTGCTCTTCATGCAATGTTGTGATTCTTTAAGGGTCTCTTTGCACCTATACATGAAAATGAACATTCTAAATACCCTTAAAACAACAATGATTCAATCAAAGGTATATGGAAGATTATAAATCTATAAACAATGTTATGTTATGCATTGTGAATGGTGATGTGTATCATGAATAATGTAAATTGTTATGTATCTAACAATGATAATATAGGAAATGTGGAAGATATAATGATCATGGAAAAAGGTATGTACAATGTTATTGATTATGTATACTTGAGTGATGAATTGATCAATATGATTTGATGATAATGATGATACTATATGAACGATGTTATGTTTTATGCTTTGTAAATTGTAATGTGTTATATGAATGATGTGATGTTATGATGAAGTATGAAATATAAAAGATGTGATGTTGTGATGAAAGATGAAATTGAGTTGAAATCATAGTAGATGTGAAGCCATTGTTATTGGCTATGATAATTCAAATGATATGATGATTCAAATGAAATGGGAAGCCATTGTTATTGGCTATGATGACTCAAATGATATGATAATTCAATTGAGAATGAAATTGATAAATGAATTGTATAGCTAATGTGTTATTCCATTTTCAGAGTTTGTTGTTGGTGGCATGCCTAATAAGTGTAACAATCTCTTGAAGTTAGGTTGGATTGAATCCTTGAAGCCTAATTGAGATGTTACCACCCTTGAAGCTAGGTTGGGTTGGTTCTTGAAGCCAAGTTGGGTTGAAGCTTAGCATGCTTTGCTCCCCTTGAAGCTTGGTTGAACCTAATCCTTGAAGCCTAGTTGGGTCTATGATATTGATAAATGTGATAATAAAACCAAAGCATTTACTCTGAAAATTGAATGGCATATTAGTGTGTTGTTTGGGCCCGAGTCTGTCTTTGTTGTCAATGTGATATTCTAATGTTGAAATAAATGAGTAAGGAGATTATGGCTGCCTTTATTGGAAGTGTGATTCATGATTGATGCATTGTGAATAAAATGATATTATGAGATATGATTTTATAATATGTGTATTGATATGTTAAGAGTGAATATGGCTTGAGGAACTTTGTTGAGATATGAGGTTATGAAAATGTAGTATGATGTGTAAAATGTATATGAATGTTGAATTTGTGAGAATTGTTTTCATGAATGTTTGAAAAGGACATGGAATAGTGTTTTGTTGAAATGATGTATATGTATATGTATATGTATATGAGATAGAAAGAGTAAGTATTGTGTTATGAAGGTTTTATGTAATTACGTATCTAACTTATGAGATTAGTGGGAACATATGAAGAAATGCATTAAGAAAGGAAAACATGGTAAGAGATCAATAAAACATAATGCTAAAAATATAAGGTATGATCCTTTTATAAATTATATATCTTATATTTATTTGTATTACTAAGCTCTCGGGCTTAGCGCGGTTGTGAAATCGCGCAGGTACTTATGCGGTTGATCTGGAAGTCCAGCTGTTATGCCACGAGAAGGGTAAGGGTGTCTCGAGACCAACTAGAAGGTGATGCATACATATATGATTTTAATTATGTTGCATTTTCAATAAGAATAATGATTTTTGTAAATGTGTTTTAAAGTAGTGTAAAATTGTATGAACTCGAATAAAAGTTTTTTTTTAAATTGAAATTAGAAGTGACATTCTTATACTTTATATACGTATTGTACTTATACTAGGTATATGTATGGTACTTATATGGAGTATCAGGGTGTTACAAGACTTATTTTAGCACAACTGACTATGACACTTCTTTTCCTAGTGTCTTTGTGTCTCTCTTGCAGGAATTTAAAGTTGTTTTCCTTAAGAGGTTTCCAATGGATTGCCACCCATTAGGGGAATAGAACATTAAATTGATTTCATCTCTAGTGTCGCCGTTCCAAACAAGCCAACATATATAAGCAACTCGAAAGAGTTAAGAGAGCTTCAACATTAAGTGGGGGAGTTGATGGCCAAAGGTTATGTTAGAGAGAGTATGATTCCATGTGCAGTTCTTGTTTTGCTTATGTAAAAGAAAGATGAGACTTAGAGGATGCACACCGATTGCAAAGCGATAAATAATATTATTGTAAATTATAAATATCCCATTTTTAGGCTAGATGATATGTTAGATAAATTGCATGGTAGTGTGATCTTTAGAAAAATAGATCTTAAGAGTGGATACCAACAAATAAGGATGAAAGAGGGAGATAAGTGAAAAACAACATTATAAATAAATTATGTCCTTTATGAGTGGCTAGTTATGTTGTTTGGTTTAATAAATGCCCATAGTACTTTCATATGTTTAATGAACCATGTTTTGAAAGATTTCTATTAGTAAATATGTGGTTGTATATTTTAATGATATTCTCATTTATTCCAAGTGTTTGGATGATCATTTGATGCATGTGTATTGTGTCTTGGATGTTTTGAGAAAAGAAAAATTATTTGCCAATTTGAAAAGTGTAATTTTTGCTCAGAGAAAGTTGTGTTTCTAGGATTTGTTGTTAGTAAAGAAGGTGTTGAAGTAGATGATGAAAAGGTTAGTGCTATTAAAAGTTGGCCAACCCCTAATCTATTAGTGATGTAAGAAGTTTTCATAGTTTGGCTAGTTATTATAGGAGGTTTTTATAAGACTTTAGCATCATAACTACACCTATAATTGCTGTAATAAAGAAAAACACTTATTTTGTTTGGGTTGTAGATTAAGACAATGCTTTTGCTCTATTAAAGGAAGAGTTGTTTAATGCACCTATTTTATCTTTGTAAGATTTTACTAAAATATTTGAGATTGAGTGTGATACTTCAGATATAGGTATTGGAGCTATTCTTATGCAGGAAAACAGCTTATTGCTAACTTTAGTAAAAAGCTTAATGATGCAACATTGAACTACCCAACGTATGACAAGGAGTTGTACGCGCATACGAAAGCATTGGAGCATTGGTAATACTACCTATAGCCCAAGGAGTTTGTCATTCACACAAACCACCAACCTTTGAAGTTCATCAAAGACCAAGGTAAGTTGAATAAAAGGCATGCTAATTGGGTCGAATTCATATAATCCTTTCCTTATGTTATCAAGTACAAGAATGGTAAAGAGAATGTGGCCGTTGATGCACTTTCAAGAATACATACTCTTTTTACCAGCCTAGATGGTAGAATACTTACTTTTGAATTTCTTAAGACCTTGTATGAAAAGGATAATGACTTTTTCATTATTGTTAGGCTTGTGAAAAGGAAGCCTATGGTAAGTTTTGTAAAATGGATGGATTCTTGTTTAAGGGAAACAAATTATGTGTGCCTTGTTGTTCTATTAGACTTTTGCTTGTTAAAGAGTCTCATTGTTATGGTTTAATGGGACATTTTGGTGTTGCTAAAACTTTGGATATTTTAAATGAATGTTTTTAGCCCAAAATAAAAATTTATGTGCAAAATTTTTGGGCTAAGTGTATTGAATGCAAGTAAGCTGAGTCTAGAGCTTTGAATAATGGTTTATATAGTCCTTTGCCTGCTCGTAATGAACCTTGGACTGATATTTCTAGCATTCTATGGATTTTATGTTGGGATTGCCTAGGTTTAAGAAAGGTAGAGACTCTATTTATATGGTCATTGATTGTTTTTCTAAAATGACATATTTTATACCATGTAATAAAACAAATGATGCAACACACATTGCACATTTATTCTTTGAAGAGGCTGTGAGATTGCATGTCATACCTAGAATTATTGTTAGTGATAGAGATGTGGTCCTTTCTGTAAAGTTTTATGGAATAAGTTTGGAACCAAGCTTTTATTTTTTACTACTTGTCATCCACAAACAGATGGACAAATTAATGTTATTAATAGAACTTTAAGATTTTTCTACGTGCAATCATTAAAAAGAATTTAAAAAATTGGGAAGAATGCATACCATTTGTTGAGTTTGTATATAAGTGTGTTATGCATTCTACCATATGATTTCCTCCTTTTGATGTTATTTATGGTATTAACCCTCTAACCTCTCTAGATCTAGGTTCTTGACCTTGTGATGAAAATTCTAGCTTAGATGGCAAAAAGAAAGTAGATTTTGTGAAGAAGATCCACATGAAAGTAATGGCTAGCATTAAAAGGTGAAACCAACAAATTGCAAGGCAAGTCAACAAAGGAAGAAAGAAACTAGTATTTAAATCAAGTGAATGGGTTTAGCTTCACATGATAAAGGAAAGATTTCCTAACCAAAGCAAGTCTAAACTTCACCCAAGAGGAGATGGACCAATTCAATTCTTTGAGCACATCAATGATAATGCCTATATTAGTGCCATCTTTAATGTTATTGATTTATCTTCTTTTGATTTTGAAGATGATGATTCGAGGATGATTTTTTTAGGAGAGAGGGAATGATGCAACCAAGGAGAAACCCATACCAAAGTCCAAGGATCCACTTAACCTACCCATTGGACCCATCACTAGAGGATGCTTACAATGGTTTAAATTTATCTTTGTCATTAACAATTATATATTGTGATGATATGTAAATTTATCACTATGGTATTTAGAGGTAAATTTTTTTTTTCAAAAACATATTGGTGGAAACTATTTAAATGATGATATAATATTCATTGGTGATGATTTTTGATATCACAAAATTTTAATTTATAGTGACATTATCATTTACCATCACTGATTTATTGATTAGAAAAATGACAATATTATTTTATCACTAGTAATCATATATCAAGACAATACATAAATTTCTTACAATTGTATTTGGAGGCAAAAAATTTCTTCCAAAAATATATTGGTAGAAAAATATTTAATTGATGATATGATATTCATTACATACGATTTTTGATGTCATGCAATTGCAATTTTCAGTGACAATATTATTTATTGTTACTAATTTGTACATTAAAAAAAGTGACAATATCATTTTATTATTAATCATATATTATGACAATACATAAATTTTCCACAATTTCATTTGGAGGTAACAAATTTCTTTTGAAAACATATTGGTGGAAAATATTTAAATGATAAAATAATATTCATTAGCTACATTTTGTGATGTCACGAAATTATAATTTGCAGTACCAATATCATATACTATCACTAATTCATTAATTAGAAAAGTGACAATTTCATTTTGTCACTAGTAATCATATATCATGGCGATACATAAACTCATCACAATTGTACTTAGAGATATAGAATATTCTTAAAAAAATATATTGGTGAGAAATATTTAAATAACAATATAGTATTCATTGGTGATGATTTTTTATCTCATGGAATTATAAATTTACAATGATAATATTATTTACTGTCACTAATCCATTGATTAGAAAAATGACAACTTGTCACTAATAATCATATATCATGACATTACATAAATTCGTCACCGTTGCATTTAGAAGCAAAAAGTTTCTTTCAAAATAAAGTTGTTGGGTTTCTTATGTAATGTGTTACTATTGTCTCTTATAATATGTTTTGAATGGTAATTTGATAGAATCTTTCCAACCTTCAAGATGACTCAGGCAAGAAGGTTCTTATATGCTACTAATACTCTTTCAACTCCCATGGACGAGGAACTTAATAATAATCAAATTAAAGGACATAAATTGGCTAGAGGCTCTCCTAAATTGACTCATGTTTTATATGCTAATGATACTTTAATTTGTGGTAGGGCTACTCAACAAGACTAAATATTTTAATCAAACTCTCTCTCTATAGGGCTCTGCATTTGGTCAAGTTATAAATTTTGATAAATTTTGTGTTTCTTTTAATAGAAACACTCCAATGAAGGTGAGAGATTCTACTATTCAAATATTGGGGGTTAAAGACATGAGAGATAGTGATAAATATTTAGGTGTTCCTTCTTGTTAGGGTAGATTTAAGATTGAGGCCTTGAATTTCCTTCATGATAAAATTATTATTGAAGCTCAAACTTGGAAGCATAAGTTACTTTCTCATTTTGGTAAAAAGTTCTAATTATGGTAGTATTAATTGCTATTCCTTCCCATATCATGTCCTATTTTAAGTTGCCTAAAAGCATATGCCGAAAGTTGAATAGTATTATTTCTTCTTTCTAGTGGAGCTAAAAAAAAAAAAAAGGTAAGGGCTTAGCTTGGAGGAATGGGTGATTATGTCTAGATCCAAATTCAAAGAGGTCTTGGTTAAAAGAATTTAATTTTTTTAACATTGCACTCCTAGCTAAATAGTTCTAGAAACTTATAAAGAATTATAATAATTTGGCATAAATTAATTAAATTTATTTATTTTTTGACATGTAACTTTTCGAAAGAAAGAAATTGGGTTCAAACTTTCACGGGTATTAAGAAGCATGCTATATGTTAGGAACTGCATTCAGGGAGGTAAAAGATGGCACACTAGGAATGGGAGGCAGGTACTTATTTAGGAAGATCCTTGGATACCAAATTTGCTAGGTTTCAAGGTGTCCTTTGCCAAACCTTGTGATGTTAATGTTAATTTGATTTTTGATCTTACTAATGCTTAAGGTTTTTTGGAATATGAAACTTATCTCATTGATATTCTCTAATACATAGATACATTCTATAAGTAGAATTGTTATTACCCTTAATGATGCAAATGACAAATTGATTTGGCATCATGATAAGTTTGGTGATTATCAACAAAATTGGTTTTATTAGATTCCACTAGAAATGTTGTTGACAACCTATCATCTAATAGCCTAGTGTGGAATAGTGTTTAGAAGCTCAAAGTGCCACTTAAAATTCAATGTTTTGTTTGGTGCTTATGCATTAATTGCCTGCCATTATATGGAAACTTATTTAAGAGGAACCTCTATAAGTCTAATCTTTGCATTACATGTTATATAGCAGAGGAAACTGATATACACATGTTGTTTCAATGTGATCATGCTTGTGCCTCATGGATTATGCCAAATTTTGGTGTATATCCTCTGACTTTCAATAATTCATCATTTTATAGTTGGTGGTTGGACTTTGTTGTCCAATAAGTAATACACTTTGGCACAAATTGCTTATTTATATTGGAGCCTTTCAAGAAATGAATTTTATTTTAAAGAAACTTCTCCTAATCCATACTTCATAGTCCATATAGCAAATTCCGTTCTATGTGATTTTTCAATGCTTATCAGGTAGAGGTTGCTCAATGTGTCATTTCTCTTCTAAATAGTTAGTTGGTCCCTAAACAAGCATATGCTTCTAGATGGCTTCCTCCCCCAGAAGGCTTGCTTAAGATTAACATTGATGCAACTTTTAATCCTCAATTTTAACTGGCTGCCAGAAATCATGTAGGGCATCCTAAAGAAGGAATTACTTGCTTGATTCACTATAAAAAAATACAGATTACCAATGAAAATTTATGTCGGTATTCCAAAAAATCTGTTGGTAAAACAATTTATCGATGACTTATTGACCAAAAAATTTAGTCTCAGATTAACTTGTCGAGAGGAAAATTTCTTGAGAGAAAATCACAATAATCTGTTATTACCGACAACTTATAGACATAACTTTTAGTTCTAAAATTGGTACTATATGCTAAGAGAAAATATAATTGTTTGTAAATTGCCGACAACCTATTTGTTGGTATATTATTTTATTATTATTATTATAAAAAATAAGATTTGTGGTAATAAGCCAGTAAAGAATTCAATTGTAGATTAGGGAATCATCAATAATGTGTAATATATTTAGAAGAACTTACTAGAAATCGGTTGGTAATCCAAAGATAATTGTTTTAATTTATTTTTAATTTTAAATTATGTCGGTAATCCATTGATAAGTTATATAAATTTACCAATAAATAGTAACATCTCTCGGTAATTATTTTAAAATTATTTTAAAAAATTGATTTTTTGTACAAATTTAAAATGATCCACATGCAATTAAATTACATGATATTTAATTACATTAATATAATTAAAATATATTTAATTCTAAAAATATAAATTAATTACATTAATGCATAAACTAAAAAAATTATTTAATTCTAAGAAATAAATTAATAATTACATTTCAAAAATTATCTAGTCTTCCTCATCTTATGAATATGATTCTAGAGTCGAGCTTGATTATGGTATAACTTCAGCTAATTCTAAATCCCCCTGTATCAATGTCAACCAATTGACTGACTGAATAATTCAGAGGACCCGGATAATCATCTTATGCTATTATGTCCATTTCATGGACAAAATCACATTCATCTTCTTGAAAGATAATATCTTGGTTTGGGATTTTTGTTGATGAATAAGGAAAATTAATAATTGATCGAGTTTTAGTTTTACAAACAGCCAAGCAATCAGTTATATCTCATCTTAAACTAGGATACGGTGTATAGTAAGTGAAGCTTGTACTACTATAATAAATGGTTCACATTTATTATATGTAAGTCTTTTGTTGATGTCTAGAATTTATATACCAGTTATATTTAAATATGATAACTCCCTTAATTGATAAAGCTGGATATTTCACTTTAACAATATCAGCTGAACAACTATGAATTATCATTGCAATTGGACCCCTTAATGCAAACTTCACTATTCACCGTGGACCTTTATGAGTAATGTGATTTTATGTGAAATTTATATATATTCATGAAATAGATAGATATCATAGCATTTCATAGTTGGCAATGGCCCCCTTCCTAGATCCATTATGCATTTGTCATTTATAAGTTCAATGTTCTCAGTTAAAGTATAATTAATTACATTTACATTTAATTATATAATATATTGATTACAAAATATGAAATCAAACTTACATTTTTTTGAACCACTTGGAGAAATGTCTATCAATTTCCATGTCAATATGAGGATCAGAAATGTCTACATCCAATTCTTGTAGCCATTTGATGAAAATACCTTAATATATGGAAATGAAAATAATTAAAATATATAAATAAACATGATAAATTAAAAAAATAATTTTAACGGAGGTAATTTATATACTTACTTGAGATACAAAGTAACTTTAGTTAATTGATACAAAATATATGTGTGTGTTGCTTTATATTCTTTGGGGTCCAGTCTTTCTGTCTTTTGTTTTCCATATGCTCGACCAGGAGAAGTAAAAATGGATAAAAGTTCTTCTTGTTTGTCAACTTCTCCACCATCATCATTTCTAGGAAGTTTTAACCACCTAGTACTCACATGATGCTCAAAATAGTAAGAACAAAAATTGGATGTCTCTTCAACTATGCAAGCATTGTAGATGGAAGATTTGACTTTTTCTTTATTTTTTTCATTCTTGTTTAAATGTCAAGGATACCATTCAAATGGATATATCCATTGGTATTAAACTGGTCAACTAACTTTGCTTAATAAGGCAAGTGTACTGGCAAATGTTTCATTAACTTGAAGAAGGCTGGAGGAACAATATGTTCCAATTTGCAATGTATTATTGGAATATTCCCCTAAAGTCACTCCATTTTTTATTCTTTATGAGTTGTAGATGAAGTCACTCCATTTCTGATTCTTTACATGTTATGGATGTCAAGTCTTTAAAAATAAACTTAACTCTATAATTGCTTCCCATACATTAATAGGTAGTAATTTCTTAAAAGCAATTAGGACCAATCTTTGTTTGAATACGTGGCAATCATTGCTTTTCATTCCAAACAACTTATATTTCCTCATATCCACGTATTTTCCCATAGTCGACATGTACCCATCAGGAAACTTCAATTATTTTACCCATGGACACAACACTTGTTTTTTTATTTCGGTCTAGTGTGTATCTTGCTTTAGGATACTTCCATATACGCTCATCCTATTCCAATTCCCGGCATTCACAAAATATCTCCAAATCTTTCCTAGCCTTAGCTTTATCTTTTATTTTCCCTGTAACATTCATGGAGGTATTAAACATATTATCAAAAATATTTTTCTCAGTATGCATCATATCTAGATTATGTCTTATTAGGTTTCAACTCTAATAATGCAAATCCCAAAAAATACTTCTTTTCCTCCAGCCATTGCTTCTACATCTCGAATAATTATTAATTTTTTGGGCATCAAGTTCAGTTATATTTCTTAATCCTAACTTATTTAATCAATCCAAAATTTGTCCCCTAGTTTGGATCGATGGAGCTTTTGAAAACTTAATGATATTTTTTCGAAAACATTTTTGTCCCATTTGAATTGGTGATCAGGGCTAAGAAATTTCCTGTGATTGTCAAAATAGTAACTTTTTCCACAAGGAGGAAGTGTAAATACTTGAGTGTACTCCATATAGTGTGGGCAAGCTAATTTTGTCATTGAACTCCATCCAGACAGCATAGCACATATTGGAAAATCATTTATTGTCCGTATTAGGCTGCTCTCAAATTGAAATTTTACTTCATTGATATATCATAAGTCTACATATCCACTTCTCACAACATTAGCAACTCAGTAATTAAAGGCTGGAGATATAAATCTATGTTGTGTTTAGGATTATTCAGCCCTGAAACAATTATTGTTAAGAATAAAAACTGCTCTTTCATATACATCCATGGTGGCAAATTATAAGAAGTGATTATAATTGGACAACATAAATATTATTGTCTCATTTGATGGAATGGTTGAAAACTATCTATGCACAATCCAAGTCAAAAATTTCTAATTTCATAAGCAAACTACAAATGTGTTTGATTAAAATGCTTCCAAGCTATTGAATAAGATGGGTGACAAATTGTTTCATCTTCTTGTTCATACCCATCATGCCATTGTATATGCTTAGCTGTGGAAATTGAAGAATATAGACGGTACAACCTCAGGGTCAGCGAAAAATAATACATTTGTTTAAATGGAACATTTTGTCTCCCTCCACATCTTCTATTCTTGTATATGGATTCTGAATAAAATTTACAACTACTCATGTGTTGATCATCATCCTAATATATCATGCAATGATTTTTACAACAATTTATTTTTTCCACTGGCAATCTAAGTCCCTAAACTTATTTTTTGTATTATAAAAATTAGTGTCTAATGCTCCCAACATGCTATAAATTTGTTGTGCATCCATATTAGAAGGTTGTTCCATTGAAGCCTCCCTAAAATTTAGATTAGGTGCCTTAAAATAATATGAACAAGTTGCATAATTATAAAAACCTTAAATCAACAACATCATAAATCATCTATTGATAGGGGTTTACAAATGATTCAACTGGCTCTGAAATTATTTGTTCAACTAGCTTTGAAATTACATATTATTCCCTATGTCGATCCCATGCATAGTAGTCCGACACAAACCTTTATTTAAGTAGATGTAATTTAACCTCATCAACTAATCAAAATATTAGATGATGATACTTTATATAAGGACATGTAATCTTATTACATTGCCTATCTGCAGTTTAATTGAATGCAAATCAAATAAATTCCTCTATACCATGCACAAAAACCCATATTAAGAATGTGATCACTATTGCGATGGTCTTATATCTAAGAACAATTTGAACTCATTTTTACCTAAAAAAATTAAACCAGTTTAGTTAAATTTAAATTAAGTTTATTAATTTTTATAACATCCTAATAACATATCTCCTTATAATACATTTACTAAAAATGAATAGGAATCTAACCTATTTAGAAATAATATTGTTTGCATTATTATATATATTAGTAAAAAAAAAATGGCAGTATGTCCTCTTAGCTTTTTTCAATATAAAATGTTAAATATCATAAATAAGTCTTTAGATTTGACCTATTTATGATATTTGGTATACATCCAGAGAACATTTTGGACTATGCTATAAATTCTACAAACATATATATGATAATCATTCAAATTCTAACATACCTACAAATAAAAAATATTTCTAATATATCACCCTTACATCATCCAAACTTAAATATGTTAAACGCAAACTTAAACATTTTAAATATTTATCCCACAACAACAAAAAACAAAATAAATGCCAAATTATGTGAACTACTAATTCAGTGCATATGTAAGTATATATTTTTTTAACATAAAATTTAATTCCTATACAAATAAAAATATCATTTTATAATAAAATAAATCTCAACAATTAAATTCGTACACAGTCCATTTAATTTAACAAACTCAAGCATAAAATATAACAATTACATTCATTATAATTCAATTAAATTCACAATAATAAAATACATAAACTCAAAATTTTCCAAGAAATATAATTTTCAACAATTACATTCAACATAATCCAATTAAATTCAAAATGCAAAATGCAAACACAAAAATTCCAACAAATTGAATTATTTTGAATACAATTACATTAATTATTTAATTAATAGTTAATCCCATACACAAAAATTTCCAACAATAAATTAAGAAATTTCTAACTTATCAGACCAAAAAATAATATAATACAACATATTAGCTAAAAAAATTATTCATTTATTAATATAAATATATATATATATATATATTTCTTTAATTTTTTTATTCCCATTAATTTTTATAAAATTGCAGAAAAATTAAAAAATTACAATATTATCTATTAACAATATAGTATTTGTTTCTAAACACAGAAAATAATAAAGCACACAAAAAATTTAATCAACACATAAATTTTCTATAAATTTCTAGCATATATAATAAAACATACAAAAAATTAATCAACACATAAATTTTCTATACCTAAATTTCCTATAAATTTTTTATACATAAATTTGCAATAACAATTCAATTATTACTATATAATAAAATCAAACAAAATAACATAATAAGCCTAAGAAAGTATACTAATCTCACCAAATATACATAATAAACAAACAATTCTGTAAAATCAAATAACCAAATGAAAAACAATTAAAAGAACACATATTATAAAAAGTAACAAAAAAATCTAATTTTTTTTTCCACAAAATCAATAAATACCAACACTTCAAACTTCAAAAAACCTGTTGTCCCTTTAGGCAACTAAGAAGGGGTGGTGGTGAATTAGTGTTTCTGTAGATTGAAGGCTAAATAAAAATTCTTTGCAAAATTAAAAGAGATAGGGATAAGAAGAAAGAACAAAAAGAATTTATAGTGATTTGGATTAAAACAAGTCTACATTCACTCTTCAACTACAAGTTGATTATTTCACTATCTTGAATTTTTACAAGTTTAACCCTAACTTAGTGTTTTGCAAGCTCACACCAAACTTTTATAATGGTTTGAGATACCTCACAACCCACAAGAGTTTTTCCTTTGGCTCATTCTCTAAACAACTCATAATAATGGTGTTTATTGTTCACACCCAACATTCAAAGTATAATAAATGAAAAGTTAAGAGGCAATTCAAGAAATTAATTTTCAAGGGTTTGGCTATATGATTCACAAAAGTTGTAATAAATGAAGATTGGTGAAGTATTTATAGCCATATGAAGTCTAAAGAGTCATTAGAGAATAGGGCTAGAAGATCCAAGCTTCACTAACCAAAGTATCTTATATTAAATGCTTGACAGAGAACTTTTCAGGTCGGATTGCCTCCAGTCCAGTGGGGAAGTTGAAAGTATGGGTGGACCGTAGGAATTGAGATTGTGTCTAACGTTGCTCCAATGACTAGTACATGTTGTAACACCCCTACACCCTGTACACGCACACTATACAACACCACAATGTAACATACGTGCACGGAATATAGGAATGTTACGGTTTTCTTTACAATTTAACACATTTGAAAAGATAACAATATCTTCCTCATTATACATTATAGAAAATAAGTAATTAATTTATAATATAAAACAAAATAGATATATATATATATATATATTTACTTAATACGCAGCGGAATTTATAAAATATTTACATATAGGAATACATCAATTCCATATTTACAAATATACATATATTTACATTATAAACAATACTTTATAAAATATAAAGAAGTTATACATGATTGGCAGCTCTTCTCTGATCTTTAAGTTCCAAAATAAACTCTTCAATGCCTACTCTCACTCGGTCTCGAGGAACTTTCGGGCTCAGCTCTGTCACCTGCGCGATCAACACTATCGCGCTAAGCCAACGGCTTAGTAGTACGAAGTATAAAAACAATATGCTTTCATGTCATGTAATGTCACACATATGACTAATAAATACAACATCATAGATGGAAATATAATAACTCAGCTTTCCATTTAACCAATCATACTCACATAAACATATCACAATTCAAAGTCCTTCCATGGATCTCATTATTCAATTAATTTATCATCAATAAATCACATTTAAACAAAGACAAGCATGGGCCCAAAGCACACTAATATGTCATTCAATTTTCAGAGTTAATGCTTTGGTTTTGTTATTACATTTATCATTATCATATACCCAACTAGGCTTCAAGGATTAGGTTCAACCAAGCTTCAAGGGGAACAAAGCATGCTAAGTATCAACCCAACTTGGCTTCAAGAACCAACCCACCCTAGCTTCAAGGGTTGTAACATCTCAATTAGGCTTCAAGGATTAGACCCAACCAAGCTTCAAGGGGAGTAAAACATGTTAAACTTCTACCCAACTTGGCTTCAAGGATCAATTCCAACCTAACTTCAAGAGATTGTTACTATCATTAGGCATGCCACCAACAACAAACTCTGAAAATGGAATAACACATTAGTCACACAATTCATTTATTATTTCATTAACCATTTCAGTCTCAATTGAATCATCATCTAGGCAAACATGCCTCATTTATCACAATTGAATCATCATAGCCAATCACAATGGCTTTATATTCCATCACAACTCAATCCACATTATTCATATTACATATATACAATCATTTACATCATTATATCTTATTGATATAAACATAACAAAGCACATTATTCATATAAGTTAACAATGTAGTAATGCAACATTTGTACTTACCTCAATAACAATTTACACAACTCTTAACACTTCCTTGTCCAAGATCCTTTTACCTATTAGATCAATGATCAATCACTTTCTTCAAGACCTAATCCAAAAATAATAACATATACTTACTTAGGGATACACCAGAGATAATCCAATTAAAAGTAAACTAGGGCAACCCTAAACTTGACACGCTCAGCTACACGGGCGTGTCCCTGACCGTGCCCTAACTCCACAACACAGTAGCATTTACACGCTCAACAACACGGGCGTGTTCCTGGGCGTGTAATACCTTCTGCTTCTCAAACATAACAACACGCCCAACATCATGAACGTGCTCCTGGTCGTGCCACACCTACTGCCTCCAACATAATTGACACGCCTAAAGACCCTGAACGTGCTCATGGGCGTGTCCGGCCACAAATCAAGATTCCGGTCAAAAAAACCAAACACTCAACAAAGCACTTCTATCCATCAACATCCACTTCACATCATCTTAACAAAACATACCCAAAAACCATCTTAAACTCACAAAAATACCAAAACAAGCCAAAACACAAATCAACTATAAATCACAAATCTCATCACAAACCCTAATCACAAACACAACATCATCACTTCCAACCAACTTACTCTTTTCTTCAATCCACCCTTAAAATCCATGATCAAAACAATCAAAGACTCTTAAACATCTCAAAACCAAATAACACACTCTTAAATCATCTATCAAACTCAATCAAAACTTCAAATAAACAAAGAAATCAAAAGAGGACTTACCAAAGTTACAAAACTTCTTGAATCACCAACTTGATCACTTAGATCTTCCTTCAATTTGAGTCTAGCACATCAAGATCTTCTCTTGTTCTCTTGTTTCTCTTGTCTATGGAGGAGCCGGCCAACAACAAAGGAAAGATAAGAAGAAAAGAAAAACAAAGACAAGTCAAACTTCTCCTCTTCTTTAAATCTCCACCAAGCAATTCTAACAAAGCAATTACTTAAATGCCCTCATCCATTTGTTTTGATTTCCTTAAAAACACTTACCCCTTTTTAGTAATTTCACAAAACACAAATAAATATCTTCTTCCCTTGACCACTCTCTTGACTTATGTATATGTTATATATATTATCATATAAACAACATATACATTTCTCTTTACACAATCTTTTCCTCTTTAAAACAATACATACACATTCTCTTTTCAATTTCTTTCTTATCAACATAACATATACACATAATTCAAACAAACAACAATTATATCCAAACTTCTAGGGCACACATGGGGATATTACAATTCTCCCCCTCTAAAAAGAAATTTCGTCCTCGAAATTACCTATCATCAAGTCTGAAATAGTTGAGGATATTGCTCTCGCATTGTTTGCTCACTTTCCCAAGTTGCCTCTTCTCTTCCATGATTCTTCCATAGAATCTTAACCAAATGCACTTTCTTATTCCTCAATTCTTTCACTTCACGTGACAAAACAGCAATTGGTTCTTCATCAAATGTCAAATCTGGACTCACTTCTATAGATTCAATTTGCAAAACATGAGATGGATCCGACCTGTACCTCCTCAACATAGAAACATGGAAAACATTATGGATCCTGTCCAACTCAGGTGGCAAAGCAAGCCGAAAAGCAACTGGCCCAACTCTCTCCAAAATTTCATACGGTCTAATGAAACGAGGACTCAGCTTCCCTTTCCGACCAAACCTCAAGATCTTTTTCCAAGGAGACACTTTCAAAAATACTTTATCTCCTACGTTATACTCAATGTCTCTCCTTTTCAAATCTGAATAAGACTTCTGTCGGTCTGAAGCTACTTTCAATCTATCTCGAATCATTTTCACTTTCTCTTCAGTTTCTTTAACCAAATCAGGACCAATTATCTTACCTTCACCAAGTTCATTCCAACATAGAGGTGTCCTACACCTTCTACCATACAATGCTTCAAATGGTGCCATACCAATGCTAGATTGATGACTGTTATTGTAAGCAAATTCCACAAGTGGTAAGAATCTATCCCAACCTCCAGAGAAATCAATGACACAGCTTCTCAACATATCCTCAATAATCTGTATCACCCTCTCTGACTGTCCATCTGTCTGCGGATGGAAAGCAGTGCTAAAATGTAGTCGAGAACCCAAAGCACCATGTAAACTCTTCCAAAACCTTGAAGTAAACCGGGGATCTCGATCGGACACTATAGAAATTGGGATACCATGCAACTTCACAATCTCGTGGATATACAGCTCAGCTAATCTTTCCAAAGAATAATCCATCCGAACCGGAAGAAAATGAGCTGTCTTAGTCAACCTGTCAACAATCACCCAAATAGCATCATGTTTTCTTTGTGTCAATGGTAAACCAGACACAAAATCCATGGTCACTCTTTCCCATTTTCATTCAGGCACTGACAAAGGTTGAAGCAACCCCGTTGGAACTTGATGCTCAGTTTTTACCCTCTGACATGTGAGACATTTGGATACAAACTTCGCTATGTCTCTCTTCATACCAGACCACCAGTAATACTGCTTCAAATCATGATACATCTTTGTATTGCCCGGATGCATAGCAAACACTGACTGATGTGCTTCTTCTAAAATAATCCTTCTCAAATTAGCATCATCAGGTACACACAATCTGTTCTTAAACCAAAGACTCCCATCATTTCTCACAATAAAATCCCGATTCTTTCCATTCTGGCAATCTAAAATAATCTTTTGAATCTTTTCATCAGTCAATTGAGCCTCTTTAATCTGATCCAACAATACTGGTTTCAATTGCAATTGTGTCAACAATGCACCATCATCACAAGATACAAATCTAGCATGCAACGCTTTTAACTCAACAAGCAACGAAAGCGAATAAACAGTCAAACCTGCTAAAGACTTTCGACTTAAGGCATCAGCAACCACATTTGCTTTGCCAGGATGATAATCAATCAAACAGTCGTAATCTTTAATCAACTCCAACCATCTCCTCTGTCGAAGATTGAGCTCTCTTTGAACACCCAAATATTTCAAACTCTTATGATCTGTATAGATAAAACATTTCTCCCCATACAAATAGTGTCGCCAAATCTTCAATGCAAACACAATGGCTGCTAGCTCTAAATCATGGGTCGGATAATTGAGTTCATGTGGTTTCAACTGTCGAGAAGCATAAGCTATAACTTTACCTTCTTGCATCAGGACACAACCCAAACCATTATGTGAAGCATCACTGAAAATCACATATGGTTTATCTTCCACAGGTAAAGTGAGAACAGGCGCTTGAGTCAACATTTCGCTCAACTGATCGAAGCTAGCCTGGCACTGATCTGTCCACACAAATTTAACTCCCTTACGAAGCAATCTGGTCAGTGGAGTAGCTATCAAAGAAAATCCTTTCACAAACCGTCGGTAATAGCCTGCCAAACCCAGAAAACTTCTAACTTCAGTCACAGACTTTGGTGGACTCCAATTCAAAATAGCTTCAACTTTACTCGGATCAACTCTAATACCCTCTGCTAAAACTATATGACCGAGAAAAGTTACTTGGTCAAGCCAAAACTCACACTTCGACAGTTTAGCAAACAATTTCTTCTCTCTCAAAATTTGCAACACAATTCGCAGATGCTTGTCATGCTCCTCCTCATTACGCGAATACACCAAAATATCATCGATAAAAACCACTACAAACTGATCCAAATAGGGCCTAAACACCCTATTCATCAAGTTCATAAAAACTGCAGGTGCATTCGTCAAACCAAAAGGCATAACTAGAAACTCAAAATGCCCATACCTGGTCTGAAAGGCAGTCTTAGGAACATCTTCAGCTCTGACTCTCAACTGATGGTACCCTGATCTCAGATCAATTTTAGAAAACACTGTTGCACCCTTCAATTGATCAAAGAGATCATCAATTCTAGGCAAAGGATATTTATTCTTAATAGTCACCTTGTTCAATTGCCTATAATCAATACACAATCTCATAGTACCATCCTTCTTCTTCACAAATAAGACAGGAGCTCCCCACGGTGACACAATAGGGCGAACAAACCCTTTATCCAACAACTCTTGCAACTGCACCTTCAATTCTCTCAGTTCAACAGGTGCCATTCTATAAGGAGTAATAGAGATAGGAGTGGTACCCAGCAATAATTCAATACCAAACTCCACCTCTCTCTCAGGAGGCAACCCTGGCAATTCTTCTGGAAATACATCTGGATACTCTGCAACTGTAGGTATACTATCAATTTGAGAACCCCTTACTCTAGTATCCACCACATGAGCAAGATAAGCATTACACCCTTTTCTAATCAATCTCCTAGCTGTAACAGCTGAAACAAATAAGGATGCTAGCTGACTCTCCTCACTAGATACTAACACCTCTTTACCATCTCCGGTTCTCAAAGTAACAACTTTCTTTTTACAATCTACCACAGCTCCATGTCTAGATAACCAGTCCATGTCTAGGATCACATCATATTCCTTAAAAGGCATCTCAATAAGATCTCCAAGAAACTCCTCACCTTGCACCACTATTGCACTATCTCGGTGCACTTTACTAACAATCACACTATGCCCTAAAGGATTTGTCACCAATACATCAAATCCTAGGGATTCAGCATGCAAAGCAGACACAGGCAAAACAGATACACTAATATATGAATGTGTGGATCCGGGATCAATCAAAGCAAGTACTGAAGTATCAAATAAAGAAAAAGTACCAGCTATGACTGCCAAAGCATCTGGTTGCCTCTGCATCACATAAATCCTCTGAGAAGATCCAGCCTCCTCTGGTCTACTCTCCCTGGATGTAGAACCTCCTCTAGAACTGAACCCAGATCTATCTCCTCTGCTGAAACCTCTGCCTCCACGACCTCCCCTCACACTAGGTCGGGAAGCTGCAGTATCCACTGACATCCGCTCCTGTCTCTCAGGACAATCTCTAACAAAGTGATCAGGCGACCCACATCTGAAACATACCCCTGTCACACCAGCCCTCCAACAAGGACCACCATGTGGTCTACCACAATGAATGCATATGGGTAAGGTGGATCTCTGTGTCACTGGGGTCGGAGCACTCGCCACTGAAACTGTAGGTCTAGATCTCTGCCTCTGAAACTGTACTCACCTACCAGCTGGTCTCTGACTCCTACTAACCCGAGAAACAAAACTTCCTTTACCTCTTTTCACAGACGAAGACCCTACCTCAAACTGGGGTCTTCTAACCCTGATCTCTTCCTCTGAAGCAGCTGCAATATTCTGGGCTTTCTCCACACTCCTAGCTGCTGCCACAAGCTGGGAAAAATCATGATATCTAGATCCAGCCACAAGACACATGATAGATGGCCTCAATCCCTCCTCAAATCTCCTGCATCTATCTATCTCATCTGATATAATACCCCCAGCATAATGGCTCAACCGTATAAACTCAACCTCATATTCCGTTACTGTCCGGTTGTCTTGTTTCAAGCTCAAGAACTCCATCTTCTTCACATCCTTGTACTCTCTTGGAGTATACTTCAACTCAAACTCTCTTAGAAAATCAGCATAGGACAATGTTGGTGGATCATCCATAGCATGGGGCACTGTCTTCCACCAATCATATGCGTCCTTCTGCAGCAATGATCTTGCATAATCAAATTTTTCTTCTGGAGTGGCTTGCAACTGAACAAATATTCTCTGTACTTTATCTAGCCACTGCTCTGCTACAGCGGGATCAATGGTACCTAAGAAATCTTCTGCTCCATACTTCCTTAATTTGTCATACTGTCTCACTGCTACCAAGGGCTGTGGGGGTGGTGGCGGTGGTTGCACTGGTGATTGCCTTAATAACTCAACCACATGCCTAAACCAAACTGGCGGAACCTCCTCACCAGCTGGTCTCCCCGACACAGAAGCAGGTACCTCCCCATCACTATCCACTCTAGCTCCATCCCTAACCTCAACAGGAGCTACACTCTCCTCACTACCCTCAACTGACTGACGCAAGTGAGAATCCATCACAACCTATATCTGCAAACACAGCAGAATACATCTTATTAAAGATCAGAGACTGCCAACACCAAACTTGTATTTATTCAAAAATTCACTTTTTAAAGTCAAAATATTCTTGTTCTTACATTTGATCTAGGTTGAGAATCTCAAACCAGGCTCTAATACCAAAATAATTGTAACACCCCTACACCCTGTACACGCACATTACACAACACCACAATGTAACATACGTGCACGGAATATAGGAATGTTACGGTTTTCTTTACAATTTAACACATTTGAAAAGATAACAATATCTTCCTCATTATACATTATAGAAAATAAGTAATTAATTTATAATATAAAACAAAATAGATATATATATATATATTTACTTAATACGCAGCGAAATTTATAAAATATTTACATATAGGAATACATAAATTCCATATTTACAAATATACATATATTTACATTATAAACAATACTTTATAAAATATAAAGAAGTTATACATGATTGGCAGCTCTTCTCTGATCTTTAAGTTCCAAAATAAACTCTTTAATGCCTACTCTCACTCGGTCTCGAGGAACTTTCGGGCTCAGCTCTGTCACCTGCGCGATCAACACTATCGCGCTAAGCCAACGGCTTAGTAGTACGAAGTATAAAAACAATATGCTTTCATGTCATGTAATGTCACACATATGACTAATAAATACAACATCATAGGTGGAAATATAATAACTCAACTTTCCATTTCACCAATCATACTCACATAAACATATCACAATTCAAAGTCCTTCCATGGATCTCATTATTCAATTAATTTATCATCAATAAATCACATTTAAACAAAGACAAGCATGGGCCCAAACACACTAATATGTCATTCAATTTTCAGAGTTAATGCTTTGGTTTTGTTATTACATTTATCATTATCATATACCCAACTAGGCTTCAAGGATTAGGTTCAACCAAGCTTCAAGGGGAACAAAACATGCTAAGTATCAACCCAACTTGGCTTCAAGAACCAACCCACCCTAGCTTCAAGGGTTGTAACATCTCAATTAGGCTTCAAGGATTAGACCCAACCAAGCTTCAAGGGGAGTAAAACATGTTAAACTTCTACCCAACTTGGCTTCAAGGATCAATTCCAACCTAACTTCAAGAGATTGTTACTATCATTAGGCATGCCACCAACAACAAACTCTGAAAATGGAATAACACATTAGTCACACAATTCATTTATTATTTCATTAACCATTTCAGTCTCAATTGAATCATCATCTAGGCAAACATGCCTCATTTATCACAATTGAATCATCATAGCCAATCACAATGGCTTTATATTCCATCACAACTCAATCCACATTATAGCAATTCATATTACATATATACAATCATTTACATCATTATATCTTATTGATATAAACATAACAAAGCACATTATTCATATAAGTTAATAATGTAGTAATGCAACATTTGTACTTACCTCAATAACAATTTACACAACTCTTAACACTTCCTTGTCCAAGATCCTTTTACCTGTTAGATCAATGATCAATCACTTTCTTCAAGACCTAATCCAAAAATAATAACATATACTTACTTAGGGATACACCAGAGATAATCCAATTAAAAGTAAACTAGGGCAACCCTAAACTTGACATGCTCAGCTACACGGGCGTGTCCCTGACCGTGCCCTAACTCCACAACACAGAAACATTTACACGCTCAACAACACGGGCGTGTTCCTGGGCGTGTAATACCTTCTGCTTCTCAAACATAACAACACGCCCAACATCATGAACGTGCTCCTGGTCGTGCCACACCTACTGCCTCCAACACAATTGACACGCCTAAAGACCCTGAACGTGCTCATGGGCGTGTCCGGCCACAAATCAAGATTCCGGCCAAAACAACCAAACACTCAACAAAGCACTTTTATCCATCAACATCCACTTCACATCATCTTAACAAAACATACCCAAAAACCATCTTAAACTCACAAAAATACCAAAACAAGCCAAAACACAAATCAACTATAAATCACAAATCTCATCACAAACCCTAATCACAAACACAACATCATCACTTCCAACCAACTTACTCTTTTCTTCAATCCACCCTTAAAATCCATGATCAAAACAATCAAAGACTCTTAAACATCTCAAAACCAAACAACACACTCTTAAATCATCTATCAAACTCAATCAAAACTTCAAATAAACAAAGAAATCAAAAGAGGACTTACCAAAGTTACAAAACTTCTTGAATCACCAACTTGATCACTTAGATCTTCCTTCAATTTGAGTCTAGCACATCAAGATCCTCTCTTGTTCTCTTGTTTCTCTTGTCTATGGAGGAGCCGGCCAACAACAAAGGAAAGAGAAGAAGAAAAGAAAAACAAAGACAAGTCAAACTTCTCCTCTTCTTTAAATCTCCACCAAGCAATTCTAACAAAGCAATTACTTAAATGCCCTCATCCATTTGTTTTGATTTCCTTAAAAACACTTACCCCTTTTTAGTAATTTCACAAAACACAAATAAATATCTTCTTCCCTTGACCACTCTCTTGACTTATGTATATGTTATATATATTATCATATAAACAACATATACATTTCTCTCTACACAATCTTTTCCTCTTTAAAACAATACATACACATTCTCTTTTCAATTTCTTTCTTATCAACATAACATATACACATAATTCAAACAAACAACAATTATATCCAAACTTCTAGGGCACACATGGGGATATTACACATGTGGCATGCTTGAATTGGCCTAACATATAATGATCAAATTTTGCCTACCACGTAGCCTTGGTATGGTTGTACTTGACTTTAGTCCAAGCAGGATATTTAGAGTTTTAGAATTTTACTATTATTGAATTTGCCACTTGTCCCTTTCAAATTGGTTGCTCAATTCGCACCTCTATTTTCTATTACTGATTCAAATTAGCCGAGTGAACTACCATCTGATTCGGTTGGACTTTACGTCGTCCGTTGAAAGTTTGGAAATGATGCTCAATTGGAACCTTACTGAAGCTTTTGGACAATTTCTCTCAAGCATGGTTCGATCATACCAAGATGTAATCTTGACGGGATTTAGTGTCCCACTAAAGATTTGCGAGTACCAGCTCGACGAGAACCTTACTGGATAAACTTTAAGTTTTTTCTTCAATTATTTCCTGGTTGGACTGCCTGTGGTTCGCAAGGAAATTAGGAGCGACGTTGGTTGGGAACCTTACTGTGTCACTTTGGATTAAAATTTTATGCTCTTGTCTGGTAGGTCCATAGATAGTATCATTGAGACTAATCTATTTTCAATAACGTTTTGAGTTTTACATGTTTCCTCACAGCAAACCTTAATAACAACATTATTTCTATTTAGTTTGATTACCTAAAATCAAAATAGAGTTTAATAAGCTAAGGATTTGGCTAACAAAACCCACCAAAAGCACTCCAAATGCAAAAATTATAGAGAAAATGAGAAGAAAGTGAGAGGAAAAACAATTCTTCATAACTGGAAATGGAGAGAAAAAGAAAAGAGAAGAAAAAAGGATGCTGGGATTATTATATCTAACTATTTACTAATGAACACTTAAATCGACCTGCATATTTACCAACTAAACAGGAAAATGGTTAGTAAAATTTCTTTTAGAAGAACCTTACTGACTAAAAATATATTATATCAGTAAATGTGGTACCTAAAAATCCAATCTAAATTAAAAAATGCCGATGAGTCACTATATCTCTTAGCAAATTTGGGTGTAGGCGACTCATTTATTGATATATTCTAAAATCTCTAGGTAACTATAACGCTTAAATGTCCTGCCAAAATGAAATTAATTTGCTAACGAAAACATATATCTCTTGGTAATTGTGTCTGTATAAATAACTTTGTTGATCGTAAAACAAAATCTCTAGATAAATATTATTAAAATATTATAAAATGTACCGAAAGATATGTTAGTAAATCTTTTTATAAAATGACTACACTTTAAGATTAAGCAAAAAATTGTCGAAAGATATGAAAAATTCTCAGTAAATTCTTAAAATTTACCGACATATATTGCGATTCATTAACAAAGCAACTAATAAAAATATTATGCACAAATACTTTGGCGCTATATTTACCAATTGCTCTCTTCATGTCTCTTAGTGGATGAGTCAGCAATAGGTGGCGATCTAGGTCTTTGCCCCACATTTACTAGCCACATACATATTCCGCCAGGAAATATCATCAGTATACTCAGCGTCAAATTATTTGCATCATATTATCAACGAAAGTGTAATTTCTATTGGTAATCTATTTTTAAAATTTACAAATTTTTTTTTCCAAGCAGTATGTTGGTAATCTATCAGTCATTAGTAGCATATTTGTTTTCATCGGTGAATTACGTTCATAAATTGCGTGTATTTTATTTAGTGATTATATCTTTTTCTTCTTTGAGGAAATGAAACCCAAGCCTTGCTCATTGCTATTGAAAAGGTTATTAACCATTTTCATAAATGCATTTTCAAATATGGACTTGAAACTATCGTATTACATATAAAAAATCTGGCTAGCTTCAGATTGTATCTTTTCTTTTGCAAATAGGAAATGTAGCAAGGTCACATATTTATAGTATTTACTATCTCTAAAGCTTCCATTAGGACAAATGGGGTATTTGTGACACATTTATATCCCATATACATTAATACATACAACATGTATATGTAAAATACATATATGTAATACAAGAATGTCACAAAAACTAATAGTAGAAAGTCTCTCTTTTTTTAATAACAATAAATTATCCTTTATAATATAATTTTGAGTTTAATAGGTAAATAAATATATGCATAAATAATTAGTTGACAAAATACAAATTTTAATAGAAAATCTCTAGAAAAAATTACTAGAGTTTTATTTGTATTTTCAATAAATCTCACAACCAACAAAAACACAACCTGTATTGAAAGTATACTTCCAAAATAAAATTTCTCAAATTTTATCATCTCTCCATGAATTGCTCAAATATTTAAACACTCATATAAAATGTATTAAACACTAAACATTTCCCAAAATCATGATACTTCTCAATCTCCATTTCTTTGTGCAAGATTAATCGTTCAATAAATAAAAATAATGTACATTTTATTCCTACACAAAATTATATAAAACCTCATTTGTTTCAAATACATTTACAAATGATTAATATACTATACAAATCAAATGTTCTCAAATAGTCTTTATACATGATATGCAACACTAATGGTCTCATGGCATGCATAACCTCTAAACCTTAATCACAGTCTGAACTTCTATGATCTACTCCTCTAATACATGCATGATACATACTACCGTGCTAAGCATATAGCTTAGTGGTACATAATTTAAAATAATATGCATGCATAATTAGATATTCTTTCTCATAATAAAATTTTACAACATTAATACAAAGCCTTTGTTTCCTCATAATCCATATACACATGCATTACACATCTTACATACACATTGAGCGCAATAACCCCTATATAATTAATAGGTCTAGTTATTACATCACAGTTTCTTGACCCAGCTTTACTCGGGTTCATTTTCAGTCTCAATTTCATAAACTAGCTCTGTTCATGTCTATTAATGCGTGCATAATTAATCTCAATAGTATTAGACCAGTAATTGTATAGGGTGACAAACACATAATAACATTATAGGTTGTCACATTCTCATCATATTATCACATTTCCTCTTTCTTTCATCATTTCCAAATTTTATTTCTCATTTCTTGTCACATTGTTTATTTCTCATATTTTTCATTCATTTTAACATATTTCGCATTTAATACATTAAGTCCATAACCATTGCAATAGCCATTTTACAATGGCTCAACATATTATATTTCATGCTTTTCATATACTTTTACTTAAACTCACGCACTTATCATATAAAAACCAATAACAAAGTGACATAATACATTCACAAAATCACAATGTGTTATGTCAATAACAATATTATTAACAATAACGTTTATTAAATTATGTACTAACCTCAATTATACCAAGTTCCAAGCCTTAATTTTTCAATGTCTTTCATCTCTTTGATTTTACAGCCTTATATTACTTAATCCTAAATCACATTATAAATACAAATATCTCATTAGCATTCTATTCTAAGCCATTTTAATCAATTAAACAATAATTAGAACCATTCTACTTCAAAAATTCACCAAAACCCTAATTCACCGTTACTACCTCTTTCAAATTACTACTAAACATATCCATTTTCATCATTCAATCATATAATCATCAATAATACATCAATATAACATTATTACAATCCCTTTTTGTAATTATTGGAATCTTCTACAAAAACTCAAATTTCACATATCCATTCTATAAACCTTAAATTCATCATCCATGTCCATCTCAACAAATCAATCATTAAATCATCATATACACATTCTAATCACTTTATAACTATCATCTTCCCCAATTAACAATCATTTTCTCTCTCTAACCATTCCAAACATAATCTTAAAATTAAGTAAAAACAAGCTTAGAAGAAAAAAAATACTTAAATCTTGGTTTTCCTCCAATAAAATTTTTGTTTCTTCAAACACTTAGAATTTCAAAGGAGAAGAAAGGAGGAAGAATAAGATGAAATATGTTTTATTTTTCTTCTTATTTTACTAACCACGCATATATATATATTTAATTAATTAATTAATTAAAAATTTTAATTTTCTTCTTTCACTCAAAATTAATTTAATTTTTAATTATTTAATTAATTTTTAAATTTTCTCATAATGTTTCACTGTCCAAAAATTATTTTAATTTTGAATTATTTTTTATTTTTTATTTAATTCTCATCTTCTATCAATAAATATATAATAATTAATTAATTTAAATTATTATTATTATTATTATTATTATTATTATCATCATCATCTTTTCCAATACAACTTTATACTAGACATATATGTGATGTATATTATATATATATGTATATGTTTTATATATCTCATATTTATATCAAATATATATAACATGTTTACATTTCATACCTAATATATGTACATTTTATATTTCTCTCTATCAATTATATCTATCTAATTCTCCATATTATTTACTCCAATGTATACTAAAATAGGGGATGTTACAGTGTTGAACCACCCCATAAAACTAAATGGATTGTTATGTTTTGACATTTCTTCTTAATGAATTTTATTCGGTAAAAAAAATAAGAGGAAATATTTTAATATTTGCATTCCATATCATTTTTTTCTGCTTTTTATGCATATGCAAATTTAAGAAAAATGTTTTAAAAATTTTGGTTATTATTTTTCCAACTGAGATATAATATATTTGTTTATTGAGGGAAGGGAAAACATAACACATGTTGCTCTTATATTTTTGTTATTTTATTTAATTTATTATGATCTATTTTCAGTTAATTTTTTATTAGGAAAAATTAAAGGTTTTTATTAGTTTACATTTATTATAAAAATACAAAATATAGAATGAACCAAGTATGTTAATTTTATGTTGAATTAGTAGTGAAAATCAACCAAAAGCAAGAATAATTTCAAGTTAATTTTATTTTTATCTTATGTTATTATATACAAATAGAAAAATCACAATACAATAATTTCTAATTGATAAATTATTAAAAAATAGAAATGTTTTTTTTTCAAAATAAATTATTTACGAGACTATGATAATAAACAAGTTCACGGTTAAAAAACTAGTCTTGAAAATGATAGCACAACAATTTCAGCTCGTGAACATTCAGCTACTCTTAGCTCTGTCTCAGTTTATAAATTTTACTCTGATCTTCATACAGTTTTTCTTGAGAAGGGCTAGAGAGGGTGAAATGGGTAGCAATTTTAGCTATTGTTTGTTTCTAATTTTTACAGTAATTTCTATTTCATGTTTGATTTATGAGGTTGCTAGTGATAATGCCGCCACGCCTGTGGTTGGCTCAAAAAGGGAAGATTTGGAAACAATCACTGGCGGAGGAGGCTGTAGCTATAATCCTGCTTCTCCTCGGCCTCTGTCGTTGGCATGTCTACCACCAAATATCATAAGAGATTATCATACAATTCAGAATTTCAAAACCAAAATTAATTACGATCCCAATAGCGTAACGAAGTCATGGAACAACCCAAATCCCTGTACATATAAAGGCTTCGATTGTGCTATTAGGCCTGACACCAACGTGATTTCTGTAGCTGCAGCAAAATTCAACGGCTACAATTTTGATGGCACAGATATTCAGATAAAAGATTTCATTGATCAATTGAAAGATTTGGCAATATTCCATGCTAATTCCAATAATTTCACTGGAATTGTTCCAAAAGAAATTTCAATTTCAAACATCAATTTTCTATATGAGTTTGATATAAGCAACAACAAGTACAGTGGTGAATTCCCTTCAGCAGTTCTCGATGCTAAGAACTTAACCATCTTGGACATCAGGTTCAACCAATTTTCCGGGTTAGTTCCAAGAGAAGTGTTTACACTAGATCTCGATGTACTTTTCATCAACAACAATAAATTTAATGGAAATCTTCCAGATAATGTAGGCGATACACCAGCTTTGTATCTCACTTTAGCCCATAACAATTTCACTGGCCCCATCCCAAGCAGCATTGGCAAGGCCAAAAATCTGCTTGAAGTTCTTTTCTTGAATAACGAATTCACTAGCTGTTTACCATATGAAATAGGGTTTTTGTCAAAATCTACAGTTTTTGATGTTAGCTTCAATAAGCTAACAGGTCCTATACCACGTTCTTTTGCTTGCTTAGCAAAGATAGAGATCCTGAATTTGGCCAAAAATGAGTTCTATGGTCCAGTGCCGGAGATGGTTTGCAAGTTACAAAATCTGCAAAATCTGTCATTATCAAGCAATTATTTCACTGAAGTTGGTCCTGAGTGTCGAAAATTGATGGCTTTAAACAAGCTTGATGTTAGAATGAATTGCATTTTGGACCTTCCAAATCAGAGATCAGCGGCTGAGTGCAAAGCTTTCTTTTCAAAGCCAAGAATCTGTCCAAATGAGAAGTCATTGACTTATGTTCCTTGCCGGAAAAATTCGTATCTCAGTGCAACCGGAGCTGCGGATGTCCAATCAAGCATTGCTGCAGCTCCTGCCTCAGCTTATAGATCTTATGATGCTCTTTCACCAAATAATAAGTTGTGATCTTAATTTTAAATAATTTTTGTTAATTAAGGCCATGCAATGAAGTTATAATATTGTGCTATATTGATATGGGTTTTTGTGGCTATGTATGCATTTTATGGTCAAATAAGGTTTTGTGTTTCAGATTTATATATATATTTTTTAATGTATAATGTGATGAGTATCCATCTAAAGATCAATTGTGCATCCAACCAAATGCAACTTAATTACGATTGTAAATTATATTTTGTGTCGGTAGACTCGTAATAGTTCATGCCTTAATGCTCAACTTCCATTATTCGTAACATGTCTTTTTCCAATTGAACATTTTTATCTACTAATTTGATGGCAACCACAGAATTAAAAGGATAATAAGGTAAATGTCCAATAATTAAAAATGTTAATAATTTTTTTTAATAAATTTAACTTTGGCCGTAATTTCAACTCAACATCTCATTAAAAAATTTAAATATATGAGCCTAAATGTGAGAGTTTAATGCTCTGTACTTTAAAGAATATATTTTATATGAATAAAAGCATTTTAATCAATTTTAGTCTGATGAGTGTAATTATTTAAAAAAATAATAATGGTCTCTTTAATTAAATATGTCAGAGATTTAATAAATATGCACAAAAAGTTATAAAATTTATTAGCTAAATTGAAAATAATTAGTGAAGTTTACTCTTAAGACCCAAATCTATTATCTATTTTAAATTTAAATAATAAATAACTCATTTCACTTTTTTTTTATATTGACTTATTATTATAGGGAAGTTTGAAGCATATTAAAAGTCTCTTAGAGATTTAGTACTTTTAACAAATATTCAGTGGCTAAAAACTTTAATTATTTAAAGAAGACAAAACAACAACATATAAATAAATTACCTATTTATTAATTTATGAAGTTATTAAGAATTTTGCCAAGATAAAAATATAAAATATTATATTAAAAAGAATTTTTATTTTCTCCTAAAAAAAGATTCTTTAATATTTCTAAAGCCATAAATAAAAAAAATATATATGAATATAAACAATTATTGTAGTACTCATATCTCTATCCATATTAAAAAAAAGTTATTAGTCTGTCTTATATTATTTTTTTCTCTCTTTTTTTTTTAAAAAAAAATAATAGTATTTATTTATTTTCTAGGAAATCCCCTAACAAAATTGTTAGGGAAAAAAAACCTAATCCTTTCGGATAATCCACAAATGAATGAGTGAATAAAGAAGTTTTTGTTTAAAATAAAATATTAAAAAAAAAGAAAAAAGTTGACCTAAAGGCTATTAGAGTAGGTCCCAGATATTTGTCTTGATTTTATTAAAGTAAAAGATACGATAAACACTAGAGATAAAGAGTGCGTGAGGAGAGTCTGAACTAAAGCTTCGATTTTTTCATATTAGAAAAAAAAAGTATCCGTTGATTAATATATTATTATTATAAAAATTATTATAATTTTATTATAAAATGCCCAATCATTATGCCTATATATATTTATTATTCTTTAAAAAAAAACTTTAGACAGATATAATGTGGGGGCTAATGAATATGGGACCCACAAATTTCAGCTTCACCGAAAAATTAGAATAATGTCACTGTAATAAACAAGTGTTGCTTTATAAAAATAAACAATATTAATTAATGTCATAAAAATCTTGTGCCCAAACCACACGACATGGACTTGAATCGTCCAGCTGGAGGCGATGTAACATGCCAGTAATATTTCATGTTTTCGGGGTCAAAATTGGAATCGAAATTTTCCACTTATTTTATCTTATCTCTTAACGAGACAATAACTTTTTTTATATTTATTGTTAAATAATAAATGAGTGATTAAATAGAGTAAAAGTATATTTTATTTTTTAATTGTTATTATAAATTCAGATTCATCAGATAAGTTGAATTGAAAAATTCGAAAACCAAAACTAATATGGTCCTTTTAGTGAAAATTAAGATTAAACCTCTTGAATTAGTACAACTCATATTCAAATTGAAAAATGCTTTAGCATCTTTATGGAGACAGGTGTATCAAGAATCCGGCCCCCTAGTCTCTATTTTGGTTCAGTTATTTTAGGATGGGATTTTGCTAAGGTAGTTACTAGCAGCCCCTAGACATTTGATAAGCACGCTTTGCTAACCTATTGCCTTTAAAAAGGAGAGATTCCCACCCAAATTCCTATCCACACTATGGAGATTTCGGAGCAAGTGCATGATGTCCCTTTGGGGTTTATGTCTAAATATGTAGGCAGGCAAGTTGGCGATTTCACTGGGATGTACATTGAGTCTGATTATAGTAACTCTGATGGGATATGGAAAACCTTCATTGGGATAAGAGGGGAGTTTGATGTTTGTGTTCCTTTGAAAAGACAAATGAAAATAATAAAGTTAGGAGGCGAATAGTCTTATGATGAATTTCAAATATAAAAGACTACCTACGTTTTGTTTCATTTGTGGAATTGTTGGACAGTCAAGAGAGATTTTGTTCAAAATTCTATGACTGCAAACAGGAAGGGGTTGTTAAACCATATGGAATCTAGATGATAGCAGACATAGGAAAATAGAGTAATAGGAGTGGCGGCGAAAAGTGGCTTAGGGAGTCTCCACCTAAAATGATGATTGGAAAAGAGCAATCAAACCAAAACAAAGATTGTGCAAATTTGATAAGTTAGCAAGGCAAGACAACATCTTAGGGATCTGATGGCGTGGTAAATGGCATGAATGACGAAGTAATCTAAAATTTCTAAAGGCTAATTGGGGGTTAGCTTAAGGAAACTAAACTCAGTGGGCGGTGATAGTTGTGATCAAAGTGGGCTCATTATTATTGATCCCAAACGGTGTTGCATGGAGGAGGGATTTGATATAGAAATTGTAGAAGAGGGGATACAACCAATAATTGCGTTGTCTAAAAAATAAAAAATTATCAAAGGCAGACCTGGCCCAGCAGGTCTGCCAAGCCCAATGAGCACTCTAGGCGGGAATCGTCGTGGGATGAGAACCTACGGAAAATTCAGGAATTGAAGGACTTAGTGTTAAAACTAAGCCCAATTTTATTTCTTTAATGGAGTTAATAGTAGGGAGAGATAAGGTTAAGAAGATCTAGAGGAGTCTCCAGTTTGAGGGTTCTTTAATTATTAAGGGTCTCAGTCATGGAGGAGGAATTGCTTTGGTGTGGAAAGAGGGTAATTCAACTCAGGTATTCAATTACTCTCATAACATATTGATGTGATAAATCAATTAAGAGAGATGGAGGAATGGAGACTTATAAGGTTTTATGGATTCCAGACCGAAGTCATGGACGGGATTCATGGAATTTATTGTGAGTATTATGCTCAAAGTCAAAGCTCCCTTGGTGTATTATAAGTGACTTTAATGACCTTTTGGTCCAGTTTGAGAAGAAGGGACAAGTGAGACACCCATAATCTCTTATTTCTTGGTTTCAACATACTGTGTAGGATTGCAGTCTAATTGACCTCAGGATGAATGGATATCACTTCCAATGGGAGAGAGGGAGAGGTTTAAGTGCATGGATTGAAGAAAGAATGGATAGAGCATTAGAAAATCAAGATTGGGTTAATTGTTATGGGGATTCTAAATTGAGGAATTTGGGGATGTGCAGTTTTGATTACTTTCCAATCTTTCTTAAGGTCTCTGCATAAAGTAATAAAAATCACAACCCACACAATAACAAGCTTCCAAGTTTAAAAATGCATGGTATGAGGTAAATTGTTGGAATATTATTTTAAAAAGTTGAAAAAACTATTTTTCATTTCCAATTCAAAGCAAAATTAAAGTATGTGAATTGAAATTGCAAAGATGCATGGGGTGCTCAACAAAGAGATGTTTAAAATGAAGATTGAGCATTGTCGAAAGGTTATGGAGATAAACATAAGGGGAAGGGACTTTGTCTCCCAAGCTTAATATTAGGAAGCAAAAAAAAGGAATTAGAGACTCTTATGAACAAAAGAGATTGTTTCCTTAGAGAAAGGGCCAACAATTTTGGCTCTCCTCGGGGGACAAACAATTTTGGCTCTCTTCACGGGAAAAAACTGTAATGTGTGAAATTTTATATAATGATTTTCATTATTATATATATTGAACTGTGTATAATGTTATGTGTTGCCGAAGATTTGAAATTGATAAAAAAAATAAGGTTGAATAAGGCTTAAAAAGTAAAAAATTAAATTCGTATATGAATTTAATCAGTAATTTCAAAAAAAAAATTTAAAGTGATAAAAATTACGAAAATATCTGTGACCATAAAATAAAATTCTACTATAATTAGGATATGAAATATGAGTAATAAGGCTTTAAAATAATTAAAATAATTATTTTTATAATTTTAGAAATCTAGAAACCAAATTAAGAGGCAATTAAAGAAAGTATGTGAACTGAAGTTAAGATATGTGCATCACATAGAATAGAAACTCAAGATATTACTAAAGTTAAATGTTGACTTCTTTCTTCTTCTTCTTTCTCTTTAGGTTGAATTCATCATTATCATCCATCGCCATTTCTTCTTCTTTCTTTCCTCATATTTCATACTTTTCTTAAAAATTATGGATTCTTAGAAAATAATTCAAGGTTTTGATGAGAATCAGCAAGTGTATGTGTGATTCTTCAAGAACATCATTATAAAACTAAAAAAAAATTGAGAAAAGAGAAAAGAAAATGTTAATTGAAGAGGTTATCACTTGTATATTATATAGTTTGATATTAATTGAATTTTCTTAATTTTAATTGTTTGTAGAAATTGTTTATGGATTTATGTCACACCTCACCTCCGGCCTAATTTGAGTTAGGGGAGGCGAGGCACAATGATCCTAGGATTCGAGTTAATTTTAAGCCATCAGATACTATGAAGAATCTTTTTTAGAAAAATATCTAGATCATGAAACATTATTTTAGAAGCATTTATATTTGTTATTACAATTTTACTTTTAATATATATATATATAAATATATATATATATATCTCAACGTTCAATTTTTCTTTTTAGAATTATACATCTTGCTCATCTATTGGTTTATATAATAGCTCTTAATTTAGGTGAAAGATGAGAAGAAGCTTGAAGTTTACTTGTTAGTGATTAAGCTTATGTTGAAACATGTGTCAATCATCATGCATATCAGATGCCATCTAATTTCCTATAACCTTCCTCTTCCATTTACACTTTAATGGGCAACAAATTCGTCTCCTTTTACTTAATATTATAGAAATGATAACTACCTATAAATTAGGCAATTATTATATTCCCTGAGCCATTATTCTGCCGTTTGGCCCAACCTCCTTACACGTTAGCTCCCTTCTAGAATAATACAAACACTTATTTTTCATTCATTTTGTAGTGTGACAAGTTGGCATATATGTGTCCCATATTAACATGATTATCATGGTTATAAAAACAGAACCAGACCGGCCGATTCAACCCGGTTTTCCGGGAACCGGCAGCCCTTCCGGTTTGGTTCAACTATAAAAACCAGTTTATATGAAAAACCGGATAAAATTTAAAAAACCGGGTAAAACCGGTAAAAACCGAATTTTACATTAAACCGGTTAAAATCGGATTTTTTCCCCAAAAATTTAAATTACACCATTTTTCACTAGGTAACTCTTCTTGTGCCGTTCGGTTTCCTAAACCTAATTTGATTTCATATTCACGCACGAGAGTCAGACAGTCTCCCACCTTCAATTGCTCCGTTTTTTGGTATTTTTTCTTTAATCTTCTGTTGTACTTTCAAAGTTATGATTATGAATTGTTAGCCATTCGTTTTCTATTATCTTGTTTATGTGCATTACAGCTTAAGGTTGAAAGATAGGTGAGATGTTTATAACTTAAGTTAATTTATTTTATATTGTGTTTCTTGAATCAAAGTAATATTATGAGTTTATACTTTTTAAGGATGACAAAGAACAATAGATCTTATGATCCAATCGATTATGAATCAATTAATAAAATGAAGTTTTGGATCATTGAAAAAGAAGGAGAAGGAGAACAAGAGCTTGATTATGATGAGTTAGAAAATTTAATGGAAGAACATCCAAAAAATATAGGTGACTCAAGTTCTCCAGGTTTGTTTTCATTTTTAGATAATTTATATTATATAATATTGAAAGTGCTGTAATAATATATTTTTGTTATGTATTTTCTAGATCTTGAAAATGATATTGTCATTGGAATGGATCAACAAGGAGGTGAAGATAATGAAGATAGAGGTGAAGATAATAAACATGGAGATGAAGATGAAGATGAATAAAATGTTATATTATGTCTTAGACTTTTATGAGAGTTGAATTTTAGTGAATTATTATGTTATTTTATGTTAAACTTGATAATTGATGTTTATATGTTGTTTATTTTGTTAAAAATTGATGCTAGTTTAGTGATTATTAATCTTATATTTATTATGTAATATAATTATAAAATATAATATGAAAAATCAAAATACCCGGTTCAACCGGTGAATACCGTAAAAAACCAATAAAATCGCGTATCAGTAGCTAGTCCGGTATGATGTCCGGTACGGTTTTGATAATATTGATGATTATGCATGTCTCTTTCTTTTTAACACTCATAATTTTATTAATATATAATTAAATAAATAATTTGAAGGGGTAAATGAATTCTTAAAAGAGAAAGTATAGTAATATATGTATTGAATATAAAAGAAATATATCTAAAGTTAAATAGTAAAAAGAAAAATCAAAGATAAATAGTAAAATAATAAAAATAAAAAATAATTTAAAATAAAATTATATTTGAATGGAAGATGAAAAATTAAAATTTTAAAAATAAATAATAATTAATTAAGTAAATAATTAAAGAAGAAATAAAATCAAAAATAGAATTTTACAAAAATAGAATTTTGCTTATCTTCTTCTCATCTCTCTCAAGGCCAAATTTCTCCATGGATGAGGGGATAAATTTTTGATCCCAAATACACAAGATTGCATCAAATTTTCAAGAAACAAAGATGAATTTGGAGGTTTTGTAAGAGGTAAGCAAGCTTTCTTTGTATTTAAGAGGTTTTCTTATAAATATATGGTTATGGGTAAATTGAAAATTTGATAGAGTATACTATAATTGTTAGAATAGATGTGAAGGATGTTATTTTGGTGTGGAAGTAAGGATTATATGGTTGGGTGGTTGAACAATTAGGATTGATAGAAGTTTGAGAGAGATAGTAGTAAATTTAGGGTTTCGGATGGAGAGTTATAAAGAGATGATGTTTATTGAATTTAATTATTTAAATTATGTTACAATATGATTCTAATGGTAGAAATAAGTTTAAAACTCAATTTGGAATTGAGTAGAATTGACTTCCAATGTTAAAGTATATTAGGGTTAAAAAAATGGAAACTTGAAGGAATTATGCTAATTTGAATTTATTAGTTAAAATACATAGAAATATGATTCTAATTAATTGTGTACACTTATATTTTTTATTAGGAAGTGAGTAAAGCAAAATTCTCCTATCAAAGTGATGAAGGGTAATAAGAGAACTTGGTGTTGGGTGGAGTTTTAGCTCACATTGTATCATTTGTGACGTTAGTACATACTTTGAAACTTATCTTAATTAGTTGCTTTGCTTTGAACATGGCACATTGCATGTGAATAAATGTGTTATGTTACTTGAATATGAGTACATCACTACAAGGAAAACTGAACCAGACAACGCTTTCTGGCCGTTGTCTGATGAAGACAAACACCGTTGTCTATTGAAGCGATGTCTGATAGCATTTCAGACAGCGGTTTTAAAACCGTTGTCTGATGTAGGTTTGCACAACGGTTTTTAAATTTATTAGACAACGGTTTTTTGCCGTTGTCTGATGATCGTTCCGACAACGGTTTCTAATTTATAAGACAACGGTTTTTAACCGTTGTCTGATGGTTTCCACAACGGTTTTGAAATTGTCAGACAACGGTTTCTAAATTTTCAGATAACGGTTAATGAAGGTTTAGACGACGCTTTTTGACCGTTGTCTGATGAAGACAAAAACCGTTGTCTGATGAAGACAAAAACCGTTGTCTATTGAGAAGATGTCTGATAGCATTTCAAACAACGGTTTTTAACCGTTGTTTGATGAAGGTTTAGACAACGCTTTTTGACCGTTGTCTGATGAAGACAAAAACCGTTGTCTATTGAGGCGATATCTGATTAAGGTTTATACAATTCTTTCTTATTAAAAACTGTTGTCTGATTAAGGTTTACACAACGCATTTTTATTAAAAGCCATTGTCTGATGAAGGTTTATACAATGCTTTCTTATTAAAAACCGTTGTCTGATTATATAATGAAGGTTTACACAACGCTTTTTAATTTTTCAGACAATGGTTAATTAATCTAAAATCGTTGTAGGACGCTAAATACAACGGTTAATTAATGTGCACACTGAATATTAGACAATAGTTTCAATGTTCATTTTTGTTAGACAAAAGATCTCAATTTTGATCCTTGACAACTCAAATTGAATGATCCATTTAACATGTGTTTGAAGAATCTTGTTGCAGGATTAGGTTGCTTCAAAAAGTCTGAACAGAACACTTCTAGCGGTCGCACCCGACATGAATACGACCGCACCATGCAATTGAAAGATGAAACCTTATCACAGTAGGTTTCGCGGTCAGAAGCCCGACCTAAGTCGTGACCGCACTTCAAGAAGAGTGACCGTCCCAAGTTATGGACGACCGCTACTCAAAGGCCTCGAATCATTCTAATCACAGTAAGGTTCGCGGTGACAAGAACGGTGAATGACACGGCCTCACTTGCTGCTGTGGTGACCGCCCATTAAGAGTCGCGACCGCTCTACAATTCAAGAAAAATTTGCTTAAAGAGACAGTAGTGTTCGCGTCCTCAGGTGCGTCCAGAAGTTCGACGCGAGAACCTCAATTCGACCGCGAGATGCTACCTAGGGCGACCGCGATATTCAAATTATGGCGGACATCTCTTCTGCCCTGTCAGAGAATGACACGTGACATGACCGTTGTAAACCCACTTCAATATTCAAAAAGGGCGACCGCACCTTGGCTAGGCGCGACCGTCCAGACAATCACAGCATGGGCAAGATTCCTGCTGCAGCGCACTATAATTTGACCGTTGAAGTATTTAAAGTAATTTTAAAATGCAGCGACCGCTCCTTGTCCAAGGATGACCGCGTGCTGTATGAGCGCGACCATCCTGGTATGCAGGACGACTACGAAATACTTCGGACAGTTTAAGTAAAGAAGGTCTAAGCTGACAAGACTTTATTCTCACTATCAATAACGGCTAGTAAGACCACATTGGCTATAAATACAATGTTTCTATGAGAAAACAAAAAAACAAGAAGCAAGAGAAAATAGATTTTGATAGCCAAGCAACAAATTTTCTTTTACTTAAACTTACATTTGAATTGTAATGAATGTTAGGTGTTAGCATTGAAAACACCATTGTATAAGTTTGAGTGTGAGCTTGGAAAAACACTTGGGTTGTGAGAGTAAGCCTTGTAAAATTCTTGTTTGGGTTGTGAGAGTGAGCCTCAAAAACTCCTTTAAAGGTTCTTGAGTGTAAGCCTTAGAAAACACTTGTGAAGTTAGGTGTGAACTTGTGAAAACACCAAAGTTGGAAGTGAGCTTGTAAAAACTTCAAAGATTAGTGGAATCTTAACAAGTTGTTAAGGAAGTGGATGTAGGATTGAAGTAAAATCCGAACCACTATAAATCTTGTGTGTTCTTTCTTTCTTCCATTACTCAACCATCTCTTAATTCCGCACTTCTATTTTGTTGAGTTTTTAATTGTCATTATTTCTTGAGGAAACCAATTCACCCCCCTCTTGGTTGCCATCTTGGGATAACAATTGGTATCAGAGCCTGAGATTTCTTAAACTTAATTGTGAAATCTGATCCACTATGGCAACTTCTTCTTCATCAAGCTCTCATGGAAATCTTAACACTATTCTTAGACCCTACTTTGATGGAACTGATTATTCATACTGGAAACACAAAATGTATTTGTTTCTAGACAGTGAAGGGATTGAACTATGGGATTTCATGGAAAGTGAGTGGAAATCTCCCACTTATGAAGTTGATGGTATTCAAGTTCCACTTCCCAAAGCTCAATGGTCAACTAGCAATATCAGAGATCGATTCAAGAACAATAGAGCTGCTTCCATCTTGATGAATTCCATTTCAAGAGAAGAAGGTGGAAGAGTTCAACATTTAACTTGTGCACATTGCATTTGGAAAACACTTGAAAACTACCATGAAGGTACGACTCAAGTGAGATTTACCAAGAAACAAATGCATGTTCATGAGTATGAGCTATTCAAGATGAAACCAAATGAAAATGTCACCGACATGACAAATCGCTTGCTTGCTATTGTCAATGAACTAAAGAAGTATGGCAAGGTATATGATCAAGGTGATGTAAACAGTAAAATCTTAAGAGCCCTAAGAGCTAGAAAGAACTTTGAATCCAAAGTATCATCCATAGAAGAAGCTCATGATCTCAGCACATTAAGAACCGATGAGCTAGTTGGAAAATTACTCACATTTGAGCTACACAGTGAGAAAGAAGAAGATCAAGGTGAGAAAGAAAAGAGAAAACCAATTGCACTCAAAGCAATAAAAGAAGTTGAGAGCTCAAGCAATGAAGGTACTGATGATGAAGATGAAATGGCAATGTTCTCAAAAAGAATCAATGAATGGAAAAGGAAGAAAAGATTACAAGCAAACAAAGGTACACCTCCTAAATTCTCCTTCAAAGATAAAGAAAAGAAAAATGAGGTAAAATGCTATGAATGTGGAAAAACTGGTCACATCAAATCGGATTGCTACAAATTAAAGAACAAAAGGAAATGGGATAAAGAAAAGAAAAAGTCTCTCAAAGCCACATGGGATGACTCTTCTTCAAGTGAGGAAGAAGAAGAAGAAGGAATTGCAAATCTATGTCTCATGGCTATTGAAGATGACTCCAATGAGGTAAGTACTCAATCCTTTGATCTAGTAGCACATGATGATATAAATGATATAGATGATAGTGATTTGATTGAGCACATGAATTTTAAAATAGAAAAATATTTTTCTAAAATGATGCTTTATAAAGAGAAAAACTCTAAGTTAGAAAAAGATTTTATATGCTTAAATAACTCTACCTTAGAATTGAAAACCTCAAATGAACACCTGATGAATACGATAGGAGAGTTAAATAAAAACTCACATGACTTAGAAAAGGTGATTAAAGAAAATGAAACATTGAAGCATGAGCTAAAAGAACTAAAAGAATCAATTTCCAAATTTCATAAAGGAAAGGAAGCATTAAATACATTAATTAATAACCAAAGATCACCTTCCTTAAAGTATGGATTAGGATTCAATGGCTCAACCAACATTGCACCAAGTAAACCAACATTTGTAAAAGCATCTACAATTGAAATTTCTGATGATCATATCAAAGATGCTTGCACCAAGTCTAAAAGTACCAAAAGTACTTCTTATGGTTTGCTAGGAGATAAAGCTAAAAATAATTATGCATTGTTGTTCACCAAACTTGCACAAAAATCACATACTTGTAGCTGCATGCATAATACGTTAAATACAAAAAGAAAAATGCAGAAGTATAGAATGCCATGGCAATGCACATATTGCATGAAATTCGGACACAAAAATTTCTATTGTTATATAAGAAAGGCTCATCTCAATTTAGAAGGCACTTTTACTACTAATCATCAAGGACCCAACTTCATGTGGGTACCTAAAAGGAGATGATCACCATTGACTTGCAGGTATGCCTAAAATCTACTATCAACGAAAGCACATGGCTTGTAGATAGTGGATGCTCAAAGCATATGACTGGAAATGCAAAGCTCCTTACAAGTATTACCTACAAACATGGAGGTAATGTAACTTTTGGAAACAATGCTAAAGGTAAAATTCTTGGTGTTGGCTCCATTGGTTCTATTGGTAAGGATTTAATAGAAGATGTATGGCTTGTTGATGGTTTGAAACATAACTTGCTAAGTGTTAGTCAACTTTGTGATAAAGCATACTTTGTTAATTTTGATTCCAAAGAATGCAAGATCACGAATTCAAATGATGTTATCATATTTAAAGGTACTAGAACAAACAACACTTATAATATCAACATACATTCAAATCATACATGTTTAATGTCCACTAATAATGATGCATGGTTATGGCATAGAAGACTAGGTCATGATGGTATGGATCAATTGAAATATATCTGTAATGAAAACTTAGTTGATGGCTTACCTAAGATAAAATATGATAAAGATAGGATCTGTGAACCTTGTCAACATGGTAAGCAACACAAAAGCTCATTTAAAACGAAGAGTGTTATAAGTACCTCTAGACCTTTAGAACTCATTCATTTGGATTTGTTTGGACCAAATAGAGTTACAAGCTTAGGAGGCAAATCATATGCATTTGTTCTTGTTGATGATTACTCTAGATTCACATGGGTTAATTTCTTAGCTCAAAAGAATGAAGCCTTTAATTTCTTCAAAATGTTTGCAAAAAGAGTTCAAAATGAAAAAGGATATGTGATCACATCTATTAGAAGTGATCATGGCAAAGAATTTGAGAATGAAAATTTTGAAGATTTTTGTAATGAACTTGGCATTTCACATAATTTTTCTGCTCCTAGAACTTCACAGCAAAATGGTGTAGTTGAAAGGAAAAATAGAACTTTAATTGAAATGGCTAGGACAATGCTCAATGAATATGATTTACCATCTTATTTTTGGGCAGAAGCCGTTAATACAGCTTGCTACATTGCAAATCGTGTTTACAAAAGGCATTTAACTAATAAAACTTCTTATGAGCTATGGAATGGAAGAATTCCCAGAATTGGATATTTTAGAGTATTCGGATGCAAATGCTTCATATTGAATACCAAGGATAATCTTGGAAAATTTTCATCCAAATCAGATGAAGGCATATTCCTAGGATATTCATCATATAGCAAAGCATATAGAGTATTTAACAAGAAAACTCTAGTTATAGAAGAAACAATGCATGTTGTATTTGATGAGTCATCTAAACTTGATCAAAAGAAAGGTATTACTTTCAATGACCCTGCAGGTACTCTTGAACCTCTTGAATCTATTGATGCTCCAAAGATCAATCAACTTGAAGAAAAGACTCAGGATCTACCTACGGATTGGCAATACAAGAAAGATCATCCAAAGGAACTCATCATTGGAGAAACATCTAAGGGAGTAATTACTAGATCTAAAATTAATCATGTTGATGTTAATTTTGCTTTTGTTTCTCAAATTGAACCAAAAACTGTTGAGGAAGCTTTAAATGATGAAAATTGGATAACTGCAATGCAAGATGAACTTAATCAATTTGAAAGAAATAATGTTTGGCAACTTACTCCTAGATCTATAGATCATTCTATAATAGGATGCAAATGGGTTTATAGGAATAAGCTTGATGAAAATGGTCACATTATTAGAAATAAAGCAAGATTGGTAGCCAAAGGTTATAATCAAGAAGAAGGTATTGATTATGATGAAACCTTTGCCCCTGTAGCCAGATTAGAAGCTATTAGAATATTACTTGCTTTTGCATGTCACATGAACTTTAAACTCTTTCAAATGGATGTTAAAAGTGCATTTCTGAACGGTCTTATAAACGAAGAAGTTTATGTTGAACAACCTCCTGGTTTTGAAAACTACAAATTTCCTGATCATGTTTTCAAACTTACCAAAGCTTTATATGAACTGAAACAAGCACCAAGAGCTTGGTATGATAAACTAAGTGCATATTTGCTTGAAAATGGTTTTTCAAAAGGAAAAGTAGACACAACTCTCTTTGTTAAAAAGGATAAGCATAACATTTTGATTGTACAAATTTATGTGGATGACATAATATTTGGAGCTACTAATGAAGTCTTGTGCAAAGAATTTGCTTCTTGTATGACTAGGGAATTTGAAATGAGCATGATGGGTGAACTCAAGTTTTTTCTTGGACTGCAAGTCAAGCAATGTGAAGAAGGGATCTTCATCAACCAATCCAAATATACAAAAGAACTCATCAAGAAATTTGGAATGGATGGCTGCAAAACTAGCAAAACTCCTATGAGCACATCCTTGAAATTAGGTAAAGATGAAAATGGTAAAGCAGTAGATGAGAAGAAATATCGAGGTATCATCGGATCACTACTTTACTTAACTGCTTCTAGACCTGATATAATATATAGTGTATGTCTATGTGCTAGATTTCAAACCTGTCCTAAAGAATCACACTTGAATGCCACTAAGAGAATCTTGAAATATTTGAGTGGTACAATGCATTTAGGACTTTGGTATCCTAAGAATACATCATTTCATATTATAGGATTTTCAGATGCAGATTATGCTGGTAGTATCTTAGATAGGAAGAGCACAACAGGAGCATGTCACTTTCTTGGTAATTGTCTAGTTTCTTGGCATAGTAAGAAGCAAGCATCGGTTGCTTTATCCACAACGGAAGCTGAATATGTTGCAGCATGTTTTTGTTGCACACAAGTATTATGGATGAAACAACAATTGCTTGACTATGGTAAAGTGTTTAACAATATCTCCATTAAATGTGACAACACTAGTGCTATCAATTTGTCTAAAAATCCTATCCAACATTCTAGATCCAAGCATATAGATATTAGACATCATTTATTAAGGGAAAATGTACAAAATCAGAACATAATCCTAGAATTTATAGATACACAAAATCAACTTGCTGATATCTTTACAAAACCCTTGAATGAAGATAGACTTAACTTCATCAAACTTAACTTAGGAATGATTGATGGAATCACTTTGAATTAATTGCCTATCAATGAAGTTTCTGTGTGCATGAATTTATTTTTTCTTAAAACACTAGAAATATCTTCCATCTTTCCTTGAATCTTTCATTTTTAAGTCTTTCGCGGTCACTCCAGTGTCCTTTCGCGATCGCTATCGTTTCTGCCATATTCATTCAAACAAATAACTCTGTGCGCGGTCGAGAAACTTTATGCGCGGACGCAAAAATTTGAACAGTTTCAACTGTTACAGATAATTTCTTCACTCGCGAGCGTACTTATCTTTCAAATGGTCGCTAGACCACATGTCGCGATCGCACCCACTTAAATCTGCGACCGCACTCTGTACACTCTGCCCGAAAATTTATAACCGTTGGCTGTGTGACAGGTCGTAACTCTTAACTTTCAACAGTCATAAACGGCTATTTTCTTTATTTCATCTATTTAAGTGTATGTTACATCAGTTTCTTTGATATTTTGCTTATTAAAACATACAAACTTCCCTCTGAATCTCTAAAATCTTCTCAAAATCATCTGTTTCTCATTCACCCTCTGTTTTCCAGTTTTCTTCTCTTTCTTTCTGTTCTAATGGCTCCCAAAAAGAAAACCACTTCCAAAATAAAAGGACAAGCAAAGAGAGTTCCAGGAATCACAATTAGAGAACCCATAGTTGATCCTCCATCTCCTCCACAGTCTAGAAGAGGTGAGAAAATTCATAAACCTCACCGCCAAACTTCTGAGGAAGATGTTAGGTATGCTATATTGAAGAGAAAAAAGGTTGAGGGAACCAAATCTCCTTTTGGTGGGATGCTTTCAGCCCTAAATATCAAGGACGAGATTGAGAGATTGCTAGATGTCCTTGGATGGAGAAAGTTTGTATTTCCAGAAGAGGTAGGTTATTCCAGTCTGAGCAAGGAGTTTCTTATGTCTTTTCAAATAGAAAAGAGTGCTAACTCTGCACTAGGATGGTATAGGGTTAGGTTTAAACTCTTTGATCAATACCAATCCTTAACCCTAGAAGTTTTTGGCAGCATTTGGAACTTCCCTACTGATGGTATAACCTCCTACAATGACCAAATCTTCTCAAACCAAACTCTTTCTGAATTCTGGCAAGAAATTTCAGTAGAAACTTCTTTTGAAAAGGAATCAAAAGCCAGACACATCAAATCTCTCACCCATTGGATGCTCCATAGGATTATCACCTACACCATCCATCAAAGAGCAGATGGGAATGAGAAAGTAACTAAAAGAGACCTCATCTTTTTATATGCTTTCACCCACAACATCAAAATAAACACAACCAAGTTCTTGATTGACACCCTCTATCATCATGCAGTCACAAGAACTGGAACTTTCTTCCTATACTCACAAATTACTCAAATAGCTAGGCACATAAACCTACTAAATGATTTGAACTTAGCTACTTTGAGAAACCCTTTCAATCTTGCCTCTAGTGCCATCACCATTGACTACTTAGAGCATGCTGGATGTGTAAGGAAGATTGAAGGCCCATATGTGTATTACTTTGGCAAGAAAGGAGTTGTGGATAGACAGAAGAAAAGGCCAAGGTATACAATTGAGGAAGAGGGAGACTCTGTGGAAGTTGTTGTGGAATTACCTCCAAAGGCTACTTCATCAAAAGCTGCTCAAGAAACTACCTCATCCTCTACCCAACTCATCCTCCATGCTATCAAATCTCTCTCCAGGAAACTCTCTAAGTTCAAGAAAAGTGTCTCCAAAAGATTCCAGCACTTGAACAAGAGAATTGGCCTTATATCTCACATGCATCATGATCTATATGATATGCAAGGCAAACTGGACTTGCCTCAATGCAACCTTGAAGATTGGGATATAAGTGATCATACCCAAAGCCTCTGAAGAAGGAGAGTCCATTAGCACTAGCTCTGCCTCTATTGCTCCTCATGATAAAGGAAAAGCTCCTTTAGTAGAAGAAGAGATAGATGAGGATGATGAATCTGATTAGATTTACATAGTTTTTCATAATTTTATATTTACATTTTGTGTTCTGCCTTGATTTGTTTTGCTGTTTACTATCTCCTTGTATTTTTCTCTATATTTTAATAAACATAATATTCACTACTTTTAAATCATCAATGTTTAAATCATCAAACAATATTTAAACTAAATAAACATTTTGCCTATGACAATGGGGGAGAAATGAAATAACTTGGAATGATTGTTGAACATTTGCACCAAGGTATGTTATGTTTATTGACAATGGGGGAGAAATGTTTGCATCAAACAATAACATTTGCACCAAGATAATCTAATAATCACAATGCTCTTAATCATGATTCATGCAAATGTTAAGGGGGAGTATTTTAAACTTATTTTTTTTTCTCATCATTCCATTTGAATTGTCAAAGTCAAAATGGGGGAGATTGTTAGACAAAAGATCTCAATTTTGATCCTTGACAACTCAAATTGAATGATCCATTTAACATGTGTTTGAAGAATCTTGTTGCAGGATTAGGTTGCTTCAAAAAGTCTGAACAGAACACTTCTAGCGGTCGCACCCGACATGAATATGACCGCACCATGCAATTGAAAGATGAAACCTTATCACAGTAGGTTTCGCGGTCAGAAGCCCGACCTAAGTCGCGACCGCACTTCAAGAAGAGCGACCGTCCCAAGTTATGGACGACCGCTACTCAAAGGCCTCGAATCATTCTAATCACAGTAAGGTTCGCGGTGACAAGAATGGTGAATGACACGGCCTCACTTGCTGCTGTGGCGACCGCCCATTAAGAGTCGTGACCGCTCTACAATTCAAGAAAAATTTGCTTAAAGAGACAGTAGTGTTCGCGTCCTCAGGTGCGTCCAGAAGTTCGACGCGAGAACCTCAATTCGACCGCGAGATGCTACCTAGGGCGACCGCGATATTCAAATTATGGCGGACATCTCTTCTGCCCTGTCAGAGAATGACACGTGACATGACCGTTGTAAACCCACTTCAATATTCAAAAAGGGTGACCGCACCTTGGCTAGGCGCGACCGTCCAGACAATCACAGCATGGGCAAGATTCCTGCTGCAGCGCACTATAATTCGACCGTTGAAGTATTTAAAGTAATTTTAAAATGCAGCGACCGCTCCTTGTCCAAGGACGACCGCGTGCTGTATGAGCGCGACCATCCTGGTATGCAGGACGACCGCGAAATACTTCGGATAGTTTAAGTAAAGAAGGTCTAAGCTGACAAGACTTTATTCTCACTATCAATAACGGCTAGTAAGACCACATTGGCTATAAATACAATGTTTCTATGAGAAAACAAAAAAACAAGAAGCAAGAGAAAACAGATTTTGATAGCCAAGCAACAAATTTTCTTTTACTTAAACTTACATTTGAATTGTAATGAATGTTAGGTGTTAGCATTGAAAACACCATTGTATAAGTTTGAGTGTGAGCTTGGAAAAACACTTGGGTTATGAGAGTAAGCCTTGTAAAATTCTTGTTTGGGTTGTGAGAGTGAGCCTCAAAAACTCCTTTAAAGGTTCTTGAGTGTAAGCCTTAGAAAACACTTGTGAAGTTAGGTGTGAACTTGTGAAAACACCAAAGTTGGAAGTGAGCTTGTAAAAACTTCAAAGATTAGTGGAACCTTAACAAGTTGTTAAGGAAGTGGATGTAGGATTGAAGTAAAATCCGAACCACTATAAATCTTGTGTGTTCTTTCTTTCTTCCATTACTCAACCATCTCTTAATTCCGCACTTCTATTTTGTTGAGTTTTTAATTGTCATTATTTCTTGAGGAAACCAATTCACCCCCCCTCTTGGTTTCCATCTTGGGATAACAATTTTAATTTCACCACCATTGTCTGTTAAACTGTACATTATACGTATAAGACAACACTTTACAATGGAGGATTGCAAATTTGGGAATAAAAAAACCTCCACAAATTCAACCATTCAACATATTAACAAACTAAAAAAAAAATCAACACTATACATATATCACTGAATTATACTATTAACTTCAACTTGAATGACGCTTCATGAAATATTTGGCGAAGTCAATCCTAATCTCGTTGATGTCGGCATCACTATACTCCAAGTTGCCTCTGCGTAGCCACTGAAAAATGAATCAAATTTTGGTTAGCCACATGTAGTAAATACAAAACTATTATATAAAAAATGAAAATAATTACAATTCTCACCTTAGCTGAAAACTGAAGCTCCTTGTCATAACATATTTTCTTCATGCACCTTATGACAAAGAGGCCGCAGTCCGTGGCCTCTTTCTGCACAGGAACCCCCTGAAATAGCAAATGAAAACAAAAATGAAGTACCACATGTTACATCCATATGTAAACCCATATGCAAACCAACACATCAACCTAATCACACAACCTAACCTGAAAAAATGCAATCCAAATATATACAAGCAAGTATACAAGTAATGCCAGCAGTGCTGCAATTGGAAATGAAAAAATGCAGACCAACTGAAAATGCTTTGTGGACTCCAAGTTTTTACTCAAATGAAAAAATGCAGTCCAAATTTTGCAATATTTCTTTCATAGAACAAGCAATTAACATATTGTATAAATTGTATAAATCAGAAATGATGAGAAAAACAATACCGCCATGTTCTCCCATAAAATTTTCCTCCTCACATTCTTGTTGACACTCTCTTTGTATAACTTTATGGCACTATAAGAAACACAATATAAGTTAACAAAATTGCATTTTCCCTAAATTTTATAACTTAAGACTAAATAGGCAGACTTTAGAAGCGCAACTTACTTGTCAACAACCTCTATCCATTCCTAGCTAGCAATGCGACGTTTAAGAAGGTCCATGTGGTAGACTACCTCTCCCGTCGGATTTACGACAGTCAATACCCAATGATTCCTACGAAATAATAAAATAAAATACAAGCAATTCGTCATATTTGGAAGAACATAATGCCAAACAATTCATTGAACAAAAAGATCTGAATAAATACAGAACCGACAATGAAACAGTGATTTCAATCACCAAAATAGCAATCACAAAGGCTTAATTCATAACATCAATCACAATCACATACAGAAGCAGCGTTATTTAGCTACTAACTCTCATTAGCTACTATAGCGGATAAAAAAGAAAGGTAAAGAAATACTCACACATCGTTGAAAGGCAAGAGAAAGTATTGCCCTTCTTTAGCCCCCTTAAATCAACTCGCAAGTGTACATGACCTCCCCCCTGAATTACCACATCCAATGGCACCAATCATGTTGGGATCCACAAAGCCAATCATATCAACCATTTTATGCCTTTTGACATATTCATACAAGTAGCTGCATACAAAATGAAGTAATAGTCGGTACATATTATCAGTTTAATTCCAGCACAATTAACAAAGAAAATAAAAAGCTATTGTACTTGGAAACTTACTGAATAAATATGGTAAGTATGGATCCGGACATTTCACCTCCGGCGCACACAGCATGTAGATCTTGTAAGAACACAACTTGCTTTTTGCTCACACCAAATGCTTCTTCACTTAGGGTAAAACTAACTGTTCGATCATCGCTTAATGCATCCTTCGCCCACAGAGACAAACGTTTCAAAGATGCTGGATAATCAGCACCCATCTGAACATGCAGCTCCTCCTCAAACATATCAGCTTCTATAACAACAGGCTTCTTTAATTTCTTGGAGGCTTTTTTCTTCACACAAGCTTTTTTAAAACTCTGAAAATAAAGGGGGGCACGTGAACACAATAAATAGCAAAAAAAAAAAAGCAATTATGCAAAGTTTCATTTCTCAAAACTTAACCTTTGGATTAGACATCCCATCCAGCACAATCAAATTTCTCGGCCATGCTATAAAAGTACCCACGGCTTGGTCCACAGTAACAATTTCATCGCCAACTGGGAATGGGATATTGACGTCTGTAAATATAAAAAACATGGAAAAATTACATTTATTTATATGTTTGAATATAATCATTAGAAGTTTGAATAAATATTAAGTAGTATCCTCAAACCTTGAATTGTACGAGTGATCGACACTCTTGCATTCTCTTGTGCAATCTTAACTCCATGGAGAGATGGCTCATGTCCTTCAACAACCGGGACTTCAACAACCTTTGCATAAGCAATAATATTGCTTGGTGATCCTATGGCCAGCTTCGCCAATTTCACTTGATTATCAAACCCATCATCATCATTTTTTTTAACGATGTCATCATTTTTTATTTCAACCTCCTCATTATTGGGACCTTTGACATCAGCAGAAACCTCAATACCTTCTGCCTCCTCAGCAGTAGCAACCGTAGCAACAACCTCGATACGTTCTGCCTCCTCAGCAGCAGCAACCTCATCAACATCTGCAACAACGTCAGCAGCAACCTCAGCAGCAAACTCATGAACATCATCCTTATCAAGCACCTCCACTTTCTCCAAAGCAAGGACCTTCTCATCATCAACAGAATTGGGGCTCCTTTTTGCTTCATCCGAATTGAGACTCCTTTTTGCTTCAACAGAATTTGCATCAAATTGAGGACTCAAATTCTTCCTCACAACCGGCACTTGCTCCTCTTGATCCTTCACAATAGGAATGGAATTGGAGCAACTTGCTTGTTGGGAAGGCATGTTTGGACTAGACATAGGCTTTGACAAAAATTCTGCTCTAATCTTGGCAATTTCAGCAGCCCAAAATGCATCTCTCTGCGCTATAATTTTCTTGGTCTCCTCCTCCATGACCATTTGAACCCCCTCCCGTATCTTTTCATCAAAATTCTTTGCTTTTCTCTGTCTTGGGAGACCAAAATAGACAGATTGCTTCACGTGCCTTCCTTGGCCACGTACTCTTCCAGAATGCTCCGGTTTACCAAGCGCCTTCGATAACACATCATCAGCGCCTTGTTCAACTACTTCACCTGAACTAACTTGCTCCTTTAATGACTCCTAAAAAATAAACCCAAAATGGATGTAGTTAATAAATTAGGAAACAATAAAAGCCGATGAATTGAGTTAAAACTTGAATTGAAAATCAGAACTTACGATTTCCTCAGCTTTGTGCTTCACTCTCTCATCTTTAAACTTTCCTTGTCTGTCCTGCCTTGCAAGGATCCAAGCCTTCGATCGATCGATCTCTGAAATCCCTTCAGGATGAGATTCAGTCTGCATGTATATATAGAGGATGACCTTATTAGTAATATAAACATGTTTTAAGAAGCATTATAAATCGATATTGACGATACACAAGTCATTGAAAGCAAAATTAAATACACAAGTCAACACTAACCCATTCACTTTCCAAGTTTGCGTATCCTTTTCGAGACAAACGATGAGGATACTCGTTCTGCATACTTCTCTTGTGTTGTTCTTCATGAATTTTCTAAGACAAAAAGGAACAAAACATCATAAGTATGAAAAAGGAATCCAAATTACCATTTGGAACTAAATTAAGAAACAAGAAAATTGAAGATTTCCTTACGCTAAACTCGACTCCCAGACGATCAGCAACGAAAATGTCCCAGTGCGACTGCTCAATGAATGTGAAGTCAGCTGGAGGAAACCGCAGCTTCTCTGGTTCATCACGGTGTGGAAGAACATAGAGTCTCGTCAACCGACATTTGAATTCCCTCCATTTTTGACCAGCAGACTGTAGTACCATTTTCTTAGAAGTCGGTGGTACAACGAAAGCCATCTACATACATAAACCACAAAAATAAAATTAGATGAATAAGTTACTGAAAACCCAACGTGTATAAAGCAATTGAAAAACTAATGTATATAAATTAATTGTGTGGGAAGGATTTTGCATAACCTGGACATAATCCCAAATCTTTGTTTTGACGTCTTCAGCAACTTCCTTCCAGGAATCATGCCATATCGGGGCTTTAGACCTTGCTAAAACTCCGATATATGATTGCATCTCTGAAGCAGCCCTACCAAATGGTGCTCCCTTTGCATTAAATGAAACTGTAGGCTTTTGGCTACTGATCTTCCGTCTAACAATTCGGTGCATGGAGACACACCCTCGTTTCAGCAATTTTAATCTTGCAACATCGTCCTCGTTTGATTTCAGCTTAACCTTATCCACTCGCTTTCTTTTCTTGGACAGTTTTTTTTTCCAAGTTTTCAGAGATCGACTTCCTCTTCGAAGATACGGGGGAAGAAGTCGACGGCTTTTCTGGGTGCATTGACCGTGTCCTGGAGATAGCCTTCACCACTCTCATTGTGGCTGGATTTGGGGAAGACCGGGCTTGTTGTTTACATACACGGGGAGAAGAACGGGTGGGTAGTTGATACGATTGTTTCTTCTTCGAAGGAGCCATAATCAGCACCTGCATTCACAAATTAAAAGTTACATTTTGCACGAAATCATCCAGTTTAAACATTGGAAATCACAGGAAACAGCTGCAGGTTAGATAAGCATCAGCCAACAGGTAAGAATTATATGTGAAAATGCATTTTTGAAGAATGTTGATGTAAGCCTGCATTTTATCACGTTGCTAAGCAAATAACTCATAATTTAATTGGGACACGGCTAAACTAAAATCCTACTACGAGACTAAAACAAAACAGAATTAGTAAAAAATAAACTATAGCTTGCACAACAGACAAGATAGCTACAAGTTCTTTAGTTGATTAGATTAATGAAAGTGGTTAAGGACTTATTTCAGGTGCATTTGAAATGACACCTATTCTAAAGCCACATTCAACAAGACCTGTATCCACAACCATGAACCTGAACTGTATCAAATCAAAGAAAACCTATGCATTATTTAAGTCAAATCTCAATATTTCAAATTCCTCTGTCCAAACCAGTGAAAGGCTTATATATCTCTTCCAGTAAAAAAATATTGACATGGCTAAAATTTAATCAAAGATTAACAAACAGGACATGGGCTGTATTTCGGAGCAGGAAAAAATATTAACAGCGACATTTGAAGTATGCTACTCATTGCAGCCGGAAACAAAAAGAAGCAGCATATACAACAGCAACTAAGTCTCATGAAAATGGTTTATAAAACAAACTTCTAAGAACTAAGAAGAGGAAGAAAAAAATTATACAATAACATAATAACAGAAAAATTTTTTTTAAAAAAAATTTGCAGAGCGACAAAAGTATATAACGAACCTCGAAGGCTGGAACTGAGGGAGTGAATGCAGAGCCGCAGTGAGTGGCGGGCGGGTTAGAGAGAAAGGTATAAGAGGAAGAAGAAATATGGATGTGCCGTGCATTTTTAGGTCAAGACTGAAGATTTCGAAAGAGGGAAGGAAGAGAACAAAGTTAGGTCTAGCAATGGAAAGAGGGAAGGAGGAGAACAAAGTTTGGTTTAGTTTCTGAAGCTTTCTACCCGTGAAAATGGAAACGTCTGTTGGTATACACAGAGAAATCGAAAGAGGGAAGGAGGAGATAGGAGAGAGAAATCGAAAGAGGGTCTGTTTAGGTTTATTGCTAAATTTCAAAACGGCCGCGTTTTGGGCAAAATAGGGGCAAATGAAAATTTTTTTGGGAAATAAAGGGGGGAATGTAAGTGTTCAAAATATTTTGAAGTTTTGACATCCCTCTTTTGAAACAAAATTAATTTTTCAAATTTTTGTTAAATTAACTTTACAAATTCACTTATATAGATGACTCATAAAATTCAATTTATAATTCATCCATAAGTGCTTAAGGAACCCTATATAATTATAAAATTTAGTGTTGATGTAAATTAGATTGTGCAAAAACTAAATAAGTCTAACATTGAAAAATTTCAACGAATACTTGTATATACTTATATATACTTGTATATATGACGAAGCAAGTCCACAAGAATACTTGTATATATACTAACATATACTAATATATATACTTGTATATACTTATATATTTACTAATATATACTTGTATATACTAATATATACTTGTATATATAATAATATATATACTTGTATATATACTAATATATACTTGTATATATGAATAAGTAAGTCCACAAGAATACTTGAATATACTAATATATACTTGTATATACTAATGTATACTTGTATATACTAATATATATATATACTAATATATATACTTGTATATTTACTAATATATACTAATATATATACTTTTATATATACTAATATATACTTATATATATACTTGTATATTTGTATATACTAATATATATACTTGTATATACTAATATATATACTTATATATTTACTAATATATAATTGTATATACATGTATATATACTAATATATATACTTGTATATATACTAATATATATATATTAGTATATATACAAGCAAGTCCACACGAATACTTGTATATACTAATATATATATACTAATATATATACTTGTATATACAAATATATACTAATTTATATACTTGTATATATACTAATATATGCTTGTATATATATTTGTATATACTTGTATATACTAATATATATACTTGTATATTTACTAATATATACTTGTATATACTAATATATATACTTGTATATACTAATATATAATTGTATATACATGTATATATACTAATATATATATATATATATATATTAGTATATATACAAGCAAGTCCACACGAATACTTGTATATACTAATATATAATAATATATATATTTGTAGATATACTAATATATACTTGTATATATACTTGTATATTTGTATATACTAATATATATACTTGTATATGCTTATATATACTAATATATATACTTGTATATTTACTAATATATACTTGCATATACTAATATATATACTTGTATATACTGATATATAGTTGTATATACTTGTATATATACTAATATATAATTGTATATACTTGTATATATACTAATATATATACTTGTATATATTTGTATATATATATACAAGCAAGTTCACACGAATACTTGTATATACTAATATATACTAGTATATACTTATATATACTTGTATATATGAATAAGCAAGTCCACAATAATACTTGTATAAACTAATTTATACTTGTATATACTAGTATATACTAATGTATACTTATATATACTAATATATATACTTGTATATACAAATATATACTTATATATACTTCTATATACATGTATATACTTGTATATATATACTAATATATACTTGTATTCCTACATATATAATATCATATTATATCTAAATCATTATTTAACGGTGGACTTTAAAATTTCTAATGGGTTTATGAAATATTTATAAATCCAAACCTTAGCTTTTAATACTTAGTCAAGTTTGTTTGGCTTAAGAAAGCCTAACTTCCATACATTGCAAATAGCCACTGGATCCTTAGCATGTTTTTATCCTAAGAAAATCTAACTTCCATAAAACTACCAAGCTTCTGATTCTGATTCTGCTTCATCTCTCATTCCTCTTTCAGCTTCATTAGTCGTGGTTCTCTCGCTGCCAAACCCTAAGCACCACTCTTCTAAGCACCACTCTCCTTGCTGCGGTCTTCATTAATGTCGGCCGTCTCCTTGCTGCCGACCGTCTCCTTTGTCAGTAACTGCATTGTCCCAATTAAGTCGAAAGAAGATTATTTTTTTTCTTATGAGCCGTAAGTAATCGTCCCATAGAGATCGTCCCATAGAATTCATTCCTCTGTTTAATCTAATTGAATTATTGCATTGTATTTTCAGATTACTATAATGTTGCATTGATATTTTCAGGTTATTATAATGTTGTTCTGTCCCTTCAATTTTTTGCTTAAATTTCAAGATATACAGTATGTCTTCATGCTTCTGATTTCTCTGCTTGTTTATAAGTCTTTGGCTAAAATTTGATGCCTATCAGTTGAAATGGTATGTTGAGTTGTGTCAGTGAATTGAGGATTATTTGTGGATTCAGGTTGTTGTGAATGAAGTTGAATGTCTGTTAAAACGTCTGTTGTGTGAACTGGTATTTGTTTAGTTTTACAGGTAAAGTACTGCTCATTAAACTGTAAATAAATGCTGACTAAAATTTATTTTGTTGTGAGATCTATAAACAGAGAAAACCTTTCACTCCTGACTTGTAACCAAGAAATACCCCTTTCCTTGCTCTTGGTGCTAGCTTTTCTTTTCAATGACAACTTTTAAGTTCTATATGTGAACCCTTTTTCTTTCTCCTTCAGGTTGAACAATTACATAACAGTCCAAGCTTCCTCATGCAACTTTATTCAAACCACAACAACCATATGATAGCTATCTTCGAGAAACCTTCATAGAAGTTAGTTGCTACATCTGCTCTCGCATCTGAGGTGATTATACTTCCCTTCCAGGTTCTATTTGACATCACCATAATTCAGTGGTCCAACTAACTGAATTATTGCTCAAATTGCAGAACTGGTCCAACTCAAAGATGGATAGATCTTGGTTGAAGGCTGATAGAAGAACAAGAGAGTTTCAATTAGGTGTGGAAGAGTTGTTAATGTTTGCATTTGAGAATGGGTTTGATGAAACAAAAATTAGTTGTCCATGCTTAAGATGCTCAAACTGTTAGGGATCATCTTTTCCAATATGGTATTGATCAAACCTATACTTGCTGGATATGGCACGGAGAGTCAAATCCAGAAGGGAGTCCTTTAGTTGCTGAAACCGATTGTTTCTCAGAATCAGTTGATCAAACTAACATAAGAACGGGGCATGATAATGTCGAGGATGATGATATTTCATTAGATTCCTCTGATTTCATTAACCATGATGAAGGTGAACATGAACCCCTTTATCTAGGATGCAAGGGTTATACTAAGATGAAAGCTTTAGTCAAGTTATATAACTTGAAAGCAAAGCATGGCATTTCTGATACATGCTTCTCTGATATTCTCCTTTTGCTTGGGTCAATGCTTCCAGAAGGCAATAGTATCCCTTCTTCCTTCAGTGAAGCCAAGAAAACCTTATGTGCTATGGGTATGGAGTATGAAAAAATACACGTGTGCCTGAATGATTGTCTCTTATATCGTGGTGAGAGAGATGAAGATGAGACAATTTACCGCATATGTGGAGCCTCTAGATGGAAGCTGGACTTGCTAAGGTTCTATGGTATTTTCCATTAATACCAAGGTTGAGGAATTTGTTCAATACAGCTCAAATTGCAAAGGAAATGACTTGGCATGACACCGGGCGACAAAAGGATGGTAAAATTAGACATCCGGCAGACTCACAAACATGGAAGGTTGTCGACCAAAAGTGGCCTGAGTTCGCTTCGGAGACAAGAAACCTTCGGTTAGCTTTATCTACCGATGGATTCAATCCCTTCCGTGGATTATCAACTGATTACTCATGTTGGCCTGTTTTGCTATGTATTTACAACTTACCACCTTGGCTTTGTATGAAGAGAAAGTATATTATGTTAAGTTTGTTGATATCCGGACCGAATCAGCCCGGAAATGATATTGATGTGTTCCTTCAGCCACTTATAGAAGATCTTCAAGTGTTATGGAATGGGAAACAAGTGCATGATGCATATAAGAAAGAGTTCTTCATACTAAGGGGAATTTTGTTGTGGACAATTAGTAATTATCCAGCCTTAGGCAACTTGTCGGGCAACATCATTAAAGGGTATAATGCTTGTACTGTCTGTGTTGATAAAACAAAAGCTACCAGGTTGGCAAATTATCGTAAGACGGTGGTTATGAGGCATCGTAGGTGGTTGCCCTGTTATCATCCATATCGAAGGCAAAAATTAGCCTTTGATAACACCGTGGAGAAGTTGTTGGCTCCTATTCCATTAACTGGAGAGGAGGTGTTTGAAAGGGTACAACCACTAAGGGACCATGTCTATGGTAAGACACAACGCCAACCTCGATTGAATAAATGTGAACCTCTACCTATTTGGAAGAAGATGTCTATATTTTTCCAACTTGAGTATTGAAAATTTTTGCCGGTTAGGCATGTCCTTGATGTGATGCATATCGAGAAAAATATATGTGAAGCTTTGACTGGACCTTGCTAAATATACCAGGGAAGTTAAAAGATAAGGAGTCTGTCCGTCTTGATATGGCTGAAATGGGAATAAGAACGGAGCTGAGGCCAAAAACTCCCGAAAAAAAAGAGAAGTTGCCGACGGGATCTTGAAACTTATTGCATAAAGAAAAGAAGATTGTCTGCTCCTCCTTGGTTGGCATGAAGTTACCTGATGGTTTTTGTTTAAACATTAAGGGTCTAGTATCAATGGAAAATCTGCGACTTGTTGGAATGAAATCTCATGACTGCCATACAATGTTGCATCACTTACTCCCCATCGCAATTCGGTCAGTACTACAAAAACAGGTTAGGTGCACTATTATTAGGTTTTGCCTCTTCTTCAAGGCAATTTGCAGTAAAGTCATCGAGGTGGAAAAATGCAATCTCAGTTGGTGGAGACCATATGCTTGCTAGAAAAGTACTTCCCCCCTTCCTTCTTTGATATAATGATCCATCTCTCAATTCATCTTGTGAGAGAGGTTGAGCTCTGTGGGCCAATCTTCCTTCGCTGGATGTACCCTTTTGAGAGATATATGAAGACTTTCAAGGGTTATGTACGGAATCGGGCTCGTCCGGAAGGGTGCATTGCTGAGGCCTATGTTGCAGAAGAGGCCGTTGAGTGTTTGGTCAACTTTGAAGAAGTAACTGTTGGATTGCCAAAAAATAGTAGGGATAAGAACGACGCAAAATACAGACCCTTGTCTGGTGCAACAGTGATAACGCCAAGTAAGAAGGACTTGCACCTAGCACATTTGTGTCTTCTCCAAAATTGTAATGACGTTCGCCCATATTTTGAGTAAGTTACTTCAATTTGTTTTTGTTATTTCCTTATTTTCTGCATTTTGTTTTAAAAATTAATAAATTTGATTTTACTTGCAGTGAACATATGGCTTCTTTGGTGACAAGATATCCACAACATGAAAATGATGAAGAGTGGCTAAAGAACATGCAAAATGAAACATTCCCTAAGTGGTTTCATAAAAAGGTAAAATCTTATAGCCCAAGTATTTTGCTGCAATTTGCAGCAAAAATAGGCTTGTTTCTTTATATATTTTACTGAAAAATAATGAATGCCCTGTACTTGTGAATTCTTTTGAAATACTACAATATTCTTTTGGACAGATTGCATTAGAATTACTTGATGAGAAGAATACAGTAACTAAGGATATAATGTGGATTGCAGCAGGGCCTAACAAGGATGTAGCTACATTCAGTGGCTATAGAATCAACGGTGTTACCTTCAGCACCAAAGAACGTGGTGATACACGGCAAGTTCAGTGCAGCGGTGTTTGTGTAGATGCCGATACAATGCTTGTGAAGGGTAAGGATAAAAACATCGAGCATACTTCACATACATTTTATGGAGTTATTACAAGTATTTGGGAGTTGGACTATAACCACTTTAGGGTTCCTATCTTTCGTTGTAATTGGGTAGATATGAACAAAGGGGTTAAAGTAGATGACTTGGGATATACATTGGTTAATTTGAACAAATTAGGTTTTCTAAACGATCCTTTTGTGTTAGGAAAACATGTCAAGCAAGTTTGTTACATAGATGACCCTCTTGAAAAATTATGGTCAGTTGTCTTAAAATTACCTGACAAATACTATGATGAAAGTGATGATGAAAATGAGGGATCTGTAGAAATAGAACTTGAGAATGAGCTACATTTGCCAACGTTCCCATATGTTGATGAACTCGATGAAGAAAACAGTAGTTACATGCGGGAGGAAGAAGAATTGATTCAGCTGTCATGATGGTAATAATTTCATTTGTTTTAAATTCTATTTTGAAACTATGTCCTGCCATTAATTTTTCCATCGTTTATACTTGCAGGTCCAACATCATTAATGCCTGTCACAACTCTCTGCTGCCTATAGAATAAATTGTTTATATCATTCACAATTTAATGAAAGATTTGTTGGACGCTTTGTTGAAAGTTTTGTGTTGCTTATTTAAATTTGTTGAAAGTTTCATTTGTACCTATCATTCGATTTGTATCTTTATTTGACACTTTGTTCAAAGATTTGGTTATATAATTTATTGAATCATGTGGTTTTTGCTCTGACACCTTGCTGGTGGATTTGGTTTAACACTTGTCAGTGGAGGATTTCATTTGATTTGTGTTTTTGGTTTCATTTGTGCATAGGGATTACTTTCATTTAAGGCAATTTTTTTTCACACTCAGTTAATCAGACAACGGGTTCTTATGAAAAACCGTTGTCTGAACATATATTATACAATGGTATGAATAGTTAATCAGACAACTTTTTAAATAACCGTTGTCTGAAACATCTTATCAGACAAAGGTTTTTTTTTACTAAAAAAACACTTGTCTGAACATATATTACACAACGGTTTTAAAACTGTTGTCTGTATGCTTGATTCAGACAACGGTTTTTTTTAAACCGTTGTCTGAAACGCTGAATTATACAACACTTTTGAAAAAACCATTGTCTGAAATATCTTATCAGACAACGGTTTTGTATTACCAGAAAAACAGTTGTCTGAATATATATTACACAACGGTCCCTAAAAAACCGTTGTCTGGTGTGACCAAAATGACAGCTAATAGACAACGCTTAAAAAAAACCAAAAACAGTTGTCTGAAAATTAATCAGACAACGCTTTTTTGGAAAAAAAAAACCGTTGTCTGTTTTTTTCAGACAATGGTTTTTTCCTTAACCGTTGTTTGATTCAGTTTTTCTTATAGTGCATGTGTGTGTTAAGCATTGTTTGTAGTGACAATGCTTGACTTAATTTAATTGTGACATGTTAAGCTATTAAAGAATGGCTAGCTTATAGTGATCAAATGTGTAAATTATGATACGTGTTAATTATGCACTAAAATGTGAAAGTTGGCTACATTTATAAAATAAATGATAATGATGTTAAATATGTATGGAAAATTGGAAAAAGAATATAAAATGTGAAAAACATGAGAAAAATGGAATATAAGAAATGTGAATTGCATGTTGCCTTATATAATGTCTAATTCTAGGAAATTGTTTTTAGATTGGTTTGGCATTGCCATATGCCTTCGGGCTGGACGTACTAGTGTCACAATTATAATTATGCCTTCGGGCGAGACATGTTAGTGTAACATTTTTTATTATGCCATTGGGATGAGACACGTTGGTGTAATGGATATTGAGATAGGCCAAAACAATATTTATGAAACTAGACCAGTGTATAAGGATTTTGGGCCCATTGTATATTGGTGATTAATATGTGGATAATTTGTATGTATTTTGCTTGACATTAAAGCATAGTGCATTTCTAGTATTATATTTAAAATGTTATTTTTAGTACCAAAGTATGTACCGTTAGACTTTTTGCTTAACGCGATTGAACTTTATCGCACAAGTGACAGGATAGATCCAAAGTGTACTGCTAGACCTAACTAGGTCTAGACTTCGATTTTTGTTCCTAAAGTTTTCATTTGCCACAAGACCATACGACCATCATATCATGTATATTTTTATTTTGTACTTTAATATGCGCATACATTATGAGAACATGTGTAAATGTTATAAACTTAGAGTTTGTTGATGTAAATTAAGTATTTAAATACTTTGTATATATATATATATGTTATAATGTTGGATGATTTTTGAGCCATTGGGCATTTTTTGGTGAAAAGGATGATTAAATGAATTTTAGGAGTGTGTTTTGGTCCAGGTTATGATATTTGATTTTTAGGAAATGTCTGAAATACAGATAAAACTCTAGTGAATTTTTTTCAGAGAATTTTCTTTAAAATTTATATTTTTAATAATTAATCACCAAAGTATATATATTAATTTATCTAATACAGTATATTTTAGGGAATAAAATATTTTTCTTAAACTTTGAAAAAATTTTCAAATGATAAGGATGTTGACATTCTTATATTCTTTATATATATTTTACATATACAAGGTGTATGTACTATACGCATATAAGGTATAATGGTGTTACATTCTTTCATACATTCATGAGATGATAATAACATGCATCATATCTTTTACATATACATGTTTACTTGTTTTGGGTCGATCTTTAAGCTCATTTAATCTTTTATCACTTAAACTAATATTCTACATACACATTTATGTATAATTCGAGTTGTATAATTACATTTCTATTAATAATTATTCCAATAGTTTTGGTATAATTTAAATGAGTTCTTAATTCTTAACTTTATCCACTATCATGTGAACATTAATATTTAATTCTATAATTTAGTTTATCGATTTATGATTAATTATGATTATTTTTTAGACTATGATTTATTGGGGTGTTGTATCCTTCTCTCTTTATAGAAAATTCATCCTCGAATTTTGCGAAGGTACTTACTTATTTACATAATAGAGCTGGGTACAGACGTTCCATTTCTGCTTCTGTCTCCCATGTATAATCCTCACTAGTTTGGTTATACCATAACACTTTTACCATAGGAATATCTTTATTTCGTTGTCTTTTAATCTTGTAATCAATTATAGCTAGAGGGTATATTTCTATAACATGGAAAAATGGAATACAAGATGTATGCACTCTAGACTAGGAGGTAAAGCTAGTTGATAGGAAACTCCACCGACTCTTTCCATAATTTTTGGAAGGAATTAGGTATCGAGGTGACAATTTACCTTGTGTTTCGAATCTCATCATTCCTTTCATTGGTAAGATTTTTAGAAACACTAAATCTCCTATAGAGAATTGAACATCTTTTCACTTCAGATATGTATAAATTTGTTGTCTACTGAATGCTATTTTTATCCTTTCTTGGATTATCTGTACCTTTTTTCCCTTATACTGGACTAATTTTGATCCTTTTATGTTCCTTTCACTTATCACTATATCTTAGTATCCCATTGAGATTCCTTCAATTTAGTAAATGCCATACGATATGGTGAAATAGATATAGGTTGAGTGCCAGACATAAGATCTATGGTAAATTCTATCTCTTTTTATGGTGGTAATCCTGGTAGATCCTCAAAAAATATGTTAAGAAATTTCATAATAATTGAAATATCTATAAGCATAAAGATGCTAGTCTCTAAATCCCTAACATGAGCAAGGTATCTTCTACATCCCTTACACATCAATTGTCTTGCTCCTAATATATAAACCAGGTTATAGGGTGTCTCACTTCAATCCCCTTGGTATTCTAAGATTTCACCAGACGATAAATATAGAGTAACTTTCTTTTCCTTACAGTCTTAGGTAAAATGATGTTTGACTAACTAATCCATCCCTAGTATTACATCAATGCCTAGTACAAGTAATTCTGGTAAATCAACTACTAAAGTGTTTTTTTTATCATTCAGAGTTACAATATAGGTTGGATGCTAGGTTACTATTTTCATCTCTTCTCGTGGTTCTATTCCAGGTCGCTAAGGTTTTATAGGATTGACAGGGACATATACATGATGTTGTTGTCTTTACTGTCCTATGGTTTCAGTCAACATCTCTAGATTTCATTATAATGCATCTAATTTGTCTAGCACTCCACCTATATCAATTCTAGGGGTTGAAAGAGGTGCAGGTTCATTCTGATTAATTCCTGGAGTAGTAGATGCTCTGTCGGATAACACTGCTGCTTCAGAGCATAACGGTGGCCCATTTGGTACAGGTGTACATGCTTTCTTACATGGAGGCATATTCAGTCTATAAGAAAAATAATCATATTAACACATGCACGAATAATCATACTATCAAGGAAAACTCATCAGATGAATACCTAGCTTCTTTGGTACACCTTTTAGATTCTTTTAGAATATCAAATTCCTACACTTAGTACTCTTATAGAAGCATGTTCTGGAGTGGTGCTCTGATACCACTTTTAGGATAATTTTATTGGCTTTTTAGTTATTTTTCCTAAAATGTTTGTTTAAGTTTGCTTAAAGGTTTTATGTTTTAGATTAAGCCATGAATATTTGCAAAATAGAGCTTAAATGACAAAATTCACTTGTTGAAGCTAATTGGGAAGGAAGAATATCAAACATGACCAAGATGTCTTCAAGCTTGACCTTGTCCCTCATCAAAAGAATTGGAAATTTTAGGTAGAACTAGACATATTCAGTGTCCTAGTTGCGTCTCTCATGAGGAAGAATTGGAAATTTTGACAGAATATGACATATACACTCGTCCTAGTCGTGTCATAGGAGACATGACTAAGACAAGACAAGAGCTAATGTGGCCAGGACAACTTAAAGCTTGGCATGTCTTTCACAAGAAGAACTTAAAGTTTATACAGAATTGGACACGTTCACTTGTCTCGACCATGTCACATTGGACATGGCCAATACAAGAGCTGACTTGGCCATGTTCCACCTCATGAAAATAAGAACAATAACAAGTAGTGCTAGATACACTCGTTCATCTTGGTTGCATCCAAGGAGAAGTTTAGGAGATACGGCCAAAATAAACTAACAAGTAGCCGTGTCTGCACAAGATAAGAGATATGCATATTTCAATTTTTAAAAGTTTTTTGGACATATATGAAAGCAGATAAAAAGGAGTAGAATGGGGGAATGTTTGGAATGAGCTGGAAAGGAGATAGAGTATGGTGAAGGCTCAATAACATATGCTGGTAGAAGGAAAAGAGGATAATTTTTTATGAAAAAGGTATTAGTTTTTAAAAAGAAAGGGGATTGGAGAGGAAGGGGATGGTACATATGGATTGATTCATTTTTTTAGGGGAGGATTTTCTATTTTCTGAGTGGAAAGAATTGGTCTTGAGAAAGGCTTTTCATTTTCATATCTCAAAAAATAGAAGAATTGTTTTATAAATCTTAGAGGAAGCTTGGTGGTTCTTCATCAATATCAAGTGGAGGTGGAGGAAGAGCTAGAAGATCCAGCTCTAGTCATCTTCATAAGGGGTTTTTTCTATTATCTCAATTAATTCATTTTTCATATTTTGTTGTTAATATACATTAATATTTCAATGAAGATTTGTGATTTTAATTCTATTACGATGAGTTTTTATTTTGATTTGATGATGAGCTAAATTACCTTTGCCTATGATTTACAGTAGATTTAATTAAATGATTTAATTCAATAATTTTCATTAAATAGCCTTGTTATAAGTTGATTGCAATGAATTATATGTTAGGTTGATAGATTGGCCACCTATTAATCTCTAGATAATAAGTAAAAACTGAGAGGTAAAACTTGATATTGAAACTATGCATTAAACTATCCTAAGAATGAATTCGAAATATAAGTTATAGGGCTCACTTAATTTACAAGATTCAAGATAATTGGTTATTATTAATTCGTGAATGTGAGAACTAATGAATTGATTATTGGTAGTTGATATTAAGGAAGAAATTAAGTTAAAAGATTATGGTAATGGATATTTGAGAATTGAACTTTGATTAAATCGAACTGTAAATCCTAGGTACCCATTTGAAAGTTTGAATTAATTTTATGTAATCGTTATTTATTTTATTTGCAATTTTAAACTTCTTTTACCATTTCAGCATTACACACTTGTTGTCCCAAGATGGCAACCAAGAGGAGGGGGGATGAATTGGTAATTTGAAGAATTGATGGCAAATTGAAAATTAAAAGCAAAATCAAAGCAAGAGAACGAGTAGAGAAAAATGAACACAAGAGAATTTATAGTGGTTTGGATTATCTCAATTCTACATCCACTTTCTTAACAACTTGTTAAGGTTCCACTAATCTTGTGTTTTTACAAGCTCAACTCTAACTTACTATTTTCACAAGCTCACACCGAATTTATAAAAGGATTGAGAACTTCCTCAAAACCACAACAAGATTTTTTCTAGGCTCACTCTAAAACCTAAGTATTTCCAAGCTCACACACAAATTTACAATGGTGTTTAATGCTCACACCCAAAACTCAATTGAATACAAGTAAAAATTTTAGTGCAAGAAAATGAAAGATATTAAACTTGGCTATTACAGTTACTATCATTTAGAAAAATGAGGTTTCTTGAGCTATATATAGCCTTTAAATCTTGATATAGCCGTTTTAAGTGGTGTCCAACATGTTTGATTCTTATTCCCCACTTGAAATATTAGTTAGAGCAATTTTATAGTTGGAACAATAATTTCCTGGTCATACCATTATTAGTACGGTCGAAATTTGATTGGTCCGGTCGAAATATTTGATTTTCTGACGATGCTCCTCTAATGGTTGGTACATGTGGCTTTCACCAATTGAGTGAAAATATAACAGACATAATTTCAAAAGGTCCAATCGGTATTGAGAATGGTCCGGTCGGAATATATGTGGTATGCTAAAATTCAGAGAGTACCTTTCACCGTGAACCTCTTTGGAAGTTTTTGCATTTTTGTCCCCTACATAGGTTCGATCGGACTACAAGAGGTCCGATCAGACTACAAGTGGTCCGGTCAACTTTCTTGTGGTCCGGTGAGTATGTGGGAGGACTTTGGTTCATGAAACTCTCTGTGTTTTTTGTTCCATATTCATATCAATAGTCTAGCCAGAATTTCATATGGTCCGATCAAAATTTTCTTGGTACGGTGACAAAATAAGAGTATCTTTCATCATGAACTATTTTGTGAAAAAATTTTACTTTAACAAGCCTTAAGTTTGGTCAGACTAGTCAATGGTCCGATCAGGCTTTTCAAGATTACTCCAAAAAAATAAGTTCCTATAAAATATAACTTAGTAAAAAAGTTAGTATTATTCAATTTAATTGCCTAAGATAAAGAATAGAATAGTTTGGCTAACAATCTCTCCCTTTTTTACTCTGACAATTAAATTGAATTGATAAGGAAGTTAAAGAATTTGCATGGTTTTAAGAGTGTGATAAAATGGTCTAGTACTTTCCATGCTCCCCCTTAATGCATGCTATGAATGTTATTTTCTTCCCCTGAACATTTGTTGAGGTATTTATCATATTAGTTCAATTAAATTGAATTGTGATTAATTAAATTGAATTATGATTTCATTCATATTTATCAATTTAAAATATATATATTCTCCCCCTTTGACAAAGGCAAAACAAATGGACAAGGAAACAAATAAGCAAAACATGAGAGAAATGCATTAAACAAACTAGACAAGGAACATATAAAGAAAGGTGTATGATCTTGTTATATAGAGTGCACACAAGCAAATAGATCATAAAAAGAAAAGATCACAAAGCAAAGAAATGATTTTTTAATCTTCATCGCTATGTTCTTCACTTTCTTCATCTCCTACTTCTTCACCTCCTTCTCTTTCACTTTCTTCAATATGAGTTCTAGCCTCTTCACCTTCACCTTCATGATGAAAAGAACCATGGATAGATGGAGAGAGACTAGATTCTTCATCATCAACGATTATGCATTGAGAGAGTCCCAATGCACCTTGGATTTGCTGAATATCAATGTGAAGGTGAGATATTTGAGAGGTGAGGCTATCAATTTTAGTCTCTCAGGAGCTAACTTGACCACGAATGTCTTGAAGAAGTTGAAGAATTGAGCCTTAAGGTCTAGTGGATGGAGTTCTAGAAAATTCTATTTGAAAATCTTCCTCACTTTCCTCCACAATTCTAGGTCTTTTTCCTAGTTGAGCCCTAGCCCCATGTACTCCTAGAAGGTACACATAAGTCCCATTATCATCTCTAATGCTATTTTTTTGTATGTTTGAGGTAGCCAATGTTTATGGATTTTATTATGAGATTAAGAGGGTTAGAGAGTGTGGCTTTGTTTGTTGGTGTAAGTGCACCAACATATTTGGCAATTTGGGTTATTTGTGAGGAGAGAAGGATGATTCCAGCTTTAATCTTCCTAATGTGAAGAAAAGTGTCAATTAAGAATTTTTTGGTTTGGATAGGTGACTTTTAAGAAGGTAGTAAAGGAAGAGGAGATCTTTTTGTGTAACCTTTTCATTACTCTCTCCTCTTTATACCAATTGTGTAGGTGACTATCCTATACAACATCCAATAGGTTAAGGTCCTAAGGTTCTTGGCATTTGATTGCTTGTGATGGGTTGTTTCAATTGAGATTTCTATCCAAATTTTTTTTAACATTGGTGACAAAAATCTCATTGGAGATGTGTGAAATTCCTTCACTTAAAAGCCCCATATGGATGAAAATTCTTCTAAAGAAAGACCATAATCTTTGTTAAACAACCTAAAGGATATGTTGTTGGTGCTCTTCTTACTAACAACTAAGGTTGTGAGAAATTCTTTTGTCAAGGAATCCTAACCAAGATCATCATGCTCAAGAAACACAAATTTTTTTCCCAGCCTAAAGAAGTCTGGAGACAACCTCTAACATCATTCTCAATTCTTAAGGATTCAAGGGTGAAGGTGGAGAAGAGATAGTTTGGCTCTACAATTTTATCTTTAATAATGGCATACCTTTGTCTCTCTTCATCATCCTTAAATCTAATTTTATGGCTTCTCCTTGGTACATCTTCTTATTGAGAAGAAGTAGCAATTCCCTTTCCTTTCTCACTTCTAGAGGCTTTTCTTTTGTGTTCTTTGGGTGCCATGGAGATGAGGTTTGAAAAGATAAGGAAGAGATGAGGAAGATTGAGAGAATTTGAGTGTTTAGAGGTTGACAAAAAGTTGCAAACACTGATATTATGGGGGTATTTATAGTGTTTTGGTTGAAAACTAGCCATTTATAGCTGTTGGAGAGGTGAAGTGCATGTTTTGAATGAGTTCCAACATTTAGAAAATTTTAAATCCAGAGCTAAAGTTCGGTCATACTTCTATGAGTCCGGTGGTGAAATTCAAAAATTATAAAAAATTCGGTCGAACGGTATTTAAGTTTTAACCACAAATGCCAAAAATTTTGAATTATGCCAGTCTGACCAATGAAAGTATGATCATATTTTCACGAAGGATTAGGGATCAAGAATTTTTACAAAAGTATGGTCGGGCTAATGTGTAGTCCGATCGGGAAATTTTCAAAAATTGAGAAATATGAGGAAGTTTATGTAATTCAACATGGAACATTGAAGTATGATAAAAATTTATAAGTGAATAAATTTATCAATTAGTTCATGGGTTAATCTAAGGTGGATCATCTATCATACCTGTATGTTGTTTGATGAAGCTTAACCGTTCCTCATTTAATGGTTTAGTGAAGATGTCCGCAAGTTAATTTTGAGTGTCAATGGTTTTTAAAATTATATTTTGGTTTTGAATATTGTCTCTTAAAAAATGATGTCTGATGTCTATATGTTTTGATATAGAGTATTGAATTGGATTTTTAGATAGATCAATTGCACTTGTATTATCATATTTAATAGGAATATAATCAAATAACTTATCATAATCTAGAAGTTGTTATTTCATCCATAACACTTAAATACAACAAAAAACATGCAGCAACGTATTCGGCTTTTGTGGTAGATGGAGCAACCGACACTTGTTTCTTTCTAAACCAAGAAACTAGGCAATCACCAAGAAAATGACATGCATCAGTCATGCTTTTTCTATCTAATATGCTACTGGCATAGTCCGCACCCTAAAAGCCTAAAATGTCAAATGATGTATTCCTAGAATACCAAAGACCTAAGTGCAATGTTCCACTTAAATATTTCAAAATTCTTTTAGTGGCATTTAAATATGTTTCTCTAGGACAAGATTGAAATCCAAAATTAAAATTCCATAAAAAATATGTTTTTTAATTAAAATTCCAAAATTACTTCTTCCATAAAAAAATAATTCATTTTTGAATTATTTAAATAATTTTAAATTTCTAAAGTTTAATTACAAAAATACCCTTTGATTTTTCTTTTAAAAGAGTTGACTTTTTTGTTGACTTGTATATATTATGTATATTTCACATGTACATCCCACTTTTTCACTTAAAATCATTCAATTTTCCATTTAATCATTTATTTAATCTATTCAATTTTATTTTATTTATTTTATTTAATTTTCAAAAATTTTGGATGTTACAATTCTCTCCCCCTAAAGAAAATTTCGTCCGCGAAATTACCCGCTATCAACTCTGAAATAATTGAGGATACTGGCTCCGCATCATCTGCTCACTCTCCCATGTTGCCTCCTCAATGGCATGATTTCTCCAAAGGACTTTCACAAGTGGCACCTTCTTGTTCCTTAACTCTTTTCACCTCTTGTGCCAAAATTGCCAATGGTTCTTCCTTATAAGTCAAATCCGGACTCACCTCAATGGACTTCACTGACAAAATATGAGATGGGTCTGACATGTACCTCTGAAGCATAGATACATGAAAGACATTATGTATCTGATCCAACTCAGGTGGCAGAGCCAATCTATTAGCTATTTGATCAACTCTCTCTATCACCTCATATGATCCTATGAAGCGAGGGCTTAACTTCCCTTTGCGACCTAATCTCAGAATTCTCTTCCATGGAGAAACCTTTAGGAATACTTTATCTCCCATACTAAACTCTATGTATTTCCTCTTCAAATCTATATAGGATTTCTGTTAGTCTGAAGCTACTTTCAGACGACCCCGAATCACCTTCACTTGCTCTTATGTTTCCTTAATCAAATCGAGATCAATCAATTTACCTTCTCCAACCTCATCCCAACACAGAGGTGTCCTGCATTTCTTGCCATATAAGGCCTCATAAGGTGTCATCCCAATTCTGGACTAATGACTATTGGTATAGGCAAACTCAATCAGTGGCAGAAATATGTCCCAACTCCTCGTGAAATCAATTGATACAACTTGTTCCTAGGGTTTTGATTTTTCTCACTCTTTCCACTTTCTTTTAAACCATATATATATTATTATATTATATTTTTAATTAATTAATTAATTAAAACCCAAAATTACTTCTTCCATACAAAAATAATTTATTTTTAATTATTTAAATAAATTTTAATTTATAAAGTTTAATTATAAAAAAAACCTTTGACTTTGACTTTTCTTTTAAAAGAGTTGACTTTTTTTAACTTATATATATTATGTATATTTCATATATATTTCACATATACATCCCACTTTTTTACTTAAAATCATTCAATTTTTCATTTAAATCATTTATTTAATTTATCCAAATTAATTTTAATTTATTTTATTTAATTTTAAAAAATTTCTGATGTTACAGTGAGCATTACTGGAACTTTTTAGATTTTTTACTTTTGGCTCGGTGCGGTTGAACTTCATCAGGTACGATCATGCCTACCATGGTATGGTGAAGTTTTTGGAGTGCTCAGTGAATGTGAACTCTACTAGGACTTCTGAGGTTTTATCATGAGTTCAGTATGGTTGGACTTTCCAGTGGTCCAATCAGGACATGCAGTTTGTTCATCAAATGATAGTGAAATCGAACGTGATCTCTTCTGGGTACTTTGTACTGAGTTAAGTTGATCTACTCGTTCTTGGTTCTATTAGGTCAAGGCTCGGTATGTTCAGTTCATTGCTTAGCTCATGCTCCATCTGGTCAGCTCACCTTCAATACTTTCACCATATTAGCAGGCTCAATTTTGGAAAGTTCATGCTCACCGCTTCATTGCTTGTCAGTTCAGTAAAGGTGCATTGACTTTCATTTAGTTAGGTCAAGTATGACAAGATATGCTCGATATCACCATTTCTTAGCTCGGTATAGCAAGTTGCTTCTTTGAGTCCAGTCGGCCTGGCTGTTAGTTCGGTCAGGCTCTAAAGAAATCTTGCAAGAAATAACTAGGTACAAATATTAGTTCTATTCAATTTAATTGCCTAAGATCAAAACAGAGGCCAATTGTTGGGAACAATCTCTCCCTTTTTTACTTTAGCAATTAAATTGAATTGATTAAAAAATTTCATGTATGCTTTTACTCCCTCTCAATATATGCAATCACATTCTAACAATTCAAATAATTTTGATACCAATTCAAATAAATTCTCCCCCTTTGACAAAGACAAAAAGATTTTATTAAATTTAACCAAATGACAAGAAAACATGTATGATCATGTTCATTTAAGGGCCAATAAAATATATAAAGATCATACAAGAAAGTAGAAATACAAATGTTAAGGTAAAGGTGTCTAAGGAGGATAATCATCATTAATATTTCCATTTCCCTCTTCCTCTTCTTCCTCTCCTAAAGCTTCATCAAAGATGCCGGTTGACATCATTCCTTCTTCTCCTTCTTCATTCGATGGGAAACATTTAGGAATTCTAATGAATTATTGCATATCCCTAAAGTCCATATGAAGGTCAGAGACTTTCTTGGTAAGATCATCAATATGAGAGGTTTGGGAGGAAATTTGGTCTTGAATTTGATAAAGGATGTCAAGGATGGATCCTTGAGTTCTAGAGGTTTGAGGCCTTGGAAATTCTACTTGAAAAGACTCTTAGCTCTCATCAATAATTATTGGCCTTTCCTTTTGTTGAGTTATAATACCTTGAGCACCAAAAGCATTAAGGTATGCTCTATTAACTTCCATTATGCATTTTGAGTGTTTCAAGTACTTGATATTGATGGGAGTTTTGGCCGGATCAAGATGATTTGAAAGAGTATCAAAGTTGGCAGGGGTAAGAACATTCACATATTTGGCAATTTGAGTAATAAAAGATGTGATCATAAGTGTCCCGGGAGATTTATTTTGGAGATTAAGAAATTGGCCAATTAGAAACTTAGCAGTTTGAATTTTCACCTTTTTCTCCAAGCAATAGAGTAACAAAAGATCTTTGTGAGTTACTTTCTCATTGCCTTCACCTCTAGCATTGATGGTATAGGTGATGATTCTATGGAGAATCCAAAGAGGTAAGGTTCTAAGGTGTTTAGCATTAGAGAGCTTGTGGAAATTGGTTTTTAGGAAAATTTCTCTCAAAAAATCAAGTAAGATAGGATCAAAAGTGAAGTGATCGGATAGGTAAAAGATGCCTTTCATGTTGAATTTCCAAATGGATGAAAATTCTTGGAAAGAAAGTTGATATGACACATTGAAAAGTTTTAATGTAATAGAATAGGGTCCTAGAGATTCCAAGTCTCTCTTCTCAACAACCAAGGTAGTGAGAAATTTTTGGTTAAAGATTCCCAACCAAGATCATCCTTTTCTAAGAACACAAATTTTTCCCACCCAAGTTATGACAAGGCTTCATGAATGTAGGATACAATGCCTAATGATTCGAGAGTGAAAGAAGAAGCAATTTTGTTTGGTTCACACTTCTTATCTTGGATAATAACATATCTTTGTTTTTCTTCATCACTCAAGTGCCTAGGTTTGTGAGTTCTTGACTTATGCTCTTCCATTGGAGTAGAAGAAGTGGCAATCCCCTTCCCTTTCTCAAGTTTTGAAGTTTTCTTCTTGGAGGTTTTAAGAGCCATGAAAATGATGATGATGAAATTGAATGAGAGATAGATAGTTTAGGTGTTTATAAGTGAATTCAAGTGTAAAATATCATAAACATTGATTGAAAGGGGGGTTTATATAGAGTTTGGAGGTTAAAATAGTTGTTTATAGCTATTAGAGAGGAATTAAGAATGTTTTGGAAGGTGTCCAATAGCTAGAATTTTTTTAAAAAAAATTTAAAGCTTTTCGGGCGGACCATATGTGGTATAGTCGAATAGAGCCAGTTTTTGGTAGTCTGAGCGTGCATAGATGAGTCTGAGCAAACTATGCAGACTGAATAAAAATGGTCATAAAAGTTTAAAGAGATTGGTCAGACCAAGTCTTAGTATGAAAGATCGAGCGGGATGAGTTGTAGCATGGTCATAAGAGCTTTAGTCTGGTCGCACTAAGACACAGTTCAGGCGGACTAAAGAAACATTTTCATGTAAAAGGAAGATTTGTATATTGTAGACCCTTAATTTTGGCCCAGCCCAAATTCAATTTGGAAAATTAGACCAAGTTTGGCTCTAATTACAAAATCTAGGTTAAACCAAGTTTAATTTTGGATTAGGTTCAATTCATTTAGAAACTGGACCAATTTGATAGGAATGGGTTCAGTGGTTGCCAATTTGGTATGGGTTTTTGCCTCATATCGAATTGGTGGTTACCAATTCGATATGGGCCCCATATCGAATTGGCAGGCCACCAATTCGATATGAGGGCTCATGTTACCGAATTAGTGGCCACCAATTCGACATGAACCATGTCCTATGTCGAATTGGTGGCCACCAATTCTACATGGACCAAGCCTTACTCATCTAGCTTGGTTGGATATCCTAATAACACTAAAATTGAAACACTAGCTAGCTAGGTATCCGAGTTGCATAAGGAATATAGCTTAAATTAACCCTAATTGAGCATTATAAATAGAAGGCAATAATTATATGCAAGATAACAATGAAGAATTATCAAAAACCCTAGTAAAAAGAAAACAAAGCAGTAGCAATAATTAAGCAAAAGAATCAACACCCAGCAATTACCCTGGCAATTATTTCACTCAGCCAATATTACTAATTGATCCAAGCAAGCTAGAAGTTTGTTTAAAGATTCAATTTTGGTGGAGTCTTCAAATGCAGGTTTATCTTTATAATTCAATTTATTTATTCAGTATTTGCAATCACCTTTTAAAATCATCACAGTAGCTTGTTTAAACTTACTTTTGTTTCATACAGTAGCTTAATTACCAAAACCCTAGTTACATATTTTATAAAACCAAAACTTAATTAGTTTATTTCATCCAGTAGCATGCCAACTTAATATTTATTTATTTCAATTTCACAATAGCTTAAGATTTAATTTAAAACCCATATTTCTATTTTTAAAAAACACTAATTTACATGTAAAACCTTAGTTTAGAAAAAAAAATATTAATTCCCCAACTAAACCATATTATGAAAACTGTCTACCTTTCGGGGCCACCGTTTGATATATACTTGTTATGATAACTTAAACTTTATGAATTTGGCTGCTAACCTGCTAGCAGGGCCACCGTACGCGATCTCTTGTCAATAGGGTCAATATTTATTTGTGGCTTGTAAGTCTTTGTGATTAACCTTAATTTTCTTTTATTAAACTCTAATTTATTATTATTTTGTGATGATTAAACTACATGTTTAGATTATTTTGTTTTGCTATGAATGCTGAATGGTGTTAATTTTATTATTTAGATTTTAAGGATGTAAAAGGCATGTTTCCACTTGTGGGTGCCTTATTTGTTTAATTTATTTAAAGATATTAAGATAATTATAAGGGACACATTTTCATCTTTTTGTGGGTGTCCTATTTTATTTTCTTTGTGGACATTGGATATGGTTGTAAGGGCATCTTTCTATCTTGTATGGGTGTCCATTTTATTTATTTGTTTGAACTTTCTTTGATTTCAACACAATGAATATTTATTTATTTTAATGTGTATGTAGTATGGATAATATTATAATGATAAAGAATTTAATAATATTTATACTTGAAAAGGAGGCCGGTTCCAATGAACCGGGCGTTATGAGGGTGCTGGGTCATTCTCACCTTCTCCATACGTACCCAATTTTTCAAACCCATTAGGGGGTTGAGAATTCCTTAAGAATCAAGTCATCCACCTCTTTCTTTTTCCCGGCCTATCATGGTGGCAACTCCATTTTCTCGAGAGTTAGGCCCGTGTTCTATAAGGCCCTGAGCCTAACAGTGACGAAGTCGCAAGAATCATTCCAAATAGGGTAGGGGCAAAAATTCCAGCTTATAGTGGCGACTCCATTGGGGATAAGAGAAGTTGATACCGTTGGTCTTTATATTATTTTATTCTTTCTTATTATGATATTATCCATTGCATCAGTTAGATTGCATTGTGTGTGTGAGTTAAGATGCTCATGTAACCCGTGTTGTGTTATGTAAGGGATACCATACTTTAACTCAAGGTATAGTAATCGAGTATGGCATAACCACTCATAGCCTCGTACCTTTTGGTATATACTTGCTATGATAACCTAAACTTTTTAACCTAAAGACTAAAACTCATGTAACTGGCCTAGTTACTTTCCTTATGTTTTTACCTAAATGCTTGTTGTTTGACTATGATTGATACATCTTGGTTTGAACCATGGCTTATTTGGTTTGATCTTTTCCTAATATGACCTAACTATATTGTAAGCCCAAAATGATTTTATTCTTTTAAGCTAAAAGACCAAAAATATTTTGAAACTCTTTTTCAAAGATGGTCTTTGGACATGAAACCCTTTTTAGATGGGCCAAAATGCTTTTCTACTTTATGGCCTAAATACAAAGCCCAAAATTCATTTTTAAACAAACCTTTTTAACTATGGGCTTTGAAACAAAACTATTTTTATACTTTATTCAAATTAAAACCTTTTTCAATGGGCTTTTAAACATTTATTAAAAACTTTTTTTAAGTAGGATTACAACTAGTTAGGTCAATTATGGAATACCAAAAATTAATTGTGGGCCTAGTTTATATCAAGCTTTGTTAATCATGGGCTTGTTTGTGACATGAATCATTAGTTGTTCTTTTCAAATAGGAAATATATTTATGATAAACCCTTTAATTTAGTTTTAATCCAATATAGCATAAAAGCTATCCTTTTGTTGGCCCAATTGATTAAGGCTTAATTAATGAGAATTATCATGGACTGACTTCTAAATTTGAAATTACAACTATTGATTGAACCGTCTGAGTGAATTGTTTAAAAAATAAGATATCTCATGTTGATATTTTATTAACAATATACCTAGAAAAAGAGACTCGACATTCGTGTATGGAAGATATAAGGTTGGAAGGTTCATTGTTACTCTTTTGGTTTGTTTGTTTGATAATTACTTGCTCATCCATGCATACATACGTACATGTATTGCATTATATGTCATTGATCCTTTCTGGCTCACAACCCTAGATTACAGAACTTCAAGAGCTTATGACAATCTGAGCTACGCTAGTGATGTAGAATCCAATAATGACTCAGCCAGCTTCTTACCAAAAGTAATGGAACCTGAATAGATTCAGAAGATGGTGAATGATGTGCTCAGCTCCAAGATGGAAGAAATGAAGGAGGCCCTAGCTGAGACCATGAAAAGCCAACAAGTTGCATTATTAGAAAACATTTTGGAAGCATCTGTTAGTAACAAAAAGCAAAAGGACAAAGGAAAGGCTAAGGTTGGTGAAGTGGCTATGGATGATGAGAAAGTAGTTGTTGATGATGATGATTAGGCCCAGTACTTCCAAGATCCTCAAGATAAGAAGAAAGAAACAAAGGTTACAGAGAAATCAACTGTTGAAAAGACTGAAACTTCAGATGTAGAGAAGATGATTGCTAATTTGGAGAGGAAGTTTGAAAAGAAACTAAAGGTTGATAAGCTATCAGAGGTAGACAAACTTGGTTTGGGTCTTTTAATGTTGGTTCATATATAATCTGGTCTTTTAAAGTTAAACCAACTTTACTTTGAGCTTTTAAAATTTAACAAGACTAGGTTTAAGCTTTTAAAATTATACCGGAGTAGGTTTAAGTTTTTTGGACTTGACCTAACCTTTTTTAATTAGGACTGAACTTATTGGGGCCAAAATTAAAGGTCGGTAGTCCCGATTTGATAAAAAAAAAGGAAGAAAAGGTTAGGGTAAATCAGGATCGACTGAAAGCAGCTTCAAATCAATAGAAATCTTATTCAAATTTAAAGTAAAAAGATATAGAGTTTAATATGGGTGATAAAGTGTTCTTAAAAGTGTCTCCTTGGAAGAGAATAATGAGGTTTGGTCAAAAGAACTATATGAGATTCTAGAAAGAGTTAAACCGGTTGCTTATAAACGAGCTTTGCTACCTAAGTTGGACAAGATTTATAATGTCTTCCATGTGTCTATGCTTCTAAGTTACAGATTAAATCCATCTCATGTATTGTCAGTTAAATCCATAGAGGTGAATCCGGATCTGACTTATAAAGAATAACCAGTGGCGACCTTCATATGAGAGGTGAAAAAATTAAGGAACAAGAGGGCGCCATGGTTAAGTGTTATTGAGGAATCATTATACCGAAGAGGCAACATGGGAGACTGAGGAGATCATGCGAAGCCAGTATCAATAACTTTTCTAAAGTTAAACATTAGGTAATTTTGATGACAAAATTCTTTAAGGGGAAGAGATTTATAATGCATGTATTTTATTAAAACAAAATTTAATAAATAATATGAAAGCGTTAATTAAGGGGTTGGAAGGAGAAAATGCCTAATGTATATGTTATGTGTATGTGAAATATACCTAAAGTATAAAATTCACTAAAAAATAAAAAGTCAAAAAGTCAAAGTTAAAAGTTAAAAAAATAACTAAATAGAAATTTAATTATTTTGGATGGAAGAGGAAAAAGAAAATATTAAATATTAAATATTTAAAAAATAAATATTTAAATATTTAAAAAATATATAAAACTTTGGTCTTCATCATCTTCTTCTTCTCCTCTCTAGGCCGAGTGCTCCATGGGTGTCCAAGAAGAAATTTTTCTTCATCCACACTAAAATTCATCAAGTTTTCAAGGAATTCAATGTAAATTTGAAGTTTCTTCAACATTAGGTAAGGTTTCTTATCAATTTATGGAGTTTTCTTGGAAATTTTGGAAATGTGAAATTTAAGTTTTTGAAGGGAATTTCAATAAATATTAAAATGGTTTGTAATGAAGTTTTTTTGGTGTGGAAGTAATGATTTTAAGGTTGGTTGGTAAAATTATTTGGGTTTTGTTATAGTTCGGGAGTAGTATAGAAAGTTAGGGTTTTGGAGTAATTTTGGGTAGTAAGGATATAATTAATGTTTGATTGATTAAAATGGCTTAGAATGAGATGCTAATGCTATTTTTGCACTTATAATTGGATTTAAGAAAGAGTAAAGTGAACTTGTATATTTAAAGTGAAGAAGGGCATTTGGTGAAGTTGGAGTTGGAAGAGTGAATTGAGATTGGAGTTAGCATTGTCAAGGTTAGTATATACTTTGATTTAATGTATTTCAATTGCATTTGATTTGGCCTTGCACATTGTAATTTATGAATGTCCTAAGCTACTTTGAAAATGGTTTCAATATGTAATGTGCATGGTTTTGTGTAATGTTGTGTGATATGCATAAAATACAATATGTCATGCCATTGTAGAATAGCTAAATTCATTAATATGTGTTATATGACAAAAGTGTGGAAAATGCCCAAGAAATATAGGAAAAGATGTCACATTATAAATGTGACTAAGAATACGTGGAATATGTGAAATTGTACTTAATTATGGAAGATGGATAAAATGTTATGCATGTTAACCTTATATAATATTATGTTCCAAAATATTGTGTTTGGCACTCTGGATTGGCATGCCATTGATATGTGATAATATTTGATATGCCTTTGGTCTAAACACATTAGTGTCATTACTATTGTTATTACTTCGGACTAGACACACTGGTATCAATAGAGGACGTGCCTTTGGGCGGTATGTGATACTTAGATCTCTGGTGTCCCTATTGGCTGAAATAATATTTCTGGAACTCAAATATTTTATAGGAATTTTTTAGTCCAATATATGTGATTTTGGTCACTGTTATGTGCATCAAACATACTACATTTCATTATACAAGAAAAGTATATAATTTATTTCCCTTTAAAACTACTTTTTTTTTTATCAAAGTATGTACCAGCTACACTAGTAGCTTAGCGTGATTATTTCCATCGCATAGGTGACTGGGTAGAGGCAAAGAGCCGTAAGACCTAACTAGGTCTAGGTTTCTAGACTAATATTTGAAGTTTCATAATTCACCACCAGACCAGAGCTTGCTAGCATATCATGTAATTTCTTGTCTTTATAATTCATTATGTTCATAAAATATGTTAATATGTGTCAATGATGTAAACTTATGGTTAGGTAAAGTAATGTGAGTATTTGAAATTCATATATATATATATATGCACACATAAGACTTTGAGTATTTTGAATGATTTTGGAGGATTGTTGGAGGTTTGGAAATATGAACTTTTATTGGGAGTGTGGTTTCTTGCAGGTTGAGTTATTTGGTTTTTGGAAAATATCCAATTTATAAATAAAACTTTTATAAATTTTTTCCAGAGATTTTCTTTTCAATTTGTATTTTAATATTTAATTATTAATATATATTTATTTACATACTAATTTATTTAATAAAGGATAAATTATTTTAATAAAATTATGGAGAATTTTCTACTGATAAGGTGGTGACATTTTATATCCTATATATGTATTTTACATAGGCAACATGTGTGTACAATATGTATCTAGGGTATAAGGATGTTACAGTGGGATAGATATATAAGTTTGGATGCTCATTTGGGTGATTTGATGTGTGTTAACATTATGCTTACACGTGTGCTTTTGATTGCTTCAAACCAATGTTTTGAAATTGTTCAAGCAGATGGGCAAACTATAGACTCTTGATTTTCAAGCCAACCCTAATTTCAAAGACTCGGGCTCGAATATCTTATGGAATATATAAATATATATTAAATTATAAAATGAATTAAAATAATGTAAAGGACCTTAAAACAAAGATTTTAGGCTAAGACTGACACGAGTCATTAGTCTGGACTAAAATTGGCCTTTTAGGGCTTTTATGTCAAATTTTTCCAAAACTCATCTGAAACACTTTCAAATGACTTTTTTGAGCATTCCGAGGCGTTCAGGACACAAAAAAAAAAACTTAGGGGCTCAAAAATTACAAAAATCAGATGACAAAGCCAATATGCCAGTTTTTACTATTCACACAATTCACTTTTTTAAAATGTTCTAAAGGATTTGAGACATGTAAAAAACATTAAAAGGCCAAAAATTTCAAAATCGCACTTGAGAAGCTGAAACTAACTTTTTATTTTTTGGGATTTTTTATCAACATTTCTTTAAAACTCATCTAAAACAACTTCAAATGAATTTTTAAAGCATCCTAGGCGATCCAGGACTCAAAAAAAATCTTGGAGGGTTGAAAATCACAAAAATCATATGAAAAAGTCAAAAAGTCTCCTATCCATCGTCACTATTCATCACCTCTGCCTGTTACTACAATAACAACTAGCAGATCTGCCAGTTCCATCCCAAGGGATTCTCTATTAATAAAGGGGCCCTAAACTCACTTTAAGGGTAAACTCGGACCAAATTTTTCTTTGTGATTCTCCCATAACATTTCAAAATTAGATTTCTCAACACTCCAAATAGAAATCAATAATTTAGGGAAGAAATCCTACCAAGGCCTAATTCCATAACCAAAAGTTAAAGATTTCGGGGTTTCTTTAGGGTTTTTGTGTTACTCATTGGATTGTGTTTTCAATCATTTTCCTCTTTATTTTTACATAACTCTTATTCTAAAATCCTACATTTCGGTTTCCCTTGAGTTTTGTTAGTTAAAAATGGATTAGGCCCTTAAAACATAAGTTAAGGAGTTATTTTTATGTTTTTTAATCCATGAAACCAATTTGACTGATTTTTTTAAGATTGGATTTGGAGGAAGAAAGTAGCTTGTAGACATTTTTTGGCTCTCGTTCCCTTGAATAAATTGCTTGGAACCTTGATTTTGGGACCTTATTGAACCACCCCTTCATCCTTTATTAATATGGACTTATTTTGGAAATGAAACTTAAACTATTGGACATTATATTAGACAATTCCAAACATGGATCTTTTGAACAGTAATGGATGGTGTTTAAGATATGAAAAATCTGACGAAATTTGGACCTTGAAATGATTCAAGCATTGGATGTTTATTGAGAGCCAAAAAATTCAATTTTATAAAGATTTAACATGATTCTTGGTTCATTCTTTCAAATTAATCAACTCTAGAATTATTTCCATAATATTTAAGATATTTTAAGAAGATTAAAAATGATTTCTAGAATTTTTGAAGAAAAATCCAATTTTAGAATTCTGGATCGATTTTTGCCTTGGTTTGTATGCCAAGTAGATTTTTAAATCAAATTTAAGAAGTAAACAATATAATCTTATCTATAACATGTTTGAAGACATTTAAAATGAAAATTTTACATTTTGGATGAAAAAAAAAGAATATTTCTTAATTAAGCCTGATTTTGTGTCGAAAAACATGCCATGCTCAATTTTGCCATGGTTGTAGACCCTTAATTTTGGCCCTAAGTTGGTATGGTCCTGATTAAAGAATGCCAAATAAAGTCGATTCAACTTTTAAAGATTTAAACCTAGTTTATAACCTTTCAATAAGTCAGTTTGGTTTTGAAAGGTATAAATTCAACTGATTAAAGCCCTAAAATTAAATTTGTTCGACCCAAATTGAAACTATCTATTCCATTAACTAAATATGCAATACTAATTTGAGTCAGGACGGCCCCAAATGACCTTGGCCATTGCTTATGTTGACCTGGAGGGCCCAGGTTGACATGAGCATGGCTCATGTCGAGCTGGTGGCCCAGGTCAACATGAGCTAAAGGTTCATGTCGATCTGGTTGCCAAAATCAACATGGCCATGGCTCATGTCGACCTAGGCCACCAGCTCGACATGAGCCATGCTCATGTCGATCTGACACACTAGATCGACATGACCCTAATTTATTTTGAGTTTTGGCCAGCCATTTGGTTTCCTAAAGAAACTAGAATTTGTTTAGAAGACGAATTCGGTAGACTAGGTTTAGGGTTTTTAATTATTATTTGCCTATAAATAAAAAAAGTTGAATGCTAATAAAGGGGGAACATTAAGCAACAACGAGCAACCATTGGCAATTAACACTGACTAGCAATGATCAATTAAAAAAAACCCTAGCAGCTACGATTATTAAGGAAGCAGAGAGTTAGTAACAATAAAAAATACACAGAAATGATACACCCCAAAGGCAGTAACATATTGTCTTTGCTTTGCTCGACCAGAATTTTAGTTTGTTACAAGTGAAAGCTTGGATCAACATTTAATTGTGGAGGAGCCAACAAATGACGATACATTCTAAATTTAATTCATTTAAATTCAATCTTAAATACTCTGCTAATGGTTTTAAATATTAAATATGTTTACCCTTTGTTTAAATTAGTTTCAGTAGGTTATATTAATTATTTTATTTATATCAGTTTTGTTTAAAGCATATCTAGTGACTGTTCAACTTACAATTCACAATAGGTTATATATATTGGAGTTTGCTTTGTCCAGTATCTATCCACGAGACCTTATATTTATCATAAGTCAATATCCCAGAAGCCAAAATTCTTTAATGCAATCTCAGTATCTTGTTTAACCAAAAGTTTTAATATTACAGTAGATTAGTAATTTTTTAAACCTTAAAATCACAATAGCTTTGTTTTAATAACCAAAACCCTAAAAATATGTGTATAAAATCCTAATTACCAGAAACCCCAATTTTCTAAAACTCAAAACCCTAGTTTAGGAAAAGCCTTAATTTCCCAATAAAAATATATCATGTAAATCGTCTATCTTTCGGGAGCGCTATCCCCAATCTCCAGCAAAGGACACTGCCCCCTTGACCCCTGCCCGCTAACCGGCTAGCTGGACCACCGTACGCGGCCCCTCATTATTGGGGTCAATATTTATTTGTGAATTATATTCTTTGTTATTTATCTTATTTCTTTTTAATTAAGTCCTAATTTTATTACTCTTTATATGATGATTATTTATGTATTTATCAGTTTATATTTATTTTGTTTGGATTTTAAGGTATGTAAAAGGCATGTTTCTACTTTGTGGGTGCCTTAATTATTTTTAATTATGTAGTTTAATTTATTTAAATGTTTGAGACAATTGTAAGGGGCACATTTTCACCTTTTGGTGTGTATACTATATTATTTATTTTCTTTGTGAATATTTAAGAATTTTAAGAGTATGCTTCCATCTAAGGATGAGTACCCACATTATTTTGTGATGTACTATTTTTATCTTATTTTATGAATAAAACCATTTTATTAATAATTGTGTGTAGTATGGATAATATTATAATATTTAAGAATATAATAATATTTAGACCTGAAAAAAAGGCCGGTTCTAATGAACCGGAAGTTATGGGGGTGCTGGGTCACATCTCATCTTTTCCATGCGTACTCAACTTTTTGAACTCAATAGAGGGTTGGAAATTTCTTAGGAATAGAGTCATCCACCTCTTTCTTTTTTCCGGCCAATTCAGGTGGCGACTCCATTTTCTCCGAGTTTAAACTCGTGTTCTCTAAGTCCCTGAGCCTAACAGTGCCGAAGTCGTAAAAACCATTCAACATGGGAGTGGGGGTGAAAATTTTTGCTCACATTGATTTTATTTTGATGCACTTCTTTTAGTCTCAAAATGCGGATTAGTGATAAAATATGACACTTTCAAGTAATTGTGGCATAATATGTGACTCAAATTGTTATTATGATATTTTACCTCAATTTGCATACCATATTAGTTTTTGTTTCTATTTTGATCTAAGCATGCATTGGGTGATTAACTATGATGATTTTTTATGAAATATGATAATTCTTAGTAGTTATGATGTAATTTGTGATCTTTTATGAATATTGAAGCAGGGTTTATTTATTTGTTTGGTTTAATTCTAATTTTGATATTTTTCCTTAGAATTAATGTAGTAGGCTCTTCAAATGTGTTCTTAATTTTATAGATATGATGTATAGGATTTATAATTGGATGTAAGGGCATATTTCCATTTTAAATGGTTGCTCATTTATTTTTGTTATTTTTTCTTTTATTAATTCTAAACTTTTGTTATTATATATATATATATATTTGATCTTATTTGTAATGAAATTTATTTCTTTGCCCTTTGCATATTATTTTGTTTGCGTATTGTCCCCCTTCTTTTCCCTGTCTATCTGGGTGTTTTCTCCATTTTTTAGGCTTAGGCCCACATGATCTAAGGCTGTGAGCCTAAACATTACCTAAGTTGCAATCACCGGGAGTCGGAGATGAAATCTCTAGCTCACAAGTATCTTCCCTTCTATCCTTAGCCAAGTTAAAGCCCCCACAAAGAGACCATGCTTTTGAAATCTCATGGACTCATCATTTAATTCTCTCAATTCTGCTACTCCTTTAACTTGTAGGTCTCTTAAAGAGCTCTTCATTACTCCATCTCCATATACACTAGGTTGTAACCCCAAACAGTATTTCCCAATTGAATTTTCCTTGGCTATCTATTTTGTTTTGTAAATTAGAAGACAACTAGCCATCAAGGTCCATCAAGAAGAAAGTTTGCATGGCCTCTAGAAGAACACGGATATTCCACACATACCGTACATGGGGCAATCATATAAGACATGCAAAACAATTTCACTATGGATATTACACCTAAGACAAACATCCACCATTGTCATATGTCTCCTTACCCTTTCCACATTGGTAAGAAATTTAATTTCCAAAAAAAGTAAAATTTTTGAAGTGGAAATAATATGTCATAAATGTCATTAATAATTTATCTTAAATAAAAGTTATAAGAAAACATTGGCATGAAGAAGATTTGTCACATATTCAACATCAAATTCAATAACCAATGTACTCCACCCTCTGACCTTTACCCAATGCAATGCCCCCTTATTGTAAATTTTTGAAATGGCTAGCTATCCCTAATATAATTGGATACGGGTGAGATAGATCCCAAGTTTAAAGCATACTTCAATAAACTATATGGCAAAAAGACAAATATAACCTTGCAATATTACTTATATCTCAAATTGGATTTTAAACTTTTTTTAATTAAATGTATAATTTTTTTGTTAAAAAATATACCACTTTAGCCCTGCTGTAATAGTTTTATTAAAAGATGTTGATATAACTTTTGTGTGAGATCCACTGTTAAAGATTTTAGACTAAAATCAAATATGATCCTAAAATATTTTTCAAATCTTGAATTGGATCTTAAAATTTTTTAGTGAATTATTCAAAAATATGTATGTGTAATATTATTATAAATATTTTTATATTAATATAAGTATTCACAAAACACAATATTTAATAATAAAAAGTTGAAAAATTTTTTAAAAGAAAATAGTTTGTTACAATCACTTAGTAATCACAATATAGCAAGCAATACTTGACAGCTCAACAATGAATAATATATGTGAGCTAATATAGGAACTTAGATGGGGTATTTATGGTGGTTATGTTTGATCTCATTAGAAATGAAAACTATATTAACAATGAATTGTATGATTGGCACATTTGACCCATGCACATGTATGATTGTATGATTGTGCAAATGTGATGTATGAGTCAACACACAACGCTTAATGAATGCTTATGAAATGGTCAATGCTTGCTTGTGCCTCAATGTTCATATACATATACATTTGTACATATATAATTATAATAGTGTCTCCTATTCGGTTTTGCATAACTAGTTCAATTAGGGTTCTTTAATTTAGGGTTTTGCCAATCCTAAAGATTATTATTTCATCAATCCTTTATCTAACTGGTTATTTATGTACTTAGGGTAGGGTGTTACATCCATCCTCTTGATTTTCTTTTTTCCCTTTCATTTATATAGTTTGCATTAAACTTCTAGTTTGTTGTCTCTATTCTTACCAAATTCAAATGCTAAATTGAGAAATAATTTTTATTAAAACAAATAATTTTAAATTTTTTTATTGAAGAACTACTTTTTTTCTAGTTGTAAGGATTTTATTGAGTATCTTTCAATTGACTTGGAAAAATTAACATATCCTTAAATTTAAATTTGTGCAAATATTTTGTTTTTAAAGTTGTTTCACTTTTATATTATTTGTCTTTATTTTTATTAGGTGGCATTCAACTATTATTCAAAACTACGAATAATGTGATTTTATTATATGGATAATATTATGATATGTTAATATTATAATGAATCTATAAGAAAAATGGAAAGGAAGGAGAAAGGAGAAAAATAAATTAAATTATATTTTGAGGAAGCTATTTGATAATTTATTTTTACTTTGAGAAATGCTACTCATATGTAAATTAAAATTATATTAAACTTACAGTAAAAAATAATTACATATTTTTCTAAGACTAAATAAACTTGTTTTCTGCAATTTGTCAAAACCTTTTAAACAAATACAATGAATAGAGTAAAACCAATGCCCAATTCTATTTTTGAGGTACCACCAAGAAGTTCCTTTAAAGCTTCAAGGATCTTCAACTACATAAATGTCTTGAATTGATCCAGTATTAATCTGCAAGGAAACAAAATCTACCTTTAGAACTTCACATTACAAAGAAGATGAGGACGACAAATTAGTCAATGTGGAAGTAATAATTTGCCCTAATTTGGGCAATACTTCGCCGGTGAAGCTCAGCACATGTAGGAACAATCTGGATTGGCTGTTGAGAAGATGAAAAGAGAATAAAAAATTAAAAAACAAGAAAATAGTTTATTATATAATTGAAATCCAAAAAATAAACTTTTATCTAAAATAACCAACAAAAATAATGCAGAAAAAATGCACTTACATTGTTAATTAACTTCCAAAAACTCTAAACTCTTTTATCAACAACATGGTGGGAAGAATCATGACTTCCATTGCTTAGCTAACGACGAGGCATCTCAACTTTATGTAATGATGACTTCCACTGCTTATGTAATGATAGGCTCTATTTCTAAAGTTTTAAAACTGTCCCATCAGAAATAGAGCTTAAACTTGTGTGTGGCTATTATCCTCCTAAATACACCATGTTGGCAAAAAATAAGAATTAAGGCTACTTATGAATATACTATGTTGGAAAATATAAAAGGTACTTTAAGTAGTCATGGGATAGATGTCCTATTTACTGTGAACAACTCCCACAACATAGGATTAAAGTTTTCGAAAAGGAAAACAGTGTCTTTTTTCTAAACTAAAAATAATAGCCTAAAAAAATCATAACAATCTAAATTTTATCAGTTTACTAAATTAAATTTCCTTCATTGGAAGCAATTGAAACTTTTTGCCTCCAATAACTTATTAGTCCTAACTCTTGAACGAGTTTTGTTGAGTAAAAATAAATAAAAGAGCACTTTAATAATAATGAAAGTATATGGTAATAGTTATTTAGTTGCCCATTATAAGGTTCCATATAAATCCATTAAATGATCAAAAAACGCTATAAATTTATTTTCTTAACTGTCTTTAGTTAACAAACTTATATTACAATTGATAAAATAAACACTCCCAAAGCTTATAGTTTCTCATTTGTCTACACAAAATTTTCAACTTCAAAGGATCAAAATAACTTTAAATTCTACAAATTTCTTCAAATTTCATCACATAAGTCATGGTAAAAACATAACCAAAAGATAATTCTTACCAAGTAGCTATTGAATCCCTTTCCAGTCAGAAACTTTGCACCATGCCGATCCTCTCCTGAAAAAATTATTCTTGAAGGTTAACAATTGCATCTCCAAAAAGAAAATAAATAATAATGACATTAAAAAAGACAAAAAAAAAAAAAAAGAAGAAGAAGAAGAAGAAGCTATCTAAGCATCATCACCACCATGCCTGGTTAAGAAGCCACCTGGGACCTTCATTGAAGTGAACCAGTGGCCAGGAGTCTGCCATCACTGCTGAACAAACTAAGCTCACAAACTAAACAAAGCCCATCATTTTTCACAACGAGCTTGGGCATGATTCTTACGAATCTGATAAGCTTCATGCACTTGCAAATATGTACTCCACCATCATCAGTCTTCACGAGCCACCTTTGACCTCCATTCATATGAACTAGTGGTCAAAACTTGGCCTCGCCGATTGGCAGCGTTAGTTCCATGGATTATTAGGGTTTATTTTTTTAAATTAAAATCCAATTTTATTTTTTTCCATTAAATGACAATTTATATGGGAAAAGAAAAAATTTTGAATATAAAAATAATTTTTTAATTATTTAAAAAGTTATCATATGTCATTATAATTGATTTGTGATTTCAACTAGAAATTATAATTGAAATCACGATTTCATGATATAATTTCTTGTAGTTAACATATTAAATTGGGAAAAACCATCACATTTTTTTCTTAACTTATGTTACTTTTTAAATTCTATCATAATTCTAAAATTGTATTAATATGATATATGAACTTTGCATTTTATTATAAATCTAACCAACCTTATTTATCAGTGTGAGTTTACTGATATGTATTAATGGTATTACTTTAAATAATACAAATAAATTTATAACATGAAAAAAACTAAAAAGAAAATCATTATATCTATTCCCACTATCTTTTCAATTCTATCCTAATTTTAAATTTTAATTTTTAATTTTAAAAGTATGTACTGAACATAAAAAAAATATAAATATATATATAGCCCTCTAAATTTGTCACATTTAGTCACTTTACCTCATAAACTTTAATTTAAATTATTTTATCCCCATGTACTTGTCTATTTTTTACTAATAAACACTTATATTAATTAATGTTCCTCTTTAAATTTTTTATTAAAAGATGAATTTAGTAATATAAATAATCAAACATACATAATTATATACATGACTCAAATTGATTAATTTTTTTAATATAATTAGATTCAATTAAATCTTTGATAATTTAAAAATGTATTTCTATATATTTAGATTAATACCTAATTTTCATTTAAAAGTTTTTTAAAATATTTTATATTTTTAATAATAAGAGATTTTTTAAAATTCTCTTTTTCTAAAACCGAAAGCAATAAAAATATATTTTAAGTAAAAATTATTATTTAATCTCAAAAAATAACTAAAATTAAAGTTTTTATATATTACAAAAATATTTTTTTAATATTCAAAATATATAAAATTAATTTTTATTTATTTAAAAAAAAGTGAAAGATTGAAAATTAATATTTAATTTGTTTTTTTATTAAAAAATTGCATTATACTACATTTTGTAACTACTTAATAATATAATAATATTATTTCAACATTTTTTATTCATTTTAAAAAATTATATTAGACAAAAAATAATTAGTTAATAAAATAAATATAAAATTATAAACTTGTTAATTAGATTAAATTTTATAAACTAAATAAATAATGTTGAATAGAAATAATTTAAATTGATAGATATTTAAAAATAAGATAGAATAAAAAAATTAATTTAAATTGGAGATGAATATGATAATTTTTTTATTTTTTATATTATAAATTTATTTATATTTTTTAAGACCATATCAGCAGTACATGTTAACATGCTTACGTAAATAAATGAGATTAGTTAGATTTATAATAAAAATAAAATAAAATTTATATTGCAAATTAATACAATTTTAAAATTGGGAAAAAATTAAAAAAGTGTCCCAATTAAGCACATATAAATATAATAAAATTCAACATTGTCTTATCGAACTGCAATTTATTTATATATATATATATATACTTGACAAATTTCAACACTGTCTCATCAGACTGCAATTTAGTGAGGAAACAAAATTCAATAAAGTCTTATCACTTATGCAGTTTAGCTTGGCATATGTCACATGGCAAGTGGAAGCCGAAGAATATAACAACTGTATAACTAAAAAAGGAAGACTTTTTATTGGCCAATACACAATAATTGTCCTTCCAGTTTTCATGACATTTATTTAAACTAATGTTAGGCCTGTGGAAACTTGACTATTATTTATTGATTTAGGATAATTTTCCTTTCTTTTTCATAAGTTAATACATGTGTCATTCATTGTCAAATTTCCTCTACTATTGTTATACTGATCCACACTTAAAAGTGTAATGATTTTAAGTGATCGATAGAATTAAAGCCCCCAATTATGCAATGAAAATCAAAACCTAATAAATCATTTTATAGCAATCAATCTGGTCATCAAGAAAAAAGATATATATATATATATATTTCAATTAGAAAAAGTTATTTGATGGAAAGACTCAATAGAATAAAATTTGCTTAATGTTCAGAAAAATTCTTAACTTTATAAAAAATTTAAATTTAATCTTAAACTATAATTTGTTATAATATTAAATACCAAATTTTATATTTTTTAGATCAATATTATCCAACCAATCGACACGAGTGTTAAAACTTTAGTCTAAAATAATTTTTTAACTCTTGATCAGTGTGAGCCTTTCTCCAATTAACATAGATGTAACGGTCATAATTTTTTGCTCATAATATAGTGTATATTTTTGAATTGCACTCAATCCCTATAAAAAAGACATAAATAAATCATAATATAATTAAATATACGAAAACCAGTCATATGTGTAAGGGCGGAACCAAATAAACTTTTGTTGCTCTGTTCATACATACATACATATTATACATATACATATATATATACATCAGACAACAAATAAGATTTTGTTGCTTTGTGCCAAATGAAGGGTCCTTAGTAATCTCTCTCTCTCTCTCTCTCTCTCTCTCTCTCTCTCCCTCTTCTTTCTCTTAAAAATTTCTTCTTCTTTTCTCAGCTAAATCAAAGAAAAATTGAAGCTTTAGTTGATCTTCTTCTTCACTTATATTTCAACAAATCTAACTAATCAAAAACTCCCACTACAAAAAAACACGCTATCTGCAACGGACAAAATTCGTCGCAGATCCGTCGCAAATCCGTCGCAAATCAAGTATTGCGACCGATCTGCGACGGATACGATCCGTTAATAAAAAAGGCGTCGCAATTTTCAATTTGCGACAGGCTGTCGCAGATTGCGACGGATTTGCAACCACTCGGCGGTTGCAAATCTGCCGTCGCAGATTCCGTCGCAGAATGCCGTCGCAGATTTCCGTCGCAAATTCGTTGCAGATTCCGTCACAGATTGTCGTCGCAGATTCCGTCACAGATTCCGTCATAGATTTCAGATATCCGTCACAGATTCGTGGCAAATCCGTAACAATTTAATATTGATTTTTATTGGAACTATTTGTATTATCAATTAATTTTATGAGAACTTTATAAATACATTTGGAAAATTTAAACACAATCTAAAAAAAACACTAATTACATTGATAAAAATAATTCTTTTGTTAATCTTCAATATAATAAAATATTTTACAATTTAATTATGCATGTGTTAAGAACACTACTACAAATAATCTATCTTGAAAATAACAATATTTGGGAAAAAGTAACACAAGTGTCTCACAATATAGAACTCAAAACAAATCAAACTCTAAATCCTCTGCTGTTCCTCCTTCCTCTAGCTCTCTCAAACTTCCTTCCCTTTGATCGCACATAGGGTTTAGTATGGCTGTGTGGCACACCAGGAGCTGGGCCAAAGTGTTTCACAGCTTCACGGGCATTCTTTGGACCTCTTAAAAGAACCTGAACAAACATTTGCATTAATAAGCTGCAATATGAGCAATATCATGTAATTTGTAGCAAAACAGAAGGCAAATCTTAAGATGACTCAAGAATTCTATATCAAAGAACATAAACAGCACACAACACATATTGAATTTGAATCTGATCCTTTTCCTAATAAATGTAACATAAAGCTTGATATCAAAACTTCACCAGCATCAATAGCAATTCTAAAAATGGAATTACGATAATTCAATGACATATCAGTCATGAACATAAAAAGGAAAAATAGGGGCATTATTGACCTTGAACCAATATATTTCTATTTATGAACTTACAATTATATTGTCCAAATATGAGTGCAGGCACAGATCATTCCTCGGTTACATAATGGTCAAATAAACTTTTGATAGTAGCATAAATTTAAATCAATTTTATAATAGAAACCTTAGTTTTAAGTTCTTATAAATTATCTATAAAACTTTCTATATGAAGAGTTTGCAACACAACAAAAGATCCAATGACAGTTCAATGCACTACTATTTTACATTATATTCCGAAGAGACCCAAGAAAAATTAAGGAATGCAGAAGCTATAATATCTAACTGCAGACTGTTTTCAAATGTAGATCCACAAAATGAAATGAATCCAATAGTCCATAATTTTCAAGGAAAAAAAACATAATAGTTAAAAATTAAATAACAATAACATCACATAATGCCTTCCAAAAATATTTTTTGAATAATCTCTTGTAATTGCCATTTAACATTTATTGAAATAAAAATAGTAGTTAAATATAATACTTCCAAAAGCTAGAGAAGGTTCAAACCTGGGGATTTCAACAGGAGTAAGGTATAGGTTGCTTGGATACTGGATCTACATTTACATCAAATAAGTCATCACAAGTTTTGGGTTAAGGAACAAAAAAATGAAAGACATGGATAACACTTTACTCCTATATTACTCCTGGGAGGCTGCCACTGCCCGTGAAGCCCACTTGGACCCAATATGGAATGTCAAGAGAAAGTCTCCTCCTTTGGGCGTGGGAAGTTTATAGATCTGCAAGAAGCAAGTCAACTTGCAAATGAAGTTCAGGATACCAAAGATACCATTTATGATTTAAAATAAAATTATAGCCATAGGCATCGAAGTTAGTAACTTCGTTAAACTGAATAGACAATATAAATAAAATTACTCTCATGGAATCATATACTCATTTCATTCCCTTAAACCAAGTTGTCTTATACCATCACACCCATGCTCACCAGATCACCTAATTTTCATAATAGGTGCCTGAAAAGGTTGTTGGGAAATTTGCTGTGTGTTTGGACTGTAATAACTTACTTATCAGTAGTTTGATTACTTAATAAAGAAAACTTTTGAAGGTAATGCAACAGTTAAGCAGCAGTAAGGTCATAGACAGTAACAAATTTCTGCAGCATGGAATTTTAACAACTGCAGTAGCTATCATTATCACAAATTAGGTACTTATTTACTGGAAGGTAGGCATAGAAACACACTAAGAGATGATAGCAAATACCTGAGCATCTTCTCTGATTCTCAAATTTTGTCCTGCTGGATTCAACAAGTCATTAACAACCTGAAATGAAGAAAACCCTAAAGGATAATGAATTTGCAAAAAAGGTGAAAGAAGTATTGCAAAAAAGGTGAAAGAAATAATGGCACTTGTTCATATTGCTGAACGGTAAGATGGACAAGCAGATTGTAGAGAGAATGGGAAGAAGTAGAGAGAATGGGAAGAAGCTAACCTCATTATAGATCTCTAAGTATGATACCCGTAGAAGAAATTCCCAGTTTGGCGTCTTAAGTCATTGAAAAAATATTAGATTGGCTTTATAGAAGAAGGATCTAATAGATAAAATTACACAGGGAGTCACGCTCTATATTACCTCTTGAATAATGCTAAAAGCATCCTTCACTGCCAAGGGTATAATTCCAAGGGACCTCTGATCACCCTGTCATTTGCATATTACCAACGTAAGCATGTTGCTCTAAGGTTAGCAAATCAAACTCAGCTTAATGAAGGATGCTGAAATTTTCTATCAGTTAATGAATTAGACTTTGCAAATGTGACTTCCAATAGATTCTACTATATATGAGATATTATTATATAATCCAATTGCAAATAGAATCAGCCTCACTTAAGCAGGCTGAGGGCATAATCAATTTGCATTCTTTTTCACTGCAGCCTCAGAATGATCATATATGAAATGTAACTAAGGCAAGGATATAGAAAAGCAAAATATATGAAACAGAAGCACATCATCATTGAATATTGCAAGCATTATGTACATATCATAGAGTACATCAGAAAAGTGATTTTAAAGAAGAATAGTATTACTAAATCTCACATGCATAGTATGAGTTTTCCCACTGCTTGTTACACCATATGCAAAAATGGTTCCTGCAAGCACATGGAAAGAAAATGGGAAAACACTGAAACTAAAAGAAAATACAGAAAGTGAGATATGCTAAGCAGAGGGCTGTTCATTACACTAACCATTGATTTCCTTCCATGGCGCCACTGACAACATGCTGGGCAGCAACATCATACACATGGCGTGTTGTAGTTGTAGGGCCAAACACCCGATCTATTAGGAATTTTGAAAAGTAAATAAATAATTAAGTATTTAGTGACAGATAACAATAAAAATCAAAAGGACGAACATTATGTGCTTTATTTTTAACTTTGATGAGCAAAAGCTTTCCAAAGTAAAAAGCTAAAATGGAGAGGACTAGTAGCTTTTGTAAACTAATAGATAACAAACCATCAAGTAATCCCAGCATACTATAGCTTTACCCAAATTGATGAGAATGTGTTGATGGAAAAGCAATGAAAATAAATGGTCAACCAAGCTTCTATTTTGTTGGTCAATTGTAAGAACCGAAAACAAAGACAACGCAATTTAAGATAAGTGTTTAAGATATTAGATATATTACCATTATTTTATAACTTTAGCAAATTACCACCAATGAGAATGCAATTTGTACAAGAATTCAATAAATCCATACAGTTCAGAAGCTATCAAAAGTGGTAAAATATGGATTGTGACTTTGCACTGAAATAAGTCAGTCAGTTTCAATTAGACTTTCAGCATAAGCAGTCCATTTATATGGACTTAATTTCAACATTGGCTTGCAATGTGCTGCAAATATCAAGAAAATCAACTAATTATGCCATTGCCAACTAATTAATGTACATGAATTTACCATATGCGTAAGCGATGGATGGATTATGTTCATTTCTGACAATAGTTTCTCCATCAGCATACCAAGCAATTTCCTCTCCTTGACGAATTTCTCTGGGACTACACAATCAACCGTGAAAGTGAATAAATAAACCACACACTAACCAATTCAATAATGAGAGGTAAAGAAGAAGAGGAAGTGAGAAATTCAGACCTTAATGGGCGAAAGCGAACTGTGACAGTAACATTTTCTTACAATAAAAAAACTCTTGTAATCCCGTATCAAAAATTACAATCACATATAAAATAGCAGCAAATAGAAACTTCAAACCTAGAAAATTTTAGTGAAAATTCTGAAAAACTCTACCTCGAATTGATACTGTTACTGTTACAAAAATATTCGGCATTTGCGACGAAAATCTGCGACGGACATGTTTCCGTCGCAAATTTGCTACGGATCTGCGACGGATTTGCGACGTAACATTTTTCGCAAAAATTCTCGGCGGGAGTAATCCCGCCAACTTTAGCGACGATTATTTGCGACGGACAGATTTTCGTTGCAGATCTGCGACGGATTTGCAACGGATTTGCGACCAATTTCTCAAAATTCCTCTGACTCGTCCTTCCGTCGCAAATTCGTCGCAGATCCGTAGCAAATTTGCGACGGAAACATGTCCGTCGCAGATTTCCGTCGCAAAATTCTGAATATTTTTATAGTGAAATTTGCGACGGCAATAGATGGTAGCAGATCTCCGTTGCAAATTGGTTTTTTTAGTGTTTTCTCTCTCGTGGCAAGTTTCCGCGCCAACTTTTGCGACGATTATTTGCGACGGAATGATTTTCGTCGCAGATCTGCGACGGATTTGCAACGGATTTGCGACCAATTTCTCAAAATTCCTCTGACTCGTCCTTTCGTCGCAAATCCGTCGCAGATCCGTAGCAAATTTGCGACGGAAACATATCCGTCGCAGATTTCCGTCGCAAAATTCCGTATATTTTTATAGTGAAATTTGCGACGGCAATAGACGGTAGCAGATCTCCGTTGCAAATTGGTTTTTTTTAGTGTTTTCTCTCTCGCGCCAAGTTTCCGCGCCAACTTTTGCGACGATTATTTGCGACGGAATGATTTTCGTCGCAGATCTGCGACGGATTTGCAACGGATTTGCGACCAATTTCTCAAAATTCCTCTGACTTGTCCTTCCGTCGCAAATCTGTCGCAGATCCGTAGCAAATTTGCGACGGAAACATGTCCGTCGCAGATTTCCGTCGCAAATGCCGAATATTTTTGTAGTGTCCACCCGATTCTTTCTTAAGTTCTGTTCAACGTAAGTTTGGAGGAGGATGCCTTGTTGTGGAGACCATAATATCAAGGCCTGAGTTGTATTTGCTAAGTGTCATTTAGTTCTATCTATCCTCTAAAAATAAGTCATGTGTCCTTTTTGTCCTTTATTGCAAGACAATTCTCCTAATTTTTATGCACACTTATTTAGAATATATTTTTACTCAAAAATAATAAAACATACTCAAATTTAGGGTGAAAATCCTTCATAAATCCATATTAATTTATATTTATTGTAAAAACCAAAATTTTTTTTATTTATATATGTATGGATAATATATTTTATTTTTTTAATCTAGATCTCAATAACCCATTTTTTATTTTTTGTATTAATTATATCTATATATCATCATCATCATCATCATATATCAACATACTTTTTATTTATATTTTTTTTTGTCAACCCCATTCATATTAAAATTGAATTTGCTCCCAAAACTTTAACCACTCACCCATTTTTCTAAGATAGGACCCAGTATAATTAAGCCATGGACTTAATTACAACAAGCAACAACCAGGCAAATGCTAAATCTTCTGAGTCATATATAAATACTGAAACCCCACCGCAGACCCATCTTTCCATAGCATTATCTCTCACTAAAGCCTCCTTTCAATACCATACTTTCCACCACTGCCCACTGCCATAAATAGTGATTTCTTACAAAGAATGTCTTCGAAAAATTTCTTCTTCTTTTCTCGGCTAAATCAAAGAAAAATTAAAGGTTCAGTTGATCTTCTTCTTCACTTATATTTCAACAAATCTAACTAGTCAAAAACTCCACCCGATTCTTTCTTAAGTTATGTTCAATGTAAGTTTGGAGGAGGATGCCTTGTTGTGGAGACCATAATTAAGGCCTGAGCTGTGTTTGCTAAGTGTCATTTAGTTCTATCTATTCTCTAAAAATAAGTCATGTGTCCTTTTTTTTATCCTTTTTGTCCTTTATTGCAAGACAATTCTCCTAATTTTTATGCACGCTTATTTAGAATATATTTTTACTCAAAAATAGCTATCCCTCTTATAAAACATACTCAAATTTCGGGTAAAAATCCTTCATAAATCCATATTAATTTATATTTATTCTAAAAACCAAAATTTATTTTATTTATATATGTATGGATAATATTTTTTATTTTTTTAATCTAGATCTCAATAACCCATTTTTATTTTTTGTATTCATTATATCTATATATCATCATCATCATCATATATCAACACACTTTTTATTTATATTTTTTTTGTCAGCCCCATTCATATTAAAATTGAATTTGCTCTCAAAAACTTAACCACTCACCCATTTTTCTAAGATAGGGCCCAGTATAATTAAGCCATGGACTTAATTATAACAAGCAACAACCATGCTCATGCTAAATCTTCTAAGTCATATATAAATACTGAAACCCCACTACAGACCCATCTTTCTCTAGCCTTCTCTCTCACTAAGGCCTCCTTTCAATACCATACTTTCCACCACTGCCCAATGCCATAAATAGTGGTTTCTTATAAAGAATGTCTTCAAAATTTGCATCCCCCCCCCTTAATTTAATCATGGTTCAGCCACTTGTCACAAGACTTGCATGTGACTAGCCAAAATGGGAGGTTTGGCTAGAAATTCTTCAAAATGTCGTATGTAAATATTCTCTAGAATATTCTATAGTGTTCCATAGAGATCTAGAGTTGTGTATGTGTAGATTTTTCTAGAATATGATAGATAATGTCTTAGGAAGATGCCATAGAATATTCAAAGAAATATGTTAGAAATTGTGTAGAACTTTAATATAGGTCGTTGGATCAAATTGATCACCACCGTCCATTGAGGAAATGGAGTGGTATAAATAGGGGTAGAATTCATTTGTTGTAACCATCTAAGAAATTCAAGTTCTTTAAGTAATAAGAGCTTTCAAGCATTCTCCCAATTCTCTCTTCTTCTCTTGTGATTGAGTTACTTTCTTTATTATTTGGCTTATGCATTTAACTTGTCTAAGCTAAGCAAGCATTTCGAGGGAAGGTTGACTAGCATTTTTTCAAGTGTTGGGCAAAGTTTACTAATGCCGCACAGGTTTAAGTTTGTGTAAAAGAAATCCTATGACAGTTGGTATCAGAGCCTCGGTTGAGAAAACTTCAACACAAGAGAATGGCAGAAGCTAGCAATCCTTCTGTTGCTGCTAGCACCACCTGCAAGGATAAGTCAAGGGACATCATCATTGCCATGGAGGAAAGGTTGGCAAGGTTTAATGCCACCATGTCCGAGATAAGGGACAAAGTAGATTATATGGACCAACGTATCGAGAGGCAAGAGTCTATTGGGGTGGACAAGCTCCGCGAGGAGATGCAAGGTGCCTTAAACACGTCCTTAGACATAGTGTCCAAGAAGATGTAATCCTTGGAGGCCATTGTTGCTACGAAGGATGATGAGGTGAATGCTTGCAAGGTAAGGATTACCAACCTTGAAGAAGTTGTGGAGAAACTTCAAACTCAACTTAGTGTGTGCATGGCTACCGTAGCCAATGGAGGTAGAGCTATGCATGCCACTCCTACCCATGAGGTGGATATTCCCCGCCCACAAGCCTATAGTGGGGCGAGGAATGTAAGGGAAATCGACAACTTCCTTTAGGACGTCAATAACTACTTTGAAGCGGTAGGAATCTTTGATGATGCTCAACGGGTGAAGAGCACCACTCCCTACTTAAGGGACATTGCCATGGTGTGGTGGTGAAGGAGGTGTGATGATGTGAAGAAGGTTCTTTGCACCATCGATACTTAGGAAGACTTCAAGGGAGAACTCAAGAAGCAGTTCTACCCCGAAGATGCACAAAACAAAGCAAGGGCTAAGCTTCGTAGCCTTCAACACAAGGAAGGCCACATAAGGGAGTATGTGAAGGAATTCTCTGAGTTGCTGCTGGAGATTCCGAACATGGGGCAAGAAGATGCTCTCTTTTGCTTCATGGATGGCCTAACTGAATGGGCCAAGCTTGAACTCCAAAGGAGAGGAGTCCAAGATCTAGCTACCGCAATGGCCGCTGCCGAGTCCTTGATTGAATTCAAGAGGAAGGATTCGAAGAAGGAGTAAGGCAAGAAATCCACCTATAATGAAAAAGGTTGGGGAGATAGGGATAAATCTCCCAAGAAGGGGCCAAGCCTCTAGAGATAAAGGCAAGGGAAAGAATGAGGACAAGGATGATGCTTCCAAGTCTAAGATCGCTTGCTTCTTATGCAATGGGCCTCATCGAGCTTTTTAGTTCCCTAAGCGTGGGAAGATTATTGCCTTTATTCATGGAGGAGGAGAAGCAAGAAGAACAAAGACTTGCATCAATGCACCTACTTAGTGCAATCCAAGCCAAAGTGAAAGAGCAACCACGAGGTTGAATGTATGTGGAGAACGAGATTGAGGGCAAAACTATCCAAGCCTTGGTGGATACTGGTACCGACACAGTCTATATGGCCAAGGAGTTAGCAGACAAGATTGGCTTATCCTACACCAAGAAGAAGGGCTTCGTCAAGGGGGTCAATGCTAAGAGCCTCCCAATTGATAGTGTAGCACGAGGCAACAATATCAAAATCGGCCAATGGAAAGGTAAGATCGATATCACTATAGCTCTCATTGATGATAATAAGTTCTGTTTGGGTATAGATTTTCTAGACATGGTGAAGGCTTTCTTGGTTCCCTATGCCGACACCATGTACATCATGGAAAAGGGACAATCATGTGTTGTTCCCGTCAAGAGGGAGATTAGTAAGGAGAGAATGGTGTCCGCAATCCAACTCTCCAAAGGGGTGAAGAGAAAAGAGCCAACTTATATTGCCACTCTCAAGGTAGACGAAGGCCCCATGGATGGAGAGGTAAATGCACCAAAGGTAGTTCAAGACGTACTATAAGAGTTTAAAGACGTTATGTGTAACACCCCCTATATAGTCCATACACTTACCTACATAGGAGATGTCACCTAACAATCACAAATGTTCTATATATATCTATGTATGTACTAAAGAAATAAAGTCATAATATCTTTAAGCAATAATGCCACTGTTAAATTCTCTATGTTACACACATATTTTCATATATTTATAAGATCTCTTAATAAAAACTTACATTATTATAAGTATTCTCAAACTACACTCAAAACTAATACAACTGTCATACAAACTTATAAAGATTTGCTATGTGAACCATAACAAGTACAATATTTACAATATTGTTCATTGAACCTTGATGATGCAGTTGTCCAAGAACGTAAGTCTCTCACTATGCGGTTTCAACTCTCCTCGTTTGATCTGCGCATCAGAAAACAATTCCAACACGCTAAGCAAAGCTTAGTGGTGTTTATGTATTTATAATATACAAGAAAACTTAAAGAAAAGAGATATAGCAATAAAAGAGATATAGCAAGTAAATAATTTAGAAACATCGACTTGCAAACTAAATTCATTATAAATTGAAATTCTAAATACAATTAGGTTTAGAATTGTCTAATTTATCAACATTGAAGAAAACATTATTTTCATTCTAGATAACTATTTTTAATTATGCCCAAACACACTGAACTTAGATTCTAGATTTGGATAACGGGTCACTGATGGCAATTGAATGCCGCTGTATAGAATTTTGGCCAATGGCCCACTATGGCAAGAATGCCCACTGAATATGATGACACCAAGTGTCTATTGATGGCACGGAGTGCCCACTAACACTTTGGATATCCTCCCTTTTGGCTAGCCATTCAATCCCAAGCTAGATCTAAAATCAGTATGATTAGGGCAATTCATTAAGTTGTGTTGATACTGAATTATATATATATCATTTCTATGAAACAATACTTTCATTAACATTTGGTATTCTATACATTTATCACAAATTCAAGGTTTATCACTCTTTTTCATACTTTGAACACTTACACAACACAAAAGTAATAAATATAAACATAATAGCCTCATACTAGGCCCGTATATCACAAAATACAAGTCAAAAACATCATTTAGGTACCCCCACGGCCGTGGCAACTCAACCCTACGCCCGTGGGAAACCAAAGGAAGCTGTAAAATGATGTTGAAGAGCCCCACGGTATTGGCCTTTCAAGGCCACGGTCGTGGCATATGAAACCCCTCTGTTTTATCGCATTTTTTTGAAGAAACAGCATCATTTTCAATCTCACGGTCGTGGCAGCTCAGGGACACGGCCGTGGCATTGATTTTGGGACTGTTTTCGGAGTAATTCTTCATCCAACACTCCAAAATTTGATCCCACACTCATGGAACCTTAAAACCACTCCCTTGGCATCTTAAAATCATGTCTTTTACACTTGTAATTTCATAAAACAAAAATATAATGAAGATCAAAGATAAAAATGAATCAACATCAAAGTTTTGACATGAAAAGAATTTATATCTAATATCTTACTAAAACTTTAATTAATCAAGTATTTAACAAATGATCTACTCATCAACTTTCTCAATCATCATTCAAAATTAAGAAAAATAACATCAACAACTTCAACTTCTACTTATATCACATAATAATTCATTTATCCAATAGTTAGCACATATCTCCTCTAAATGACCCAATAAACTAATTTAAACATGAAACTCAAAGAAACATAAATATTTGTAAATTAAAATACATAAACACATACCTCTTTAACTCTTCTTTTCTCTACTTACTTATTAATAATCTCAATTTTCTATCTTAATTTTCTCAAAACTTGTAACTAAACATTGTTTGTTCTTTGTTTTTTATCAAAACCTTAGAAGTTAGGAAGCAAGAAGGAGTTTTGCTGAGGAAGGTGGTGCTGAACGTGAATGATGAAGAAAGAAATGAAGTTTCTACACTCTTACACCTGTCCACACACACACACACACATATATATTCAGCTCAATCTAGTGTGGCCAATCTCATCTTAGTTATGGTGCAGCCTCTTTCTTAACCGTTGATTCTAATTCGATTTTAACTCTCATAAGACCGTAAAAATAATTAATTGCTTCGGTAAATTTTTGACATCCACTATTTACATTACTTATCCATATATTTATATCACAATTCCCTATTAATTATCACTATTCATTTAAAAGTTTAGTATCTAACATTTTAAACATTACAATTCTCCCCCTCTAAATAAATTTCGTCCTCGAAATTTACCTGTTATAGACACTTGAAATAGTTGAGGATATTGTTGTCTCATTATCTCTTCGCTTTCCCAAGTGGCTTCCTCCATCGAATGATTCCTCCATAACACTTTTACTAAAGGAATGCGCTTATTACGCAACTCCTTTATTTCATGAGCTAAGATAGCCACTTGTTCTTCTTCATAATTCAAATCTGGCTGAATTTCAATAGATTCTACCTGAATCACATGTGTAGGATCTGATCTATAGCGCCTAAGCATCGACACATGAAATACATTATGAATTTTAGCCAATTCTGGAGGCAAAGCTAGTAGATAGGCTACTGGACCTACACGTTCCAGTATTTCATATGGTCCAATGAACCTAGGACTTAATTTACCTTTCTTTCCAAAGCGAAGAACTTTCTTCCATGGTGATACTTTTAAAAATACTTTATCCCCCACATTATACTCAATATCACGCCGTTTCAAATCTGCATAAGATTTTTGTCTGTCCATCGCAATTTGTAATCGATCCTTTATAAGCTTTACTTTGTCTTCAGTTTGTTTTATGAGATCAGGCCCTACAAGTTTGCTCTCATTCAATTCCACCCAACACAATGGAGTTCTACACTTCCTTCCATAGAGTGCCTCATATGGAGCTATTCCAATACTCGTTTGATAACTATTGTTATAGGCAAATTCTACTAAAGGTAGATATTTATCCCAGCTACCTTCAAAATCGATTACACAACTTCGAAGCATATCCTCAAGTATTTGTATCACCCTTTCTGATTGACCATCTGTTTGGGGATGAAATGTAGTACTAAAATGAAGTCGAGTGCCCAATGCTTTCTGTAAACTATCCCAAAATCTGGATGTAAAGCGAGGGTCTCGATCTGAGATAATAGACATTGGTACTCCATGAAGCCTGACTATCTCATTAATATACAACTCTGCAAGTTTATTTATTGAATAATTAACTCGAATGGGAAGGAAATGAGTTGATTTAGTTAATCGATCAACAATTACCCAAATTGTATCATGTTTCTTTTGGGTATTTGGAAGTCCAGTCACAAAATCCATAGTGATTCTATCCCACTTCCATTCTGGTATGGATATAGGTTGCAAAAGACCCGATGGAACTTGATATTCTGCTTTGACTTGTTGACATACTAAACATCGAGTCACATATTTAGTAATATCTCTTTTCATACCAGGCCACCAATAATGAGATTTCAAATCCTGATACATCTTATTGCTTCCTGGATGTACTGTATACATAGCATTGTGAGCTTCACCAAGAATACATTCCTTTAGTTCCTTCACATCAGGTACACACAATCGATCTCTATAATACACTCCACCATCTTTTGAGACAACATAATCTGGCTTTTCCCCATCCTGCACTTGTTTCAACAGTTCTAACAATTTTTTATTTTGTTTCTGAGCTTCTATCACTTTTTGCCTAATGGTTGGTTCAACCCTCAATTCTGCTAACATAACACATGATATCATTTAGTTTATGTAATATATATATATAATGTTAAAATATTCTATTTACAACATACCTGCTAAAGTCTTTCGACTTAAAGCATCGGCTACCACATTAGCTTTTTCAGGATGATAGTCGATGATACAATCATAATCCTTGATCAATTCCATCCATCTTCTCTGCCTTAAATTCAATTCTTTTTGTGTTGGCAAATATTTTAAACTTTTATGATCAGTGAAAATATAACACCGTTCACCATACAAATAATGTCGCCAGATTTTAAGAGCAAATACAATAGCAGCTAACTCCAAATCATATGTAGGGTAATTCAATTCATGAGATTTTAATTGCCTAGAAGCATAAGCAATTACCTTACCCTCTTGCATCAATACACAACCAAGTCTTTGATGAGAAGCATCACTATAAATAACATAGTCTTTACCTGGAATTGGTTGAGTTAAGACAAGCGCTTCAGTCAATATCGCCTTCAATTGTTCAAAACTAGCTTGACACTGAGCATCCTACTCAAATTTAATTTCTTTTCTATGGAGCTTCGTTAAGGGAAGTGCTATCTTCGAAAACTCTTGCACAAATCTTCTATAATATCCAGCCAACCCAAGGAAACTTCGGACTTCAATTATATTCTTTGGTGGCTGCCAATTCAAAATAGTCTCAATTTTACTTGGATCCACACGAATACCATCAGCTGATACTACATGTCCTAGAAATGCCACTTCCGTCAACCAAAATTCACACTTCGATAATTTAGCATACAATTGATTCTCTCTGAGTGTTTGTAATACAATTCTCAAATGCTTATCATGATCTTCCCTATTTTTAGAATAAACCAGTATATCATCAATAAAAACAACTACAAACTGGTCCAAATAGGGTTTAAAGACTCGATTCATTAAGTCCATAAAAGCTGCTGGAGCATTAGTTAAACCAAAGGGCATCACCAAAAATTCATAATGTTCGTATTGAGTTCTAAAAGCTGTCTTTGGAATATCTACTTCTTTAATTTTCATTTGATAATAACCCGATTTAAGATCATTTTTTGAGAAAACACCCGCTCCTCTCAACTGATCAAATAAGTCATCAATCCTAGGTAATGGGTACTTATTCTTAATAGTCACTTTATTCAACTGTCGATAATCTATACATAATCTTAAGGTACCATCTTTCTTCTTTACAAACAAAACTGGTGCACCCCAAGGTGACACACTAGGTTTTATAAATCCTTTGTCAAGCAATTCTTGGAGTTGCACCTTTAATTCTTTTAATTCCAGAGGTGCCATTCTATAAGGTGGAATAGAAATTGGTGTTGTACCTGGAACTACATCAATAACAAATTCTATCTCTCTCTCTGGTGGTTCTCCGGGTAATTCTTTTGGAAAAACATCCGAAAACTCACTCACTATAGGTATGTCTCCCAAAACCTTGCTTGAATGTCGTGTATCATTAACATAAGCAAGGTAAGCTTTACATCTCTTTCTAATTAACCTTCTAGCTTTAGCTGCAGAAATCAAACTAGAAGGATAAAATTGTTTTTCTCCTTGGACTACAATTTCACCATAACCAGGACTCTTACGAGTTACAGCTTTCCTACAGCAGTCCATAACTGCTTGATGTCGGGACAACCAATCCATTCCCAAGATTACATCAAAATCATGGAATGGTAGTTCAATCAAATCAGCAGAAAGCTCTACATCATGAACTCTAAGTGGACAATTTCGATATACTCTATTTACCTTCACACTATGGCCTAAGGGATTTGTAACTTCTATCTCATAATCCAGTTTATCAACACACATTTTTCTTCCTGAAGCTATAGTTGTACAAATATAAGAATGTGTAGAACCAGGATCTAACAATGCATACACATCAAGACCAAGTAAAGAAAATTTACCAACTACAACATCAGGAGCATCCTGGTCTTCCACAGCTTTCATGGCATAAGCCCTAGCTGGAGCATTGCCTCGAGTCTGAGGTCTATCCACTGTTTCAGATCCTCTCTGCTGACTACCACTGAGTCGACCACCTCTACCTGCCCTACGATTTGATTGAGACCTCTGTACAGAACTTTGTCCTTCTACCACTTCTAATTCTTTTATTATTGGACAATCTTTAATTTTATGCTCCAAAGAACCACATTTCAAACAAGCCCCCTTTTGAAACCAACAATCTTCACTTGCATGACCCTTACCACAATATTGACAAGGTGTAGTAACAATTCTTGAATAAGAGCCTGAAGCCACTCCAAACCTCCCACCTCTAGATTTCTGAAAACTAGCTCCACTTCCTCTACTAAACCCCTGAGTTTGGGCTTGAATATTTCTCTGTCTTTTCTGGCTACCTTGTTGTTGTTCACTAGCAATTCCCTTCTTGAATTGTTGTTTTCTTCCCTGCACTAGTTTAATCTCATTTTCTATAGCGACTGTCGTATTAACAAGAGTAGAAAACTCCTTAATCCTCATTGCTATTAAATACTCCCAAATCTGACTATTCAAACCTTGTTCAAACAGCTTACACTTCTCTTCCTCAGATACAACCAACTCTGGAAAATATTTACTGAGGCGAACAAACTGCCTCTTATATTCAGACACAGATAATTGCCTTTGCTTAAGATACAAAAATTCTCGATGCTTCTCCTCCAAATAGATCTCACTAATATATTCCTTTTTGAATTCTTCTTGGAAAAATTCCCAAGTAAGTCTACCTGCAGGCATACCTTTCTGCTTTGTATCCCACCAGGCAAAAGCTTGTTCTTGCAATAAGGAAACTGCACATTCTAATCTTTCCTCATCAGTACAATGCAGCATATAAAAAACTCTCACAATCCTCTCCATCCAATACTCTGCTACTGAAGACTCATCAGTGTCACGAGCTTTAAAATCTTCTGCTCCAAATTTTCTAATTCTCTCCAAAGGAGATCTTTGGAGTACTGGCGGTGGAGGTTGTGCAGGAGGAGTAACGCTCACAATTTGCCTAAGGATTTCTCTCATATTTCTCACAAATTGAGGATCTAATGGAATTTGTTCCGCAGAAGGTTCCGATGGCTGCTGATTTCCCACACTAGCTTGACTGTGTGAGGATGCAGCTTGATCCTCGGCACCTTGATGGGATTCAGAGGCCATCTTATACCTTTAAACATAAAAAAAAAATATATCAACTGCATCAAACATTTGTTCAATTATATAGTTCACATAGCAATGACAGTTGTACTTTTCTTTTCTTTTAACCCACAACTTAGAACCGTCTAAACCTGCTCTGATACCACTAATTGTAACACCCCCTATATAGTCCATACACTTACCTACATAGGAGATGTCACCTAACAATCACAAATGTTCTATATATATCTATGTATGTACTAAAGAAATAAAGTCATAATATCTTTAAGCAATAATGCCACTGTTAAATTCTCTATGTTACACACATATTTTCATATATTTATAAGATCTCTTAATAAAAACTTACATTATTATAAGTATTCTCAAACTACACTTAAAACTAATACAATTGTCATACAAACTTATAAAGATTTGCTATGTGAACCATAACAAGTACAATATTTACAATATTGTTCATTGAACCTTGATGATGCAGTTGTCCAAGAATGTAAGTCTCTCACTCTGCGGTTTCAACTCTCCTTGTTTGATTTGCGCGTCAGAAAACAATTCCAACACGCTAAGCAAAGCTTAGTGGTATTTATGTATTTATAATATACAAGAAAACTTAAAGAAAAGAGATATAGCAATAAAAGAGATATAGCAAGTAAATAATTTAGAAACATCGACTTGCAAACTAAATTCATTATAAATTGAAATTCTAAATACGATTAGGTTTAGAATTGTCTAATTTATCGACATTGAAGAAAACATTATTTTCATTCTAGATAACTATTTTTAATTATGCCCAAACACACTGAACTCAAATTCTAGATTTGGATAACGGGTCACTGATGGCAATTGAATGCCGCTGTATAGAATTTTGGCCAATGGCCCACTATGGCAAGAATGCCCACTGAATATGATGACACCGAGTGTCTATTGAAGGCACGGAGTGCCCACTAACACTTTGGATATCCTCCCTTTTGGCTAGCCATTCAATCCCAAGCTAGATCTAAAATCAGTATGATTAGGGCAATTCATTAAGTTGTGTTGATACTGAATTATATATATATCATTTCTATGAAACAATACTTTCATTAACATTTGGTATTCTATACATTTATCACAAATTCAAGGTTTATCACTCTTTTTCATACTTTGAACACTTACACAACACAAAAGTAATAAATATAAACATAATAGCCTCATACTAGGCCCGTATATCACAAAATACAAGTCAAAAACATCATTTAGGTACCCCACAGCCGTGGCAACTCAACCCCACGCCCGTGGGATACCAAAGGAAGCTGTAAAATGATGTTGAAGAGCCCCACGGTCGTGGCCTTTCAAGGCCACGGTCGTGGCATATGAAACCCCTCTGTTTTATCGCATTTTTTTTAAGAAACAACATCATTTTCAATCCCACGGTCATGGTAGCTCAGGGACACGGCCGTGGCATTGATTTTGGGACTATTTTCGGAGTAATTCTTCATCCAACACTCCAAACTTTGATCCCACACTCATGGAACCTTAAAACCACTCCCTTGGCATCTTAAAATCATGTCTTTTACACTTGTAATTTCATAAAACAAAAATATAATGAAGATCAAAGATAAAAATGAATCAACATCAAAGTTTTGACATGAAAAGAATTTATATCTAATATCTTACTAAAACTTTAATTAATCAAGTATTTAACAAATGATCTACTCATCAACTTTCTCAATCATCATTCAAAATTAAGAAAAACAACATCAACAACTTCAACTTCTACTTATATCACATAATAATTCATTTATCCAATAGTTAGCACATATCTCCTCTAAATGACCCAATAAACTAATTTAAACATGAAACTCAAAGAAATATAAATATTTGTAAATTAAAATACATAAACACATACCTCTTTAACTCTTCTTTTCTCTACTTACTTATTAATAATCTCAATTTTCTATCTTAATTTTCTCAAAACTTGTAACTAAACATTGTTTGTTCTTTGTTTTTGATCAAAACCTTAGAAGTTAGGAAGCAAGAAGGAGTTTTGCTAAGGAAGGTGGTGCTGAACGTGAATGATGAAGAAAGAAATGAAGTTTCTACACTCTTACACCTGTCCACACACACAAACACACACATATATATTCAGCTCAATCTAGTGTGGCCAATCTCATCTTAGTTATGGTGCAGCCTCTTTCTTAACCGTTGATTCAAATTCGATTTTAACTCTCATAAGACCGTAAAAATAATTAATTGCTTCGGTAAATTTTTGACATCCACTATTTACATTACTTATCCATATCATTTATATCACAATTCCCTATTAATTATCACTATTTATTTAAAAGTTTAGTATCTAACATTTTAAACATTACATTATGCTCGTTGAACTACCAAAGAAGCTTCCTCCAAGAAGAGAGGTGGATCATGCCATTGAGCTGGAGGTTAGAGCAAAGTCACCTACTTTTGTTCTTTATCATATGGCACCGCCCGAGTTAGAAGAGCTAAGGAGGCAATTGAAGGAATTTCTTAATACCGATTACATCCATCTCTCCAAAGCTCCTTATGGTGCGCCGGTTTTATTCCAAAAGAAGAATGATGGGTCACTTTGATTTTGCATTGACTACTGAGCACTCAATAAGATCACCATCTAGAACAAGTATCCCATCCCACTCATTGCAGATTTATTTGATCAACTTGGCGATGCAAGGTACTTCATCAAGTTGGATTTGTGATGGGGGTACTATCAAGTTCGTATAGCCGAAGGAGATGAGCCAAAGACAGCATGTGTCACGCGGTTTGGTTCATACGAATTCCTTGTGATGCCCTTCGGCCTCACTAATGCACTGGCCACATTTTGCACACTCATGAACAAGGTACTTGCTCCTTTCCTTGATCGGTTTGTAGTGTTGTACCTTGATGATATTCTGATTTATAGAAAAATATTAGAGGAGCATGTGGAGCATTTGAGGCAAGTGTTCCACACTTTGAAAGAAAATGAGCTCTATGTAAAGAAGGAGAAATGTTCCTTCGCCCAAGAAGAAGTTATATTCTTGGGTCATGTCATCGTTAAAGGCAAGCTAAGGATGGACAAGTCTAAGGTACAAGCCATCCAAGATTGGGAGCCACCAACCAAAGTCACCGAGTTAAGATCATTCCTTGGCTTGGTGAATTACTATAGAAGATTCATCAAGAGATATTCTTCTATAGCCGCTCCATTGACGAATTTTTGCTAAAGAATGGGAAAAGTTGGGAGTGGACTTCACGATGTCAACATGCCTTTGATGAGTTGAAGAAGGCAACTATGGAGGAGCCAGTGTTAGCGCTCCCCAACTATCTCCAACCATTCGAGGTACACACCGATGCTTCTGATTTCTTAATAGGTGGTATGTTGATGCAAGATGGACATCCTATTGCCTTTGAGAGTAGGAAGCTCAATGATACCGAGAGGCAGTACATGGTGCAAGAAAAGGAGATGACCGCGGAAGTGTATTGTTTGTGCACATGGCGACACTACTTACTTAGGAGCAAGTTTGTGATCAAGACAGACAATGTTGTCACTAGCTATTTCCAAACACAAAAGAAGCTTTCTCCAAAACAAGCTAGATGGCAAGACTTCCTAGCAGAGTTTGACTACACAATGGAGTACAAGCCCGGTAAAGCCAACTTAGTTGCGGATGCTTTGAGTCAAAAAGGAGAGCTCGCCGACATTAGCAGTCCTCAAAGCATCTTAAAGGCACAAATCAAATAGGGGTTAGAGCATGATTCCATGGCCCAAACCATCATTGCTCTTGTCAAAGAGGAGAAGACAAGATGCTTTTGGGTAGAAGATGGCTTGGTATACACCAAAGGAAGAAGGCTCTATGTTCCATCACATGGCAACTTAAGAAGGAAGGCCTTGAAAGAGTGCTACGATAGCAAATGGGCTGGCCATCCAGGGATACATCGGACTCTCACATTGGTAGAAAATGCTTATTATTGGCCTCACTTAAAAGGATGACATTAAGGCATATGTGAAGACTTGTCTTGTATGCCAACAAGACAAGGTAGAGCAACAATTACCCGCAGGTCTACTTGAGCCACTTCCCATCCCCGAAAGGCCTTGGAAAAGTGTTTCTTTGGATTTCATCGTAGGGTTACCCACATCTAAAGGATGCAATTGGGTGTTAATGGTAGTGGATCAGTTCTTTAATATGCTACTTTCATCCCAACACCTAAGGAGTGCACCGCCGAACAAGCTGCACACTTATTCTTAAAGCATGTTATGAAATATTAGGGCGTGCCTAGGACTATTGTGAGCGATAGGGATACTCGCTTCACAGGGAGATTTTGGACCAAGTTGTTTAAGTTATTGGGTACCGACCTCAAGCTCTCAACTAGTTTTCACCCTCAAACGGATGGGCAAATGGAGAGGGTGAAAGCCTTGTTGGAGTTATACTTGTGGCATTATGTCAGTGCCAACCAGTGAGATTGGGCTAAGTTGCTTGTTGTTGCCCAATTCTCCTATAATCTTCAAAGGAGTGAATCCATGGGGCGTAGTCCGTTCAAGATAGTCATGGGCCAATAACCCTCGACTCCAAATTCCATTGCCACAGGCTATACTGGTGTTAGTCCTTCAGCCTATAAATTTACCAAAGGTTGGAATGACAATGCTGATGTCACTAGAACCTACTTGGAGAAAACATCCAAGAGAATGAAGAAATGGGCGGACAAGAAGAGGCAACCAAAAGAGTTCCAAGTAGGAGACCTTGTGCTTGTCAAAATGCATAATCATGTAAGGTTGACGGAGCTACATCGTGGACTTATTAGGAGGTATGAGGGACCATACCCCATCATTAAGAAAGTGGGGATGCAAGCCTACAAGGTGGAGTTGCCTCCTAAAATCAAGTTCCATCCCATATTCCATCTGAGCTTGTTGAAGCCATACAAGGAAGATGTGAAAGATCCAAGCCATGGAATATCGCAAAGGGTGCCAATGGGTGTACGCATCCAACATGACGAGGAAGTGGAAGAAATTTTGGCCAATAGGGTGAAATGCCATTCTAATCTACCACCCACACATGAACTCCTTGTCAAGTGAAAGGGATTGCCCGAAAGTGAAGCCAGTTGGGAACCCATCCAACACTTGTGGCAATTCAAGGATCAAATTCAAGCCTATGAAGACTTGAAGGCAACGAGGACGTCGCCAGATTAGGTGGGGGAGAATGTCACAAGACTCGCATGTGACTAGCCAAAATGGGAGGTTTGGCTAGGAATTCTCCAAAATATTGTATGTAAATATTCTCTAGAATGTTCTATAGTGTTCCATAGAGTTCTACAGTTGTGTATGTATAGATTTATCTAGAATATGGTAGATAATGTCTTAGGAAGATGCCATAGAATATTCAAAGGAATATGCTAGGAATTGTGTAGAACTTTAATATAGGACGTTGGATCAAATTGATCAGCACCGTCCATTGAGAAGGTAGAGTAGTATAAATAGGGGTAGAATTCATTTGTTGTAACCATCCAAGAAATTCAAGTTCTTTGAGTGATAAGAGCTTTCAAGCATTCTCTCAATTCTCTCTTCTTCTCTTGTGATTGAGTTACTTTCTTTATTACTTAGCATCCGCATTTAACTTGTCTAAGCTAGGCAAGCATTTCAAGGGAAGGCTGACTAGCATTCTTTCAAGTGTTGGGCAAAGTTTGCTAGTGCCGCACGGGTTTGAGCTTGTGTGAAAGAAATTCCGTGACACACTGCATATGTGCAATAATATATATATATAACTACATTATTTATTTGTCATCTAAGATGCAACATCATATTGTTATATGAGCCTCAAGATGGTTGGATAAAATTGATCCAAAAATGCAAAGTTTGGTATTTAATTAAAACAAATTATAGTGGATTAAATTGAAACTTTTCAAAAAGTTTGAGATTTTTCTGATTGATAAGCCAATAAAATTAGAAAGTTAAAACCTTTAGTTAAAAAATTAGTTCACCACTCATAAAAGCATATATAATTTTAGACTAGTTCAGAAATTCAACAAAATATAATTTTAAATTAGAGGCATAATATTATAATTTTTTATCTCTTTTATTAAATTTAAAAATTGTTATAAGTTTGTCTCAAGAAGCTGTCTAATTTGGAAATATCTCAAAAAGATTTTATCATGATTTTAGAATTTCAGTTATAATTTTTTGATTGTATTATAGTTAATTGATGATTTTGTTTTCAAGTTGTAATAGGTGTCTTAGCAATATTTTTGCGGTTTTTTTTTATTTTCAGTTGAATTTCACTTGTATTTAAACAAGTCTTTACTGAATAAAATTTTCAGACTTTTGCAATCAAGTTCTTCTTATTTCTTAGCTATTTTAATTTTATTTCCTTACTTGTTTATTGGTTAAATAGCTCATTTAAACAACAATTGGTATAATAGCACCCTTGTTTAATGAATTGTGAGTGTCTTTGTGAGTTTTTGAGAGCACCTAAATACTAACTCTACCCTTACATAAATTAACCCTTCAAGTTGTGGATACCGAAGCAGGTTTTTCTTTAATTACTCCACCAATCTTTAATGGGGAGAATTATCATGTCTGGGCAGTATGTATGGAGGCCTATTGTGATGCTTTGAATGCATGGGAAGTTGTCAAAGAAGAAGACTTTCAAGTTCCTACTCTACCTAACAATCCCACCATAGCTCAACTCAATAATCACAAAGAAAGAAAAATAAAGAAGATAAAGGCAAAGGCCTATTTGTTATCTACAGTCTCACCTTTAATGTTTAATCGAATCATGATTTTAGAATCAACACATGCATCTAGAATTATCTTCGAGATGAATATTAAGGTTATCAAAGGATTAAAGGAATGAAAGTGTTAAATCTTATAAGGGAATTGGAAGTACTCAAGATGGAGTCAGAAACTATCAAAGAGTACTCTGACAAACTTCTCAGTATTGCTAATCAAGTAAAATTGCTTGGTACTGAATTTCTTGATTCTAGAATTGTGCAAAAGATCCTCATTACTATATCTAAGAGGTTTGAAGCATCCATTTCTTCTTTAGAAAATGTTAAGCATCTATCAAGCATTACCTTGGTAAAAATGCTTCATGTTTTGCACGCTTATAAACAAAGAATGATCGTAAGACAAAAAGGAACAATTGAAGGAGCTTTGCAAGCAAAGCATCAATTTGGTGGCAAGGGAAAAAGGAAAGGCAAAAGGACAATGGTTGAAAACAATGAAGTTGTTGCTAACAACAATAACAGCAGCAACATCAAAAAAGGAAGATAATGTAACACCCTTATACCCTAGATATGTATAATACATACACCTCGTATATGTAAATATATATGTATGTAAATATATATGTAGAATACAAGAGTATCATCACCCTTGATACCAAAAAATTCTCCATTCAATTTTAAGAAAATATATTATTCTTTAAAAAATAAGTTAATGAATATATATATATATATACAAGTACTTAATTGTTAAAATACATATTTATAAGAAAATTTATATAAAAAAATCACCACAGTTTTGTCTGTAATTTGAACAATTTCCAAATTATTAAACACTCAACCTGCACAAGAAAATTTCACTCCCAAAATAATAAGATTTTTAGCCATTCTTCCAAATCACCACTTCATTAATACACACTCAAGTCTTATATTTTAAAACATTATTTATCATAGGTAAATTCTTATATATCTATATGCACAATGGTCTCAAATCATCATTAACAAACACAAGTGTTATGCAATAATATACATGAACCAAATTACATAAAACAATAGTTATACACGTATGCAGATGACACAGTTGGTCTTGCAGCACCCTAGGTCACCATGTATCATCCACAGTCTAAAATCTTCTAACTGGCAACTCTTTCACCTGCCCGATTTACACAACCAAGCTAAGCTTATAGCTTAGTGGTACATATATAAAAAATAACACATATACATTGAAATACTTTAACTTCATATATAGCCACGTTTTATTGATATTTCATTCATTATATAAATAAAATTCCAACTTATAATCACACACACATTGGGCTCAATAACCCCTATACAATAACTATGTTCAATTGTCACATCAATTTCATGACCCAGCTCTGCTCAGGTCCATTTCCATTCTTAGTCTTAGGATCTATCTCTGCTCATGTCAAGACCTAGCTCTGCTCAGGTCTATCAATTCATACATGATCAATCTTAACAGTACTAGACCAACAATTATATAAGTTACAAACACACAATAACACATTACTCTATCACATTCTCAGGTCTTTATCACATTTCTCATTCTATCGCCTTTACTCTTTCTTTCATAGTTTTCACATCTTCTTACTCATTTCTTGTCACATTATTTATTTCTCATATTTTTCAACCATTTTTAGCATGTTTCACATTTTATACGTTATACACAAAACTATTGCAAAAGCCATTCTATAATAGCTTATCTTACATAATTCCTACATTGCAAGTATACGTATTAATTTACATTGAGCAAGTGTCCAATGTGACGCAAATCATATGACTATGCCACATTACATAGGTTATACGAATATCTACATTTTAAAGAAACTATATACATTATGCCAAATTACATTGAACAAAATCTCAAGTAAATAAAAATATGTACTAACCTTACTTGCTTCCTAAATTTCCTCCAAAACTCTTTCTAAGTCAAAATTCTAAACTCCATCAATTTGATATGCACACACATAAATCCAACAACAAGTAATATTATTCATTTAAAATCACTTCTATATCAAATGTATATCAAACTATCATTATTTATAGGCTTAATACATTAATTATCCCCTGAACTCAGCAGCTTTAGTCATTTTGCTCCCTGTACTTATGTATTTGCCAGATTGACCCCTATACTTATTTATTTTGTCTAATAGACACTCATATAATTATATATTGGTCACTTTGCCCCTTGTACGTGTATATTTTGTATCAAATAGACACTTACATAGTACTATAACACTTTCTTTATCTAAGTGTCTTTTGAGTATGAAATAGACAAGTATAACGGGCCAAATGACTAATATATAATTATATAAGTGTCTCTTGGAACAAAATAGATAAGTACAGAATTCGGCAAATGTGTAAGTACATAGGCCAAAATGACCAAAGCTGCCAAGTCCAAAGGCAAATAATGTATTAGGCCTTATTTATACAATTTTCATCAAAATCCTATTAAAACCCTAAATTTGTAACTTACTACTTTATCCAAACTTCAACATACCCAACATATTTCTAACATTTAACTATAAATTCATTACTTACAAATCAAAATAATATTAAAATAACTCATGTCAATAATTATATCCATCTTCATGCAAAACCCTAATTATATTCATAAACCCTAACTTCATCCAAACTCACCCATATTCAATTTTCAACCATAAAATCATCATATATATATATATATAGATACCAGCAAAAACGAAAGGATCTTTGACAGGGGATAAAATAATTTTAAAAGGATCTAATAAAAACAATAAAACAATCAGGCATAAATAACATAGCTATAAACAGATTAATTAAAAACAATAAATAAACAAAATGTAAAAGAATATATTAAAATAAATTACAGAAATAATTTAAAAGCATATATTAAAAACATATAAAAAAATAACTATAATCTTTTAAAGGGTACGGCGGCGTTGTTTCATACCTGGTGCAAAGGAGGACTTCAGACAAGTGCAAGTCTGACGTTGCTCCAATTTATATTTAGGTTTCCAGCCTTATATACCTCTTTAAAGATTATAATTGAAATAATAAAGATAATATCATAACAACAGACATTCAGTATCATCGACTGTTTCCAGCCTCAAGTGTATAAGCTGTTATGATACCAACTTTATACTTGTATCTTAAGTCTAAAATATTTTTATTTAAGTTTATCAAAACACACTCTTAAGTCTATTTGTTTTAGTATACCTAATTATACTATATGTGGTATAATTATACGGATCCCGTATAAATATACAGCGCTGAATAGAGAGGGAGGAAGACAAAAAAAGGATAGAATATAGAGGTCCTTTTCAGTCTGTAAGTAGTGCATATAATTTCTGATGTTCTAATTCCAGATCAAGCTCAACTTGCTCGTTTATTGCTTGCAAGAATTGGAACAGAGCATACTTAAGAATGAAGATGAAAGATGAGATATAAAATTTTAATTTTATTTAAATGAATATAAAATAAATTACAACACAGAATAAAACTTTAAAATATAAGTTATAAACTATAACTACCTTATACAAGGAGATCAATAGGTGTGGAGTACAGGACTGGAAGAAATATAAGTGAGGGAGGTAAGGGAAGAAGGAAGCTAAAACTAGGATAAGAGGTTCTTCAATGTCTTCTGTGTGAGAGAGAAGTGTTTCGGATCCCCTTTTCCTTCAGAATGAGCTTCATTATATAGACAGAGGCTTTAAAGTTCCACTTTCTTGTCACATGCTTTGGCACTGTAGAGGAATAGTAACCTGTCGTTATTATTTGCTTTTACTGTACCTTCACACGTCTGAAACTGTAGATGAATACTACCTTGTTGGAGGTACTGTTTGCTTTACTGTAGATGAACAGTTCTTCTGACTTTACTGTTGGTTTTCTTCTGGTGAATACTGTTGATGAACAGTATTTTGTCAGTGGGCACCTTCTTTATTGACTTTAACAACCTGAGTGGAGAAATTAGGTTTCTCCTGCCTTTAATCAGATGAATTTGAACCAGATTCAACTTCTGATTCGATTTTCTTTTTATTTTTCTTTATTTTTTCTTTCTTTTCCTTTTCTTTTCTTTTTTCTTTTTCTTTTTCTTTACTTTTTCTTTTCTCTTTTTCTTTTCTTTTTTCTTTATCTTTTTTCTTTATCTTTTTCTTTTTTCTTTTATTTTTCTTTTATTTTTATTTTTTCTTTACTTTTTATTTTAATGGGGGACAAAATACCATAGCAGTCATCTTCATTACTGGGACAATAATCTAAGTCAGATGTCTCAGTAGATGATGACGTCATGGATGATGAAGAGGAATCCGAAGAAGAGGAAAGAGATTTTATTCTTCTGGATGAGGCTTTAGAGATTTTAGTTTAGGCTTTATTTGAAGATCCAGCAGAGCAGGTTCTGCTGGGCTTAACGGGCTCAGAGGTTGAGGGAAGAGTTTCAACCATATGTTCCATTAAGGTTCTATATTCTTCTGCAGTCTTTGCAGCTGCAAGAAGGGAAATATTTTGGGCTCTTTGAGCTCCAAAAGAGACTGATAGTCTTGGGTCAAGACCATTATGGTTTCTCTTTAGGAGCCATGCTTTAACAGTTTCTTCAGTGGTTGAATTGCGAAAGGCAGTCCACCACTTGACTTTAGATTTTCTCAATATAACAGGGATATTGGTACCTGACTGAAATGAGGAGTCAAAATACCATTGATATGCCCAAGGTACATTGAAATTTAGGCAAAAAAGAAGTAGAGGAGGAAAATTCCTCTCATAAGGTGTAGGATTTAGGTGAGCTTTAAAATACTGGTAAGCTAATAGTACATCTTGTGGAAGAGTTCTTTCATCGTTTCCACAATAATGCCACCAATCAACAAACCAGGAGGGAAGGTTATTGGTCTTTATATTGGTTTCACAATAGATGAGCCAGGAATGGGTTTTTTCAGGGTTTTGGAAAAATAGGGCGTTAGTCCAGGCATCAATGTAATCCCAATAATTATATGAAGGATAATGGGCTATAGGAAGGGCTTTAAATTGCACAGGGATGTGCAAGGGTTTTCCCCATTCAGAAGGATGGAGAATTTTCTTTATTTTAAATGAGGAATAAGCTATTACAGCCTTATCCTGCTGGTTATAATTGTGTTTAAAAAACAGAGATCCAGAATCCACAAGAATATTAAGATAATACTCTTGGGTTTTAAGAAAATCTGTTGGCTTAAAAAACCATCCTTTAGGATAAACAGAATCAATAACAGAACATGGGTTCTGTTGGACAAGCCCAAAGTTAATAATTAATTCTGTAAAATAAAAACTTTTATTATGCCAAAAAGTTTTTTGCTTTAATGGAAAATTTGTTGAAACAATTTGAGTTGAAGTTTTTGAAATATCCAACTCAGTTTTAGAAATGTTCTGAGATAGGGTTTTTTGAGAAGAAGATTCTCCTATCTCGATTTGGTTTTTTAAATAAGGGATTAAAGAATCTTTACCTGGAACCCCTGGAGGAGGTTCGTGTCCCATCTTTAGGAGAGCTTTAATCACTTCTGGTGATTGGGCCAGCTGAGAGACCCAATGCTCTATATTTGCTTTATCTTCTTCTTGGACAGCATCAGCCCAAGACTTTATGGGTTTAGGGTTTAAAATGCTATCTGAATGATCAGATAGGGCTTTAGGAGAGTCATCCTCTAATATTTCTTTAGCTTTATTTGCGGTTTTCTTTTTTCTCCCCATGATTCCTGAGAAGGAACTCACGAGTAAGGAAATCAGGTAAACTATTGTTTTCTCCTTTAATAAATTCAATATCAAAATCAAATATACTTAATATAGCTTGCCATCTAGCAAAAATTTATTTTGAAGCAAGGTTTTTAACATCTTTTTGCAAAACATCTTTTGTACTTTTACAATCAATTCTTAACAAAAATTTTTGATTTAATAAATTAGATTGAAACTTTGAAATGCATAAAACAATACTCAAAATTTCTTTCTTTATAGTAGAATAATTTAATTGGGTTGGACTCCAATGTCCTGAATAGAATTGGACTATGGCTTCTTTTTCCTCTTTAACCTATTTTAAAATTCCACCAAAACATATATCTGATGCATTAGTCTCTACTATTTTGGATGCTAAGGGATCAGCTATATGGAGGCAAGGAATAGTTTTAACTAGGTCTTTAATTTGTCTAACTATGCCAGAATGGACTTCAGTCCATGGTCCTGGGTTCTTTTTTAATCTATCATGCAGAGGTTTAATAGTTCTATTTAAGTTGGGAAAAAATTCTATAACATAATTTAGGCAACCTAAAAATCTTTGTAACTGAGCTTTATTTATAATTTGGTCAGGAAACTTATCTCCAAAGGCTAAGTTTCTTTCTATAGGTTCTATAATTCCCTGTTCTATATAATGTCCTAAGAATCTAATCTTAGTTTGAAATAGAGACATCTTCGTTTTACTTAATACTAGTCCATTATGTTTAATTACCATAAAAAATATTTTTAAGTGTTTAAAATGTTCATCTATAGTTGTTGAATATATTAAAACATCATCGATATATACAATGCAAAATTTAGTATAAGGGTTAAAAATATCATTCATTACTCTCTGAAATTCAGAGGGTGCATTCTTTAAACCAAAAGGCATAACATTCCTTTCATACTGTCCAAATAGAATAGTGAATGCAGTCTTATACCTATCTTTAGGGTTAATCTGGATTTGCCAAAATCCTGATTTCATATCAAATTTACTAAAAATATTTGCTTTATATAATCTTCCTAATAAATCTTTTTTATTTGGAATAGGATACCTAATCCATTTTAAAGCTTTATTTAAAGGTTTATAATTTATTACTAATCTAGGTGCTCCTCTTTCTATTTCAGAGGCCTTGTTTACATAGAATGCAGCACAAGACCAAGGGCTTCTAGACATTGTAATTAATCCTTTATTTTCTAAATCATTTATCTCTTTTTTACAAAATTCAATTAGATCAGGCGCCATTTGAATGGGCCTAGCTTTAGTTGTAATAGACTTTTCATCAAAGCCTATTTCATATGGTAAATCAACCATACGTTGCTTTCCATTCCAAAATGCATTTGGAATATCAGCACATAAGTCTTTTTCTATTTGTAATTTTAATTTATTAATTTTATCTTGTGTAAATTTATTACTTAACTGTTCATTTATTTTTTGTAAATGATAATTATTCTTTAAATTACAAAGTTGTTCAGACTTTGCTTTTATAAGTGCATTTATCTGTAGTTCATTTATTGAATGAGCCTTTAAAAGATTTAAATTCCTCCTTTTAGGTTTTTCTAAAAATGGAAAAATTATCTTTTGATTCCTAACTTTAAAACTTATACTATCATCATTTACTGAATAAGGTGTTATTAAATTCATAAATGGTGTTCCTAGGATTACCATATGATGAATATTGGTTAAAATAAATATATTCTTTATTTCTAAATTTTTATCTATTATTGAGGCTTCTGCTTTACCAAGTATATTTAATTTAGATTTATTTACTGCAGATAAACTTTCTCTAGTTTCTTGCCAAAATCTTTTTGGTACTAAACTAGGTTTAATGCAATTTAAATCAGCTCCTGTATCAAATAATGCTATAGTTTCTATGTTATAATTATCTGAAAATTTTAATTTTATTTTTATTAAATATTTTCTAGATGTTATTTCATGCAACATAAAAATTAAATTATCAGGGATTTTGTCTTTACTAATTAAACTAATTTCATTATTAGTTTCTTCTTTACCAATTATTTGTTCAATATCTTCTTCACTTTCTTCATCAGAAGGAGTTGAGTTTAATAAAGATTTTATTATTTGTGAGTCTTGTTCTTGTTTATTTTTTAGTTCTTTTAATTCTAATTTAATTTCTTTAATTTCCTTTTGTAAATCATTTATAGTTGGTTTATTTTTTATTGTCTTATTTTTATTTAATATTGTAGTTAAATCATAAGTTTGTTTACTAGTACTAGGTAACATAGAGTTTTTAGGTTTATCATCTTCTAATATTTTATTTAACATTTTCTCTTGAATTTTAGGATCACTTATATATTTTATTGCTTCTAAAATAGATTCATGTTCTTTAGTTAATACATTTAATGATGTACTACTATATTCAGAACTTGATTCTGTTCCTATATCATCTATCTGATTTATTTCTTCAGAATCTGAATAGTCTAAATATAATTCATAAATTTTATTTAATACAGATTTTTCTAAATTTAATTCTTGTAATTTTTTATCAAATTTACAAAATCTTGATGTGTGGCCTTTTCTTCCACATTTATAACATGTTAAATCTTTATATGATGTAAATTTTTTATCTTTTTGTTTATATGGTTTTCTGCTAGGTTTTCTATATTTATAAGATTTATAAGGTTTCTGTTTTTTATAATAATCATCTTTATCAAGCTTTTTCCTATAACTCTTTTTATGATATTTTTTATATGGTTTTTTATATTTCTTTGTAGTAGAACACTGTCCATTACAGTCTTTATATTTTTGTGTTATATTGTAATCAAATTGTTTACAGAAAGATCCTAATTCTTGTTTAGTCTTTCTCATCTCATATTTTAACGATTTTTGAAGTTTTATATCTTGACAAAGTTTTAATCCTTCCTTTTGAACTATACTAAACAATTGTCCATAGGTCAATAGGTCATAAGGAACAGGGTTTCCAAATTCCTGTTTTATATGGTTCCTAACCTTTTCTCCTAAGAAGAAGGGTAATCCTGCTAAGAATTTTTCTTTCCAGAAAGCCTGGTTAGAATCTTCTCTAAGCATTATCCTAGTTAGGAAAGTTGTCTTATAAAACTGAAAATCACTAAGTTTCTTACACCTAAGATTACTTAGTAGCTCAGCATTTTTATCCTTTAAATGAGTAGGATCACCTATAAAATGAAGTGATATAGTCAAGATTAGTGTTGCCACAGCATCTTGAATAGTATCACCAAGCTCATCTAATATAGGTATTCCATCTTCATAAGTTTTTATAGCATTTAGAATTTCTAAGTGTTGTTCATCAGTGAGATGATTATCCCACCAACCTTTAAGTTGTCCTGTAAAGCCAGCTATAAGAAGTTCAGCTATAGTTCTATCTGAAGTTCCTGTTTGAGTTCTATAAGCATTAGCAGCCATTGTCATCTGTTGAAGAAGACTCAGAATATTATATTCTGATAGGCTATCAATATTTTATTCATAAACTGAAGAGGCATTATATTTATATTGTGATAGGATATTTGGTCTATCTGTTATACCTAAGTCTGGGGCAGACATTCTAGGTATTATAGATTGGTTATATGTTATACGATTTATTTGTGGTTCTAAGGCTTTACTAAAAGTTTCAATATCTTCAGATTCAGGTTGAGATTCTTCAACTGATTCTGAATCTTGCTCTTGGGTGACTATACTAATGGTTTTAGAAGCTTTAGATTGAGGTGTTTCTTGAACTACCTGTTTTGACCCAGAAGAAGAGTCAATTTTACTTAATTGTTCTTTAATTGCTTTTACAAAATCAGAATCTTTATATTTTACTTCTTTTTGTCCTGTTTTAGAAACTTCAAAAGGTTTAAAAACATGAGATTTAAGTTTTTTATCTTTTATATCTTTTTTCAATTTTTACTATTTTACTTTCTTTAATAGTATCCTCTATTCTGTTTAACTGTTGTCCTATACTTAATAAGTGTGCATTACTAAAATTATTTTGTTCTAATATTTTTCTATTAGGGTCATCTTCAGATACTATTTTAAATGGTGCTATATTTATTTCTTTATCTCCATGTAGGAATACACTTGATGTTTTAGGTGGATGTTCACTCTGTATTATTTTATCTTTTACTTTCCATTCTGTATCTTTATTCCTAATAGTTACTGGATTTATTAATTTTTCTGCTTTAAGTTTTCCTCTATAAATTCTTTTAAACCAATCAAAGAATTTCATATTAACTTCATAATTTCTTATAAAGTCAACATATTCTTCTTTAACTGATTCAAAATCTTTTACCTTTTTTATTACATTTTCTAATTTATCTTTATTTTTTACTGCTGTTAATTCTTTATTTAATCTATCATAATTAAAAATAAATTCTTTATTAATTACATTTAATTCTCTATCTATGTTAGCTACATTTTCTGTCATGAATGAAGCTGTAGGTGACATAGGTGGAGAAGGTGAGTGTTCTATATTCTGTGGTTTATTATAATTAGGGTTTGGTTCCAAAGGGTTCATTGTTCCTGTTGGATTATAATATAAATGTGGTACAGTTGTACTATAATCTACACTTTTTAACTTATTACTAGATTCAGGTATATCTGATGTAGAATACCTAGGTTTTACTGCTGTTTGCAATACAGGTTTAGGTTCATTTTCTTTATATGAAGCATATATTACAGAAGGTAACTGTGAGGCTCTACCTATATCTACTGTTGATACAGAGGATGAAGAGTCTGAATACCTACTACTTACACTATGTCTACTAAATTTTAATTTAACTTTACCATCTTCATACTGTTCGATTTTTCTGAGTTCTATATTGGGCTTAACTATAGTCTTTGGTTCAGGAAGAGGAACAGCATCCTCTAAGACCCATTCATCAGGGAGACTAATATCTTTCCACTAAATAGTCCTAGGAATTACTGTATTAGCTTTACTTAAATCTGTTTGTAAAAATTTAGTTTCTCCTAATTTAGGTTGCATTATATACTTCGTAGCAAAGGCAGAAACCATTGCTTTATACTTTATTTTATACATTAATGCTACAGGAATAGATCCTTCAAGCATTTTATAATTATGTGTTTTAATTTCTAAAACTACACTCTTTAATATATTTGGATCATTTAATGAAATTGTTATATCTGGAAAACAGTCAAATGAGATAGGTCCACTACTCAGACTGGTTTCAATATTTCCTAATAGTGAGTCATTAAAATTTACAAATCTAGCGTCTTTGACTACTGCCAAGATACTAGTATTTAATCCTTCTCTAGTTAAAGGTTTTATTCCTATTTGTACGAGTCCTATATGTATATACTTGTATTTTTTATTTTTATGATGCTTTATTGATTCTGCAGAAAGTAAAGTTATTTTTTCAAAGGGCTTGCTTAACTGTACATCCCTTTCTTCATCTTTAATTATATAATCATTTTTAAATATGTTTAATTTTGGTATTTTATAAATCTGTTCTTTATCTATATTTGGTATTACCCAATTATCAATTGCTTTATTAAAGTCTTCTAAAATTACTTCATTTCTGTTTACAATCCTTTTAACTTCTGATGACTCAGAACTATCTGATTTAGTTGTACTAGCAGATTTACATAGAAATGGTTCCATTTTTAAATTTTTGAAAAATAGATTTTTAAAGTTTATTAATGTTGGTTTTGGTAGCGACCACTGACTTACTGCCCTAAACGCCTATCCGTCGGCTAACACGGGTCTTACTGCATATCCAATACCTAGACAACACTAAGTCCACTTCTAGATCTATAAGTCAAAAATTTAACTATGTAAACAATTCTATATCTATCTACTACCACCCCTAAACGAAGATGGCTCTGATACCAGCAAAAACGAAATGGACTAAATTAATATATATATATATATATATATATATTAAAGCAACACTAAATTAATCCATTACAAGAATTATGAACATCTATATTAAAATCCTAGTTTACACATATTCACTACAAAATCGTAATCCTATCAACTATTTTCCTTTCAACCAACCAACTATCAAATCATCATTTACTCATTATTTTAGCTTCATTACTATCTATTTTAGAAATTTACATAAGTTTTCTCTCTCTAGCCATCCTAAACATAATCTTAAAATTAAACAAAAACAAGCTTAAAAGAATAATAACTTACTTGAATCTTGATTTTCCTCCAAAATCTCATTGAATCCTATAAAATCTTTTACAAAATTTGATGTGTCTAAGAGAAATTCTCTCCCTTTCTCTCTAACCTCCAATTTAGACCATGGCAACCCAAAGAAGAAGATATTTTTTTATTTCTTTCTTTATTTTCTATCCATATATATTTAATTATTTAATTATTTTACTTTTAATTACAACCAAGTATTTTCTCTCTTCTTTTGACTTTTTTTTCTTTTATTTATTTATTCATTTACTTATCTTTCTATCCATAATTATATGTATATATTTAAATTTCATTTATATTTTATTTATATGTTATATATATTTTATGTATATGTATATGTAATGTATATTTAATGTATATATCAAGTATATATTACGTATATATCTTGTATTTATTATGTATATTTCTTATATTTTTCTCTTCCAACATACTAATTACCCTCCAAATTTATTATTTAACAATATTTAAAATTTACGGGTGCTACAAATAAAGTTTATTTCCTAAAAAAGACGCTTTATGGTTTAAAACAAACACCAAGGGTCTGGTACAATAGAATTGATGGCCATTTGCTGAATTTAAGATTCAAGAAAAGCCTATCTAAATCTAAATTCTATGTCAAGCATTCCATTATTGAAATTCTAATTATCTCTTTATATGTTGATGGTTTATTAATAACATGAAGAAATGCATGTCTTATTAATCAATTTAAGCAAGAAATGATGAACGCTTTTGAAATGATAGATCTTGGTCTTATGACCTATTTTCTAGGAATGGAAGTCGCTCAGAGAGAGCATGAAATTTTTATTTGTAAAAAGAAGTATTCAAGAAAGATCCTCAAAAAGTTGCATCTTGAAGATTGCAAAGCAATGCGTACTCCTATGAATCAAAAGGAGAAGCTTAGCAAGGAGGATGGAGCTGAAGATTTTAATGAAGCTTATTTTAGAGGATTAATAAGTTATCTGATGTACCTCACTATAACAAGACCAGATATTCTATTTGCAGTTAGTATTTTGTCAAGATTCATGCATTATGCAAGTGAATAGCACTTAAAGGCAGCAAAAAGAGTTGTAAGATATGTCAAAGGAACTGTAGACTTTGGAGTTAAATACTGTAGAGATCAAAATTTTTGTTTATCTTATTATTCAGACAGGGATTGGGCTAGTTCCTTGGATGATATGAAGAGTACATCTGGGTATTGTTTTAGCATGGGATCTGATGCTTTCTCTTGATATTGGAAAAGGCAGAAAGTTATTACTCAATCAACAGCGAAAGCTAAATTTATTGCAGCAAATGCATCTGTTTATCAAGCCATTTGGCTTAGAAAAATTCTATCAGATCTATATTTGAAATAAGAGCACGCTACAAAAATTTTGGTGGACAATCAAGCAGTAATTTCAGTCTCACATAATCCTTTATTTCCTAGAAAAATCGAGCATTTCAACATCCAACTATTTTTCTTGAGAGAAGTGTAGAAAAATGGATATATAAGCTTGGTTTAATGCAAAATAGAGAACTAGGTTGGTGATATATTCACCGAGTCTTTGTCACTAAGCAAGTTTGAGTTATTGAGGAAAAAGCTTGGAGTTCGTAGCTTTTGATCCAAGGAGGAGTGCTAGAAGTGTGTCTCAAGAAGCTGCAGATTTTTTAATTTAAAAATATCTCAAAAAGACTTTACCATGATCTTAGAATTTTAGTTATAATTTTCTGATTATATTTTACTTAATTGCTGGTTTTGTTTTCAAGTTGTAATAGTTGTCTTAGTAATATTTTTTGTAGATTTTTCTTATTTTCAGTTGAGTTTTCACTTGAATTTAAACAAGCCTTAATTTGCTGAATAAAATGTTCAGACTTTTGCAATCAAGTTCTTATTGTTTCTTAGTTGTTTTAATTTTATTTTCTACCTTGTTTATTAATTAAACAACTCACTTAAACAACAAATATCCATGCATGTGAGCTTATTTGTGAGCAAGTATTCATTTTATGTCAGTCTAATTATTAACAAAATTCTTAGAATTTATCTTATTAAAGTTTATGGGATTGCTATCGACTTATACTATATTCAAATATCTACTTGTTTATAAATTTTTTGCGTATATTATAATTATTTAATTTGATATTTATCTTTCCATAAAAATATTTTGTAAAATTGAAATAATTTTTCTAAAATTAAATATTATACGTAAAAGAATTTTAAATATTGTTCATATTTCAATTGTTTATGAAACTATTACATTTGTTGAAAGTTAGAATAAAAAATAGGCCTAATACATTAATTGAACTCTAAACTTGGTAGTTTTGATTATTTTTCCCCATCTATTTATGTATTTGCCAAATTACCACATGTACTATTTTATTTTGTTTCAATAGATACTTATATAATTACCTATTAGTCATTTTGCCCCTTATACTTATCTATTTCATACTTAACAGATACTTAAACAAAGAAAGTACTACAGTTCTATGTAAATATCTATTTAATACAAAATATACAAGGGTAAAAGGCAAAGTGACCAATATGTAATTATATGAGTGTCTATTAGAATAAAATAAATAAATATATGAGACAATCTGGCAAATACATAAGTATAGGAGGCAAAATAATCAAAACTATCAAGTTTAGGGGATAATTAATATATTAAGCCAAATAAAATACACAAGTTAAGTAACAAAAAATATAAAATATTTTTTTCTTATGAAATTCACTGTAACGAAAATAATGTATAAAATTGAGAAGGGCTAAAAATAGAATAAGTAAAATAAATGGTACCAAATAAAAATAATGTTAAAAAAATTAGTGGTGTGGTAGGTTATATATATATCAACACTTTATGCCAGTTTATTAAGTTACTTCATTTATACGATATTATATTATGTATGTACATTATTCCTATAATAATACACTTTTAGCGAATAAAATAGTATCATTTATATAATAAATTAATATGAGTATGAATAACGTTTTTTAATACAATAATTCATTGAAATGTAATGTCAATATTTGAATTTTTGACACTACGAGAAACATAAACAGTTAACTTTAATTCAATAAATATAATATTGAAAATAAAGTTGAAACTAATAAAGTCAACTTAATTTAGAATAAATGAAAATATTAAAAAATAAATAAAAGATAGATTTGATAGTAATAATTTTTTAATGTAAAAATTCTTATGTTATTGGCCACTTTAATATAAAAATATATTTTTTTATTAATTACATATGGGAAAGAAAAAATACTTAAAATTCAAATTCAATACTTAAGCGAGAGTAACATACATTCCTAACCATAAACTATAAGTTGATTAAAATAAAAATTATTAATTACGGCATTTCATACGAATTGATAAATATATTTGGTTGTTGAGTTTAGAAGTGATAAAGAGTGTGTAATATAGAAAGAAGATGAAGAAGAAATCCCTTCATGATAATAATTATTTTATACATATTTATGATTTATTTTAAATATACATTTTGACTTTTTATTATGAATTTCTATTAATTTTGAGGTATTTTTATATACGTTATAGCTGAGGGATGAAGTTAAATATTTTAAGTGAAAATGCTGAAAAAGAACCGAAAAGAGTTCAAAAGATAAGCCTTGGATAAGACTGAAAGGATAATTGTTATAGATTTTTTACCTTTTTGAAAGTTAATATGCTGTATTTTTTGGAAGGACATCAAAAGACCTTATTAAACTTTTATTTCTATTTAGATATAAAGATTATTACTATTTTCAATTTTTAATTATATTTTATTTTTATCCTTTTCCTAAATTAGATTTTAAATATGAAGTTTCTTTTCAAAAGAGAGGGTGTATATTGAACAAAAGGGCAGAGACCCTAAGTAGTCTTTAGCTTTGGTTTTTGACAGATTTATTAATTTTATTTTGAGTTTTCTTTCATCCAGTTATGTGCAACTAATTTTCAATTGGTTGAAGGATAATTAAGACTTTAATTCAATAGAGGATTGTGAGATCTAAATTATTTTTTTTCTCCTTTAATTTTCTATATTTATATATGCTTTGTGGCTTATTATTATTATTACTACTTAATTATTTGTTCAATAGGATCCACTGTTTATTTAGTTTAATAATATACTACCAATCGAAATATTTGAATCTGGAATTATTCTTGTTATTTTAATAATTAGTGAAAATTAGTTATAACACTAAAATAATATATAATAAATAAACCACGCGGTTGAATTTATTAGTTAGAATCAGGTCCTTCTAATTTTTAAGACTATTAGTGAATTAAGTTCTAAGGACATTTCTATAGGGTTATTTACTAGCAAGAGTTAATTAGCGAATGCCTTCTAATTAATTTAAAAACTAATGAAGAATTGGTTGTTGTCGATGCCTCCAATGACTAGAGCTGATTTATTGAAATGAGAAAGAACTAGCTTTGTATAAAGGATCAATCCAATTAAAAATTAAAACAAAAATTATTTCTTTAACTGAAATTAATTTCATTAACTTTTTCTAAATTGTTTTTGCTGTTATTTATTTTTAAGTTTTTAATTTTTAGTTTTAATTTAATTTTCATTCTCAATTATAACACTTTTTATTTAATTTTCATTCAAACTCTATTTTGATTTTCAAAAAAAATTTAATTAAATAGTCAATTTTCTGTGAATTTAACTCTATTCACTATTATTATAAATTTATTTTATTTAGAAATAAAAATTTATTTTTTATGACTTGGACACCATCACTCTCACAATGACAAAGTCACTATAGTGCCTATTTTAGCATCCAATGGGATACTCTCCCAATTACTTATTGGAGCACTAATTTTCCATTAAGTGGCTGATCATTGCTCTTTTGGTAATGAGAGCACAGCTCATCTTGGGACTATGATAGACAAATTGAACAACTTAGTGTTTCCTTTTACCCACCTTTTGTGGTCTATATATTTTTATATTTCTTGTAGTGTTCATTTTGTTAATCATCTTTTCAAGCAGCACTACTTTCATTTCATTTTCTTTGCCCAAGAGAAACATCCTTTTCTCTCTCTATATATATATACACACACACATATAATTGATGAAGGTGAATATAAATATAAAAGGTGAGTAAATAAATAAATAAAACGAATAAACATTTATAACAATAAAAAGGCAGCCAAATACTGCAGCAAGAAAATAAAAACAAAAAAAAAATAGTGTAATGACACCATATAGTCATCACATATTAAAGAAAAAAAGTGAAGTATGGTATCCACACAATCTGAATATAAGTACATAGTCATCAATGGACCTAACATAAAGTAAATGAAAATAATAAATTATACTCCAAATCCATTTATAATGCAAAATTGAGAAAACATTGAACAAAAGCTTATAGCTTGAAAATGAAGTTTTCACCTACCACACTAAACTACTATATAAAACACCAGCAAATTCTTTAATAGTATTCATAATCTTCTTCAAATCTTTCACTTCTTAGTTCTTACATATCAAATGAGAATCATTTCTTTTTACACCAAAACCTTAATCCACACTACATTACTCTTCCTTCCATGTTTCCTTCGTGTAACTGGCCAAAATTGTGGATGCCCATCACCACAGCCATCACCTCCACTCATACCACAAACTTTAACATTCTTAGACCAAAGACTTGCCACAGTCTACCCCATAATTCAAACCTTCAAAAATACTATCACCTCAGATCCTCTTAATATCACTCAAACATGGGTTGGCTCAGGCATATGCAACTACACAGGCTTCTACTGTGATAACCCACCTGATAATCTCTCTGCCATTGCCCTTGCTGCCATTGATTTCAACAGATTTCAGCTATCTGCCCCTACTCTTGATGGGTTCATTGATCAACTTCCAGATCTTGCCATTTTCCATGCAAATTCTAACAATTTCTCTGGCACTATATCACCAAAAATTGCAAACTTACCATATTTCTATGAACTAGACTTGAGTAATAACAATTTCTCTGGTAATTTTCCTATGGCAGTTCTTGGTATCAAAGACCTATCATTTTTAGACATAAGATTTAATTTCTTTACTGGGTCAGTTCCACCTCAAGTTTTCACTAAACAACTTGACGCTTTGTTTCTTAACAATAATAATTTCATGCAAAATCTCCCTCAAGCTTTAGGCTCAACCCCAGTTTTATATCTCACTTTAGCTAACAACAAATTCACAGGACCAATTCCAAGAAGCATCTTCAGTCTTTCCTCTACATTAAGTGAAGTTTTACTCTTAAACAACTTATTAACAGGTTGCATTCCGTATGAATTAGGTTTTTTGAAAGAATTAGTACTTTTTGATGCTAGTTATAATTTCTTGACCGGTATTTTACCATGTTCTTTGGGTTGCTTAGCCAAGATTGAACAGCTAAACCTCGCCAGAAATTATTTATATGGGCAGGTGCCGGAGGTATTATGTGCATTAGGGAATTTGGCGAATTTATCACTTTCAAATAATTATTTTAGTATGATAGGGCCAATTTGTAGGAAGCTAGTGAAAAGTGGAGTTCTTGATATTAGAAAAAATTGTATTCATGATCTTCCTGAGCAGAGATCATTTCATGAATGTTTTTTCTTCTTTTGGCTTCCAAGGCATTGTCCTTATAGCCCTACTTTGTTTAACTTCATTCCTTGCAAGGTTCATCCACCCATTAATCCATTTATGGGACCAAAGAGAAACTTCACTAGTTATAAAACTCTTTTTAGACATTGATTGTGAGCTCATGAAATTTCAGGTTGTAAACATGAAAATTTGTGATTGTGAAAGTGTTATATATTATGTGTAGTGTTACAGAGATTGACTAATTTGTTATTAGTGATAAGTACTTAATATAAAAAATAAAGGTCATAATATATTAAAATTTTTATTATCTGTTTGTATTTTGTAATTATATATATATTTTTAAAAAGAAATGTATAACTAAATAAAGATTGATTTTAATATTACAAATATTATTAAATTTTATATTTGTATTATTATTTTTTTTTAGTGTGATCCTATTTTTATATTTTATTATTCACATCTTACATTTTTTTCATATCTACATTCTGTCATTTTAATTTTGAACATCTATATGCAATTAATTTTGAGACGCGATGGTACTAAATGACAGATTGGCTTAAGTCATCCATTAATCATATATATATATATATATATCATATATATATATATATAGAACCCAAATTGCAAATCAATTATCTTACCTCAAACTTAAATTATCACAAATATTTTTTTTTGGTATCTAGTTTCATATTAATATATTTGTATCTTACCTTGAATAACTCAGACATATATTAATTATATATTATTGACAAATTATGCTATGTCACCACCACGCCAACTAGGATTTCTAGTTCGTGTCGCAAGCCAATGTTATAATTACATGTGAAGTGGCATGATTGTAAATAAATTAATGTTATAATTTAGAGTGGCATGATTGTACGGGTGGGCTTAATGGACGGACCAAACTTTAATTGTTCCGATCGTACTAGTTTTTTTTTATTTTATCGTAAAAAATTATATTTTTAATAAAAATATAAATATAATTAAATAATTAAATAAAATATATTAAAAAATAAAATATAATTTTATTTTGTAATAAAAATATATTTATAATAAAAATTTATATAATTAAAATTTTAAATAAAAAATAATAAAATTGTTTTCTAAAATTTTTAATTATCAGTTAGCCAATTGAATCGAATCAATTAATTATTAATTAAATTAAAAATTAAAATAATTTAAATTCTTTAATTAAATTAATAAAATTAAACTATCAGTTAATTAATTAAATTGTGCCCACCTATCCTAAACAAGCCAATGTTATAACCGTGGAGTAGCATAATCGTAATAAAGCCAATATGTTATTATAAGGGAATAAAAAAAATTTTCCAAGTCCCAAAAGAAAAAGCTGCAGAATGAAAAAAGTTGCAGATTTTCTTTTAAGGAAAAAAGTTGCAAATTATTTTTATCATCTTACTATATTTATATTGGAGATTGTGCAGAATAATTTGAAGTAAATCAAATAATAATTTGGTGTGGCAATAAATTGGTGAGACAAATCAAACCTATATATAGATTTTAGAATTCTCGACTGATATTGTCACTGCTCTAAGTTTGATTCTGAACCCAAAAATAAAATAATAATAATAATAAGAACTAAAAATTTTAATAGACTTCAAAAAAGGCTCATGGTAGACTAGGTGCCTATTTTTTGTAATCCTAATGACTCTAAGTGCCAACTGATGCACAACAAATACTTACATTTATGTCTAGGTCTAGCTAAAATTTTGTATGTGTTATTTTTTTATTATTATTTTTTATTATACTCCTATTTGCAACTTGAGTTTCTTAAAATTAAGCTCATTGAATTTAATATGATGAATTCAAGAATTTTTATAATTGATAATAGTGTATAGTAAAAGTACTATTACTTATCAAAACATCAAAATATAATTGATAATAAAATTTTTATTTCTTTGTAAATTTGCAAGTATAACAAAATAATTTAGCAATTTGTTGAAAGAGAATAAGATGTAGTTATGAGACAGGTACATAATTTTAATAATTTTATTCATTATAGTGTTATTAATTGCTTATTTGATAATATTGTCACTAGAATGTTAAACATTTAGTTTGATTAGCTGTAAAAGTTTTAATGTAGCTATATGCATTGAAGATGATGAAGAATTGCAAACTGTTAACAATGATACCCCATATATTTGTGGAACTGAAAAAAATATGAATGAATTGATAAGTATGATTGTGGATAGTAAAGGTGAGGCATACATTCCAAATGATTTTGTGTTGGACAAGGAATCACTAGATATCATGTTGGAACTATGGATATTTCTCAAAAAGGAATATTATTGTTCAAAACAAGAATAATATCGCAAGGCTTTGAAACAAAAACTGATTGTGAAGCTATGATTCATTTTATAGTTAAAAATGGCATGTGAAAGGTTATCAAATTTATTTCAAGTCATATCCATGAATTGACATCATCTGATGAGATTCATTTATTGAGATCTAATAGGGCATTAACTACTTATAAAGCTTGATTCAATGGTGAATATAAACATAAACACTAAAGATGTTTACTCTTATATGTCCAATAAGGTTGGTGTGAGTAAGTATGTTGGATTTACAAAAAGAGATTGTTATAATTATGTTAATATGAAAAAGATAATTATAATTGAAGCATATGATTTTCAAAGTCTAATAAATCATTTTAAACTTAGAAAAATTAAATATGAGACGTTCTTTTACACAACTTAAGTTGAACAACAGAATAAAATAACAATTTTTGTTTTTTTCTTGGCAAGATGGGAAATCAAGGGTTGATTATGATTTTTTCCGATGATGTGGTTGTTTTTTATACTACTTATCGCACAAATAGATATAATTAGTTTATGTGCCATTTGTTGGTGTAGATCATCGCTAGTAAAATATTATGTTTGGTTGTACATTCCTATTAGATGAAACAATACCTTTTTTTATATGATTGTTTAGGTTATTCTTAGGATCAATGGGGGGTAGGGAACGTAAAACAATACAATAATCACACCGATCAAGCCTCATTAATAGCTAATGACATTAAAGAAGTGTTTTCAAATATTTAGCATCACTTATGTTTCTGACATATCATGAAACATACTCCTCATTTGGGTAACTGCAATTCAAATGTTGAATTTTGCCAAACATTTTATAAATGCTTACAAAGGGTGAAACATAGATTGAATTTCAACAACTATGGGAAAAAATGATTAATGAATTTGGTGAACTCATAAACCACAAATGTGGTTAAATAATTCATATGAAATTCATGAAAAATGGTGTATTACTTTAACTTTTCAGGTGGATTTAAATCCTCTCAACGAAATGAGAGTAAAAATATGTAACATCCTTATACCCTATATACATACAGTACATATACCCTCGTATATATATAATACATATATAGAATACAAGAGTAGTACTATCTTTTACTATAAAATCTCCCTTTTAATAACATGTTTAAGGTTAAAATATAATTAGGTTAATTTAATAAGTAAATATATTAATATTTAGTAAATCAATAATTTAATTGTTAGAAAATCTCTGAAAAAAATTAATTAGAGTTTTACCTATAAATTCAAAATTTTCTAATTCAAACAAACCCAACATATATAATTTTCCAAAATTTCACTATTTCTCAATTAGATATTCAAATATATAAACACTCCTGTAAGATGAATAAAACATTAAACATTTTTCAAAAACATAATAATATTCCAACCACCATTTCTTTATATAAAATTAAAGATTCATTAAATAAAAAATATAATGTATCTCATATACATACCCAAAACAATATAAAACCCCCTTCATTTCAAATACATTCACAATTGGTTAACATATTATACAAATTTAATATTCTCAAATAATCTTATATATGATATGCAGCCCTATTGGCCTCATAGCACTCATATCTTCAAATTTCAAACTCACTCATATTCGCCTTGATCTGCATTTCTAATGTCTGCGTGATATACACTACCGCGCTAAGCTTAAAAGCTTAGTGATATACAATTTAGCAATATAAAAAATTTAAAATCCATTACATGCTTCCATAACAAATAAAACATTATCCAATCATTATCCATTTCCATAAAATACTCATTCAACAATCTTAAATATTTTTCAATTAATAAGCACATCACAAACATATACATGGGGCTCAAATGACCCTATATAATATTCAACTTTCAGAGATATTACTTTGGATTAATTTTTGATACTAGTGTCTAACCCAAAAGCAAATAATAGTAACGTCTAGCGTCTGACCCGAATGCAATATATATAATAGTGACGCTCAGTGTCTGGCCTGCAAGCAATCATAGGCATGCCGTATAACACCAAACACAATACTGTGAAAAATGATATTATATAAGGTTTCACATATTTCAAATACATTTCATATTTTTCCTATACTTTGACAATTACACCATTATTCATTCTTTTTGCACTTTTTACATAATTTCTCATTGTTTTCCACACATTTTCATCAATTTCATCAATTTTCTTGCCTTATCTTAAATATGGTTGAATTATGCATATGTTTGAAATAATTACAAATTTTTCACAAACATACTTAACAATAATATTAGCTATCTTAAAATGGCTCAATCATTCACACATTATACTTTACAAGCCTTTAATCACATATATGTGTACTTTTCATGTGAATTCTCACATCAAGGTAGCACGGTCAATATAAAACACAATAATGTAACATGCCAAAAAATATAATTTAATATATTTACATTAAAATATGTACTATCCTTGGAAATGCTAACCCTAAGCCCAATTCACTCTCCCAACTCCAGCTACGCTAATGCCCTTCTTCACCCTAATTTTACAATTTCATCTTCCTCAATCCTAAACCACATTATAAGCGATAATATTCTATTAACAACACATTTCATATCATTTTAATAAATCAAATATCAATTATATTCTTTCTACCTAAACTTTCACTAAAACCCTATTTTTATCACTACTATTTTATTCAAACTTCAACCAAACCCACTCATTTTTAAATTATTACCATAAAATCACAACATTCATATTTAAATAACATTAAATCAATCATTTATAAGAATTATAGTAATCTATATCAAAACTCCTATTCACACATTTCCATCTCATAACCCTAAATTCATAATCTAAGTTCATCTTAACAAATTAATTAATAATTCACCACATTTTGAATTTAAATACTTCATTAGCATCACATTTCTAAACACTTTAACTAATTAAACTCAATTTATCACATTCCTATAAAATTTCAAGTTTATGCCCTAATGTACTTTAATTCTAGAAAACTATTCTACAAATTGAGTTTTAAGCTCATTTATGTATTTAGAATCATATTATAACACAATTTAAGCAATTAAATTCAACAAACTCCCATTCTTTTCAAATTTTTCATCAAAATCCTAAATCTCATTCTTCTTCTTCCAAACTCTAACCAAACCTAAACAAATCCATCAACTAACCATAAAATATTTACTTCCACACCAAAATAACATCATTCAAACCCATTTAAATATTTATAACATCCTCCATCAAAAATTAAATTTTCACATAATTTAAAATTTCAATAAAGCTTCTTAAATTATCAAGAAAGCTTACCTATTACTTGCAAAGCCTCCAAAATCACCTTTGTTCCTTGAAAAATTTGATGAAAGCTTGAGTATTTGGAAGAACCAAAAGTTTACCTCTTTATCCATGGAGAAATACGCTATATTAGAAGTATGAAGAAGAAGATGAAGAAGAAGAAGAAGAAAAGTGATTTTTTTAAAAAATTTCTTTCTTCTTTAATTCCTAGCCTTATATATAAATAAATAAATAAACAAATAATTAATTATTAATAATCTTTCACCAACCAAAAGAAAATTAATATTGAATTATTTTTATTTACTTATTAATTAATTATAAAATATCACGCTTTCCCATCATCTTTCATTATCTAAAACTATTTTTAATTTTAATTTATTTTATTCATTTTAATTTATTATATTATTATTATTTTTAAACTTTTACTATTCATTATTTGATTTTACTATTTGATTTTGTCTTTTATGAAAATATATATATCATATATATGTAACATATATGTAATATATATTTCATGTATACATCAAGTGTATATTATGAGTATATCATGTATATATTTTATATTTCTCTTATCCTAAATACAGTACCTTCCAAATTAATTATTTAATAATATCTAAAATCCTTCGGTGTTACAAAATAATATTTTAAATAGTATACCCAACAAAACAATTTCGGTAAGTAAAATTGTGATTTCCTTTAAGGATTAAGTAAAGGGATGGCATTTAGAAGAAGCAAATGAAGATTACTGTTGTAAACTAGGTCTGCATTACCATTGTAAACAAAGGTTTGCCTCCTTGTGCCATTGAAAATAGTGGTATATTGAATCATACAACAAAAGTTTGTACACATAAGATTTCAACTTATTTCATAATGAATTACTTAATAAGATTACCACAACTTGGTCAGAAATCAAAAGCTATAATAATGTTTGCTTTTTTAAAGCGGCATGAGAGAAAAAATTTAAGGACACATATAATTAATTTTGATTAATCTAGTATGGATGCCAAATGTAGTTGCAAGAAATTTGAGTTAATGGGATTATTATGCTTGCATGCAACAAAAATTCTTATTGTAAAAGATGTGACTAAGATATCCAAGCAATGCAATTTAAGTAGATCCACAAAAAAATGAAAAGAAGAGATTCTTGAATATGAACAAAAAAACCAACGTTTGAAAGATGGTGAAATTGTAATTGTATTTTGCAATACTATAATGAGATGTGCTTATGACATAATTATGAGAAGTCAAGTAAATGAAACTATAAAATAATAGTGTCAAAATGCTTTTTATATAATAGACCGAGAAGTTGACGGATAATTAACAAGATTGCATTTGAGTAAAATGGGTGTGACAGCACAAAATGAGGGTTTTGATGATGTTGATGAAAAGATTTTAAAGAAGGATATAAACTCTATATGAGACCCTCTAAGATTGAAGCCCAAAGGTGCTTCAAATGCTAGGTGAAAGATCATTTTGAAATTTAGAGGACAAAATCAAAGAAACAATAAGTTTAGGTATATACAGTACTCTATTTATAGTTTTTTATTTTACTTGTATCATAACAATCCAATAAAAAATTTTATTTTTACTATGAAAAACTAAAATTGGTGATTTACCATCTCAAATAATTATGTCAATACTATCTCAATTGCCAATATAGTCACCAATGGCTATGACAATATCAATTCAAATGTCGATGCATTTACCAATTGCTATGGCCATGTCATCCCAAATGTCGATACAATAAAAAATGGCTATGATAATGGCATCACAAGTACAAATGCAATCACATATGGCTATGATAATTCCAACTCAGGTATGTTTATCTCATTTTTTGTATAATGTTTGATGGAGAACTTATAGGTGATGATGGTGATTATGTTTTCAAATTTTTCTTAGGCATATGGAGTTAATTGGAATATAAATGATAACATTCCATATACTTGCATGTTACAAGATATTGAATCAATGACCATTTAAGTCTAATAATCAAATTTACAATTTATATTAGCTTTTTTTTTTGCCTTGTAATCATATTTTTTGCTTTTGCTAGGTTACAAATATCATTTATTTTTAAGGGATCAAGTTCTAATGCGTCCATAAGAAATTTCATGCATTCAAATTTTTGTGGAAGATATTTTAAGTTCTTAAATGCAACACCCTTATACCCTATAGACGTACAATACATATATATAATATATGTAAAATACGCATACATAATAAACAAATGCCACAATCAACTCTATAATAAAAATTATCATTTTAATTAATATAGAAAAATTACTAATAAACAATATATATTTCAATAGTAAATTGTCAAAATATAAATTTATCAAGAAAATATCTGAAAAAATTTTACCGGAGTTTTGTCTATAATTTTGGTAAATTCCAAATTATCAAATATCCAACTTGCGTGAGAAAATCACACTCCCAAAATGCAGTTTTCACCCTTTCACCAAAGAACCACTTCATTAAAATACAATCAAGTCTCATAACTCAAAATATTTTTTTTATCATAATTAAATACTTATATACATATACATAACCATCCCAAAGCCTTAGAACAAACATAGGTTTTATAATAAAATATACATAATCTGAAATGCATAAAACTATAACTATACATGCATGCAGACGATACTATTAGTCTTGAGGGATTTATTCCCTAAATTTTTCGATTTTAAGTGTTTAGAGTGTTGAAAATTTTGATTTTGAAATACTTTGAGAGAATCAAAAAGAAAATCAGGCAGGGTTTTCCATTAAATGTTAAAAAAAAGGTCCTCCTGAGTGAGTTTAGGGTCCCTCTATTTTTAGAGAAACCCTTGGGATGAAACTAGCAGAAGTGTCAGGTCCATTTACAAGATGCTACTGTAGTAACTATAGTGACCATTGGTAGGCAACTTTTTGACTTTTTGTGATTTTTGAGCCCAAGTTTTTTTTTTTTATGTCCCTAATCTCCTAAAATACTCAAAAGTATCACTTGAAATTGTTTTAGATAAGTTTAAAGGAAATTTTGATAAAAAAAATCCCAAAAAAACTTGAAAAGCCGATTTTCAGCTTATCGGGCCCGATTTTGGAATTTTTGGCCTTTTAAGGTTTTTATACATACTGAATCCTTCATAACATTTTTTTTAAAAAAAAGTGAATTGGGTGAACAATAATAACTAGCATGTGATGAATAGTAATAATTGGCATGTGATGAATAATAACAATTAACATGTTGACTTTCTGACTTTTTCATTTGATTTTTGTGATTTTCGACCCCTTAAAAATTTTTCATGTCTTGAACCCCCCCAGAGATGAGTTTTAGAAAAAGTTGATATAAAAAGCCCTAAAAGGTTGATTTTAATCCAGATTGACGACTCATGACGGTCTTAGCCTAAAATATTTGTTTCAAGGTCTTTTACATCATTTTAATTCATTTTAGAATTTAATATATATATATATATATTCTAGAAGATTTTAAAGACCTGAGTCTTTAAAATTAGGGTTGGTATGAAAAATTAAGGGTCTACAGTAGGCCATATACCAACATTTGAAATTTCAAATTGATTTTCTTTCAAAAACTTCATATCTCCAAAGTTAAAGTATCATGAAAGTGGAAAATAAAACGACCATGTGAGGTGTGAATTTGAAAGAGATTTAACCCAAACTATAAATTATTTGAAGAAGAAAACTAAATGACAAGAGATGATGAAGATTTAGGGTTGTCACTTACCGAGTATGAAACTTTGAAGAAGAAAAAAAAAAGAGAAAATGAAAAGTGAGAGAAAGAGATGAGAGAGACCATAAAGATACAGATTGAGATTATGATAAGGTTTAGAGTTTGAACATTTGCCCTTATCAAAAGTAATAAATTAAAAATAAATAAATATTAAATAATCCTAAAAAAGGGATAAATATTAATAATTAATAATGATAAATTAAAGGACTAATTTTCAAAAAATATTTGAACTTTGCACCGATTTTCAATTCTATTACAAACTTTTTTTTTATAAATTGGTACTTAAACTTAATTTTTCTTTTTAAATTTTATCTTTTGATCAGTCGGACACTCTGTGATTGAGATTCGTGCTGACGTGTCAATTCGTATTTATTGTTTTATTTCAATTTAATTTTTAACAGACGTTAAAAATTACTAATGCTTGTTAAAAATTATTAACGGATGTTAAAATTTTTTAATGCCTGTTAACTTAATTAATGGGCATTAACTCATTTAATGGGTGTCAAATATATCTAATATTGTTGAAGCAATGGAGAAACCTTTATAAAATGAGGATGAAGAGTTATTAACTAACAATTTGTAATATAAAAAAAAATTAAAATTGGTTGATTTAAAGTTAACAATAGGTAATTTAGGCACCTATTTCTATTTCAATTCCTATTATTTTTTTCAAGGTAAACTAAGTTTGGCCAAAAAAAAGAAAAACAATTGTCAAATATAATTTGTTTGTGAAAGTGTTGTACAAACCATGAATTATTTGCCAATTATTAATGGGTGTTAAAAATTTTTAAAGCTTATTAACATCAAATTTTTTTTTAAAAAATAGTACGATATAAAGAACCTGTTGTTAACGGCAGTTAACTCAATTAATGGGCATTAACTCATTTAATAGGGTCAAATATATCTAATATAGTTGAAGCAAAGGAGAAACCTTTATAAAATGAGGATGGAGTGTTATTAACTAACAATTTGTGATAAAAAAAAAAATTCAAATTGGTTGATTTAAAGTTAACAATATATGATTTAGACATTCATTTCTATTTCAATTCTCATTAGTTTTTCTAAGGTAAACTAAATTTGCCCAAAAAGAAGAAAAATTATTATTAAATATAATTTGTTTGTGAAAGTATTGTACATATCATGGATTATCTGTCAATTATTAATGGGCATTAAAAATTTTTTAATGCCTATTAACATCAGAAACTTCTTTAAAAAATAGTATGATACAAAGAACAACTAGGTAGAGATTCTAAGAATTCAAAGATATAATTGCTATCATTAAAACTTTCACATCTCATGACCTCTAAATTCTAAACAATTTCAAAGACTCACTAATTTTGCTTTGAATTTCAACAATTACAACGCTTTTTTTTTTCTATGACAACAAGATATTTATTAAAGGATAATAATGGGCAAAGAGTTGCTATCCAAATATAATATATATATGAATAATTGTACAAAAGTATTTAAATCAGCAAAAAAAATCTTGAGAAAGCTTGCTTCTTTTGTTCCAATAATGATAGACTGCCAGTTAGGTTTCATCTAACTTAAGTTAAATGACAGATAATTCATAGTATGTACAACACTTTTACAAACAAATTATATTTGATTATGATTTTTTTTGGGGCAAAATTACTTTATCTTGAAAAAACAATGAAAATTAAAATAGAAATGAGTCTTTAAATTATTTATTATTAATTTTAAATTAACTAATTTTAATTATTTTTATCACAAATTGTTAGTTAATAACTCTTCGTCCTCATTTTAAAAATATATATTTTTCAACTATATTATATATATTTGACGCCAATTACATAAGTTAACGAATATTAATAACAAATTTTTTATATCATATTATTTTTTAATTTCTGATATTAATAGACATTAAATTTTTTAATATTTTTTAATAATTTTTAATAGATATTAATAATTTTTAACTCTCATTAAAAATTAAATTAAAATAAAAAATAAATATGAACTGATGGGTGAGCACTAGTTATGGTCATAAAGTATCCGGCTGATAAAAAATAAAATTAAAAAAAATAAAATTTAAATATTAATTTGTCAAAAAAGAATTGGTGATAGAATTGGAAATGGATAGAAAGTTTAAGTTTTTTTTTTTAATTAGTCCTAAATTAAAAAAAATAATATCGTCAACTCGATATCAAACGTCGTTCCCCTTTCTTTTCACCAGACGCTAGAGCAACTGAGCGATGGCGTCGGAAGTGGCGGAGTTTCTCTGGAACAAATGCTTGAAAACCTTTGAAGATTCAGAGTCTGAATTACAATCAAGAATCATTTCTCATTTCACAGAAATCAAACAACAAAAGGAAATTCAAAATTGGCCGAAGAAAATGTGCTTATCCACGGATTCATCAATCTGCTCGTTGCTTTACAATCTCAATGACGCAATTTCTGAATGCAGAGTCTTTGCTCAACAAAGGAATTCTCTGACCAAGAATTATATTCGTTTTAACCCTCTCATGGAGTTATTTTTCGTGCAGAGAATGAAAGGGCGGTTAGCCACTATCAAATCTACGTTTCTGAAGATCGCAAAAGAGGAAAAAGATAGGAGACCAAATATCTGATCGTCGCCATAGGAAAGAAGGTAATGCGAATAAAATCATTGGTTTCGACGAGCACAGGGATAAGTATGTGGACAAATCAACGAAAGATGAATCTGGGTTTAAGGCCATTGGCATATATGGGTGGGTGGCTTAGGAAAGACGGCCCTTGCACAAGAGATTTACAATACTAAAAGAGTAAGATCAGAGTTCTCAAGAAGGATTTGGGTTTCCTTGTCTGATACTGTTGAGAGTAATGAACCAGATATTGGGGGTGAGGCTGTGAAGTTTGTTTTGAAGGCGTTAAGATCTGATAGTGATCGATTGACGAGTAATACTAGTTTGGATGAACTTTTGGTAATTCTTAATGGCGAATTGAAGTCCGAGAGGTATTTGATTGTGTTGGATGATGTATGGATTTTTCATGAGTTCTGGGGTTTGTTTTTAAAAGCACTGCCGGTAAATCCCGGTGGCGCTCCCATTGTCACTAGCAGGCTGGAAGAAGTGGCCAGAAGGATTGTGGGCGAGGGAAATTTGTTTCACATTCCACCCCTTGATAAAAAAGATTGCTGGCAGATTTTCATGGATACTATTTCTCAGAATAGATCTATTGGATTGGATCATCCTATTTTGGAAAAGATTGAACAAGAAATTAAGGACCAATTTCATGGCCTTCCATTGGCTGCCAAGACACTTGCAAAAGATCATTCCCAAAAGAATCCAGGAGATCTTGGAGTACTTTTCTCTGCTTATTCCATTTTGCTTTACCTTATTTTGTTTTCTGGTTATTGGATTTATTTTGGACTCCTTAAGTTGCAGTTTGTTTCTTTATAATGTTCTGCTTCTTATACTGATCAAGTCACTGTTTTCATTGAAGTGGTTTATGATTCTTTTTTCTAGATGAGCCATTGTACTGTGTTATGTGTCAAATTAACTAGAAAACCTAGAGAACTTAGTCTGAGTCCTTTTGTTTCTCCAGTGGCACTAATTTGATCCTGTCTATTAGGTCTTATTTGAAAGTAGGAATAAGAAAGGAAAGAATAGGTAAAAAAAGGGGATAGGATAAGAACTATCCACTGTTTGGGTGTTTAAATCAAGGGATTATTAATACAACAAAATTTCACTTTTCTTTCATTTCAAAATTGAGGGAATAAGGTATCTCTTACGTATTACCAAAAGATAGCTTTTTATGATCAATGATAATTTTTTTATGATTTATTATCCTTTAAACGCTCAAAAATGAATATTTATTAATCTTCATTTCTTTTCTTTTCTTATCTCAATAAATATTATCTATTCCTTTGGCATGAAAAGAGGACTCCCAAATTAAGCCTATTGAAATGAGGAAGGAGATATACTTTAACTTGTTAAAAATATAGTTAAAACATACAATATGGTTATGTTTAAGTCTCACGCTTAACTAGCATTTGTAATGTCAAATAAAAATTAGAATTTTAGGCCCAACCATGTACTGGAGGAGTTCTCCATCCCTCATCACATGCTTATACCAGAACCTGATATCACAATTGATGCTAATACAACTGAGTGTCCAATCTTGGTTTTCATCAATACAAAAGAGGAACAACTTGGACAGGAACTGCTTGTCACATTTCAAAGCCTGCTTAATAAATATCAGGTGATTTTTACCTTCATAAATGTAGCTGCATAAGACAGCCTCCTCTTTTTTTTTTTTTTAAAATTATGCCAGACGTTAGGTTAGAGAAAAATGTAAAATACACTAGACATATTAGATTTTTGGAAGTTAAAGAAGCTTTGAAGATGATGAAAGTTGGTAAAGCCTGTGGACCAGATGAGATACCTATTGAGGTTTGAAAATGTTTGGGAGATACAGGAGTTACATGGTTGACATTTTTGTTCAATAAGATCTTAAGTTCAAAGAAAATGCCTAATGAATGGAGACAAAGTAATTTGATACCTATTTTTAAGAATAAATGAGATATTCATAATTGCTCAAATTATAAAAGTATAAAGCTTATGAGCCACACTATGAAATTGTGGGAAAGAGTTGTGGAATATCGTTTGCGGTTATATACTTGTATCTCCTTAAATCAGTTTGGTTTTATGTCTGATCGATCAACTATGGAAGCTATTTTTCTTATAAGAGATTTGATGGAAAAGTATAGAGAGATGAAGAAGGATTTACATATGATGTTTATTGACTTGGAAAAGGCGTATGATAGAGCCCCTAGAGAAGTTTTATGGTGGGTCCTAGAGCGTAGGGGAATATCTATACGATATATCTAAGTCTTAAAGAATATGTACGAGGGAGCTATCACTAGTGTCCGCACTGTGGGAGGGGATACTAAGAATTTTTCTGTTTTTATTGGATTACACCAAGGTTCAGCTTTGAGCCCTTATCTTTTCGCCTTGGTCATGGATGAGCTAACAAGACATATACATGATGACATCCCTTAGTGTATGATGTTTGCAGTTGATATTGTATTAATAGATGAGACTCAAGCAGGGGTAAGTCAAAAGTTGGAGTTATGGAGAAGCACTTTGGAATCTAAGAGTTTTAAGCTAAGTAGGACTAAGACTGAGTATATGCATTATAGATTTAATAGCGAGAATAGAGAAAGACAAAATTATTTTAGACGGAATAGCAGTACCTCATAATACTTATTTTAGATACCTTGGCTCTATTCTTAAAAAAGATGGGGTTGTGAAGAAGATGTAAATCATAGGATTAAAGCTGGTTGGATAAAGTGGAGGGGTACTACAGGAGTTCTATGTGATTGAAAGATGCCAATTAAATTAAAAGGAAAATTTTACCGTATTGTAATATGGCCTGTGATGATGTATGGTAGTGAGTGTCGGACAGTAAAAGGACAACACATGAGTAAAATGCATGTTGCAGAAATGAGAATGATAAGATGAATGTGTGGTCATACTAGGATGATAGAATCCGCAATTAGTGCATTAGAGAAAAAGTGGGGGTAACACTTATTGAGGATAAGATAAGAGAGCATAGATTGAGATGATTTGGCCATGTGAAACGAAGACTTAGCGATGTGCCGGTTAGAAAAACTGAACAAGTTAGAGTAAATATAGGTAAGAGAGACAGCGGTAGGCCTAAACTGACTTGGTCAAAGGTGGTTCAAAATGATCTTATGATGTTACATCTATCAGAAGAGATAACCTTAAATCATATTGAGTGGAAAAGAAGAATCCATATAGCCGACCCAATTGACTTGGGATTAAGACTTTGTTGTTGTTAAATTATGCCAGACATGATTTGATTTTGTAGAGTTGACCTCCTTGTTACAGGTTATTGATCTGGCACAAGAGAATCCTAATAAGGTGTTAGCTAGGGCCTATCGCAATTTGGAAATGCTTGGCAGTAACGGTCTTCATCTTGCCAATGAAATTAAAAATAAACTAAGAATAGTGGTAAGTTGAAGAGTTTATTTGTATTGCTCCCTATGGATGCATTTTCATTTGAAAATTGCATTTAGTTGGTTTCATTATTAGAATTTGCAGAAAGCATTTTGCATTGCAAAATGAGAACTAAGATTGTTTATTTATAATGAAAAGTTTCAATCTCACTTCATAGAGCTGTTAAGCAGAGAAATAAATATTTTAAGAGGTGTGGATTATAGGCTTGAGAGTAAATTGTTATTCAAAACTCCATTCCCCAAAAGGATTAAAAACTTAATAGGTTCAGTTCAAGCATAGTGCAGTATAATTTGTAAAAACACTTAATGATCTTTATTAATTAGAGTGTGATTATTTCCTTTTAAGTTAATTGCAAGTAAAATCTATAGTCTGTTATCAAGAAGTAGGTTCTTTACTTATTTATATGGTGCATTATGTAGACTCATCATATATATTGTAATCTTGTTTGGTTTTTGCAAGCCAGCTTCTTGGGAAGGCATTTCTTGAGAAGTTTGTCCTTGTTGGGCATTTCCATAGTTTCCGATAGATTTTTGGAGTTTGAATTGATAAACTGGGTCTTGCTTTGAACAATATCAGGCCATATCTTTCTCGGCTTTAATGAGTAAAACATTCAAAACTTTTTGTGTTTTACAATTTTTCCCAAAACTTCTAGTTTTATCAATTTTGCCCCAACTTCCAAAATTAATTACAATTGTGGCCATGTGAGAGAAATTGGTCAAAAATCAAAATAAAAAATTATTTTTTGTTCATTATTGAAATGAAAATTTTATTTTAATTTTTCCTCTCTCTTTCTTTCTGTCCGCCAATACAAATTAGATATAACTTATGCAGTGAGCTTGAGCTTAGTAAGTTGATAAATGCATAGAAAGCCTCACTTAGAAGCCATCTTTCAAGTATTTTTATATAATTTGAAATCTACACTTGGGAAAACATGGTCAACTCCATATAAGAGCTTTTACAAATGCATATTAGGTTGGATCTCTTGATATTAGGAGATCAATATCAGGCTATTGTACCTTTGTTGGTGGGAATCTAGTGACTTGGAGAAGCAAAAAGCAGCATGTAATAAGCAATATCTTGTGCAAAGGTAGAGTATAGAGCTATGAAGCAAGGAATTTGTGAGTTATTGTGGTTATAAAAGTTGATGGAATGAAGATGTAAGATGGAAATAATTTGTCCTTGTTTTGTGACAATAAAATTGCAATCAATACAATGCACAATCTAGTTCAACATGATTGGACCAAGCATATAGAGATTGGCCGACATTTCATAAAGGAAAAAAAAACGGTGAATGGATGACATGAGTGTTTCTCTTGTGCCTTCAAAGGAGCAATTGGCAGATGTATTCACTAAAGGCCTGAGCAGCAAATAATTCCATACTCTAGTTGCAAGTTGTGCATGTGTAATATACACAAACGGGGAAAGTGTTGGAAATATAGAGTGGAATTACAGCTGGAATAATCTTCTGTAATTCCAGTAGCTTGATCACATGAGATTTTTCTCTTTACATGTACATTTTCTTTTCCTTTTTCAAGCCTAGCTATTGTGTATAAATATGACTTTGTATAAAGAACAAAACACAGAGAAAATTCAAAAGCTTTCTTCTCTAATCTTCACAACTTTTATTTAACTTTGGTCTTCTTGTAAGCCAAACAAAAGTCACTAAACTCACTTTCTAGGAAATGCATTACTGTGGTCCCAAGTTTATAGTTTCTCTTGATTTCATTAATTGATAAGGAATAAGGAAAATATTTGGCGTATCGTGACTAGCTACTAATATGCATGGTTTATTAGGTTGTAGGTGGAGATGCTGTGGTTAATTGGCTTCTATGCACAATCTGTGATCTCAAATTGCCAAGACCACCCTCAATTGCTGCAATGCCTTTGGGATCTGAAAATGACCTAACTTTTTCATTTGGTTGGGTAGGAATTTCTGATTTATTGAATGATTTGATTGCTAGATTATTATCAATTTGGGATAATGGCTCTCGGGTTTTGCTACCGGTTTTACCAAATTAAGTTTCAACATTGCATTGTAGATCAAGGTGGTGTTAGCGTGTTGAACATCCCTTGTATTGACTTGTAACTTTTAGAGCTAGAGGTAGGGCTGGGGGAGAAGAGGTAGAACCAATACTTTTGTATTTGTAATTAAGGCCTTGGCCTAATGCAATGGTAATAATGCTGAACTTGCAATCGGGACTTGTTGATTTATTGCTTCTAAATATCCATTTCTTGCAGAATATCTTATAGGGTTGGATTGCCCTAAACTTCCTGTACTAAGCACAGCATTTTGGTGTGCTTGTAGCTGGGAAACACACTCAAAGGCATGACTTCCTTCTTGTTACTCTATTCAAGGGGATTAGACTTGATTAATAGCATTAGGGTGTATGCCTGTTGTGCTTGTTTCACACACTTTAGAGAAATCTCACATTATGTAAAATTTGATGTGGTCTTATGCATATATAGGTTTCTCTCCTTGTCGGATAAGCTTTTTTTTTTTTTGAATGCTTGAACATGTGTGGCCTTGTTTTACTTGTGAAGAGAAGGACATGACCATCTCTAATATGATCTTGCTATTTTTATGATAATTGGGAACCATGTTAACTTGCATAGTCTAAGTGGATAAGTTTGCAGAAAAATATTTTATCCTTTAGTCTTTACTGTTTATGAAAGTTGAAAAGGTTTATTTATTTATTTATTTTTTTTGGTTCACACTATTGCCTTTTTAGACCTTTCTAGGTTTCAGAAATCTTTTTGGCTAGTGACTTCATTTATTTAAGCAAATTATACTTAACCCTCTATTGGATTCTCATGTGGGACAAGTCATCTCATAACTATCTTCCTGAAACAACTTAACTGGACCATATGTAGAGTTGAACTATAATTATCTCAACATTTGACAGCCGAGAGTAAGATGTTGAAGAAGTCAGCCAATGAACAGACCATAGCAGTGAACCTCTTTATCCCAAATTATAAGTTCTACGGGGACAATTGAAGCAGGTTGGCAAAGTAAGCAAACCAAGTTCTTAAAATGAGAGTTACAAATGCTTTTAACAAGAGTTGCATTAATAAATATTTTAGGTCCTCAGCAAGACATCTAGGAGCATTTCACAGTAACCTCCTTGCCGTTCCCTTATTTACACTTACCCTTCATTTCCCTGCCACTTCCTGAAATTCTCTTACAGTTCAATTGAGAATTTTCATTGGTCTATCTTTTACCTCTTGAGTTAACTAGCTCCTGACTTCTCTCACAGGGCCTATCATTACCTATAGATCTATGCTTACAATATATCCGTATTTTGGTTCCTTCTAATGTGGAAAATTAGGATTTGTACTAGTTTACTAGGCAATGGGAAGTGATACTTTTGGTGAAGTCTATATCATATCAACTGGAGCATTCTTATTCAAAATATTAGCTCCAAAAAGATGCAGAGAGAAAATTAGATTAGTAGTTTTAAAGGGAGATGAAATACTCTTGGAGATCTAAAATTGTTGTTCTTTGGCTGGTGGCTGGGCTAATATTATATGCACTGGACTAAAGGAGATATCACTTTTGACAATTTAACTCTGGGTGTATAATGCTTGAGTTCCAAGATAGCATACATAGTTTGGTAGCTCATGGGAGCATTTCTTTGACTTTGCTGATAAACTTCGAATTGGATAATTTGTTACCTTTTATTATGGAACGGAAGGCTAATTTATTTTGAGATAATTTACTGAATATTTAACCTTGATATAATTATGTTATTGTATGGATATTCTATTATGATAGTTTCTTTAATTCTTGGTTTTGATTAATGGTCTTAGAATTTTCTCTAATCAGTAATATGTTAAGCAGAGCAATTACTTATAAGTGGAAGTGGGGATGGAACCTGTTTGTTAAATTTGCAGGGAAAGAAGAATCCATGTGCAGATCGTCCTTCTGTGGTGTCTTTTCTGAAGCTAGTAGAGAAAGCAAAGGAAATGAAAATGGACAGGTAAGTTAACATGATCTTTCTTCCTTACTTTCTCTCTTTATCTGTAATGTGTATATTTGTGTGGTGTGCATTAATATGTATCAACTAAATTATTACAGTCTCACAACTAAATTATTTCCTCTTCCCTCTCTCTCTTTTTTAGACTCTGTTTAAATTATATTTTTAATTTATTAATTTATTCTTCCATTTACCTTTCGCTGCATGCATTTCAACTGTTAGTAGCATTCCAGTTTTGGTTTAGTTGATTCCTTCAGAAGATCTTCTAAGCATTGTTTTCTTCATTCATGATGATGAGAATCATAACTTAGAGATTTTAGGCTGCATATGGTGCAGATGTTGGTCCATTTCTATATAGTTTCCATATTATGTAGCCTAAGTTTGGAGTTGATTCTATGATATAACACAATAAACTACAATATATGGAGATGTAATGAACACGCCACTCTTTCACTTAATTGGAAATGATTATTGCAAATTGCTGTACAAACAGAACCTGGTATGATACTCCCAAATCCAGAATACATGATTCCTAAATTGCTGCCTAGGTGGTAGGTAGGTCAAATTCTAGTCAGTGTGTGACTGTGGTTCCCATATTTCTTAATCCCAGCTTGCATCTCATTCTTCATTATAATCTTGATATCTTTTTCCTTGTTCTAGGGCTACATAGCACGAGTAGGGGTATTCAGCCAACTTGCAACCCAGCCCAACCTGAACAATTCAGACCGAGTTGGGATGCCCAACTTTGGGTTTAATATATTAAACCCTAACCCTCTTTAGCTATTGTTTCACTGTCCCCTCTCTCTAACTCTCTCTCTACCTTTCTCATTAGTTGCTAGTGTAAATATGTTTAAGGAGGTTCTCCTGTATGTAATTGTCTTTGTATGTCAAGATCAATGCTTGTTAACAAAAATAATGGAAAAGGGTTATTAGAATTTTGTGATTAAGAAAATGAAGAAGAGAGATAAGGATTTGAATTTGAGTTGAGAAAACAATCTCTCATGTCTGTCACTCAATCCTCTTTGTTATTGCATATGAGAGTCTCAGGTCTGAATGTGAATTTTTTTATTTTCTTTTTGCATCCTTTTTCTGGGTCGTGGAATTCCAATGAGTGGTTTATGAAGGGTAAAAACTTGTACAAAAAATCAAGTTGGCAACTGAGTCTTCATGGTTATTTACAATGTAAATATGCTTTTTTTTTTTTTCATTTTTTGTTCTTTTAAATGGAATGGTTCTATTTTAATATATTCTTTTTTCTATTTATAAATTGCCTTTTTTTAAAAAAAAAAAATTGTTATTTCAGAATTGCTTGGTGAGATTTATGGATTTGTGATGATATTTTGTTTTGGGATCATTTTTTTTTAAATTCTAGTTATGGTGTTTCGGAATATAAGAATACAATGGTCTTCCTTTAGTTTTATTTATGAATGTTTATGCTTTTTTATTTTCATATGATTACAAAAGCTGTGTTCTGACAATGGTTAAGAAATTTTTCGAAAATTGTGGTCGACACCAAAAGTTAATTGTTTTTCATGCAAAGGTGAGTAACTTTTGGGACAGTTTCTGCTTGATGATCGCTCTTTGTTCTTTTTGTGGGCTTGCTGTGTTCTTGATGGTGTTGTCTGCTGGCCTGGCTGTGGGCTTCACTGCCAAGCCTAAGCTATATTTAGGCTAGGTGTAAACTTGGCCGAGCCCAGGCCAATAACACCCTTAAGCTAACTATAGCCACGGTTCAGGTAGTTCTAGTTTATAAAAATCATGAACTTTAACCTTGACAGGCAAAAGCTGGTTCAATATAATGTTCAAGCCTTTAAAAGACGCTGGTTCCGTTTTGAACCGCCGGTTCAAATTATTTTTTTTAATTTATTTTTTTCAATAAAAATAAATATAATTGATAATATTTTTCATAAGATTGAACACTTGACTTATAAATTTGATAATATAAATTGAGTAAAATAATATTATTTGTTAAAAAATAACAAATTAACAATAATAATTATTATTAATATATTAATAATGAATAATAATCATAATAATAATGACAAATTTTTGCAAATATAATTTTTCATTATGAATACATGTATTTAACTATATAATTTTAAATATTTAATACCACAATTGAAGAGTAAGAAAAAAAATTAACTCTGGATTTTAATTTTGAACTAAAAATTTACATGTTATATATATATTAAAAATAATTATTTAATATTTATAAATATAATGAATATATATTAATTTTTAATATATATTAATATATATATTTTTATTTTCATTTTTATTTATTTTTCACAGTTTTGAACATTGGTTCCAGTTCAAGAAATCATGAACTTGAACCGGACACATAATCCGGTCCTGGTTCTGGTTAGGAATTGATTTTTCAAGAACCGGACCACTGGCTCATGGTTCATTGTGAACCGTGGCTATGGTTACCCTAAGCACAAGTAGGGTTTTCTCCTAAGATCTCTTTTTAGTTTCTCCAAGATAAAACAAGTCTCTTTTAGAGCATACATTTTGCAAATTTATTGGCCTGACTGGAGTATATATCTTTTTCTATCTTTTGTTTTTCTTACTGTATTTCCTTTTGGTATTTTGATTTTGATGTTCCCCTTTGAAATGCAGCTGGCATATTATCATTAGAATGAGGGCTCCCAAGGAAGGTCCATGTGACCCTATTCCACCTCTTGAACTTCCACATTCTCTGCACGCATTTCAATGTGTCTCTGAAACAGACGAACTCATTGTTGTAATTCAATCTCTGTTTTCCTCCTAACTCCCTTGATCTTGTTTTTAGCCCCTGGTTGGCCAGTAAATCAAGGAACTGCTTTTATGAACTTGCAAACGTCCAACAAAAAACTGTCCTTTAAATTATTAGAGCAGATTACCTGAATTCAAGAGCTAAAACATAGAAACAAATGTCAAATCACTTAAAAAACTTTTATCTAGCTTGATTTTTGCTTCAAGAATGCTTTATTTCCTATATATGCACATTGGCTATTTGTGTACTTACCGACAATAATTTGGCTGCCTCATAGGAAGGTTACCTGATGCGTCCTAGCCAACACTAGCAAGCGTACTAGTCAATCAAATAATATAGGACTTGGAATCCCGATATCGTCTCCCAAAGGACCAAAGTTTAGAGGCCAATTTTAACTAAAATTATCACTATTATTTGAGCAAGCAATTAAGTGATCAATTCAAACAAACTTAGCAAAAATAAATTAGAATCGCACTTAGACAACTTTTGGGAAAATTCAATAATTAAAAGGTTAGGATCCACACTCCCCCTTGACTTATTAGGATGCACAAAACAATTAAATCAAGATATCAAATTGAGATTGGTAGGTTCTTTTAAGTTAAGCCAATTTATCCTATCCGGAAATAAATATTCAATTCATCTCCAACTCCTATCAGGACCCTTAGAGCATGAATCGCATAGATTAGAACCTAGTTTAATAATCCTCCTATCATGAAACAGATTAACCCCACAATCCAATCCAGGCTTCTATCAGAAAACACTTAAATTAGATAGTTATGCCAAAATTATATGATCATGAACAAAATAAATCAACTCAATCCCTAATCTTCCATCAGAAAACAATCAAGGAAATTAAATCAATCAACTCATCCAAGCATTAAGA